>OU618542.1:11322728-12572728 GCA_914829495.1 Eilema sororculum
AGCAACTGCTTCGAACTAATACAACAAAAAGAAAAACAATTATTTCTATACGATTTTGCTACGCCAGAAGAGTTAAACACCCAATAATAGTACAGCTATCACAACAAAAACAGTGGGATGGGATTGTCATTCCAGAACTGAAGTCACTCACCGCATTTCACGAGTCCAACCTTCCGTAGTATCTCCTGCGGGGTATTTAGCGTTTTGACCTTGAACAATTGCCTCAGGAGGCAATTGACGACCCTTGAACCTAACTAAGTCCTTGGACAGCCTTAGTTGCCACGATCCCATTTCCTGAAGAAAAAAAAAGTGTTGGAACATACTAATTAGTGATCCTGGAGTTAAAGGTTTTGACCCTAAGGTGAATGCTTACCATCAGGGGTTAATCACACTATATATTATTTTATTTACCTTAACAACCTCCTCAGTTCTAGTAAACCTCTGGTTGAAGTTCATCAATTTCTGAATTCGCTTGTCTGGTCCTATCTTAGTGTGAGTATCAAGAGCACGCATCAGCTTGAAGTTTGCACGCATCTCATCAGACAGTCCAGTCTGACGACACAGTTCTGGTATCAAATACACCAACTCAGGCATCCCAGCGCGGATATCACGCGGTTTGGATCGTGATATAAGTAGGGGTTGGCCTGCATCATGAATCTTTATATTGTATTTCTGCAATTGTGGAACATCCATTAGTGTGTTACAATTATCAACAAGTCATGTGAGACAAAATCATCAGAAAAATAATGTATCTAGTACCGTGTTGTAATAATCCATATAGGTTACAGTCCCATCCCTCATCTTGAAAGTAGATCGTGGTGATTCATTCCAAGATACATCATCAACACGGTAAGTCTTTTTGTTGTAATCTGTCATAACAATTTTACCTGGGGAAAAATAAACAAAGTTTATGTTCTGTAATTTTATCAATTCATTACTTTATTTAGTCCATTTACATTACCATGTTTGTGAACTTACCAACTACATCTTCCAAAAATATTTTTTTATAGTTAGTGCCTTTTGTGGCAGCATACTCATTCAACATTTGGAGTACAGTATCCATTCGCAACACCTGTAAGTTATAAAGTTAATATATGAATATTGATAAACTCTTATTACTCTTAATACTATGATTCTGCGACACTCCTGAGTTCCCTTCTCTTCAGTTCAGTATGAGATTTGAATAATTAAGTTAATAAATCACTAATAAAGTGTCCAAAACTTGTTAACATTATAAATTTATAAATATTTTATGACGTTTGATGAATTGTTGGACAAATCATTCAGTTTGGTCTTGAATAGTACAAAATGAGAAAAAAAAAGGAAGTACAGTATAAATAATAGTCCAGTGCAGTGTTTATTTACCTTGTGGGTGATTTCAGTAACCATCAAGAGACGATCTTCATACTGGTTTATTGTAGTTTTATACCCAGGCCAAATCTGGAGTTTATATTCTTGCACATCAATCTAAAAAAATATTTTTTTTTTATTCTCTTGTAAATAGAACAATTATTATCCTCTATTTTGCTATTGTTTTATAAATTGAATCCTTACCTTAGCATCGGGATCGAAATAATCCCGTCCCATCAATTGCAGACGCAGTATGTTGAAGCATTTCCTTATAATAATGTTAAATACTTGGATGTAATGATAGTCACCAGGACTAACATCGCATGTAAGCTGTAAAAAAAAAGACAGTGAAATATGTGATGTATGCGATGCCTGTAAAGAGTAATAATGTTACAAAATATTTAATTGTTTATAGTTCCTTTTACCGTATTTTCAGTCAACCTAAACCTAATAGTGATTTGACACTAGCATACCTTTATCATTAAGCGCATGCGCGCTTCATCCGATTTTCTATCAGAGTAAAGTTCTAAGGGGTCAGGATGGAGTCGTTTAGTGGTGTATAGAACCATTCCGTCAAATAGATACCTGTAACAAACAAAATAACACATCAGGTCAATAATATGCAATAATTGATAAAAGAATTAGAGAAACATGATAGGTAGCTACATCCAAAACTTAATACCCATGCGAGACATTTAGTTACCAAAAGCCTATTTCTTCTCATAGGTTTAGGTTGAAAATGAGTGTAAAATCTACAAGAAGATAGCATGTACAAGAAGCTTACCCTCCAAGAGTGTTAGCATGTACACGTAGCAGAGCCTTGCGCACAGAAGTGTTGTCTTCTTCTGGTGAGAAGTCTACATGGTATTGGAACAATCTCCATTGAGGAGTTGTTTCCACAGTGAAATAATTGGCAGTTAGATCAACTGCTGTGCCAGAAGTACCTGTAACAATTATTATAAATTGCAATACAAGGTAAGTTTATTTAAGTTCTAGAACTGCTAATGTTTAATTTGAGTATAATAATTATGTAGTTTAGTAAATTTGATTATACTTAGCCAAGTAAAAAATAATATTCATTGATTAAATAAATATTCATTAAATTATATTAATTACATAAATATACATACCCCTCTTTGATTGAGCAGTAGTCGGGCGAGTGCGTAATATGGTCAGTTGTTCAGGCAATACCCTTCCACCGCCACGGCGGGAACCACGACCACTTACACCCGGTTCACCAGCAGCAGTAGGTTGGGATGGTTGTCCTATGATGAGAAAAACATTTCTTATGTCTACATGGCATTATGTAACAATAGGGTATTTGACTAAGTCGTCGTTTCTTCCCAATCAGTAGACCGAGATAAATGCGATATTCTCTTGCACTCTATACATTTGCACTACGCGCTACAGAAGCGAGACGTCACAATTTCGTACGATTTTGTATGGAGCGTTTTTGGGTGGCGCGACAAATTGAACTTTTCAAAATCAAATATCTTGAAAACTATTTGTCGCACGAAAATTTTACTTTTACCGTTCATTATATTATAAGAAAGTGGTCATTTTTCGAAAGTAAAAAAAAATAGTCAAATAGCCTATTAGTCATCAAAAAACTTGAAATTTGCTAGAAATATGGAAAGGAGATGTGACAGAAATAAAATTATAGGTATAAATAAACATAATATTTAAGAACCAAAAATGTTACAGTAGGTAACAGTGAGAAAGCTCGGGCACACCAATAGGGTCCAAGTGCGAGTCGGACTCGCCCATGAAGGGTTCCGTAGCAGCAAGTAACATAATATAAAAGTTCTTGTATGTTCATTATTTTTTTTTAGTTAATTGAATGAAAGGGGAGGATTGCGGATCATGACATATTAAAAAAACTACTTACTAGATCTCGTTCAAACCAATTTTCGTGGAAAGTTTGCATGGCAATGTACATCATATATTTTTTTTAATATATAATATATGATATATTTCTCTTATTTTATAAGGTAGAGGGGGGACATTTTTGCACATTGGAAGTCTCTCGCGCAAACTATTCAGTTTAGAAAAAAATTATGTTACATACCTCAATAGCGTTTTTGGAGACCTATCTATAGATACCTCACACGCATCATGGGTTTGATTTTATGGCTTTTTTCAATTTTTGTGTGAAATTCCTAATACAGTTCACAGAATACATCTACTTACCAAGTTTCAACAGAATAAGCCTTATAGTTTCGGAGAAAAGTAGCTGTGACATACGGACGGACGGATAGACAGACAGACAGAAAGATATGACGAATCTATAAGGGTTCCGTTTTTGCCATTTGGCTACGGAACCCTAAAAATGGCCCAGGTTAATTTTCCTAGTTCACGAGAAATAATACAAGAAAAAGGCAGGTTACAGAGTTATTGGAAAAATTTAGTAGAGATGCAGGTTGGCCAACCATAGCTGGACCCACAATGAAGAGAAGTGAAAAGAACTGTGGGAGGCCTTTGCCTACAAAAGGGTAGTCTAAGAGAAGTAGTAATTACCTAATTATAATTAACTAATAATGCTTATTTTTATATTATAATATTATGTTTATTTTAACTTGTGCAAACATGCAAAATAGTTGTAATGAAGACAGACTTAATGTGATATTATGTTAATCTGTTCATTACATATAGTATACATACCTATATCAATTTGCTGCATACGTTGTTGAATGTCTACGTCACCAGGATGATGCGCTGACGGTGTAGACCGATGCGATGCCCGACCAACTTGAACAGTGGGAGCAGGTACGCCGGCTCTTACAGGTGGGGTCACAGTGGGAGGGCCCCATGCAGTTGGCGGCTGCGGGCGAGGACCCGAAGGTCCTGGTTGTTGTTGTTGTGGCGGTCCAGGCTGTTCGCCGGGACGTCTTGGAACTGGACCCGTAGGTTCATTTCCACGCCCAGCTCGCCCGCGAGCGCGACCTCTTCCACGTTCAGACATCTAATATGACAAATAAGAAGTTCTTTGAATTAGGCTGCGCAGTATGATAGTTGGAATTCCTTGGAGTTCCGTTGTTCACAACAGCAATTTAGGTATAAGAGCATAACTTAATAAAAATACACTTATAATAAACACTGCCCATATAGAGTGCATTAAGATCGCTCAGCTATAATACATATTAAATTTCTTTCAACTTATTTATGATGAGTTAGGAACCTACTTGGAAGTAACATGATAATTCAGAGGCAGGACTCAGCAGTTTTTAACATAATGTACATAATGTATAAATGGCTATAACAATACTATTATTCTTTAAAACATTGTCATGAGCTAAAACGACAATAAGTTTTTATAAATACAGATAAGAAAGGAAGAGTTGTGTTGTTGGTTGAAATTTGATATACAGTATTTTATAGCAGATACAACTGAGCTATTTTATCAGCCCGGTTACAATTTTTCAAGGTAGTAAGTAGCATATCTTGCTATAATATTTTTATAACATACTAGTTGACCCAGCAAACCCTGTTCTGTCTAATAAATAATCAGAATTTAAAAAAATTGTGTTTCCAATAGTTACTACAGCATAACCATAATGGTCCGCCTTTGGACATATTATATTTTGTGCATAAAGATTAAAAAATAACAAATAAAAAAAATACATACATTAGTAGGTATGGATAGCAAAAATTGAGTTTACTAATGCAGAATAAAATGCCAAAAAATAAGACATTAAGTTCATTACTTTGTGGCATTTATCAATCACTGCACTGTAGATTAGATATTTAGGTCAAATGTTATGTAGCTACAAAAATAATGATTGTTTTCGATAAATAAACATCGTCATCGATATTTATGCAGAATCACTTACAGTTACACCCCACCACACAGACTACAGAGTCATTTAATAGTGCTTTAAAGAGATTCTTTTGTTTATGATGTTAGGAATCTAATGGTTAGAAAGCATTTTCTTAAAACAAGTTTTTTGAGTTATATGAGTATCTGGCAGTTATGAGTATTAGCTTATGGTAATGATAATTTATGTGGCTACATTATATTATGTGAACTTAATATGGTGTTTAGGAACTTTCGTATTTAAGTAGGTAGGTACATCCTATAGCAAGAACAGAAATCTAATTCTGCTATATTTATAAAGATTCAATTCACTGTTAATTTTTAAAAAATATATAATGAATAATTATTATACAACATTCTACACAATTCTATCTAGACACCATAAAATAGCAATTGGTTTGTATAACTAAACGAATCTATCCACTCGCAGTCATAAAAGTACTTTGTTTATGAAATTATCTAAGAACTAAGTTAAATTAACAATGAAAAGGTATTGTAAAATCATTATTCACTTTAAATTCATTTATCACATTTGAACATCACATCAAAATTGTTTATCATAATTAAAACGTAATTATATTGAGCCGAGAGAATAACTCCGGAGTGAGTTCGTGGACGCCATGTTAGAATTGCGCGCTGGAAAAGCAGGACAGAGAAAAATGGGAGATCGAGGAAGGTTCGATCAATGTGAGGATAAGTCCTTTTTCTAAGGAGAAACGATAACGAATAAGTTGGAGTATGGTGAGGTGATGGTAATCTTTGTGGAGTGCGCGAACTCACTACTCAAGATACGTTATGTTTAGTTTCATCATCTTTGTTCTATTAAGTTGAAGACTCGAGTGTTTGCTAAAATTGTGAAACAAAAAGTAAATGTTTGAAGCAACAATCAATGGTTTTGTGTTGGCATTTCACCCTAATCGCCCACGATACGTAGGATCATCTCGAAGAAGGCTGATGATCTACTCCCTTCTCCGACATATATATATATGATATTGAACGTTGGGCTTTTTAAATTTAGGTATTCAAATAATGCCATTTTAAACTTTCGGTATTTTAAATATAGGTCAAACAAGCATAAGGTTTTTAGATTTTAGGAAGGTACTTTAAACATAGGTTATTTAACTTTAGGCATTTTAATTTTAGTATTCAAACCCGTCCCCTAAAAATATGCACTTAACCATTACGAGTTAGGCTAGATTTCTATTTCCTCTTAAACAGCACACTTCTAAATAGTTTCATTGCAGTGTAGTACATCAAGATCTCTTTGGTGCTTTATGACCATGCTATGAGTAAGACGAGGAAAACCGCAAAATGATAACCTGAAGGAGTTTCTTATGTATGTACGTACAAAAATATTATATTAACAAAAATATCGATGAATGGTATGTATACAATGAAATACACAGAACAAATAATATTGCAGAAAGTTTTTTTTTGCTAATAGTAAATGGATGTATGTTTAACAAAGAATTTAAAAAACCGTATGTGGCATTAAATAAATTACTTACTGTAATATTCGGAGAAGGAAAACACCGGTTCGCTTGTACCACCTAAACGTCGCAAAGAATATTACGAAAGAAATGAATTAATTTTAAATGCCCAGATAGAATTAGTTAATAATGAAATATCTATAGGCCATTTCATGGAGAAATTACTTGAAATACTTTTCTTTTTTCTACTGGTAATTATATAGTTCAATAAAACATAGTTTATACCGTAATATACGTTATTTATTATATAACATCTGCACGCAACTGTACTTACTTTGGGTTGGAGCATAAAGACCTATTAGTACCCCGTGCTTCACCCAGGTGGAGATCCTAGGTGAAGCACGGTGCTGCACCCCGGTTTTTGCGTCCTTTCATAGTTATAGGGTCTATTCTCATATCCTATAGTACATAATGTGAATTAAAATATATTAACTAAATTGAAGCTATAGTGGAGTGGAAAATCCTTGTATGTATGACCTTCTAACCTTATCTATCTGAGTCAGGGTGAGCAGTGTCCTTTTTTAATAACCCATATTTATGAAACAACCATATTTATGAACTTATATGAAACAATCATTATGTGTATCATCCATTATATATTATGAATATCCTTATATGAGTAGACCTTATGCAAATTGAAACATGCCCGAGAATAGACCCTATAACTGTGAAGGGGCGGATGAAACTAAGTATGTGCCATTGACCACTGGGGTGGTAAACAACACCAAATTAGTGCCAACCACCACCCCTGTGACAAGCCTAAGGGTGGCAGATGGAAATAAACCATACATATTGTTACGTCACATTCAATGTAAGGATTGAGGCCAGTATTATCATACAAAGAAACGAATCAGAAGTTTTGAAAACAGTACCTAGGTAGGTAACTAAAAGATGAACCAGATAAATAATCTTCAACTTTGGAATGACATTAAAACACTGTTTAAGTTAATCCATAGTCCATAGGTACTTCAGTCAAGTGTACCTAAGTTACACTAGGGCATCACAAAACAGATCAGTCTATCAGATACAGTTTTGTGATGGTAGCAATAAGACAGAATGTTCAATTCTTGACCATGTCTCTCATTGAAAAGGTACTAATATTATTTTCCTAGTAGCAAACAACTTTAGTGCCTGTTGCCAAGTTACTGTGACCTGGGAATGCGTTTAATGCCAGAAGTTATCTCATATACAACATTTTATTTTAATATAAAGGTAAAATACCTATGTATTCAAATATAACTGCCAAGGGCAAACTAAATAATGGCTACCACCTACATACCATTCGATTTATTTGTGTTGTGGTTGATGATAGTGATTTAAAATCAGGAGCTAATAAGAGAAACTAGGTATATATTTCTTGACGAATACCTACAAGTACCTAGATTTAATCGTGGTTCTAGTTGACGATACAAGCTGCCTGAGTAGATAGATGTGGTAGGTACAAAGCATGTAATTGTTTCAAAATATTATTGTTAGTAGATCATCTCACAGATTCTTTGATTGAAAATTACCACATTGGTTTTAAATTTACTTAATATGAATGACGATAATTCACATTTGGGATCTGTAAACCTGAATATCAGTAAAATTTTATGAAGGTGCTTGTTTCGAGAAGTAGGTACAAGTTGTATCCATAGTGAAAAAAATGCTAAATATGGCGGACCAGCCTGCACAAGGTAGATTTTATACCTAAATGTTTTGGATAGGTAATTCATCCTCAGAACCGAATTTCTCTGTATTCTGTATGTAACTACTTTAAACGTAATGTAAATATATAAAGTTGAATGTTATTCAATGTTTACCCACTTTAGAATTGATTGTCGTTAGGTACTTAGTACATCAATATATTTTTAGTACCTATCTTTAGACCTTCCCTCTACAAATTGGCCTGGAGATCGATAAATATTAAATAATTATCAATTACAAATCATTAAAGATTTTCTTTGAATATTGAAAGATACACGATGAACGATAAATCGCAAAAAATGAAAGTACTTGACATGTAAATAAACGAAAAAAAAAATGGCGTAAAAAACACGATTCATAATTTTTATGTTTTGGAAATAATTAGCATGTTTGTACTTATATTAATAGAACTTTATGTAATACATATCATAATATTAAAAATAACTTACCAATCAATCGCCACAAGACAGGTAAAAAAAATTACACGACAGTCGGCGCCGGCGAGTAGTAGACAGTAGAAAGCGAATTAAAATGCCATACCCAGCCCAGTGTTGCCAATGACCAGACCTGGATTCCCCACAAACCATACCAACCATTAGGGCTCATAAAATTAATATTCTTCACATTTTTTAAGAATATACAACAAAAAATATGTTATAAAAAAAAAAAACTTTGCAAAGATACTTTTTCGTGCGCATTTTATCTGTATTCCTTTATTACCGCGTATATGTCCCAATCAGCAGAATTAAATGTGTAAATTTAGGCATAAGGTATTGTTAGATTTGTCTTATAAACCCAAATAAAATTCATCAGGTTTTTCAATAAAAATAAGTGATGAAATAGATGTGATGAATTGACCTCAATGTTTTTTCAGCTTGACCACGTTTTTTGGGAACAATTCTTCATTATTTGTTCGCATAAAATAGGACTGTTTAAAAAAAAATTGTATGACAAGAAATAACATATTTTTGGGAAGAGCTATTTTTATAAACAAATTAGGCATCGATTTACCAAATCAGGTGCTTTGTCTTTTTTGGGTAAGAACAAATATACCGACATGCTTTCCATGTCTGTTGGAGGGTGGGGATCGAGTCCCCAATAAAATAGGTCCGCCTTGACCAAATAATAAGTAACCTCTTCTAGCTGTAAAAAATAAAAGGCAATTATATATACTACAAAACTGGCTTTTGCCCACGGCTACACCCGCGTGAATATCGCGACCAAACATAACTTATGTCCTTTTTCTCAAGGTCTAATCCACTCCAATACCAAATTTAATCAAAATCCATTCAGTGGTTATGAATTATGATACTTGTCACCTTGTTATTTCTGAGTTCAAATCTAGAGTAAATGTCCAAATTCCCCGCATTTTCCCCACATAAGCACAATCCCCACAAATTCCCCAATTGGGTTGAAAATCCCCACAATTTGGAGAACTTCCCATACTTCTTTGGCAACGCTGGCTATGCCATGCCCATAGACATAAATATAGAGACGTGAAGCTACTACGAAATTCATTCATAAAATCATATATGGAAAACGCCAATTCTCCATCTTCCGTTCTAAGTAGTGGGGATGTAGTAGCACCTGATTGGTCAAAAAAAATTGCTAGTGATGCGGTGATAGAATTTTAATTATCGATATTTTCTCAGTTATTTAAAGAACGAAGACCACTTTCCATACATCCAATGACTTGTGACATGTCATTGACTTTTTATTATTCTATCGTATATGTAATGGTACCATAGACATAAATATACAGACGTGAAGCTACTACGAAATTCATTCATAAAATCATATTAGGAGAACGCCAATTCTCCATCTTGCTTTCCAACGTAGTGGGGATGTAGTAGCACCTGATTGGTCAAATAAAATTGCTAGTGATGCGGTGATAGAATTTTAATTATCGATATTTTCCCAAATATTTAAAGAACGAAGACCACTTTCCATACATAGTGAATGACTTTTGAAATGCCGTTGACTTTTTATTATTCTATCGCATAGTGGTACTGGTATTACTGATGAATAGATACTAAAACATTTTGTACAAAAAAAAAAACAAAAATATTAAACAATAATTCGAATTTTTTTTTTGTCCAAATCGATTTTATTTTTGTGCCAATGGGTTATGTACCTGGAGTACTACTAAATATATATATATATATATATATATCGTTACTCAAAGACTGTAAAGAATCTTTGTAGATTCAACGTCCTTCTGGGCGAATTATTCGAAACTCCGGCTATCACAAGGAAAGTCTGACAGAAAGCCATAAGCACACTGCAACCTGAGAATACAAATAATCGGCATCCACTTAAGCTAATCACTTAATTTTTTCTTTCAAATGTATAAATTTTTAGTCTGTGCCCTTTTTATATCGATAAGTAGTTATCGACAGTTTACTGGATTCCCTACTAGGCCGCCATACTGCTTTCCATTCATTCATAAAATCCAAGTTTAGGTAGGCAGTTTTTTTTCGTAGGTATGGCACCTCTTGATATACTCTAAGGCCATGCCATTGCCAACCACCATAGAGTATAGAGTATGGAGTAATAGATTAAGGTTGGCGTTTGCCGAGTATGGATTTAGGCCAAACAACGGTTTTACCTATAGATACGGTTTTGTAATCGAGAATTTAGAAACCCGAATGCTTCATTTATATACATACAAATTATTCAACAATCTAAAGCTGGGTCCGAATTTAGATTTTTGATACCCAATCAGATACGAATTAAAAACCGTGCGTGTGCAGCCAGGCTGAATTCCCGATTAGAAAACCGAATCGAATGATCAGTGCGGAAAACCGTGCGTGTGAGACCGGCTTAAAGTACATAGATGAACTTATAAACTTCCATTTACAAAATCATAATATTAATTACAGAATGATCGTAACATCCTTTTTTAACTGTTGCAAAACATTCAAATATTAACTTTTTGCAGAGAAAATCTTTAAAACTATCTTATTTTTACTTAAAATAACTATAGTATTTTTAATTTGGTCGTTAACACTAATAGTGGTCAGTCATGTAAAACTGTTAGGAAATCTAGCCTAAAAATAAATCAATGGTCTAAATAGGTCAAAATCTTACTTATTTATAACATCCAGCCATCAATTCAATATTTACTGATGATATGTCCACTATTGGGTATATGTCCACTATTGGTGCTTTTACCTTACTTAAGCAAACCTTTCACCTCTAATGTAGTAAGTCGGGTACCAGATTTCGAAAATGCTCCCCAAAGTCCCATTAGCCGTCGAGAACCTACGAGCTTCCATTTAATACCAGTGGTACCCGATGTTCCACAGAAATGACCCGAAGACCGATCCCTGCGGAATTCCGCAAGACGTTTCACACCGCCCAAGCCCCATGCGCTACAAATATGCTTGGTTCTCTCAGTTGGGGCTCTAGAGTACCTAGTTAAGCCTCGGAGCGGTGTTCTTGGCCTTACGCCAGCTCTAGCCCCTAGTAGTATGAATTTTGGAAACCTATCATAAAAGATGTAGATAGTTATTTTATGCTTCTTACAATTTATCTTTTTCGTAAAAAAACATTGCAAATGTGAAAAAACGCGATTTTATTTTGTTAACTTAAAAAGTGCGCGAAAAATGGTCGATCACGTCACTTTTCGGGTGTGACGTCACTAGTAAAATAAAACCAAAGGCGAGTACAATGAGTGGTCGAGTTTTGGCCACCGGGCGACCACTAGTACCTAATATTATATATTACTAGCTGTCCCGGCGAACTTCGTACCGCCAATTTTTCCCGCCCTCGTGGCGTCAGATCCCGTTCCCGCTGCACCATTTAGGGGGATGAAAAATAGATGTTGGCCGATTCTCAGACCTACTCAATATGCTCACAAAATTTCATCAAAATCGTTCAAGCCGTTTCGGAGGAGTATGGCAACGAAAACTGTGACACGAGAATTTTATATATTAGATAGCTCTTTAGCAGTAGGAACCTTTTTAATGACGTCACGCGATCTGTCAACTGATTCGCCAGTGTTTGCTTCATGTAAAATACAGATTTTGTAAAAATAAAATATTTAGAATTCATCTTTGAATGAATATTAAAATACATTTATATACCTAGTTATTATTTACATTTATGCTATCACTAGCTTTTGCCCGCGGCTCCGCTCGCGTCGATGTCGGTTATCGCGACCAAACATAGCCTATGTCCTTTCTCATGGTCTAATCTACCCCTCTATACCACATTTTATCAAAATCGGTTCAGTGGTTAAGGTGTGAAAGCGTAACAAACAGACAGACAGACAGACAGACAGACAGACAGACGGACAGAGTTACTTTTGCATTTATAATATTAGTATGGATATGGATATACAATATATTTCTTAATTTATTGCAATAGTGGTCAAATGCCCAAAGTTATAGTTTCAAGATGTTCAGCCTCTGTGACGTGGCGGTAGTGAACGCAACTGCCACGCAGGAGGCGCGGGTTCGATCCCCGCTTAGTGCAAATATTTGTATGCATGAATATAGCTATTTGCATTGGTCTGGGTGTTTCTATGTATAATATGGATGTATTTACAAAAAATGTATCTAAGTATGTTTATCCGCATTCTAGATTCCATAACACAAGCTAGTTAAGCTTACCATGGGTCTAGCTAGCGTTGTGTAGAATGTTGTGGAATATTTATTTTTTATGGCACCGTATACCCATTGAGTCCCCATAAAACCTAGGGCCATAGGGCCTATGGAGTCCCCAATACCAGTAAGATAATATTAAATTTCTAATATAAGTATTCAGCTATTAATTCAGAAATAATAGTTTTAACCATTGTAAAGTTTACAGTTGACCATTGAAAATGCAAAACCACTTTGATTTTTTAAGATGGAAGTTACCGAAAATATTGCGTAGGTACTTTAGTATTATGTTATCTGTGGCGTAAGTTTATTAAGTACTAAGTAGGTACACCCGTAAAATTTATATTTGTGTCCAGTTCCATAGGTATATATATATCCTAGGCCCGGACACAGGCTATGTGATTGACAAAGTATACCTAATACTACGTGATATACAATATTATTTCGTCAATTTTGCTCGGAATAATATTCAATAAATATAACTTAGAACTATATTATATCATCTGTGGTATAACTGAGTTTTATACACATATTTTTTTCCACTTATTCAGCTTCTAATTTGAATTGAGACGCAGTAGGAAGATAATGTGGTATGTGTAGGTACTAAGGCTGATTTCAAACCTCTTTTTAACTAAGTATTATACAACATGGGTATAAAGAACTATATACCTACTAACCACCTACATTAAGTAGGTACGTGTTCAGTAGACACATGAAAAAGTACTCTAATGTAGTTTTGATGTTATCGAACGGGCTGTAAAAGCTCCAATGTATTTTTCTATAGAAATTAATGGTGGTGTGACCGCGTGACGAATGGACACGGTTTGTGACCTGAGGGTGGTGCAAAGTATTATACATCTTTGGGAACCATGAATAGTTTTGAATTCCTATTTTAAACAATATTGGATTGAGCTATAAATAAATTCAACGAAGGAATGAAGTTTGTTCTTTATTTAATTTACATAGCTGGACATTAACTCGTTAATCGTTAATAACGAAGTTAACATTTATCGAATTAACTTTTAAAGTTACTTAATAATATGTTAACGGACTCGTTAACTTCCGTTCAATTTCCCAAAGTCGTTTATCGTTAATATTCTTACTACTATGTATATATACTATAATGTTGCTAATTTTAATTACTATTAATCATCTTATAAGTATAATTAAGTACGTAGTTTTCTTGACTTATTGACAGCCTCCGTGGCGTAGCGGTAGTGGTCGCGACCGCTACGCAGGACCCAGGACTTTAAGCCATCGGTCCCGGTTGCCATACAAACATTTATGCCTGTCGTAACGGATTGTTGGAGCCCTCAAAGTCCAACAACTGGTCTAGCTTCAATGCTTCGATATCGATAAATTATTTGACATGATGCCTACAGCTACATTCTATCATCGCACCGCTCGCCATAGACAGGGAATTCATCCCCACACATTGCATCCGAATACGGTGCGCACCGTGCGGTATGAAAGGAACTTCATCCCACGTACGCTCAAGCTGTGGAATGAACTCCCTGCCATTGTTTTCCCAAGCGACTACAATATGGGGTTCTTCAAGAGGGGCATTAGAAGGTTTCTTCAGGGTAGGCAGTGCGAGTGTAACGCCCCTGGTGTTGCATACGTCCATAGGCCGCGGTAACCACTTTCCATCAGGTGGGCCGTGTGCTTGTCTGCCACCTAAGTGGTATAAAAAAAAATCGCCTTTGGTGGAGGTCAGATGGCAATCACTTCACAGAAAATATCGAAGTTTAGCCGCTGAAATCCGCAGTTAGACTGGTAAAGCGGACCCCAGACTCCAAACTAAAAGATTCGGATGCAACTGGGATTAACGCTAAGATGAAGAAGACAGTGTTCAGCTTATAAACATATAACATAACATAAACTCACGCCCATATTCCCCGAAGGGGTAGGCAGAGGTGCTAGCACCCACGTTTCGCCAGTTTATGTTTAGGTCCCAATAGGTGGCGAGCCTATTGCCATTAACCGGGCACTTATAAACCTGCGATAAATACACACATAACTTCGAAAAGCATCGAAAAGTCATTGGTGTGTGCCATAGTAAACCTGGGATCGAACCCGAGACCTCGTCTCAGCAGTCCATTACCCATACCATTAGGCTACCGCGGTTAGTTTATGCAAATGTAGTAAATATCAACTGTGTGGCGGTAGATCATTCGACTGCTACATCGGAGATCACGTGTTATATTCCCGGTGAATGCAAACGTTTATGTTCACGAGAATTTATCAGTAAGTATTTTTTAGAACCCGTATTAGCAGATGGTTTTTTTATCTAGGACACGTCAATTTGACTTCACCTCGCCTGATGTTAAGCTAAAGGCAAAGTCTCGTAGAGAGGGTCACCATCGTAAACAGTGGTGGCACTCACCTTGACGGCCTCATTAGATGCCTTTTCACGCCCCGCTTAAAGGACCCGGGACTGTAGGAAGAAGGAAACACGTGAGCTGGCAGGGAGTTCCAGGTCTTAGTCATGCGGCATAGGAATGAGTCACTGAAACGCTTGGTTCTAGCAGGTATACTCTGCAGCGTATATGGATGGCATCTTAGCCCTTCACGTGTCGTCCTGTGAAGGAAAGGAGAGGGTGGGACTAATTGGAAGAGCTCGTCAAAACATTCACCATGGTAAAGACGGTAGAATACTGCCAAAGACGTAACATCTCTACGCATCTTCTAAGGCTCGAGGGTGTTCGTGACCTCAGGAAACCCAATAATGCGGACCGCACGTCGCTGCAACCTGTCGAGATAGTTGGCTTATAACACATCTATGCTTACTTTGGGTCTAATGGGCTAATGGTCTACATAAAGCATGAGGTGGGGAGACCCGACACTTCCTTGGTGTTGCATACGTCCATAGGACACGGTATCACTTTCCATCAGGTGGGACGTGTGCTTATCTGCCACATAGGTGGTATAAAAACAGGTGTAGAATACCTACGTACTTGTCCACGATGAGTGGCAGTTTAGGCTCTTACATTTATTTGTCCTCTAGGTATGCATATCATAACCTACAATGAACTTCTACAAATGAAAGTCAGAAAGAAATTTCTATCTAATAACTTTCTATTAACTGTTTAAAATCCATCAAGTTGGCTTTTAGAGCTTTATTACCATTTAATGGACATTACGTAAAATCGATATTAGTAAGATGAGTGCCGATGCCGAACTGAAGAGAGCGTTTAAGTGTTGTTTGCTAACAGCTAATGGGAGGGGTGCCGATATTGCATCGCACGGACCGTTGTTCCAAAACTCATTAAGTAGACATAGATTACGTATTCGACATTTCAAAATGGGACGTGTACAACTAAGTAGGTACATCTTAAGCCTTGACCAAATCAACCACTTCAACTAGTGTCCACGGCAGCGTGCGCGGTGGCATGGCGGTAAGATGTTTTAGTAGGGCACGCGTAAAAGAGTAGTAACTCAATCCCGTCTGATTAAGCTAGGGGAGGCTAGTTACATATTGACAAAGTCTTCTTGCCAGGAGGCAGCTTTCAATATGGGCGGATGCGCAGAAAAAAAATCGTTCTAAGAATTTACACCTACGCGTCAGATTAAGATAAGGTAGGTTAATTACTAGCTAATAAATGACCATTTAAAAATCTCGCGATATAAGCGTAACCTAAGGACGTGGGCAGCTTGTAAAGATATGTCTGTATTTACTCGAACGCGGTTTTTTATGTTTATTTCAGAGTTAAACAAACCAGAATAACTGAAAAACATTAAAGAATTGCAAAGTAATACAAAACTTTACTTAAGATGGCTGATATATGTATTTATTAATTATTATGTTATCTAAACGCTTCCCTCACCACTAAAAGTGGAAACTTTAAATACCATTATTCTTTCACCTAATCGATTTCCGCGACGCCCGAGTGACTATAAATTTTGCTCCCTGCCTTTTTTGTATGAACTTGACGAGCAAAACAACTGATCGCCACCGCTTAATATACCTACCACCACGAATACGTTCCATCTATGTTATTTGTTTAGTCTGTGGTCTTCACAAGTTTTTTTTTTATATTAAACACCGTTTGTCAGGAATAGGCTATTTGCCTATTTTTGTTTAACTTTATAGTTATATAATGGACTATTGTAGTGAAATTTTCGTACGACAAATAGTTTTCAAGGTAATTGATTGTGAAAAATTCAATTTCTCGCGCGGCCCGAAAATGCTTCATACAAAATCTTACGAAATTGTGACGTTAAGCTTCGTAGCGCGTATATAGTGCGAATGTATGTAGTACAAGAGAATATGGCATTTATCTCGGTCTACGTTGCGTTTACAGGTATATAGTTCATAATAAAATTTATTTGAAATTTAATGAGGAATCTAAAAAGTTATATGTTTGAATTAATATTATGACTTTTTTTGGGAATTTCGAATAATGAAAAGTTATAGTTTCAGTTTAGTTAAGCAATATTTTAATTTGCAAGGCATATTTTTTCAGAACAAACTAACACATTAAGCAGTACTGGGAAGAATCGACAACCTAGGCAAATAGTCTATTGCCCGCGACTTATGCCGATCCAATGCTCCATGCTTGATTCAATCTATATCATGAGTAGGTAGGTAGGTATCTTCTTCTTCATCTTAGCGTTAACCACAGTCGTACCCGAAGCTTTCAGCTTGGAGTCTGGGGTCCGCTTTACCAGTCTAACTGTGAATTTGGCTAAACTCCGATATTTTAGCGTAGTGATTGCCATCTGACCTGCACAACCCAAAGGCGATATCAAAGGCGACAGCCTCCGTGGCGTGGTGGTAGTGAACGCGACTGCCACGCAGGAGGCGCGGGTTCGATTCCCGCTCAGTGCAAATATTTGTATGCATGAATATGGCTATTTGCATTGGTCTGGGTGTTTCTATGTATATTATGTATGTATTTACAAAAAAAAAAATGTATTTAAGTATGTTTATCCGCATTCTAGATTCCATAACACAAGCTAGTTAAGCTATGCTTACCATGGGTCTAGATAGCGTTGTGTAGAATGTTGGGAAATATTTATTTATAATATTTATCCAAGCATTGCAGCTAGACCAGTTGTAGGACTACCATGGATGTTCGTTTAGCAACCGGGACCGACGGCTTAACGTGCTCTTCGAGGCACGACCAGACCAATGTGAATACCCATATTCATGCATACAAATATTTGCATAGAGCGGGGATCGAACCGCGCCTCCTGCGTAGCGGCCGCGTTCACTACCGCTACGCCACGGAGGTTGTACGTAGTTATACCAAGCATAAAATATTGCCTATGTATTATTCCAAACTATTTTTTTTTTATTATAGTTTTGATTTTTGAAATCACATTAATCCTAAGTTGTAATCAATCCTAACTACGTTCTTTAATCATTACTAAGTACCTATATTCATATAGTAAAAATGTTTATTAGAATTTGGGCCAGGTACCACGCAGTATAAAAAAACTGAGTTCACTTTCAACAGATTTACACTTAATATTCATTTGACACTGCGTTGGTTTAAAATAGCACGTTTTTTACTTCAGCATTTTATTAGCTCTCGTTTTCCTTTTTGTAACGAGAGCCGCGTCTCTCCCTCTTTAGTGGAAATTTATTTAAATTCTTAAAAGAATATTCCCTTTTATTTGTGTTGTAGCGCTCTTGAGTTTCGGAAGCCTTAACTGAGTTGGTTAGTTTAGTTGCTACTACAATACATATTTAATTTATTTTTTATCCCCAGATTATTTCGACTCATTATCGTTATGTTAAAGAATTGTCACTTAATCTCGACAGTAGATAAGAATCTTTTGTAATGGAACTAAACAATGTGAGACGGGCGAATCACAGCGTAATATTAATTAAAATCTATTCCCTTCGTTGCTTCCCCTTAATTAAGTGCTAGTAGAGTTTTGTTGGAACGTATCCCCCGGGAGGCGGGTGACACCGAGCCACATAAAACATTCATACCCTAAAACCGGTTAATAGCCGCAGTTTAGTAGACATGTACTCATTGCGCCACGCGTTTGCTTGTACCGTTTACGAAAGCTATTCATTTGATATACTTAGTTTAAAATAAAATTGTGGGTAATTGAAATAATCGAACTTACTTGTTATTTCTTGTTCTTTTTTGAGATTCAGAGCAAAATTAATTACGTAGTTTTGTTAATTTTATTTCAGAGTGACTAGTAGGTAAGCGTAAGAGGTATGGGACAAGCTCTCCTATAAAAACCGTATAAGTTAAACCAAAAGGAGGAGTAGGAGTAAGCAGACACTGGGTTCCGAAGGCCTGGGGCGCAACAGGAAACAATGCAGTTTTTCATTATATTGTATACTAGCTTTTGCCCGCGGCTCCGCCCGCGTGGATGTCGGTTATCGCGACACAACATAGCCTATGTCCTTTCTCAAGGTCTAATCTACCCCTATACCAAATTTCATCAAAATCGGTTCAGTGGTTGAGGCGTGAAAGCGTAACATACAGACAGACAGACAGACAGACAGACAGACAGACAGACAGACAGACAGACAGACAGAGTTACTTTCGCATTTATAATATTAGTATGGATTTGAATGATTTTTTTTATAGCATTTATTATGCTAACTTTTAAGTTCGAAAAACATTGGAAAAAATTAAATGCTCAAGTGAGACTCGAACTCACGACCTTTCCCTTACAGGGGGATAATGAAAAACTGCCAACCAGTTCTATGTAGATTTTTGCTTGTAGTTGTTGAACCTACATACCTTTTGCAACTTCTTCTTTAATGCTGCCCAAAATATGAATCCCATAAACCAATAACATTATGGACTGCTAATCCAAGTCTGACGATATCATTGTAAACAATATATCTGCAAATTAATCAAAGTTTGAAATTATTTAAATATTGGTTTAACTCCAGTAAGTAGCGGGGCGGGAGGCCGGTTCTCCAAATATTTGTCGGAGGCAAACAGCAATATCGTTGCGCCTCCCGGCTAGTCCGGATTCACCCGCTTTCACATTTCGAATGTTCCCTCAATATGATAATGATGGAAGTGCGTTACGAATGCTGATGTGTGTGAACTTCGGCTTAGCGAGGGATTTTATTCAAATTG
Organism: Eilema sororculum; assembly: GCA_914829495.1. Taxonomy (NCBI): domain Eukaryota; kingdom Metazoa; phylum Arthropoda; class Insecta; order Lepidoptera; family Erebidae; genus Eilema; species Eilema sororculum. The sequence continues at coordinate 11,342,740 of OU618542.1, forward strand.
CAGATATAAACTCTTTTTACCCGACTACGGCGAAGCCAAAAGGAGGGTTATGATTTTGACAGGCTATGTATGTATGTATGTATGTTCATTTGTTCCATCATAGCTCCTCAACTACTTATCAGAACTGGATAAATGAGGTATTGTTACAAGCGGCTTGATCGTCAAATGGTTATAGGCTATATGACGTGTCACTCAATCTTGTGTGGCGCCCTCTAGCGCTCATAAGGTACTGTGTTAAAAAATTAATTTGAGATAAATATGACGTGTTTAGTATCAAATGAAAGGGCTTGATAAGCACATTTCAAATATGTATAAATTATTAGCTTTACTTGCCCCAAAATAATATAAATAAAAAATAAAGTTTAAAACTAAAACCCGACTACTGAAAAATCACGCTCTAAAAGTAACAAACAAGAAAATATCAAGGATAGCCGTGGTCGTATGCCACTTACTCTAACAAAACAATAGGTATATTCTAGGGAAAAGTGGCATACGACCACGGCTATCCTTGATATTTTCTTGTTTGTTACTTTTAGAGCGTGATTTTTCAGTAGTCGGGTTTTAGTTTTAAACTTTATTTTTATAATACGGATGTCTCGAATTGTATATCTTGTATCATTTGGTAGAAGTTTTGTTGGGATGATATGATATCTACATAGATTGATTAGAAACTCATGTGGGAGGTGTGCTCACTGGGTCAAACTACTTAGGCTCGGTTGCCATTTAGATGGGTGAGTGGCATCCCATCTGAGCGTTTTCGTGTTTCCGGTTGTCATTAGCCTTTATGGGCAAACCTGAACTACTCTGTCAGTTCTTGGGCACTAACCACAACTCAGGCGAGGAGGTCAGATGACATCAGCTCCCAGTATAGCCGAAAAATAAACCACATCATATTTAAGCTGACTCTGGAATAATGATTCCTTTTACGTGTACATTATTCCCATACATTATAAAAAAAATAATTACTAAAATAAGTACCAACTTGATTATTTTCCCATTGAAACTGGGCCTAAAATCTTTGGCCCCGAAACGACTAAAATTTGCGTGATTTTGGTAAAATTGAAATTACCTTTGTATCTCAAATAATCAATGTTTAAAAATGATTGTAACATCATTCATTGATTCCGATAGTTCGTAAGAAAATCGGTAGATGACGCCACGTCGCCTTAAAGACGTATAAGATGGGAAATTTGAATCATATCGGGCGTGTCTCGGTAGCCGAATTGGTCAGGCATTCCCCCTGTAAGGGAAAGACTGCGGGTTCGAGTCCCGCCCGAGAAGATTATTTTTTCCCTATGTATTCGATTTGTATAGTTAGCATACTTAATGCTGTAAAAAAAAAAAACCTTCATCTTTGTATTATATTAAAAATGCACTTGGAGATACCGAGAACAGTCAAAATAGAAGCTAAGTTTCTAAGTAAGTCATAACAAATTTGTATAAAGTAATTAATTTCTATAAAGGCCGTGATCATAATGGGTAACATTATCTCACTGTCGCGCCATCCCTAATGATTCGTCACTTTTAATGAGAGTTCTCAAATTTGTTGTGATATCAGTATTAAATTATAACTTTGCTTTTAAAATAAATAACACTCGAAATTATTAGTTAATGCAATAGGCTCGCCACCTATTACATTGTGACCTAAACATAAACTGGCGAAATGTGGGTGCTAGCACCTCTGCCTACCCTTTCGGGGAATATAGGTTTATTTTTTTAAAGTGACAAATTGTTTATATGCATTTCATTGGAATAGAATAGTGTTAATTACAAAAATAAATAATAATAATTTGTGACTTCAATTCTATTATATGGATTATTCCCGTTGGCCACCACATAGTTGGCCACCACTGGTGGACATTGGGAAATTTTATCACTTTTTATCCCAATGGCCACCAGTGGTGGTCAGCGGGAATAAAGTTTATTACATTTTATGGTGCACATTCTGCAACTGATCCTAATATAGAAGGTTTACAGGTTGCATTTGGGGTAGGTAGGTACCTACTTCTTAAATACCTACTTACCTACGTTCAAACCAATCTTACGTTTCGTATGTTGAAAGGTAAAATAATTCCAGTCCACACCTGTATACATCTTAAAACTTGAATAAATGATTATTATACTACGGTGTTACATCCTCCGGATTCAGTATTCACTATGTAGTACACTTCTCAATGTACTAGACATCGCACAGTATTTTAGAGCTAGAAATTAATAAAAAAGTAGTTGTATTGATAAGTCCCCCCACCCCATCAACGGCCGGCCCTTGCGCCTGACCCGCTCGTTCGTCATTCGCTTTTCTGTGCGGGCATCGCAAATATCATTTATTATTTTAAACGTGTTTTAGAAAAACTTTTCAAGAATTAAAGTACTAACGTCTTTTAGTGAGTGTTATTAGTGAAAATGGGAAAAAGGAAACGTAAAAATAGTGAATCTCACTTACGTAAGAAGATAAAACGATTGCAAGAAAATCTCGAACGAATACGTTCAGATTCATCATCAGGTTAGTGAGTGTGTTCTTAAAAATTCCTACCTAGGTAGCTACCTGTTATTTACGCATATGATTATGAAATATCAAATGAATTGCTTGAGATTTGCAATGATTTTGAAATGTGCTAAAAAACTTTATTTTGATAATCTCAATCGTGATAATTAGTATACACAAAATGTAATAATGCGTCCTTTCTTATAAAACATTTTCGTGTTCTTTTTTCATTGAGTTTCTAATTATTGAAGTTTAACAACAATGCAATGAAAATAGTGTATTTACTATTGTAGTGATAACTGATTCGGTAAAATCAGATTTTAATAATATTAAGAACGGAGATTATCATTATTCACTAGGTTTTTTTACATAAAAATAAATAGGATTTTTCCTGTGTCGATTGAAAAAATGTTTGTTTTTTGAAAATTACATTCGAATTTATAACGTAATCAACTATTCTACAATTGTTAATATCATATGTGTGAAACGCACAGCTATAACCAAACTACCCTCCAGTCTCGCGGCGTAACGTGCTTACGGCCAATGACTTTAAATACAACACTAATACGCATTTATGTGATTAGAACCTACATAAAAGTCTCGAAAAAGTCCAGCGTCGTAACGAGCTTACGATCAGTGACTATAAAGGAAAATTATTTATTTTCAGATGATGAGTATTATAATGACGATCCCCAAGTATTTCCGAGACAAACATCAGTATCTCCTACTAGCGATATCGAAGTACCTATAGTGTACGACTCGAATAGCTCTGCATCACATCAAGGGCTTATGTCGGTGGTTGCCTCAGGTGATCAACCAAGCAATTCTAACACTATAGCATTAGAACCGGAACCTAGTAGAAAAACCACCGTAGAACAAATAGGTACTAATAGTGTACCAACAAACATTACATCAAGTAATCCGGGCCCAAGCACAAGTGTTGATGCTTCATCTCTACCGTCAGAGTTTTTGGAAGCATTGGGGGATCCGAAAGGAAAAGAAGAAGTTTTTGGCCCTAAGATACCAGATGAGATCGCTAAACGTTGGGGTCGGGTTCTGGTTGATGGTTTGACGAAGGAACTAAAACAAGACATCATGGAAAAAGCTCTCATACCCGATAACTTCCGTCTAGCCAAGGCTCCCCTACTCAATCCAGAAGTACTACCGGTTTTAAATGATGCTGCCAAGCATCGTGACAAACAAATGGAAAAATATCAGAACCAATTAGGCCGTGGTATCTCAGGTTTAACAATTCTTGCATCGAACATAATCGAAGGCAACACAGACAAAATAGACCTATTAAAGAAACTTTCGGAAACGACTCAAATTCTTCTTGATCTTCATTATGAAGAAACTAAACGGAGGCGAAAATTGGTAACAGCATCCTTAGACAAAAAAATTTTGGGTATGATATCTGACGTGAAAAGAGATGAGTTTCTCTTTGGAAACAATTTAAACGATAAAATAAAAGCATCCAAGACTGCAGAACGCTCTGGTCTCCAGATAAAACGCACGGACACTAATACGGCTGCGGCATTTCGAAAGTATCCACAGCAGGGAAACTGGAGAGGCCCACCTCGAGCACAACCCGCTCGAACATACAAACAGGGTGGACAACGAAACCGTTACATTCCTCAGCCGAATCGACGTCCTCCGCCGAACCAGGAATGACAGTCCCGGTTGCCGACGAAGTTGAATTCGATTTCGAAGACTCGCAAAACCTAGGGACACCCGAGAACTCGTCACCCACTTTGGAGCCGACTTACCCTGGCATCATCACTGTTGTCAGGGAAGCCTTCGTAAAACAATATTTATCAAATGATACTATTGACGTCTTGATTTCATCCTTATCAGCGAACTCGTTAAAACAGTATAATTGTGCATACAAAAAGTGGTGGCACTACTGTATTACAAACAATGTTGATTTCTATTCTGTTAATATTCCACATTTATTAAATTTTATGACTAATCAACTAAAGGAAGGAGCCGGTTATTCGTCTTTAAATACACTACGTTCCGCTTTAGGCTTGATATTGGGCAAACAATTCAGAGAAGATGAACGGGTTTCTAGGTTTTTGAAGGGCGTCTTCAGAACGAATCCAACCCTTCCAAGATATCAATCCACATGGAATCCCAATCTTGTTCTAGACCACTTAGAAACATGGTATCCTAATCATGAACTATCCTTGCAAAAAATCAGCAAAAAATTAGTAGCTCTTCTCGCGTTGTCGACTGCACAACGTGTGCAGACGCTCTCCCTAATCCGTTTGTCAAATATCAAAACTAGCGAAACGAATATTCAAATTATTATCAATGATATATTAAAAACCTCAGCTCCAGGTAAATCAATGCCACGCTTAGTGCTACCCTTTTTTCCAAACAAAGAACAAATATGTCCTGCAAAAACGTTACTTTCATATATAGCGATAACAAATAAATTTAGACACTTGCCACAAACCGACAAACTCATTTTGACAACAAGGAAACCCAAACATAATGCTAGCAGTGCTACTATTAGCAGATGGATAAAATCTGTACTTTCTGACAGCGGCGTGGACATATCTGTGTTCTCGGCACATAGCACTCGCCATGCCTCAACTTCAGCCGCACTGACTAGAGGGTTGTCGGTAGATTTAATAAAAAGAACTGCCGGATGGTCCGGAAACTCTTTAACATTCGCAAAATTCTATAATAGACCAACGCTAAACAATGAAGATAACGATTTTGCAAATACTATTCTGAATAGCGAAACTGTAAATTAATAGATAGATAGTTTCGAATTATAAAATAAATAGGTTATAAGTATTTTGGTGATTACATCGATTTGTATTATCATAACCTTCTTAATAAGAAATTATAAGCTGATTCTTTATATAATAATACGTTGTTATTATTTTTTGTTTGGCTTACTTACATCAGTCACCTATTTCACTTAATGCGCTAAACATCTACATAGTGAATACTGAATCCGGAGGATGTAACACCGTAGTATAATTAATGGTTAAACAAACTTACCTGTGACGTTTGACCATAATTATACGAGGTGTTACATCCGAAGAGATTCAGTACCCTCCCTCCCAAAAGTGGTTTTATCAACCATTTAATACCCCAATATGTCATATAAAGTGAAATAGGTACTTCCAGGTCTCTGAAAATAATGACGAACGAGCGGGTCAGGCGCAAGGGCCGGCCGTTGATGGGGTGGGGGGACTTATCAATACAACTACTTTTTTATTAATTTCTAGCTCTAAAATACTGTGCGATGTCTAGTACATTGAGAAGTGTACTACATAGTGAATACTGAATCTCTTCGGATGTAACACCTCGTATAATTATGGTCAAACGTCACAGGTAAGTTTGTTTAACCATTAATTATTAGGTATTAAGTATATTATTTGTGTGCATGAAGATTTAAATTATTTAATAAATTATTTGATATAATTTCAATATGTTACTGTACCTATTCAAATTTGTATTGAATAAGAAATACATAATAAAAGTAATCCTATACTTGTTACTTATGACTTACTTATAATGCTTGTTTTAAAAGTTCTTCACGAAGATGCTTGTTTTTTTGTTATGCGAAGAATGCAAATAAATAAAAATTGTAAAAGCACTAAACAGCGACCGAAAAAAGTTATTTTAAGTGACCAATATATACAAGAAATCCAATTGGAACTTTTGGATGGCCAAATATCTGCAGGACAATTTCTAGAAATAATGAGAAACTGATATAATTAATACTTGTTTTGCACAACAAGTACTGTGATGATTATTTACACATAAGCAATGATTCAATCTGTGCTGATTTAAACTGTTATTTTAATAATATAACAGTTTAAACGTTATTATTGTATAGAATACAATAGCGATCTGTGATTTATCCTGTGATTTAATCTGTGATGATTTTAAACGGCGTAAAGTGTTACTTTAAGATTTTAATGCCAAATTATTATAAAAGAATATGGGGTTAGTGTCGTTTCCACCCGTTCCCGTTTCAACCCGAAAACTTATCATTAAAAATGATAATTATTTATGTTCCCGATTCCACCCGTTTTTTAATAAAGTACAGTCAACCGAAAAAATTGTTAATTATTTAACAAGCCTAAATATTTATATTAAAACAGGGAACCTAACTATTGCACATTTTGCACGAAGGACATTCCGGGTCACTCTTTGATACCTTATTTTACACTTTACTAGTATATATATAGATAAATAAATGTTGTTTCTAATTTTGCATTAAGGGAATACGATAGTTGTGTCTATTTCACGCGCCGTTACTTAAGGTGCATGTGCGACCTTTTTTTTACCTGATGCTGTTTGAATAGATAAATAAATTGGATCGATCTTCACTGGTGGTAGAAATTTGATGGCACAAATTTGTCACTAATTTCGACCGGGTTGGTACCACCGTGCACAAGTGCGAAAACCCCTCCATAGTAATCCAATCTCGTTTGGATTGCGTTCAGGGATCAACAAGTGCATAGCCGGGCCGAGGTGATGGTAGTCGCAGCACTAGTGGGACCGGTGGGTCTTGGCGTAATCTAGTTGGGGGGTGACGCGGGGCGCCGCGCCGGGCAGGGAGACCTGTAGAAATGGTGGTGCCGCTGGCCGCCCGCGGCATAGTACAGGGGCCCAACTGGGAGTAACCACCCTGGGAGGCTGCCCAACCAGGTCGCGCATAATCCCGATATGGCTCGTCGTGCCGGTTGGCGACCGGATGGGAGCCCGGCGACCATATTCGGGGGGGTACGGGGGCCCTTCCGTTCGGCGCGTCGGCTCTCGTCATGCCGTCACAATCATAGACACAACCAATGTCCCATGTATTGTCACACGGTGCTGCGGCGACAATCACTTTTTTTTTCACGCTTTCCCCTACCTTTACCATGACAGCGCATCAAAAAGATAGAGTCAGAACAGCGGCTAGGGAGTCTCCCACCACACGACTATTTGAGGTGGAGTCCACGAACATCTGTGGGCTCCATACAAACCTCAACGCCGTCCACCAACACCTGGAGACGGCCAAACCAGCAATGCTGTTTCTGACGGAGACACAAATACGCCGCCCTGACGACACGACCTATCTGCTTTACCCCGGCTATGTTATCGAGGAAAATTGCCGAGCAAAAGCCGGGGTGTGCGTGTTTGTTAGGGCGGATATTTGTTGTCGCCGTTTGCGCTGTCTAGAGGACCCATCCTTCTCCATCCTGAGGGTACACGTAGACCATGGCTCCACGAGTCAGATCTATGTGTGCCTTTACCGCTCCCATACGGGAGATGCAGAGATAACTCGACTCTTTGTATACCTGAGTCAGGCGGCAGATGATGCGCAGGAGCGGTTTCCGAACGCCGAATTGGTGTTTCTGGGGGACTTTAACGCCCACCACAAGATCTGGTTGGGCTCCGCCAAAACAGACCATGCGGGAAGAGCCACTCCCGCATTTGCCCTGGCGCATGACTTGACTCAATTGGTGCACAAGGTCACAGTGATACCAAGAGAGTCCGGCCTAGAGCCCTCTCTGCTAGACCTTCTGTTGACGTGACTCGTCAACAGCCCGGACCCGGACACTGTACGTCTCGGTGAGTGCTGCTTTAGGTAACTCCGACCACTGTCTGGTCCGCTCCACCGTGCCCATTGTAACGCCCCCACGACCCCGTGCAGGGGAAGAGGCGTCTTTGGCACTACTCGTCAGCGGACTGGGATGGACTACGCGATTATTATGCGTCCATCCCGTGGGTTGAACGCTGCTTTGAGGGTAAGAACCCATCTGAGAGCGCTACTGCTGTCGCCGGTGAGATCGGTTTGGGTATGGAATACTATATCCCATACACCGATGTCACCGGAGTCCGCGGAGCGCATACGTGGTTCGGGCGTGAGTGCGCGGAGGCTGTTGAGCATAAACAGTCTGCGTACAGCGCTTGGGTGCGGACACGCGTCACACGCGATCCCAACGTGGATCACTTCAAGGCGGCGTACAACAGAGCCACAAAGGTCTGCAAGAGGGCCTACGTCAGGGCGGATGCCCAGCGCATAGCACGGCTGGGCCAAGAGCTAGTGGCGCATCCCACGGGTAGCCGTGGCTACTGGCGACTGGCCAAAGCCGTGCAAGCCAACTTCTGCCAGCCCTCGCTGCCCCCGCTGAGCAACCGGTATGGATTTCTGGCCCATGAGCCGCAAGAGAAAGTAAATTTGCTGGTATATCTCTTCGCGGCCAACTCCCGAGTCGATGATTGTGGTATGCAACCACGCACAATGCCCACTGGTGACCACGCAATACCTGATATCCATATCAGGCAACGCGATGTCCGTGCAGTACTGCAATCACTCGATGTCCGGAAAGCCAGTGGTCCTGATGGTATTCCGGCGGTAGTACTTAAAAAATGTGCAGCGGAGTTATCTCATATGCTAACGCGGCTGTACCGACTGTCCTACAGTTCGGGTACAGTGCCTTTGGCTTGGAAGGAGGCGAATGTCCAGCCAATCCCCAAGAAGGGGGATCGTTCGGACCCAGCCAACTATCGACCCATAGCCGTCACCTCAGTGCTGTGCAAGGTGTTCGAGCACATCATTAATACACAGCTCATGCGCCACCTAGAAGATAACTCCTTGCTTAGTGACCGGCGATACGGTTTTAGACCGAAACGGTCAACGGGTGATCTTCTGTCGTACGTGAGGGGTGTCACCCTTTGGGGTGAGGCTATGGAAAAGCACGGCGAGTAACTGGCAATTAGTCTTGACATTGCCAAAGCTTTCGATAGGGTATGGCACAAATGGCTTCTTTCCAAGCTACCAGCCTTTGGCCTGCCTCCCAGACTGTGCAACTGGGTTGCAAGCTTCCTGCAGGGGCGCCGTATTCGCGTCCTTTGTGATGGACGAGCTTCGGAGTTCTTGCAGGTAAATGCTGGCGTGCCGCAGGGTTCCGTCTTATCTCCCACTCTCTTTCTTCTGCATATCAATGATACACCTTACACGGGAGTTATTACTCACATCCTGCGGCCAAGCAGTCTGATATCGCGGAAAAAAGGCAGCTTCTTGTCACTGAGCTGGACCGGATCCTGGACCACATTTCTCAATGGGGCGCTAGGAACCTGGTCGAGTTCAATGCCAAGAAGACCCAGGCATGTGCGTTTACAGCAAAAGTATCTCCTTTCCTTCCCCTTCCCACTCTTCAGAGCACACCACTGCCACTGCAGGATCACCTCAATATCCTCGGTATGGATGTTCGCTGCAAACTGAATAACAAAAACTATATCCAGAGTATCATCAAATCAGCGTCGCGTAAACTCGGAGTCCTGATCAGAGTAAGATGTTTTTTTCACGCCGGAACAGCGGTGTCTTCTATACAAGACCCAAATTCGTTCCTGCGTGGAATACTGCTCACATATCTGGGACGGCTCCGCAAAGTACTTACTAGATGCTCTCGACAGGTTGCAGCGACGTGCGGTCCGCATTATTGGGAATCCTGAGGTCACGAACACCCTCGAGCCTTTGCAGATGCGTAGAGATGTTGCGTCTTTGGCAGTATTCTACCGTCTCTACCATGGTGAATGTTCTGACGAGCTCATCCAATTAGTCCCACCCTCTCCTTTCCTACACAGGACGACACGTGCAGGGCTAAGATGCCATCTATATACGGTGCAGAGTATACCTGCTAGAACCAAGCGTTTCAGTGACTCGTTCCTATGCCGCACCATTAAGACCTGGAACTCCCTGCCAGCTCACGTGTTTCCTTCTTCCTACAGTCCCTTCCTACAGTCCTTTAAGCGGGGCGTGAAAAGGCATCTAACGAGGCCGTCAAGCTGAGTGCCACCACTGTTATCTTGGTACATGTTTCCGATGGTGACCCTGTTTCCGAGACTTTGCCTTTAGCTTAACATCAGGCGAGGTGAAGTCAAATTGACGTGTCCTATATAAAAAAAAGTTCTCACTAGTTCCAGTGGAAGTAGTCCCGGTGGAACTAGTGAAACTTTTTCTTCTCATTAGTTCCATTTAATTTCGATTTAATTTTTACTGGAACTACTGAAACTGTTCCTTCTCACTAGTTCCTTTGCACTTTAGCTATTAACTGGAGACGATATAACTACAATTAAAACTATATAATTTAAGCGATAACTTCACTACATTTACAATAATTATCTCAACTACCATTTTAGTGATTTGAGCAAATAAAAAAAAAACAAACCTTCATACAAAACTTAATAGATATGTACAAATAATAAAATTGTAAAGCAATACTGACATTAATTATTACCTAAGCTAATCTAGAAATGGGATATAGTTATATCTCCTGATTTAAGCTCCATCTGAGTTTCTCTTATAAAATCATCATTTTCAAACTGAAGGAAACCAATGATTTCTGTGATACAAAATTAGAATGTAACGAACTAAAGTACTGTGATTTACCTTTATATAGATGTTTTTTTTATTTCAAATAAAAAATTATTAACCAATAAATGATTTATTATTTCTGTTCCTGACTGTACCTACTGGCAAAAACGATTTAGGTAGAGACGGTAACGGGTTGAATCGCAACGGGTGGAAACGGGAACGGGTGGAAACGCCACTCACCCAGAATAGGGTTTGTACCTATGTTATTTTTGTAAACATAGTTTATTTTTAATTATGATAACTTGTAAGTATATTTTTGTAATCTGTCATATTATATTTAATATCTATGTATAAATCGTGATTCAATCTGTGATTATTATAAACAGTAAGTAAGAGGTGTTAGTTAGAACGTTTATATAAATAATAAAAGTTATTATAAGGGCCAATAAAACCAGGTGCAGCTATCTCGCTTTTGCATTTGAATTTTTAAAAATTCAAATGCAAAATTACTTTAATGCTTCCGTCATCTTGTGATATTAATATTCCAAAATATTCAGAGCTTATAATAAGTAACTTGTAAAACATAAAAAACGCGAGTGCGATATGTGTAGCCAGCGTTCTGGGTGGTTTATATTGTGATTTAACCTGTGATTAATGTTTATATTATATATAGTATTATTAAAAGCTTAGTTAAAGAAAAACCTAATGTTTAAACGTTATTATTGTATAGAGTACAATATGTGGTGGCTGCTTACTCTCCAGATACTCTCGCAGAACTGAAGAGCAAGCATCCAGCACCAGCTGCTGACCTTTCCTTCCCTGATCCTCCAAATGCTGACGATGATTTTCTCTCTGTTTCAGCCAAGGACGTTTTAGCTGCCGTTGGTTCTTTCAAGAGTGGATCTGCTGGCGGCTTAGATGGTTTGACCCCGCAACACCTAAAAGATTTATTAAGTCCTGGGGAAGCTGGCGATGCACTTTTGAAGGAGCTAACGGCCTTAATCAACCTAATGTTACCCGGCAATGTGTGCGATGCCATCGTTTACTTACTTTATGGCGCGAACCTATGCGCCTTGCGTAAGAAAGACGGTGGTATTCGTCCCATTGCCGTAGGGTGCACATACAGGCGTATAGCAGCCAAATTATGCTGTAGAGCATATAGCGAAATAGCAACCAACCAATTTCAGCCCCTGCAACTTGGTTTCGGCTCTAAAGGGGGCTGCGAGGCTGCTATACATGCCCTGTCTACGTACCTTGGCTGCAGTGGAGGAGAGGTCATTCTTAAAGGTGACTTGAAGAATGCCTTCAACTCAGTGAATAGGGACACATTGTTGACACAAGTGAAATTGGAAACCCCGAAAATTTATAAATTTCTCTGGCAGTGTTACAGGTACCCCTCAAAATTATTATACAAGGACAACGTTTTGGAATCATCAGTTGGGTGTCAACAAGGTGACCCTCTTGGGCCGTTCATTTTCAGCCTGGCAATACATCCTGTAATTCGGCAGCTAAATTCTAAATTTAACATATGGTATCTGGATGACGGGACCATAGGAGGAGACGTTAATACAGTTTTAAAAGACTTGGTTTTTATAAAAGATGAATTTAGATCTATCGGCTTACAATTAAATCCTACTAAATGTGAAATCTTCCTTGAAGATAACATTGACAGTATTGCAACTCTATCAAAATTCAACGTTTTGGCTCCAAATTTAAAAATTAATTAAAAAGAATCTCTCCGTCTTCTTGGGTCCCCAATCCTAGAGGAAGCATATGACTCTTTCGTGGAAGAAAAGATTCAATATTTCTGTGAAGTTGCAGACCGGCTGCAACAAATTAATATCCATTCTGCTTTCACTATAATCCGATATTGTCTTTTTGTTCCTAAATTTACACATGCCCTCCGTTCAACTCAACTTTTTAAGTATTTGGCTCTTTTAGGTAAAATGGATAGTGTGATTCAAAACACACTATGTAAAATTCTAAATGTGGATATGAATGACCGAGTCTGGCTTCAGGCATCCATGCCTGTGCGTCTAGGCGGGCTCGGCGTTCGCAAAATTACCGACGTAAGTCTACCAGCATTTTTGACTTCGGTGCATGGCACGGATGAATTAGTTAGAAAAATCCTAACCCCTAGCCTAACTAATTCGGAAGTGCCAGGCAAGGCCGAAGCCTTAAGTGCTTGGAAAATGTTTTGCCCAAACACTAATTTGCCAGCCAACCCATCTTCCCAGAGACAATGGGACGTGCCGCTCTGCAACATGGTGAGAAAATATCTCATTTCTACTTCCACCAATGATGCGGAGCGTGCTCGCCTTTTGGCTGTGGGGGAATGGGAATCTGGTGTTTGGCTTCAAGCACTACCATCGCCCAACATTGGTACCATGTTGGACGACAACACCTTCCGTATCGCTGCTTGCCTTCGTTTAGGTGCTCCTTGCGTTTCTCCGCATCGATGTCGCTGTGGAGAAGAAGTTGGTAGCCTTGGACACCATGGTCTCTCATGCAGCAGGAGTGCTGGTCGGCTTTCGCGGCACGCGTACATCAATGACATAATCCGTCGGGCTCTTGTCACCGCCGGCGTTCCAGCCGTATTAGAACCTTCTGGTTTGGTGCGCGACGATGGCAAGAGACCGGATGGAATGTCATTGGTGCCTTGGAAGATGGGTAGGCATTTGGTTTGGGATGCAACATGTGCTGACACCCTTGCGCCTTCTCATCTTTCAGGTACTGCGAACTGTGCTTGCGCTGCTGCTGCTTCGGCAGAGACCCTCAAACGGCGCAAATATAGTAGTTTAAGTAATAATTACATATTTGAGCCGTTTGGAGTCGAGACGCTGGGATCATGGGGTCCAAGTGCACGTCTATTATATAAAGACATAACAAAACGTTTAATAGACACTACCCGTGATCAGAGGGCTGGTTTATTCCTTGCGCAAAGGATTGGCATTGCCATTCAGCGTGGCAATGCCGCCAGCCTTCTGGCCACCCTCCCGGTTGACGTCGATGGGGAGGAATTCTTTGACGCCTGAACCTGCAGTTTTGCACATATCTTGTTCTAGATTTTTATTTATAATAATTATTGAATATTATTATTATGTACATAATTGACGTTTTCTAAAATAAATGTAACATTAGTTTGATTTTACCGAATTATTATTAGGTAGGTACAGTTTATGTTTCTACTTTATTGTTAGGAAATATTTAATAAATGTTGATTTTCTATCATACCTACCTAGTTGTATTATTTGTGCTTGGTGGTGGCCTTGAGGACATAAAGTAACAAAATTTCCCAGTGTCCACCAGTGGTGGCCAACTATGTGGTGGCCAACGGGAACATTTCCAATATTTTATTCCCGCTGACCACCACTGGTGGCCATTGGGATAAAAAGTGATAAAATTTCCCAATGTCCACCAGTGGTGGCCAACTATGTGGTGGCCAACGGGAATAATCCCTATTATATTTATCATGGTCATGCAATGCAAATGAAGACTACCATGAAATGGATGAGTTGATTAGTCATTTACGACAGAAGGGATTCGAAGAAATGAAATTTGGCACCAAACACCTGTTCAATCGTTCTGGCATGACTGAACAACGACCATCCATCCATAAGCTAATACAACTTATAAGATAAAAATGTATAATAGTAATAATTAACTCTTAAAAAACTCAACATGAAGTGCAGTTTTAAGTGAAGTTAGCGTAAAAATCTTTAGCGGAGGGGTGGACATCGTTACTATAGCCGGGGATCATCTTTAAGCTTGTTCAGTATCGACTCATCAAAGTTTTGCTGAGCCAGCAACTTGCCGGGGAGCGAGTAATGAAGACTTATGAGTCTGGTCGTCTCGTCTGCGACTCGATAATTGTCATCTCAGTTATTAGGACCGGGGAATGTGGCTCAATTTATCCTTTGCAGTTACGGTAAGTGACGTTGACAGTTTCGACTTACAACTAGAAAACATAAAGGTAAAATCTTTCTATACAAATGAAAGTCGTAATTCCTTAGATTTTCTCCCTTCTTGTTGATGATTGTCCTGCTATTTGGTACACACCTTAAATTCGGACAATAATACAATTTAAATCAATAAAACAGTTTGATTTGCTCTTAATACCTTAATTTTAAGATCGTTTTAGACTGCGTAGTCAAGATATTTCTGACGCTGACCGTGATACAGATAGTTTATTTTTTGGCTCATTATTTTCAGGATAAAAACTGGCCTCTAAAGGTTTTTTTCTATTAAAAATCAGGTCTAAAGAAAACTCGTAACATGTTTAAGCCCCTTCTATAGTGGTTGGCGTATCGGGGTTTTAACGCGTGGTATATCGTTCCACGTGAACGGGCATGATTCATCAGGGCCCATTCACTGCGATCTCAGGACTCAACGCGGTTTAACTAGAGATGAGGGAGATGTTATATTTTAAACATTAACAATTTTAAATATACTTTAGTATTGAGGCTGGGTTAGTTTAAACCTACAAATCTATTTCTTTTGAAAATATAGAATTGTATTAATTACATAGACTTCAAATAACTTTGATTTTGTTAATTGGTATTTCAAATAGTACGTTCTAATTTACCCACATGGATATCTGTCATCATGACTAAACATAGTCTATGTCCTTTCTCGAGGTCTATTTCTTCTCTATACCAAATATTTTATAGTTCCGGTGTTAGTAGTTTAGGCGTAATATCGTCACAGACAGACAAAGTTACTTACGCATTTATAATAATTCGGGATTTACGGATCAGGGAGGTTACATCTCATACAAATGTGCACATTTAAAAAAATCTGGAAAATATGTATTGCTTAAATAATTTGTATTGGTAAACCGAAGTCCAAAGTACCTATACTCCTTACCGCCATAAACCCTCATAGATGTTCTGTGGCTTGACATAACCAATTAACGAAAATATTAACCTAAATATCAATTATAATATTGAGTATGAAGTCCCATCACTACGTGTCGTTCGACAGAGATTTAGCTGACGCGCCGCGGATTACCGTGATTTCCCGAGGGGCTTGGACCGAAAAGACACCTCCGTTACATTCGCATTATTACTTTCCCATACCGTGGACAGCTGGTGACGCGTTGAGTACTTGTAATTATTTTCTGACGTCATAATTATTTCTACGCCGTGAACAGAGTAGGATTTGATATTGTATTTTCATGCTGTAGAACTGATATCTTTCTGACAACTAAACTTGGTCTTCTAGTCTACTTTTAACAACTCTTGTAACCCCTTAGGGGTAGTATATATTTATTGAAAGAGTTAAATTACTTATTAGTATCTCCGTTAACACCTGCAATTAAACTACAACAAATTGCTATGCGCGTTTGAGTAACCGCCAGAATTCGAATCTGAGACCTCTCGATCGTCCTTACTACACCTTACTACGTTTATAGTAAACCAAAAATAAAATAAATGTGGTATAGACAGTTATAATTGGCCACAGTTATCGCATTGCGGCAATCACTTACAGGCAACCTGGTTTATGATTTTTGTAGTGAATCGTACGCTAGTACTATTATCTATTCTGTAGTGAATCTTTCTAACTTCTTCTCATATTCATTCCATATTTTGTTTCTAATCGACACATCGTACATCAAACCTTTAGTGTTTTAACAATCAGGTTTGTAAATGCCACTTCCCATCATTAAGATTAGCCTGGTTCTATTGCGTTAACGTGTTACTTAATATCGATGTTAATTTTATTTCATAGTGACTAGTAGGCAACACTATATTGTAATTTGTACGGTTCGTAGAAGTGAATGTTTAACTACCTTACCTTTTCTCGGCCTTTCTTTTTTATTAGTGCATAAACACGCTAGTTTACTGTATACCATCAAGGGAATGTATACTTGTTACCTTAGTTGTAAAGTGTACTACGACGCTACGTTGCTACAACGTAGCTGTCACTACGACCGTGCTACAGATTAAAGTTGATATAATAGCCATTATTTTTTCGGGAAAGGGTCTTTCTTGAAAAAAATGTAACATAACACGTATACAATCTCACTTCCTATTTTTTATATATAATATAATTTTTATTACAGATTTATAGGTTGTAATTTAAAATTAATTTTCAAGTACTCGGTGTTTTACTTTTTTAGAGATAGAGGTTTCATGATATAATATACTCACACCTTGAAAACAATAAATATCTACTAAAACTTAATAGTGAATCGAGTAACAGGAAACAACTATATCAATATAAAAGTAAGCAATAGATAAATCTAATAATTCGATGGATAAGAGCAACGTATCGTAATAAGTAAAATATGGCCGGATGAGCATATTAATGTTTGTGATGAAAATAAAAACATCGATGTCCACCCTCCGAAGGCGTCGACAATGCATCACGAGGCGACTTCCGGCGGAACTGACATAACGAGCCCGTTGTTCCGCACCCCGCACCCCTCCAACCCCTCGGTATTTTTCTACAGAACCCCATGGAGATTATTTTCGGATAGCATTGAGTCGATCTCAATGCTTCCATGGCGATGAATACTGGTTCATATTAATGATTTGTCCGCGGGCTCTTTACGACGTTCAATAGATATAAACCACTGGTTGTTAAAGTAATAACTCTTAATAAGCAGGGTTTCAAATATCATTGATTTATGATTGTCTATTCATTTAATAAAATCGTAAGGAGGTAAAATTATTAGGTAAATTAAATATAAAGAAAAATATATGTTGTGAGAGCAAAATGAATTTAAAATTGAAGTTAAAAATTGCTTAATAAAAAAAGGTTATTATATTATAAATTAGATGAATATTTAAATGATAAAGATCCATGGACATCTTAATCTCATCTCTTGCTCGCACTGTATAAATTTGTTATAAATAAAACCATATTTAAAAAAAGAAGGATAATCGAGTTCACTGAGTTTCTTGCTGGTATCTCTTCAGTAGAACCAACCTACCGAACCAGCGAAAGAATCATTTTCCAATGATTTATTTATTTTTAATATGACTGACATTGTACAATTCTGACGTTCATATGTGCTCTTTATGTGCCTAAACTGAATAAATGAAATTGATTCTTGAGAGCGAAACTGATGCCAAGATGTAATTTATAGTATTTTTGTTTATTTGGCTGCTCTTTATCGATGTTCAAGAATCACTTCTAAATCTCTGAACAGATTCATCTGAAATTTACCTATCTAGTATAATTATTACATTTAAAAGAAGTAGCATCCTAACGATGCAATTTGTTTGTAGCCAAGTTATGATCTCTCAAAGAGTACCAATTAGATCAGCTTAAGGTGTGTAAGAGGCTTTGCGTCGGTGGAAACTGTTGGAAAGCAGCCCCGGGTATTAGTGCCTCGTTATGTAGAGATATTATGAACTCGATGTTGAGGTAGAATTTTGTATAAATTGTTTAGATAATTAGGTAGAAACGATATGCTTTGAGAATGATGATAAAAGAATAAGATGACTATTTGAGTAAGCTGTTTGATGATTAAAGTATTTGATATAGGATTTATTTGTTTACTTTTCCTAACGATCTCTACAAAAATAAAAGAGTTGTACATATTTTAGCCGTTTTTTTATAAATTCTGTTGCGTAACAATCTATAAGCTTTCATCCTAATCGGATTTATTTTTAGAAGAAAAATGAATGGGAGTTTTCACTTATAATGGAAAATAAAATTACTCATAATGGAAATTATTATTTGTGAGCGCAACGTAATACAAAAAAGGGTTGCGATGTAATTTTGGTTTTAATCAGTTGCAAAAACCAAAATTAATCAACGAGGACCGATATTACGACTACTGTTTCGTAAATTAATTATAATTACAGAGGGATAAAAACATTTATTTTCATTTCTAAATATCAGTATCTATAGGTACTTAGGTATTATAATTATAAAGTGATCGTGTTGGATATTACTAAACAATACTTGGATTATGTTATATTAACTATACTGAACCTTGAGCACATTTTTTTGTGAATTATTATTTATTTTGCGATGTACTACTCTGTCAAATCGAGGTTCATTTGTTTTATCGAGGTTCATTTGTTTTAATCGAGGTTCATCTGTTTTATCGATGTTCGTTTTTTTTCAAATGTATAAATAAACGCAATATTTTCAACCTTTGTTCTCATATTATTATACCTATATATTTTTTATTTATTCGGCTTATAATTGCGACAGTGACCAAGGGTACCTAATTATTTTTACACGTGGTCCTAACCTAGGACTCTAATTTCATCAGTCTGACCAAGGACACAAGGAGTTATGATCTAACAATGCAATCTGACCACGGATACTCTAGGATTACAAATTTAAATCAGTCTGACCAAGGACTCAAAAGAGTGGACGTGGTTAGATTGATCTAACAATGTGGTCTGACCACGGATACAGAAGGCAAGAAAGTACATACATACATACATAAACTCACGCCTGTATTTCCCGAAGGGGTAAGCAGAGGTGCTAGCACCCACAATTCGCCAGTTTATGTTTAGGTCCCAATGTAATAGGTGGCGAGCCTATTGCCATTATGTCAATGTCAAGAAAGTACCGGGAAAAAATCAATAATACACAAAAAAATTGTTATTCATCCAAATTTATTTTATCACCTTCAAAGTATGCTCCTTCTGAAACGATACACTTACGCCAAGGAATAATACAATCATCAAAACATTTTTAATCGCTGTTTCCGGAATTGAGTTCAGTTAAAATAAATTAATTAAATAAATTAAATACCGAAATAGTTAAAAAAATTAAATACCGAACTCAAAAAAGAGTTGGCTGGCCTACATACTGAAGTCATGGAGCTCACACTCCAACGAGATCACCTCCAGGCAACACTGACAGGCCTAGAGGAATGCAGCAACACCCACGAACAGGCTTTGAAACGCATAAGCTTTCTGGAGTGTGAACTGAGTGACGTGCACAATTCCATTACTCACATGGAATCTATCAGGTTGGCAGATGAGGCTGCTTTCTCCAACAGCCTCTATAATGAGCTGGTGGCAGGGGAACCGGACCTGATTTGTCTGGAGCCATGCATCACTGCAGACCTGATAGATATCACAACACCTAACATCCCAGTTGCATCAACGGTTATAGCCTGTGATGATAAATTTTTATTAAATTCCTCAGTAAGATTAGTTAGCAGTGGCAGAAATAAGTATAAAAAATATGTTAAACTCAATAAATTTATTAGCAAGTCACAGAAACAGATCAGGTACCTCAAAATGGGCATTAACAAATGTCGTAGAGCCTGTAAGTCTAATGTAGAATTGAGACAGTTAATAGAGGTAGGTAAAACACAGACAGACCAATATGAGTCTGATTTATATGAACTCCAGCTAGAAATCTCACATTTAAATGACTCCTTAAATTCTGTTACACTAAAATACCAAACAGCTCAAAAGGAGATAGGTGAGTACATTGAGGCATTAAATAGCCTAGTGGACTCATGTCATAGTAATGAAGCAAGATTCCATTCACTGGAAAACCTGTATAGGCAAAAATTTGATGACTGTGACAAATCCTTGCCATGCTCCACCCCCCCTGTCAGTGACACCATACGGGTTCTCTCTACTTGTACCAGTACTCCAGACTCTGCATATGATTCTAATGTCAACATTAAGCCTCCTAGTAATACAATGGTATTTTCTGACAGTGTGGGTCGCAATATGGGCTCAATGTTTAGTCGTCATTTGAAGAACTGTATGCATTATTGCATGCCCAATGCGACCTACTCTCAAATTATAGACAAAATTGTGTCTTCTAAATATAACAGTAGTTCCACTATTGTGTTGCTGGTGGGTGAAGGTAATGGAGTAGGCAAGAAAGAATTAATGTACGGTATAGACTGCCTAAGTAAATTAAAAGTATTTAAAATAATATTATGTGCATTCCCATATGTGTCGTGCCAGTCTGCATGTTACAATAGAAATACATTACATGAATAATTTTATACATACCTTGACTTGTCGTCATAGTGACACTTTTATATTTTTTGACACTAATAATTTTATTAGTAGTTATTGTTTTAAGACCAAAGATAATATTTATCTTACAAAATATGACAAACATAAAATTGCTACATTGGTGGCAAATAATATTAACTTTTGGACGAGTTTACATTGTAAACAAGTGAACGACCCAATACATACAGATTTGTCAGGTACTTGTAGTAGTAATTCTGTATGTTTACCATGTACTGATTTAAACTAAATAATCAGACAACAGGAATGCCAGAGCTAAAGATAGTTCATCAAAACATGCAAGGTCTTCCTGGCAAAGAATTAGTAGTTGAGTTATTCCTAGAGGAATTAAATGTAGATATTTTGTGTATAACTGAGCACTGGCTAAAGGAGACTGAGATGATGTTCAGTATAGATAATTATACAATAGTAAGTTGCTTTAACAGGAAGTCTGCTGAAAGAGGTGGCTCCATGGTCTTGATAAAAAATGGTCTCCGCAGTAAAGAGCGGATTGACATTGTTAGACTTTCTGTTGAGCGCTGTGCTGAGGTGGCCTGTGCCGAGCTTGATAATTGTGTAGTAGTATGCGTATACAGTCCACCAAGGAGTGACTTTGGAACTTTAATTGGGGTCATGGACAAAGTTCTTGGGATAGCGTCAAGTAATAATAAGAACATAATTGTATGCGGTGACTTCAATGTAAACATCTTAGAACATTGTAAGAGAAGTACTCAATTTCTAAACATTTCAAGAGCTATAATCTTGAAAATATTTTCTGTGAACCAACCAGAATCACTGCTGAGACTGGCAGTTGTCTAGATAATTTTTTTAGTGATTGTGTATACTTAAATAAGTCTGTAATTAGTAAGTTGCCCTCAGATCACCGGGGTCAAATAGTATCCTTTCCTATAGGTAATAATAGTAGACCTAAAGAGAAAATTATGTGTAGGCCAGGTAATAAGATTAAAGAATTCCAAGACTTGTTAGAGAATAAGCTCAATTCAATAGCTTACTTAGGTAATAATCCTGAGGTTCATTATAATAGTTTATTTAATACATTAACAGACGCTTTTTCTCACACATTTAAACAAAAAAATTCAAAAACTTAGTACGAAATCGAAATTCTGTGAATGGGCTACTGTAGGCATATATAAAAGTAGACGAACGCTATTTGATCTATACGCCCAAAAACAGTACAGATTCGACAATAGTTTCATTGAATATGTTAAAAATTACTCAAAGTTATTCAAAAAGGTATGTAGACAAGCAAAGGCCATTCACATTAAAAGAAAGATAATTGAGGCTCCTAACAAAATGAAAGAAACTTGGAAAGTTATTCACAAAGAGTCTGGTAGATGTAAATTGAGGGATAGTGTTCCTAAAATTAAAGTAGGAAACAAGGATATAACCTCCCCAAAAGATGTCGTAAATGCTTTTGAAGACTATTTCACCAATATTCCAATTCAACTCACTTCCTCTATTAATTCAAGCGCTCACAGTGCTGTTGCCCTAGTTGAGAGTAATATTAGTTCTTCTAAATTTAACTTCCAACATATTGATCCTAATGACATATTAAAAGCATTTAAAAATCTCAAAATCAAAATGTCTAAAGATTACTGGGGCATGTCAGTTAGTATAATTAGTCATGTAATTAATATCATTGCACCTGATTTAGCACTAATATTTAATGAATGTGTAGATGAAGGCACGTTTCCTACCTTAATGAAACACAGTAAAATTATACCATTATTTAAGAAGGGATCTAAGTCAGAACTTGGAAACTATCGCCCCATCTCTATTTTGCCGGCTCTGAGTAAGGTGTTTGAGAAAGTGATGCTCAATCAAATGCAACTATACTTCAATACCAACAATCTTTTCCATAGCCAACAATATGGCTTTACTGGTGGAAAATCTACCACTGATGCGGGAGTTAGCCTAGTTAATCTAATCTACGACGCTTGGGAGGGATCACAGGATGCTATTGGGGTATTCTGTGATCTATCTAAAGCATTTGATTGCGTTGACCATCAGACACTTTTGCTCAAGTTACGTCGGTACGGTTTTGGCAACAAATCCATAGAACTATTAGAATCTTACTTAACAGATAGGCTGCAGACTGTTGATGTGAATAACGTTAAGTCAAATGGGTCAAACGTCAAGATAGGCGTACCCCAAGGATCAATCTTAGGACCTTTTCTCTTTTTGGTTTATGTCAATGACCTACCTTATATGGTCGAGGCACACGCTGGAGTAGTATTGTTTGCAGATGATACATCGCTAATATTCAAAGTAGATCGTAATAGTACAGATACGAATAATGTAAATAATATCTTAAACGTCATTTCAAATTGGTTTTCTGCAAACAACCTATTGCTGAATGCAGAAAAAACCAAATGCATTAAGTTTACACTGCCTAATGTGAGGCAAGCTCAGGTTGATATCGTGCTGGGGGCGCAAAGGTTAGAATTTGTAAATAGCACTACTTTTCTGGGAATCACAATAGATTCGAAATTGCAATGGGATGACCATATCACTGCTTTGGCCAATAAACTCAGCTCTGCTGCTTTTGCTGTCAGACGGATCAGGCAGTTGACTGACGTAGATACTGCTAGGCTGGTGTACTTTAGTTACTTTCATAGCTTGATGTCCTATGGAATACTACTTTGGGGGAATGCCGCGGATTTAGAAACTATCTTTATATTACAAAAAAGGGCAGTTCGTGCCATTTACTGTTTAGGTAAGAGAGATTCTCTTAGGGAACGGTTTAAAGATATTAATATTTTAACTGTAGCTTCCCAATATATATTTGAAAATATACTGTATGTCAGAAAAAATATATCTAATTTTACAAAAGTAAGTGACATTACAGACAGAAATCTGCGTAATAAAAATAAACTGCTCCTTCCATGCTATCGGCTTTGCAGAGTTAGTGATTCTTTTAGGGGGGATTGTATACGTTTTTATAATAAATTGCCTGAATCAGTCCTTGGTATGCCTGACAATAAATTTAAAAACTTTGTGAAGACCACCTTATGTAAAAAAGCATACTATAGGACAGATGATTACCTTAAAGACAAAAATGTCTGGCTTGAGCATGGTGCAGGCCCCTCCTAAATGTTGAAATAGGAACGCGAACTTCTTTATTATTTATTTTTGTTAACTTAGGTTAATTATTTTATTATAAGTTTTTTTTTATATACTTTAGTTATCTTGACACGAGACATATGTACATTCGTCCATATTTAGTCTTAAGAACTTATTTTTTGTAAATTGACGTCCATAAAATGCTACAGTGGAGTTTGTTGCGCCGTTTCTTCTCCACTGGTGCCTAGGAAGCGGTGGTAAACTTAGTTTTAAGCAGAATTTGACGTCAAAAAGCTGTAGTAGTGCTACACAATTTTGAATAAATATCTTGAGTTTGAGTTTGAGTTCTCGCCGCGAATTCTCCTTTATGTCTTCTACTGATTGAAAACGGGTGCCACAAAGTGGTAATTTGAGTATAGGAAAAAGAAAGAAGTCGGCTGGAGCCATATCTGGTGAATATGGTGGCTGCTCGATGGTATTTGTTTAGTGTTTGGACAAAAATTCGTTCACAATGATGGCCTTATCGTGGTGCAAAATCCAAGAATTTTCTTTTCACAAATCTGGCCTTTTTCGTCGAATTTGTTCTCTTAAACGTCGCATAACGCTAAAATAATATTCTTTATTTACCGTTTGACCTTCCGGCAACAATTCCGAGTGCACAACACCGCGACAGTCAAAGAAAACAGTCAAAATGACTTTGACTTTTAATCGACTTGGACGTGGTTTTTTCTGTTTTGGTTCGGTTGGAAGACGCCATTCCGAAGCTTGTTGACTAGTATGCATGTCAAACTCGTAAACCCACGTCTCGTCACCAGTAACAACGCGTTTCATGAATGTTGGGTTGGTATTGACGCGTTCTAGCATGTCCTCAGCGACTCTCATGCGATTTAGTTTTTGAAGAAAATTCAGGTCTTTTGGGACTAACCGGGCAGCAACACGTTTCATACCCAAATTATTAGTTTACGGATCTACTCGTGAGATACAGAAAGTTCGGCGGCCATCTCTCTCAAACTTGAATGAGGATTTTCAGTCACTATTTCCTTAACTTTTGCGATGTTAACTTCAATTGCAGACGTTGATGGCCTACCAGAAAGAGGCAAATCTTCCATCACATCTCGACCGCTTTTGAACGCTTTGTACCACTCATAAGCACGTGTTTCACCGAAAGTCGATTCACCGTAAGCCTTCTGTAAAATTTTCAGTATCTCCGAACATGTAATTCCATTGGCGATGCAAAATTTAAGACAAACTCTTTGTTCGATGTTTTTGTCCGTTATGAAATTCGCAATACACACTATACCCCGTCCATCATATTATTGTATTTTAGACAGATGAAAGTAGTGCTTGCATGAAAATTTAAAATATCGACAAAGTTACGAACCTCGATAAAAAAATCGATATATGAAAATATTATGATAAATGTTATAAATGATTTCATGTGGAATTAAAATCTATTATCGCTCTAAACATAATAATAAAGTAGTACCTACTTAGATATTTCGTGTCTGTACAGTTTACAAATGTAATAGAAAACGATTGTGGGCCATAACGCATACGCTAATCTCCAAAACAAAACAACTGACTTCTAGAAGAATATTCCAGCATGCTGATTTCCTGGTATTTATTGAAGAGTTCCGTGGCCTGTCTCTGAAATCCATCATCAGATCTTTATGAAATTTAAATGGGACCATTTTGGAATAAACCTCTTTAAAACAAAAAAAGAATTTTGACAATCTACAAATGACGGAGTTACAAAAAACCTTTGATTATTGATATGTCTAGATAGAGCATCGCGCTGCAAAAGAACAAAAAGAAATGGGACGAATTTTCCATAATAGTGTGCGTGACAGCTTCGTCTTACACTCGCGTTATGTCAGTTTGCTTTTTAGTGTGCGAGTGTGAATTGATACCAGTTGCTGAAAACTGCCTCAAAAATAGGGAAAATTGTATGTATTAATTAATAATATTGAAAGTTAATTAATTAACAGTTTAGAAAAAATACTTGTAATTTAAAAAAAATATCAGGACACAACATTAACGACATGTTTCGTTGGTCGAACTATTGTAATGTTAATTATACACTGGCCTAGTGAAAGCTAGTACTTGAAGTATTTTATGTCTACCACTTTGATAAAACTATTATTTGATTATTTTGTAATATGAAGCATACTTTTTCTTACAAATTATGTTATTCAACTTAGCTGTGTGTTCGGGTCAAATTTTGCAACTGAATTTTGAAGTTGTTACGACTTTTTCTCGTTTTCCTCGACCTCGTTACGACTTTTTCGTATAATCGGGATCCATCGGTTTCTTAGTATTGGATCGCTTGGTATTCTGAAAAATATAACCAAAAATCCATGATACTAAGTCCATTCTCAAATTTCATAACTACGACGTGGTGGCCATATTCTGTCTTGCAAAAAATGACATCAAATTCGTACTCAGCATGCCGAAAGACCCTTCATACGATACTCCTATTGTATTATACATTATATTATTTTTTGCTAGGCCACGTTTTTTATGGGAGTTTTGACTTGATTAACTAGCAACATACCAGTTAAGTACAAAATGGTGACGACAATTTTTAATTATTTTAGAAAATAGCTAATGGCTTATATTGCTAAAATTGTTACAATACAATGGTACTTACCGATGAAAGGCAATTTTTTTTATTGAATTAGACCGTCCTTTATAATTTCTGCACACTTTTATCACACAAATCGTCATTTTCAAAATGACAAATGATTGTCCGTGCCCACTGACAGTGCGTCTGACACTGAAAGCAGGAAAGTCGTTTAGAGTCCAACAGTTGGTCTCTATTTTTTTGGCCGCTTTCAACGCTTTGACTGTCTATCTAGACATATCAATAATCAAAGCAAAAAACATTTTTCTGTAAAAATCATACAAATATAAATAATTATAAACATCCGATTTTTTTTTAGATATCGGTTAAAAATCGCCAGTTATGTAATATTTAAAAAAATATATTTTCTGTAGTCGATATCGATTGTGACATTTTCAAGTTATTATGATAAAAACACTGTCGATTGACTAACTACATCCCTAAAATTGCTTTCTGGCTGACGTGACGATGTCAATGAAAAATGACGTATTGGCGCCTAATTTTTGTTAGGATTTTCAGGTGTTGACGCTAGAACAAAGTTATACCGACCACTGTCAGTGAGCTCTCTAAAATACAATAATATAACGGACGGAGTATAGATATTATAAAACTAAAAACAGAACTGTTTTTAACATAAATGACAGATGCAACTCAAACTCCGCGCCAAAATGGAAAGCAGTTGTGCCAATCAAACAACAACAAAAAGAACAAAAATTAGAATTTAGAACCATAAACAAAACATTCATTCCCAATACTTTGTTGACTAAATGTATGTAAAATTAACTGAATGCCGTTTTTTCGTTTGAAAAGTCTTGATCAGAATCAGCTTGTGATAACTGAAACTTAAGTGTTTAATAAGTAGAGAAAGTAATGAGAATAGAGAATGTTTTGACGTCCTTCCAGTTGACCGATTGTTCTGATATGTATTTAGTAAACACCTTTAGTTCGGAGGATAAAACCATATAAATAGACTAGCTTTTGCCCGCGGCTCCGCCCGCGTGGATGGAACATAGCCTATGTCCTTTCTCAAGGTCTAATCTACCCCTATACCAAATTTCAGCAAAATCGGTTCAGTGGTTTAGGTGTGAAAGCGTAACATACAGACAGAGTTACTTTCGCATTTATAATATTAGTATGGATTATGAATTTATGGATATTATGGATTATGGATTTATGAATAAAAAAGTTTGATTTGCTCATAACTCTCGTAGTTTTAAGATCCTTTTGACACTTCGTCGTCAAGATATTTATGACATCTCTGATTAATTTACCTTTCTCTCATCTTGCTTTTAATGCAGGACGGGTTTTTACCCCGAGGTCCTTAGTGTATAAACACATACACCCCATTAGACCCGAGGTCGTCTGATTGTCAGTCTCATAAAAGTCAAGATGAGGCAAGGCAAGAAAAAGAGTAGGAGAGCGGAACTGGTGCTCTAAATGCAAGCTTTGAATACACCCGGGAATGTTAATGCAGTTGTAGTCCATGAATAAATAGTTAAAATGTCATGTAACAAATTGTCCACAATTAATGTTTTCTGCATTAAAACCTTCATTGCGTGTCAGATATCACGGCCTCGATTTAACTAGTCGGTAATGGGGAAATGTCATTAGCCACATAATTATGCACCTATCAGAAACAGCTATCTTTGGCTTTTAACCATTTTAAATCTATAGAATTATAGATAACAATATATTTTATAGAAGCTTGTTCATGTTTTTCATGTGCATACATTTAATAACGCCTTTATCCCTGGAGGATTAGGCAGAGGTGAATGGTGAATGTTCTGACGAGCTCTTCCAATTAGTCCCACCCTCCCCTTTCCTTCACAGGACGACACGTGCAGGGCCAAGATGCCATCCATTTACGGTGCAGAGTATACCTGCTAGAACCAAGCGTTTCATTGACTCATTCCTATGCCGCACCACTAAGACCTGGAACTCCCTG
The DNA here is from genome assembly GCA_914829495.1 of Eilema sororculum. Classification (NCBI taxonomy): domain Eukaryota; kingdom Metazoa; phylum Arthropoda; class Insecta; order Lepidoptera; family Erebidae; genus Eilema; species Eilema sororculum. The sequence continues at coordinate 11,371,165 of OU618542.1, forward strand.
CCAGCTCACGTGTTTCCTTCTTCCTACAGTCCCGGGTCCTTTAAGCGGGGCGTGAAAAGGCATCTAGGCCGTCAAGCTGAGTGCCACCACTGTTAACCTGGTAAATGTTTACGATGGTGACCCTCTTTCCGAGACTTTGCCTTTAGCTTAACATCAGGCGAGGTGAATGGGGCATCAAATTGACGTGCACTGTATAAAAAAAAAGAGGTGCACACCTGCATTTCACCAATCAATGTATTCGGTCCACATAATAAGGAATGAGCTTATTGCCGTATTCCTGGCACTATTGTTGACTCGAGCCATGCATATTAGGCTGAGTCTGGGCTGCATATATCTGTCTACAAACCCTATCCTTTAGTCACCTTGTATGTCACCGCATGGGATGAAATGAGTTGGCTGGAAGAGTAGAATTTACTCTGCCGAGAACAAAAGTAGAAAACATAAATAGTTTAATTAAAATCAACCCCAGAAGTACCAGACTCAGATGCAACCGGATTAATGCTGGAATGATGATGATGATGATGACGGAAGGAGTAGATAGAATTTTCTAAAAGACCCATGCCCAGCGGAAAGCCTATTGCCTTCTGTTGACTTTATACTATTATTAGCTGTATACTATATTAATTACAATCGCCGCGGCAGCCTTCATGTTCGTGACATCGCAGATAAAATGCAAAAGAGCCATCTTGGTTGCTGCGGCCACGTGTTGCGGTAACTGCCAGGCGTAACAAATGCCTGGTGAAGGCACCCCCACCGGCTCCAGGTAGAAGGGTAGGTCTAAGAAATTCTGACTGAACGTCGTGTAGAGGGACAGGCTTGCAAATGGTCTCACTACCATGGACGCCCACGATCGTGCGAAGTGGAGTAGGAAGAGCTGGAAGGCGGACCCTGAGCTCCGAGGATACCGTGGCCTCGAATGCAATCAGTATACTACATCTGAATGATGAGATGATGATGACTATATTTTCAATCGAATCTCTATTTACTTAAATATATAATAGGGTGAAATATTTTTTTCAGTATTTTATAAAGCATTGTAACCTTCTTTAACATTATTCAAGCCTAAAGATTGAATTATAAAAAAAAATGGAATATAATAATTTTTCATAATAGTTTTTTACTGCAACAACATAAAGAACAACATAACTGTGTCACTAGATTATGGATTTATAAACTGCCTAATATATTGATTTCATTTGTTTAAAAGTGTTTTTTTTAAGTAGGTTAAAAAGTTATGTTTTATGTATTATATTATAAAAATATCCATGTACCCTGAAATCCCTATACGCTGATAAATCTTTGGTACTTAACTGTTAAAATACTCGTACATTCAATAAACGATACATTTGCTCTAACTATGATAAATTATTTTCCTCTCTCAATTTGCGGGGCACGGAGGTAATTCTGTTTTTATGGCGTCAATCCCCTTATCTTAGTTTCCACTCGAGCAAAGGTCTCGCCAAATTATTTTCCGGATTTGAGTACGTAGTTTAGATAGGTACAGTCAACGTCAAAAGTAGATAATGTGATGATTGCACAGATTTCAAACTTGTTAAAAATCTGAAAAAAAGTGCCCAGTTGATAGTAATAGACTCGAACACTATCTGTATAGCATCTCCTCACTTCTAGGCTAGCTTTTCACTATGGAGTCCGAGATTTGCTTTTCAACTTTCCTTTAGCAAAAACTCAGTTGATATTTCGATTTTCGTCAAACGACTGCCGCCTGACCATCGGAGTTCTGTAGTTAGCTTTAAAGTTAGAGATTGTCGAGTTTTAGGGCTCAAAATATTCGTAACGAGTGTCACAGATGTTCGTATGGGGACTGACGGATTAAGGCACTTAGCCTGTAAGAGATACAGGTGGGAGCATTATTAAAAAAATCTCGCATTTTTCAATAAAGTATGTGAATACTGTATTTTATAAAACTGATTCCATGATTACGAATGATAGTTTTGCTCTATAAGGTAAAATATTGCGAACAATATGATGAGTAGGGATGGGGCGCGGGGTGGTGCGACGTGGGACGAGTGGGGGGATGGATGTAAACACAAAGCTGAACCAAGCCGGCAGTCACGTGGCGCGCCCGCCGGGGGCGCATCACTCTTAAGGGTGGATTCGCTGGTAACAACACCGCAAGTTCCACGACATTTCGATATTGTCCACACTATACATCCGCGAAACTTACTTCTATAGTGATTTTTCAAGTCCCCTGAAGAGTGATGTTCCCCCGGAAAATTCTTTGTGACAGTTTTCTTCAGAGCGGTCTATAACTACATATCTTTGTAAAACATTTCAATGTTTATGTATTGAATTAGAGTAAATTGTATATAATACAACAACCACTCTTAAGAATATCAATACAAACACATATCAAATTAATATTAATGACATATCTATAAATAAATATCTTAAATTAGTTTATACTATAACTAGCACTTTATCGTAAATCATAAGTTTAAATCAATGTGTGTAGTCAAATATAAAAGGATAGATTAGGGAGAAATAAATCTACTGGAAGAATAGTTTATACAGGTAAGCATTTTTTGTTCCTTTCTAAATATTTACAAATGCAAATGATTCAAATAAAATACATAAAAAGTCCATTAAAAATAAAATAAGTTTCAAACTTTTATTAATTAAATTCTGTTACACTTACACCTTTAATAAGCATGAAAATTCGTTAAAATTATATTTATTCTTAATATTTCTTGTGAGTACCAATTGATAGTACCTACACAAAAAATTCTTAATTGTTTAGTAATTAAAAAAAATCGTAATTCAGGCATCTATATAATATCTTGCATATATTTTATCATAGAAAAAAGTTTAATTTTGTGGAAAGTAAAATTGTAATTACATAATGGTTTTATGTTCACATGTTTTATGAATTTCTGTTAAAATACTTAAACATTACAAAAAATAAAATTAGTGCCAATTAGTAAGTAAACGTCAGGATCCAGAACAAGGGGTCGTCCAAGAAAAATATTGTCAGATCTCATATTCAATGGTCGGCATTCGGAAATAATTGAAATTTGTAGTTGGATTTGTGGTTGCATGTATTTGCATATGGGTATAATCACAACAAGAAAATTGGATAAAAGGTGATAAGAAAGAGAATAGATAAGTACTTATAACATTTAAGAATTAAATTAAAAACCTACTGATTTGAGTTTATTGCAAATATATTAATAGGTAATTTACGTATTGAGACAAAGCTCAAAATAATATTGAGATTGGAACGGGTGCATCCTCGTGCTCCTACTAAATTGTCCTACTGGTAGGAGCACCGGGACACCTATGTCCTGGTGCTCCTACTACAAAGGCAACCGTGAAACGTCCAGTAGTAGCACCAAGACATTACAAAAATAGAAGTACTCATACACCTACTCTGATTCAAATACAGACGAAAACAGTACCTAATTGAAAAACTGTCTTTTATGTGGTCACTGTTTGCTCCCAAACAAGTACCTATTGTTATCCTATTTCTATCTATCTTGTTGTTATCGGCTCTATAAAGTCTAAACGTGTGAAAATTTGGCATTAACGAATGAGTTTAGGGAATTTCTACCTTGAGGAGGTAGAATAAGAGATCACGGACTGTTGGTATTTGGCATTATCAAAGTACGATTCATGAAATTTTCTGGTTAGCATATCCATACTAATATTATAAATGCGAAAGTAACTCTGTCTGTCTGTCTGTCTATCTCTATGTTACGCTTTCACGCCTAAACCACTGAACCGATTTTGATGAGATTTGGTATAGGGGTAGATTAGACCATTAGAAAGGACATAGGCTATGTTTGGTCGCGATAACCGACATCCACGCGGGCGGAGCCGCGGGCAAAAGCTATTATAATTTTTAAACTATCGCGGTGTAAACTCATGGTTTTTTATGAAAATTTATTTTTTAAACCACCAAGAAGTAGGAGCTATTCGAGCGTATTTAGTAGACGCCATATGAGGATTAGTTTTAGGATTAATAATTATGAATAAAAAAATCTGTTAATTCTATATTAACAGATTTTGTTGATATTAATAGCAAAAGATATATTAACTTACTCATTAACATAAAAATTGCAAGCGCTTGTGCTAAATTATTTTTATTTATATTATGGTGAATAAAAGTTATGGAAAATGGCATTATTGAAAATGAAAATTATAGAAAATACATTTACGGATTTAAATTATTATGACACTTGATCGATTATGACCAATGGAATTAGTGAAAGTCATTTTATGTCATTTCACGATTATGGCAACTGAAGCGTTACTTCTAATGAAATTATGGCAAATACCATAATGGCATATGAAATTATGGCATTTTAAATTATGGCAAACATAAGTAAACCGGTTGGCAGAGGTGAAATGACACCCAAAATTCATTAACTGTGATTTTCAGTCCTATTCGTCAAGCGGGCGCTAGTTATGGGTATAGCCCATAACAGTGTTCTGGTTGGTGGCAGTATTTGAAAGGTCATCACTTTAGAAGGGAATAAATATGAAATTGAATAAGTGTTTAAATATAGTATTAAATATAGCATAGTTTAGAATATAAATTAGACCTGCTAGGGATCACTGCGCCAGCGCTATAAGTATTTTTTCTTTCGAACCCAGAACTGACAGCTAGTCAGGTATCACCTAAGGTAAATATAAAAAGGCAGGTCAGTTAGTGATGATCTCTGAGGCTTGACTGAAATGTTTTATGACCGTTTATAAAGGTCGTTAGGTTTGAAAATCCCATATTTAGTATAACCAGTGGATAGTCGATATCCACTGGTTATACTAAATATGGGTTTTTCAAAACTGTCGAGTTGTGATAACTGTAATGAGCAACGATTTTAATTTATTTATTTATTTATTTACTCATCATAAATAAATTAATTTAAGTGATAATATGAATCCTTGAAGTGACCCTTTTATGAGACTTCGCCTTTAGCTTACCATCAGGCGAGGGGAAGTCAAATTGACGTGTCCTAGAAAAAAGTTTAAATTGAAATTTTGTCGAATTATTTCTAAGTTTTTCATACCTTCCATACCTACACTAATTAGCTCTAGTGGTCGTACCCACTTAGTAAGTATTCGGCTTAAATAAAAAATCCGAAGTAGTTACAGGGCTTATAAAAACTGCAACCCCACAGCAAAAACTCTTACATCACAACAAATAATTTTGTTTTGTACTGCATTTTATTTGTATCATGATATTAATCAGTATGGAAAGCTTTGTCGTCCCCTCTAAGCGTTCAACGTATCTAATCTAATAACGAACCCGCCCCAGAAAATGTTTCAACTATTATACGTCAGGAGTTGTTTGCGTCGACAAAACGTTAATAGAGTTATTAAATTTAGCATTAATTTATTCAATTTCGCGTGGGATAGAGGAAGACAATGGGAGCTGAGGGCGGGGCTCTGGCAGGCACCGCCCGTTCAAAGCTCACCTGAAACCTCATTAACATACATAGCCATTTATTACACTGGTTGCTATGTATCATCAGTCAATACTGTAGCGTATTGGAAAAGAGTGAATGAGATACAACACTCCTTGGTCCCTTTCGTATGGTCTAGAACAATGGCCGTCGCAGCATATCGATTTTTGTCAAAAATAGTATCGAACATTTTCATTATCATATTATTACTTGTTACTGGAATGATACCACTAATCGCTGATTCTTCTATGTATTTATCGGTATCCATTCGATAAATGACTGATATTATCTGTAATTTGAATAAATTATGAGGTTCTAAAGAGGTTTTCACTAGTGCCAATGTATCAATTAGTCCCAAGAACTGGTAAGAATATTTTACTACCTCACTAGTTTTTTCTTTCTCGTTTTTTAATATGGACCAAAATAAACAAAATTTCAATTAACATATTTTAGCAGTTCAGGGATGAATTGATACTGGAAGAAGATAAAATCATTCGAATAATTATATTATTTCACTTTCAGTAGATACAATCTAAGCAGTGAAGGAAATTACCTAACTTCTACATCCGTGTTTCTATAGTTTACTTTTATTCTATCTTATTTAAGCTTTTCTATTTTATTGGAGCTACGTGATAATTTCTTCGCAATACCTTTACCTTACCATTTAATTTCACACACAAATCATGAATAACTTCTGCGATAGGTACATAACTGTTACAATATAATTTATTTTGCTCGTTCATAAAACGTAAAAAAGGAATATTTAAATGTTTGCAGATACAAGTTGTTAATTTTATTATTAGCTTGTCTAGAGCAATTACAAAATTTCGGTTACATTTAGTTTATTTTGTTATTCCAACTTATAATTAATATGATATGTACAATCTTATATTATAAATGCAATCCTATGTATGATGTCAAGAAATGATATTGAGCATGTAGTTCACCAGTAACCTAATTTGAAAAAGATACGATTATTTACCGGGTTCAAAAAATTAAACCTCTTTTAAATTATAACTAATCTTTGAAACTGGGAATCTGTTTGAGGAAAACCTAAATCATTTAAATCTGGTTAAAGTAGAAATAGTAAGGTATAAAAAAGGTACAAAAATAAAACTATAAAGTACCTATCAACTGTATTTTTAGCACGTGTATTCCAGGTAAAGTTTCCACAGTACATTAAAAACGTAGTATTCAAAATGATTGTGCTAGAAAAGATCAATTATTATCTTTTCTATCACACATATCACGAACAATATAACCTTAAGATTCTAAAAACTGAAAATCTAATAACTCAGTAGCTCGTATTTTCTATCAGCGAGTTCTCAATAAATATTGGAGGGTTTAGGGGTATTTTATTGCTTTGTGAGCGAAAACTGGTTGAGTTGCGTCCCCAAGGAGCGATCGGTTCGCAAACATCGCAATCTGGCGCTAGAGAATACGGATTGTGGCTTCCATTGCGCTTTACCGTCCCGACTTTAGTTTCTATCTCAAGAAGAAATTTAATACCAGATTTTTACACTAGATATTATCATTCTAAACCATAAAAGTTTCGATGTAAGCTTTAGAGATTTTATAGAAAAATAATTGTAAACTAGAAAACAAATTATATTACACAACATGCAATAATTTTTCAATTGAGCATAATATTCTAAATTAAGTTTAATGGACTCAAATTGCCACGAGTCTGAAGAATTTAATAAACTGCCTCTAACTGTTATTTTCGGTTGAGTTCACAATTTTCTATATTAAATCGGCGAAGCGACATGGGAGCGTTGCCATGATACCTTAGAGGAGTTAAAAAGTCATAAATAGCGTGGAGAAGGGGGACAGAGCGTTTGGTATCGCGCGAGTGAGACAGGGTGGGAGGTCACCCCAGGTAGTGGTGGTGATGGGCAATCGTCTGGAAAAAGGTACGTTAGACGAAGCTATGAGGTGTCACAAAATTGCGATTTTCGACAATATAGTTATCGACTACGAACTGTGTCTTACAAGAACGATACATTGTGGACAACGTAGTGGAAATAATTTAGTTCATACTTAAGTGTAAAAGAGGGTACAGACATGTTTTACTTATCTAAATTGTGTACTGCGGTGTAAACTCATAGTTTTTATACAATGCTGCTACAATGGGTGCTGCAAGGCGTCGGCGAAAATAAGCCTTCAAAATTTAAGCGCGAAACTATATGTTTTAAATTTGTCTTGATGCCGAAACATTTATAGTTTTGTATACCTGTGTCTGGTTAGAAAAATATACACTCATTCAGGACCTCAATCTACTTGCAAGCCGGAACAATTGACGAATGTAGCTTTAGCATCTATGCTTTTCTATCCTCTCAGGGTTGGAAGGGCAGTCACTTCCACTTACCTAAACCAAAACTGCTTAAAAAGTTGATGAATATACATACAATGCATCAACTATTCTGGCGAAGTTGGGTTACTTATCTAGCAGGGTAGTAATAATAGAGCCCTCTTTAAAAAAAAAAGTAAAATGTAAACCTTTTTAAGAAAAACTAATTAGAATTTTACAGCTAAATGCAGTTTGGTAAGTTAATACGATTTGCCAAATTTGTATCCCCTCACGATAGATAGGTTGTGAATCGCATTGTTTCTGTGTGAAGGGTCATTCAAATGCAAGCGCACGGTAAAGTGGTAAGCGATGAAAGTCTATAAGAGCTGAGTGCGCTATATCGGCGAGTGGACGATCAACGCAAGTGGGCGACGGCTCTTAGCAACTCATAATACTCTTCGATAAAATCACGTACAAGCCTTTTGAGCCGAAGTATCTCAACGCTATATTCTAATAGCATATGTTTTGAAACAATGAAAAATAAAAGATCGAAAGATCTAAAGATGGTGGAGTTTTAAAAAACTTTTACTGAATTTTAAACTGACAGAAAAAATGAAATCGTCTTGCTTATCTCAGTTTTGAAATAGCAGTTGATGATTCTGTATTAATTATTTATGCAGCTATTATCACTCTAATATTTATGCTGAAACTGGCAGAAGTTAACGCGAATATCACGTCATTGAAATAATCGTAAATTAAAAATTTAATATACCCCCGCCGACACTCCCCGTGCCCACTTTAAACGACTCAAATCAAACATGAGTCACCTTTCACCTTTCATACGTTCGGGAGCTATGATTATGCCACAGACAGGCAGACAGACAGACACGTCAATCTTATAACACCCGTCTCTTTTCGTAGGAATCGAAGTACCTAATCATCAACTGATTATCCGTAATAATTTCATTATATAATATCACTATGACAGTAATACTGACTGCAATAGGCCAATAATGAGTCCACTGCTGGATATTGGCCTCTCATAATTGGCATCATTTCTGCCGATTCTTTACCTTCCGCATCCAGTCAGACCCAGCCACCTTTTTCAGGTCATCAGTCCATCTGGCTAGAGGGCGCCCTACCTTCGTTTACCTTTTCGTGGTATCCACTCTAGGACTCGTTTGTTTTAACGGCCGTCGGTCCTAAATAAGTATATACTAACTTTTAATTCATGTTATTCTACATTTGTGGACACATCTATTCTACTAAGGGAAACTGAAAATGCTAGGTTGATATTAAACAATCGAATACTAAGAAAACTTGATTTTATTGGTTTACTTGGATTTAATTTTTGAAAGTGGAATTTCCCTTTGGTTTTGCAACAAACATTACTTATTCTTAACATTAAGGTGAGGTTCTATCAATAATCTATGGATACTTCGCCTGAAGTCGCCGCCCAAGCTGTGGCACTTATCCAGGCCGGATACAGCCAAAGAAATGTGAGTGCTCAACTTAATTTAAGTCGATCTGCGGTCCGAAATATTTATCGGAGGTACCTAGAGACTGGCGGCTTTGTTCGTCGCCAAGGAAGGCCACGATCTCGGTTCACAACTGAAAGGCAGGGTTGATTCATCGTGACGACCAGCTTGAGAAATCGTCACCTTACCTCCATTGAGTTACAAAACCAACTTCGCGACTTCCACGGAGTATCTATGAGCGCTCGAACTGTTCGGAGAAGGTTAAAAGAACGCGATATGGTACCACACAAACCAGCTAACTAACGCGAGCCTACCGAACAGCGCGTCTTCTTTTCGCGCGCACTCATTTAAATTGGACTCAGCAGCATTGGAGCCGTGTCCTCTTTTCTGATGAGTCTCAAATTGCGTTACATGGCAATGATGGAAGGAAGATGGTCTACCGACGTAAGGGAGAGCGTTGTACACAATGCTGCTTTCAAGAGAGGGTTGCTTTTGGCGGTGGCTCATGGACTGTCTGGGGCGGTATATCCGCGAGTGGCTAAACTCAACTTGAGGTTGTTACGGGACCACGGCTGCCAACATTAAATGCTGAAAGGTACATTCGTGAGTGCTTAGAATTTCACAAGATGCCATACGTGGACCATGTGGGCCCAAATTGACTTTTTATGCATGATAATGCAAGAGCCCATACGGCCGGCATCGTCAGGAAATATCTTCGGGATAGGAACATCGCAGTTATGGACTGGCCAGCCAGAAGCCCAGACATAAACCCGATTGAGCACATGTGGGACGATCTAAAAAGAAAAAAAAAATAATAATAAAAATCTTTATTAGGAACAAAAGTAACAATGGAAACATAAGACTAAATTGGTTCGATGATGACTGCAAAAGTATACACTGAGGCACAGTCATCAACGCCACCACCCTTATGAGATGATGCAATGTTCCGTCCGAGTTACTAAACAATAAGCAATTACAAAATTCAATAATGGAATAATATAAAAATTCAATAATAAAAATGCAATACTAAAATTCAATAATAAAAAAATTCAATTTTAAAATTCAATAATAAATTCAAAAATAAAAAATTATAAAAAATCGAGTGCATGCAATTGATTGTGAGTGTATGTGTGTATGTTGTGTGTGTATGTGTGTGTGTGTATGTTTGTGTGTGTGTGGGTGCATAGTTCAACCAAGACAGGAATCAACATTCGCAAAATAATATTATCAAGGACCAAATCAAGTTATCAAACCTCAACAAGTTCTTCGGTTGCGTCGTACGTAAGGGATTTTAAAAAAGTGTCAAGATTCTTTTTTAGCTCATTTCTTGTCATCTGATAAATATTCATTATTTTATTAATTTTATTATAGATTTTAGAACTGATATGTCGGAAATGACGACTTGCTGCAACCGTCCTTCTGTATTTTATTTCGCATATTCTATCCCAGCGACGCTTGGAAATGTATATGGCTGGATTGTATAGAACTTGTGAATGTTTGCGGAGAATGGTCTGCGAGACAAATAACTGTCTGACTGTTAACACTTGGCATAGGCTGTAAAGTGACGACGTCGGGAATCGTATAGGCCTTCCAGCAAGCACCTTCAAGACCATACGTTGCCCACGTTCAACTGCCAACATCAGCGTTTTGTGAGCACCACCCCATACCACTAAACAATACCCCAACACCGACTGGGCAAGTGCGAAGTAAACCATTTTTAAGGTTTTAATGTCTAGCACAGCCCTAAGTTTCTTAAATACGTAAGATAGCTTTCTAAGACGTGCTACTGTAGCGTCAATTTGCTCTCTCCAATTTAAATGCTCATCGACGAGGACACCTAAGTACTTTATAATATGGGTACTATCGACTTTCGGACAGGCACAGGGTGAATTGTAACTTGTGTTTGTACAAGTGTGAGCGCGAATTTTTATAGGCACGCGGGGAAGGCTTTTCTTATTGGAGGCAAATGCAATAAATCTAGTCTTGGCAACGTTTAATGTTAAGAGATTCATGTATAACCACCTCATAATAATGCTTAAACAACGCTCAGCATTTTCACGAGCTTCATTCCAGTCACGACCATCAATCAATAGAACTGTGTCATCAGCGTAGGCTATTATTTTGCAATTTGGCAAAGACAATAGACACAGATCGTTGACGTATATTAGAAAGAGAGTCGGCCCCAGAACACTTCCCTGTGGAACACCGAATGCAAGGGATCTTTTGTTGCTTAAGTGGTTCTCGACTTTGGTATACTGCCTCCTATCCGTGAGATAGCTTTTGAATATACCATGAGCCGTACCGCGTATGCCAATGTTCTCCATTTTCAAAAGAAGTTTGGGAATAGAGACAGTGTCGAAAGCTTTGGAAAGGTCCAAAAAGATACCTACTGCTTTACGTTTTTTTTCGAATTTATCAATTATAGTGTCGGAAAGTTCTAACACTGCATCCTCTGTAGATACACCTTTCCGGAATCCAAATTGGTTTGGAGCTAAAATTTTGAATTTACGTAGATATTCAGTTAATCTAGAGTTTATGACTTTTTCGAAGATTTTAGAAATTGTTGAAAGTAATGAAATGGGTCTATAATTTGAAACACTGTCTCTGGCTCCCGACTTATGGACTGGATGGACAACTGCAGTTTTTAGTATGTCAGGGAATATGCCCTTAGAAAAGGATAAGTTCAATATATAGACTAGAACTGGAATTATAACATGTCTAGCAGCCTTTACCACGATAGAAGTTATACCATCGAGACCAGCCGCACATTGATCCTTAAGGCTAAGAATAATATTTTCAATTTCTGAATCATCCACATCATAGATTGCCATTGAGTTTAGCGGGGCATGGTTTGAAGAGCCCGGTGCTACCGAGTTCTTATCACTATTTGATAATAGTTTATACAGTGTGGACTGTTCGATCTTGCTCGCCAAATCTTTTCCTACGTCCGCAAAGTAGTCATTTATTAAGTCCACAGACTTGGAAGGATTACTGCAGCACCGCAATAGATCGGAGGAAGGATTTGCTCCTTGACCAAGTTTCGCTACCTGCTTAATGAGCCGCCATGTATCTTTAGGATTTGCCCTGGCCGTCTCGAATCGAGTATGTTCGATTCGAGACGGCCAGGGACGAAGACGTGTTAGGGCTCGTTGCCCAGACGATGCCGGTGTCGAAAACTGCCATAGAAGAGGAATGGGAGATGATCCCTCTAAATTTCATAGAACGGTTGATAAACTTTATGCCTAATCGTATGAGAGCTGTCGTAGATGCCCATGGAGGCAACACGCGTTATTAAATTAAACCTTTATTTGATAAAACATGTTTTTTATTAAAAAATCAACTGCCTTCATCAAGGCAGTTGATTTTTGAATAAAAAATCCCGACTTGTTAGGCCATGTCGTGGGGTATTCTGAATTCAGATTTAAAACATTACAATCGAAAAAGATTACTTACGGCGATGGTCGTTACGCGAATGCGTGGGCGGTCGGATCCTTGAGAAGGAGGCAGCGGAGCGGCAAACTCGTAGAGCTCGCTGCCCGCGAGCAGAGGCAACTCGGGAGTCACTGAATAACCTCCGTCCTCCATGAGCGAAGGCATGAGGGTGACGGGTGAAGCCACCTGCCACCCTAGCAGAAGCAGGCACGCCTCCCCTTTTCCGGGGACGAGTTGGGAACTCCGTGGTCCCACTTCCCGAGGAAGGCCAGACCAACAGGGATGGCCCTGGGTCCGCTGAGGTGCGAGGGATATTTCCAACAACCTCACCCTCGGATTTGCACTTCGACCCACAGACGGTGTGCGTTTTAGTCGGTTCGAGTCCGACATAAAAACACATAATAATCTTCTTAAAAAAAGAGCGCCTTGATTTTCCCCACCTATCTTCATCTCTTTATAAATGTAACAGATATTCGAATTTGTCTTTAGACTGAATGCGATATACTGCGGTAAATTATTAAATCATAGTACCTATATCTTAAAGCTTTTAGAAAAACAAAATACGGGTTAAAGGAGGACGGCCACGTTGTATGGAGCTTCGGCTCAGGCGTACCTAGACATTTTTTTATTTAAATAAAAATACTGTTATTTGGTAACTGAAGCTACGTATGGTGTCTCAGTAAGTACACTTTTGAAAATTGGAATATTTTCTTTTTCATGCAAGTGGCAATTCTGAAATTTCACAGTTGTCACCTCAGTTTATTCCGATTATTAAAAATGGAGCGCTTTTCGAAAGAACAACGCGTTACAATTTTAAAAACTCATTACAAAACAAAGATTTATTGCAGTAACGATTTCCAGAACACATTATCTCACGAAATTCTGATGTAAACTGGCCACCAAGATCGTGCGATTTAACGCCGTGCAGTTTTTTTCTTTGGGGTTTTGTGAAATCTCGGATTTGTGCGAATAAACTCGAGACAATTCCTGAGCTTAAATCGAAAATCCAACGCGTCATCGGTTAGATACAGCCACATCTCTGTACAAAAGTCATGGAAAATTTCATGAAAATATCGGAAATTTTATTCCATACTTAATCGGAACATGTCTTCTTTAAACTACAATAAAAATATCACAACTCTGTCATAAAATACTTGTTTTTATTTTAAAATTAAAAAGTGCACTATTATTGAGACACCCTATATAAACCGATAATATAAATGGTTTAGTACCAACCTAATTTAAAAAATGGTTTTTACGTGAATATTTTTATTTAATTTTCTTTATCACTTTCGTACACCAATAAAATACTATCGAGGAACCTAGCTAGCGGAATTACAACTCCATATCTTGCCCAACCCAAGTACCAGATTACAGACACAATATGAGAGCAACAATCCACTGTCCTCAGGCCAACAATGCAATTACAATAATATTCTTTTATTGTATATTATTTGTAGTGCAATCCATTGTAGAATTATATGTCGCACTTCATCTAGGTTTAGAATATGTCTTCTACTATGGGTCACATCAGCACCACAATTAACGAAATGTTTAAGATCCACATCCAGTCTGTAGAAATCGGGTTATCCATGTTCAAGCGTAAGTCTTCATGTAGTCTTCATGTAACGTTTAAAGAAGAAGATACAGGGTCCAAAAGCAAGCCAGGGTCGTCGTAAGAGTTATCGCAATCCATTTTGTATCAGAAATATTCAAATAATAGAGAGAAATGATAGCAGCCGCACACGTCAAGCGAATGACATAACAGTGGTCGAGTGTTATTAGAGTAAGAAAATAGAATACCTACCCATGCCTTTATAATTTTCAATTTAATTATATTTTAGGCATACATTTTGGTCTCAAATAAAAAATATTTGGATAGTGAATGAAAAATAATCATAACTTACGGGTGTTACAGTCTTTGACAATATCTTGATAATTATATTTTTATTTATTAGTCGGAGGTTTTATTTTATTCTTTCTACAGATTTTTATGTGTGCAACATTAACTGCCTTTTTGATAACGAATGTAAAACATATTGTGCTCAATCATATTAAATACTTCCAAATATTTTTTCAATGTGGGTTCGCTTGATACTACAATATTGTGCCTAATATTATTTCACAATAAAAGAAGACTATAACCATTTTCTTTTTGCTACGAAACAACTGCACAGCAGAGAGCCGACTCTGGCCGTTACTAACTTGAGTTAGATTTGTTATTTTCTTGTCGGTGCATTTTTGTTCCATGAGTCGGTTTATTTTCTTTTTGTTATAAATAACTTATTAACGGCATTATTTCATTATTTACTCTGATAATGACCACGAATTCACGAACCACGAACTTTTTGCATAAATTCTCTATACGAATACGATGCGAATTTATGCAAAATTTGAATTTGTATTCATTTCAATTTTTTTTTGTTTAATTTAATAGAAAGAGAGTTGCACTAGTAGGTATCGGGTACAGGCTAGCCAAGCTACCGGTGCTGGTATTGTAAGGAGATTCCTTTCTCAGGAATCCTAACCACCGGGCTAGGGCTTTAGAGAGGTTAAGGCTTTCCTTACAATAAGTGTTGCCTTCTATATCTAATTGTCTAACCTGAGCCCCTTGTGACTTTGGTTGAGACTCTAGGCAATCAGTCTGTGAACCGGTACGACTATTGAGATAATAATCACCGAATTCATATTTCACAAAGTGAAATTCGATTCGAAATCGAAAATAAATTTATTCTGTTTAGGCCATCACAACAATGATACGTGACATTAACATTACATTAACATAAACTCACGCCCGTATTCCCCGAAGGGGTAGGCAGAGGTGCTAGCACCCACGTTTCGCCAGTTTATGTTTAGGTCGCAATGTAATATGCTCGTGCAAACCATTTTTTTATTATAAAAAAATCAAAGAAGTCAAAGGAACGGTAGATTTAAAACGCTTTTCATATCAAAAGATTTAAAGCTCCAATAAAAAAAGTTAAAACGCTCTGATGGGTAGATATGCTGATTCAAACACGTTCAGCGAGCGTAGCAATATGAATCATGGATAAGAGCTACGAATGAGCTACGATTATTTTATTTGTGAGGATGAGTTATCTACAGTTTCGTAACACCAGGAAAACCTCATACAAAATATACCAGTCACTCTCTAGTGTATTTTGTATGAATTTTTAATTCTTAGGTATTTAAAGGCATAGGGCATTTTCTTCATTCTGGGAATTTCTCGAGTAAAATTATTTAGATTAAGTTATTTGGGAAATTTTATTCAGAGTGAGGGTTTGAATTTTTCTCACCTTGTGTTTCTCTAATTAGCACACTAGATAGTGGACTAATAGTGAGAAGTGAGCGGCATTACTGTTTCTAAAATGTTTCGAAACACTGAAAATCGTATTTGTATATCTTTTCCGGTCATATGCCTTTCAATTAGTTAAAAACCTGCAAATACCTTAATGTCCTCAACATGATATTTATTTGTCAACCTGGTATTTTCTTAATTCCATACCCTAGTTAGTAAATTGACATACAATAAAGTATAGAATCTATATCCATACTAATATTATAAATGCGAAAGTAACGCTGTCTGTCTTTATGTTACGCCTAAACAACTGAACCGAAATTTGGTATGGGGGTAGATTAAAACAAGAGAAAGGACATATGCTATTGTTTGGTCGCGATAACCGACATCTACGCGGGTGGAGACCCGGGCATAAGTTAGTAACCAATAAATAAATAAACAATTAACAAATCGACGGAGTGAATGAATCATGAAAAAAGGATTTTCTTTTTTTTTCTTTCATAAATGTACTGCAAAGCCATAAGAAATGCCGCATCCATCTCGATGTAACTGACGTGGGGACCGAAACCAATGGTTCAGGTTCGTTGGACCGCGGAAACTTCATTTGCGAGCTCCTCTGTCCGTGAAATGAAGTCGGCTCGATATTGCGATATTATATCGATATTAACGAACTGTTGATGCAAGTAACTGAAGCGCTTACTCAGCTTACAGCTCCATGATATTGTGTTTATATTCATAGATATATAAGGAGTCAGCACTGGTACATAGATTTATAATAATTAGATTACAGAGACTTTTTTCAGTTGGGGTTTCGTTTTGTAGTTGGCAATAGACTCACTCCCTATTAAGTAGAACCAAATACAGAGACTGGTTAATAATGAGTGTTTTAGAAAAAAAGGAAATCTAAAAGTATCACTTTATATCCCGCTTGTGGGTTTGACTGTATATGTATTAATATCCTTTTCTGGAAATGCATGGGGTAATCAAGTTGAAATTAATAGAAATAAGTTTTTCGAACTTATTTCGAACTTAGAACTTCTTTATAAGGCACAGGTTCGGCCCCACATGGAGTACTGCTGTCATCTTTTTGCCGGAGCGCCCGCACGCCAGCTTGACCCTTTCGACTCGGTGCAAAAACGTGCGTTGAGGCTCGTCGACAGTCCCATACTCGCAGGCGATGTGGAACCTCTCAGCCTCAGGAGGGATTTTGCCTCACTGTCTTTTCTACCGCCTATATAATGGTTTGTGCTCAGATGAATTATTTGACATGATGCCCACAGCTACTTTCTATCATCGCACCGGTCGCCATAGACAGGGAATTCATCCCCACACATTGCATCCGTATACGGTGCGCACCATGCGGTATGAAAGGAACTTCATACCACGTACGCTCAAGCTGTGGAATGAACTCCCTGCCACGGTTTTCCCAAGCGACTACAATATGGGGTTCTTCAAGAGGGGCATTAGAAGGTTTCTTCAGGGTAGGCAGCGCGTGTGTAACGCCCCTGGTGTTGCATACGTCCATAGGCCACGGTAACCACTTTCCATCAGGTGGGCCGTGTGCTTGTCTGCCACCTAAGTGGTATAAAAAATAAATAGGTAGTTAGGTCAGGAACCTCTTGAAACTGTGAACTCTAACTTCCAAGTTACCGCGATCAAAAGATTGAACACTTACCAGGATATTTGAAAATCGATTTTCTTGTGAATCGGATTCTATAGAGTATTTTCCATTTAACTAGAATCATGAAATTTAGTACGAAACCATATCTTATAGCACAAGAAAAGGAAGAATTTCGAGAATTGTAATTTTGTATTGAGGCAGTGACATACATATCAAACGTATTTCGATAGTTATTTCAATACGTTTTCAGCGAACAAGCTCACCATTAATTTCCTCTTCACCTTTTTCATTTTGCAACATCCTCACAAAATAAGTCATAGAATCCTATATTCTTTTACTCTAGGCCCTGGCCAAAACAGAAGTCTTTGAGAAGTAAGGTAGTGGTACTGTTAGTACACCTACGTTGGGATTTTTAAATAGCATTCCTATGTAGTATGATGTTAAGTTAACAACTGTCGCAGTTATGACTCGTTGAAACTGTAGTTTTTCGGGGGCTAATGCAACATCTATAGGTACTCAGTTTCAAAAGTTACTTGACATGACAAGTAAAGGAATGTAAATGTTAGCCAAAAGGTCGAAATAATAGGTAGGGGAAAAAGTTTCTTCGCATTTCTTAAGAAAATTCAAAACATTTTTTAATATAATTTATTTACATTTAACTAAAGTATGTAGGTACCATTTTGTTCGATAACTTTTTGCCATCTTGTAGGTAGGGACATGATCCCACTGCTGTAGAAATTTTGGGACTTCTGATCAAAATACCGCGACGAAGTGGTTTTGGCAGTCCTCTCGTGATTTTAACCTGACATTGCCTAAAGAATTCTGAAGAGACCGAAACAGGTGGAAATCTGAAGGTGCAAGGTCAGGACTATACGGCGGATGCATTAACACCTCCCAGCCAAACTCTCTTAATTTTTGTTGAGTGGCTAAAGATGTGTGAGGTCCAGCGTCTAGCGGCCGCTTTCTCTCAACTTCTTCTTCTAATCTAATCTGTAGTTCGCAGTAGAGTTCAGAATCGATGGTCCTGCCTGGTGGTAACAGCTCATAATGAATAATGCCCTTCCAATCCCACCACACACATAGCTTCACCTTGTTGCGAGTTAACCCGGGTTTCGCCACAGTCTGTGAAGCCTGACCGGCCTTTGACCACGACCTTTTTCGCACGTTCTTGTCGTACGTGATCCACTTTTCATCACCAGTTATCAGCTTCTTCAAAAATGGTTCGGGTTCATTACGTCGTAATAAAGAATCACAAATGAGTACACGGTTCATTAGGTTTCTTTCAGTGAGGTCATGAGGTACCCAAATATCGAGCTTTTTTGTGTATCCAGTTTTTTTCAAATGCGCCAAAACTGTTTTGTGGTCAATTCCCAGTTCTTCAGCTACGTCGTAAGTACTAATATGCCAATCTTGCTCCACCTTTTCAAAAATGCCATCCATTTTATCCGTAATAGGGCGACCAGAGCGACGTGCATCTTTGACATCAAAATTTCCGGAATGAAAAGGCTTAAACCAAATTAGTGCTACTCTCACAGACACTGCACTAGGTCCATAAACTACTCAAACTTTTTTCGCGGCTTGCGTTGCACAATTACCTTTTTTGTAATAAAAATTTAAAATGTATCTCGATTCGAATTTCTTCATTAGATTCACTCATCTTGACAGTACGAAAAACAATAGAAAATCACACATTTTCCTAATTTGAATTTGGAATTAGGTTCTTTAAAGTTTTAACTTTTAATGATACCAAAACCAGCCAGATGCACATAGTATAGCCAAAGAGATTTTATTACAAGTTTATACATACTATAATGCGAAAATACTTTTTTCCCAACCTAATAGACTAACACAGGTACTCTCCAGTAAATACCTGTGCGGGTACCGGACTCCTGTGTTTTATACACAGGAGTCCGGTACCCGCACACTCTTCCAAACTTTACTAATACTGGGATGATTTTATCAACAAAATATGTCATAATAACTATAATAAAACACGCAAATTTGCAGAACAGATATATCGCCCTTACAAACAAGTTTCTTGCATATTGCGGCAATGGATTTTATATTACCTATGTCCCATATTCTATGATGCTTATAGTATGAGCACATACGTTACAAAACTGAAATCTTAGGACTCGTGTGAGTGTGTGACTGCAGTATGATATACTAATTCTTTTGCTTTTGGTATGAAGCTCAAAAACGCAATTTAATAAAATATCTATAAGTAATTAGATAAAATAAAGGTGTGAAGGCATATTGTAGATTTCTACTCTTTTCTTACCCAGACGTTCTGATTGAATTGTACCTACTACGGTCAGGGGTGGATTGAAAAAAAAAAAATACAATAGAAATAATGCTCCGTATATTTGTAATGTTACATGCAACATTTTAAGCACAGAATAGACTAAAATACCGATGTATAGTCTTTTAAATATATTTAAAAAAAAATACATTGCTAAAGTAATGTTATATTCAGTAAAAGTGGTGTAGGTGTGGGCAGTATTGTACTTGAGCTACTGCTGCATACACCAGTACAGTATTGATAGGGTTGATATCAATGATATACATTCTGGGAAATCCTGAAAATTTTCTGAAAATTATGAATCCACGCCCATTTACAGGACTGGCTGCTATTGGTTGAAACCTGTCTACGTCTGTAGACGTAGCGACCAATGACGGCTGAGGCTACGCGCAGCCGTAGCAATCCAGCATAGAGGCGCGCGGGGAGCTATACGATCGACAGACGCTACGACGGAGCTGCTACGCCAGGGAACTGAAAAATGTAAGTACTTATTGTTTTATTTGTTACATATCATTCCCGTTTTGTACGTTGTTAAATGTAGAACTTTGTGCCATCGTATCTGTATAAAAACCTATGTATATATATAAAATATATATGTAGTGCTGTACATACTACTATGTATAGGTACTATAGTTACATATCAAGTGATTATGTAACAAATAGGCAAGTATTAACATCAAGTTTGAATAATTAGGACTAATATTGTTAAATATTTTGTGATATGTTTTAAATAAGTCGAGTCTTTTGGTATTCAATTTTTTTAATAATTTCAACCCTATTTTTATCGTCTTTTTATAGCCTAAGTCTAATTATATCCTTTTTTGGCAGGTGTTAGTGAAGAGTGTCAATTGATGTGGGACATCGGACCGTCGCAATGCAGGCGCTCCAGGCCGCGAAGGAGAAGACCTCGGGTATCTTCGCCAGTAAGCCCCTTCTGTTCAAGTAAGTGAAAAGATCCACCCACTTACACATACACACAAACACACACACACACATACTGTTAAAGAATTTCTTTAAGACAGGGTTTTTACAAACGTATAAATGAACGGAAACAAAGTAGTTTCAATTATTTGATTAATTCACGTATCAAGCAAACAATTTGCCTATTTCAGTCCACTACTGGACATAAGCATGACGTATGCAGTCAGTATGGGAAGTCACGTATTTCGATAATACTGTAGCATTAATTAATGAGACATGTATTCATAGCGTAGCTCCCTTTAGTAAAAAAATGTTAAAGTAATGTATCATGAAGAATAATTAAAATTTCGTCCGTTTCTTACTGTATTGTCTTCATAAGTAACGAAGTGTGACATTATACGTCAGTATATCACACAAGTTGCAATAGATTTTATATAATACTAGACAAATTCTTAGGAAAAGAGGTCACCATTACAGACACACACAATATTGTAAACTGAAGGCGGCCCCTCAGCTCAGCAGATGCTTTTTTACTTTACGTTTGGTCATTTTTGATTTTAAAAGGCTCACAACTCACAACTCAGGCTCAACGTTGAATTTACTCTTTTACATGGGTAGCTGGACTATATTACATAACCAATGATAAACATAACGTTATCATAATCAAAATACATTCATACTATAATAGAAAGGCAGTGATGTATAAACACCTATTGCGTCAACTAAATTTTCCACTCCTAGGTAATAAGGAGTGAGCTAATTACAGTCAACTAAGCACTTATTATAACCTGAATGATTACCGTTATAGCAGAACAACCCCCGTACTTCAGTGTTACACGATCACGACGGAAGAAAATATGTAGGCCCTCGTATTCGTCTTATTACTGATAGTTATAATACGATGAGAAAAGCGATATAGGATAAAAAAGTAGTAATATAATAATGATAATATTCCACAACATTCTATACAACGCAGTAGTGTAAGCTGTTGATTAACAGAGTCTGACTTAGGCTTTTTACATGGGGTTAGGAGGTCAGGGTGACAAATAAATCTGAGATGAAAAGGATGAGAAAGAATGATCAGACCTCGGGCTAGCTGGCACACCCACAAATTGACAAACGAGGCTCTGGTGCAGATTTAGCTAGAAGGCTTGGGAATCAGTTGCCATTCACTGCAGCAAAAAACAACTTATTAGGCCAATCAAGAAAAAAAAATAGGACAGCCGCTGTTTTATTGGTTCCAAAGTATAAGTTTAGGATACAACCGGGACTAAAGCTTAAGATGCAGCTTTTAAACCAAGTTATAATTTCCTACAACTGAATACAAAAAATAAATATGCTTAGGAATTCGTATTGGGCTGACGTGGGGTATGTACAGGTTCAGACCTACCTGACCTGCTGGTCGGTGCGCATGCTAAACAACAGAAGAAGCTCTGGGGTTAGATGGGAGGTTAGATGACCGACGCTATCGGTAAAGACGATGTACTATTCAAAACTATTAAGCTTTCCCCAGCTTCCAAAATGCAAACTTTGGACGTTACTGAGAAATCGCTCTGAGGGTAATGATGGAGGATTCGTGATCCCAAATAATGCTTAATGTTACTTTCATCTTACAATAATTAATTAGATTCTTGTAGATTAAAATGCAAAATAGCGATTTATTATGTAAACTCATCTTGAACTATAAACTATCTCAATTAAATCACTGACAGTACGGTCAAGATCTCAGAGTTTTAAGCTTAGATAATGAAAATAAAAGAATAATGGACAAGAAAAAACAAGAACTAATAGGCCGGATCGGTTATCACAACCAAACATAGCCTATGTCCATTCTCAAGGTCTAATCTGCCTCTATGCCAAATTTGATCAAAATCGGTTCAGTGGTTTAGGCGTGAAAGCGTAATATACAGACAGACAGACAGACCGAGTTAGTTTCGCATTTATAATATTAGTATGGATTTTCGATAAATTATTTCAAAGTGGTCCGAAAATATTTTGTAAGTAAGTAGTAATCAATAAAGTAGCCTCGCGAAGACTCAGAACTGAATAAAATACCCTGTGACTTAGTGCAGTAGTAACGGCTTCACCATCTTTTACACTCAGTCTACTATTTTCACGTTGTGAGGTTAACTGGTTTCAAATGATTAATTTAGAACTGAGACATGAATTATAATCCATCAGAAGCACTTGGTTGAAATTGTTTAGGTTTAATTTGTTAAGGCTAGCGCCTTTGCCTACCCCTTCGGGGAATACAGGCGTGAGTTTATGTTATGTTATTATTATTATTATTAATTACAGAATAGATAATAGTACTCTCATACTAATGCATTCGGGCCCATCATGTTTTTGACATTGTAAATACAAAAGTAGCCCTGTCTGTCACTCTGATTGTTATCTCATTTAGCTCTAAACCTCTGACCAATTTGGGAAAGAGGTTGCCTGGGACCTGTAGTAGCACATCACTTCAATTCAAATTTATAAAGAAGTTTATGAAATAGTACCTATTAGGTTACCTTCCTAAAATAGTCCGGAGCTCAAAGTCTGCCTTCCGGCTCTTCCTCCTCCACTTCGCACGATCTTGGGCGTCCATGGTAGTAAGACGGTTTGCACGCAAGTCACCTTCCACTACGTCAAGCCAGGACTTCTTGGTCAACATTATAGTTCTAATAATATATTATGTAATACAGAGCTGTCCAAACCATGGCCCGCGGGCCGCATGCCGCCCGCGGCTTCAATTGTTGCGGCCCGCAGAATCTTTTCTTCTTTGGTTAAATACCTACATTAATGAGCAAATTATTTTTCCCGCGATGTAATTTAAATATTTTGGGTATGTATTCGATCACGCCGCACACATCACTATTCACTCGAGAACGCGGGGAATTCGTTCATTGGGCATTGTTAGTATTTGTTGGTCAATGCGGCGAAAGTTTTGGTTTGACTTTTTTATTGCGTTGTTTCCTTTGATAAGTATCTATATTGAGCTTTTAATCTCATTATGTCTGTAAAGAAGAGGAAGTTATGTGAAGAAAACCGTACATTCAGTGAGAAATGAGGCACTGCCGAATTACAAAATATAATGGAAGATCCTCAGTTTCTCGCTGATCTTGCGTTTATAACTGATGTGACGCAACATTTGAACGAATTGAATTTAAAGTTGCAAGGCAAAAACCACAATATAGCCAACTTGTACGGACATGTGAATGGATTTAGAAGCAAACTGAAATTGTTCAAAACATCTCTACAACAAAATGATTTTTCTTATTTCCAAGTTGTATATAACATTATTTGGAGATGAAAAATTTTGAAGAATGTAATTTTTTGAACCACTTCAATTACATGGACGAAATAATCGTCGATTTTGAGCAGTGTTTTGCAGATTTTAAAAAAAATTGTGAGTGATATAGCACTCTTCACTCATCCCTTAACGATCGCAGTTGAGAGTGAAGATATATTATCAACTGGAACTGTGTGATCTGCAATCAGACCCCGTTTACAAGGGCAGAAATGTAACAGGAATCGAATTTTTTAAGCTCCTTATTGAACGTTTCCCAAAACTGACTAATTTCGGGCTAAAAATGGGCTCGATGATGGGCAGTACTTACCTTCGTGAAGGTGGATATTCAACAATGAAGTATATAAAATCAAAATACAGGTCTTCATTGACAGATACTGCAATTAAACATGCACTACGTCTAGCTACTACTGATATTGAGGTTGATGTTAAAGAATTTTAAAAGACAAATTAATGAAAACGTAGATAATAAAATAATTATACCGATAATAATACCTATATTTTACTTTTTTTAAATATTTTGCGGCCCTCCAATGTATTTAGTCATTTTTGTTGGCCCTGGGTCCGATCTAGTTTTCGACAGCCCTGATGTAATAATTAAGTTAACTAACCATCAGTTATAGTGACGTAACCGATATAATGTTGATATCATTTCAATGTATTGTAGGTTTCATTTAAAATCTTGTAATGTCAGTAAAAAAATGGAATAAAGAGAAAATATATCTGAAAAGTTCGAATTGAATCTAGATAAACAAGGAGAAACAGTTGATGGGTCCGTACGGGCGTGGAATCGAAGCAATTTAGCTGGAAGCCGCGAAACGACTGTCGATAATATTGACAGCGGATAATACTTGTTGCAATAGAAATAAAATATAAGGGCGGAGAAATCCCGGACTTGTTTCTAACGAGAACGCAGCAACATAGGGCCGACAACTTCGAGTTTAATCGACTATATTTATTTCTTGACTTCATAAATATTTACGTATATTACCTATACTTTTATTTCTTTAACATTAGACATTAGAAGGAATAATTACTAGCTATATATTTTTACTGATATCAGCAACATAAAATTTAAGCGCAAGCAATAAAAGAACTGTAGTCTTTTTTAACAGCGCATAATACTAAATCGTCCGAATTTAACAAATAATGGGATTACTGTGATGGCTGGTGGCAACCCTAAAGGTACAGTCGACTGCTCAACGCTGATAACAAACAGACATCATCCGGATTTGTGTCGTCATGCGAACGCTCCCACTTTCAATACAAGTATGGGGTACACACACATACAGACATATATATTTCTTACGGTGATTTACTGGCAAAGCCCCATGTAGCGTCTTATAAGTCATTCTAGTAAATCAGTAGATTTATAAGTAAATTAAATGAATTCGAATGCTTTGAGGTACTCAATAGATTTATTGCAAGTATGATTTATTTGCATGTTTTTATTGTATACTAGCTTTTGCCCTCGGCTACGCCCGCGTGGATGTCGGTTATCGCGACAAAACATAGCCTTTGTCCTTTCTCATGGTCTAATCTACCTCTATACCAAATTTCATCAAATTCAGTTCAGTGGTTTAGGCGTGAAAGCTAACATACAGGCAGACAGACAGACGGACAGACAGACAGACAGACAGAGTTACTTTCGCATTTACAATATTAGTATGGAAGTATGGATTTCATACATTTTGACGGAAAAAAATGTGAAACCACTGTCAAACATTGATAGTTCGTTCGATTCTTTTCATGGATAGGCGCCATTTGGCAGGGTGCATTAATAGGCTAGGTGCCATTTGGAAGGCTCTACTAGTTGGACTACTTTATAATCGTATTATGAGAACTTTCGTTTAGGCTCCTAGCCATAATGCAACACAATTGATCACTAAAAGTAGCCATAATTATTTCATAAACAAAGTTGCCATTATCTTGGTATAAACTCAGGTGACCCTATTCATCCCCAGGAAGACAACACTGTTAAGAGTGCCAAATATACTTTCTTATGCTTGAGGTTCAGGGTATTATTTTTTTTTTTTTTTTTACACAGGACACGTCAATTTGACTTCACCTCGCCTGATGTTAAGCTAAAGGCAAAGTCTCGGAAAGTGGGTCACCATCGTAAACATTTACCATGTTAACAGTGGTGGCACTCAGCTTGACGGCCTCATTAGATGCCTTTTCACGCCCCGCTTAAAGGACCCGGGACTGTAGGAAGAAGGAAACACGTGAGCTGGCAGGGAATTCCAGGTCTTAGTGGTGCGGCATAGGAATGAATCACTGAAACGCTTGGTTCTAGCAGGTATACTCTGCACCGTAAATGGATGACATCTTAGCCCTGCACGTGTCGTCCTGTGAAGGAAAGGGGAGGGTGGGACTAATTGGAAGAGCTCGTCAGAACATTCACCATGGTAGAGACGGTAGAAAACTGCCAAAGACGCAACATCTCTACGCATCTGCAAAGGCTCGAGGGTGTTCGTGACCTCAGGATCCCCAATTATGCGGACCGCACGTCGCTGCAACCTGTCGAGAGCATCTAATAAGTACTTTGCGGAGCCGTCCCAGAGATGTGAGCAGTATTCCACGCAGGAACGAATTTGGGTCTTGTATAGAAGACACCGCTGCTCCGGCGTGAAAAAACGTCTCACTCTGTTCAGGACTCCGAGTTTACGCGAGGCTGATTTGATGATACTCTCGATATAGTTTTTGTTGTTCAGTTTGCAGCGAACATCCATACCGAGGATAGTGAGGTGATCCTGCAGTGGCAGTGGTGTGCTCTGAAGAGTGGGAAGGGGAAGGAAAGGAGATACTTTTGCTGTAAACGCACATGCCTGGGTCTTCTTGGCATTGAACTCGACCAGGTTCCTAGCGCCCCATTGAGAAATGTGGTCCAGGATCCGGTCCAGCTCAGTGACAAGAAGCTGCCTTTTTTCCGCGATATCAGACTGCTTGGCCGCAGGATGTGCGTAATAACTCCCGTGTAAGGTGCTGTCGTCTGCATAGCAGTGAATGTTTCCGTTACAGAGCATGTCATTGATATGCAGAAGAAAGAGAGTGGGAGATAAAACGGAACCCTGCGGCACGCCAGCATTTACCTGCAAGAACTCCGAAGCTCGTCCATCACAAAGGACGCGAATACGGCGCCCCTGCAGGAAGCTTGCAACCCAGTTACACAGTCTAGGAGGCAGGCCGAAGGCTGGTAGCTTGGAAAGAAGCGATTTGTGCCATACCCTATCGAAAGCTTTGGCGATGTCAAGACTAATTGCCAGTGACTCACCGTGCTTCTCCATAGCCTCACCCCAAAGGTGGGTCATGTACGCCAGAAGATCACCCGTTGACCGTTTCGGTCTGAAACCGTATTGCCGGTCACTAAGCAAGGAGTGATCCTCTAGGTGGCGCATGAGCTGTGTGTTAATTATGTGCTCGAACACCTTGCACAGCACTGAGGTGACGGCTATGGGTCGATAGTTGGCTGGGTCCGAGCGATCCCCCTTCTTGGGGATCGGCTGGACATTCGCCTCCTTCCAAGCCAAGGGCACTGTACCCGAACTGTAGGACAGTCGGTACAGCCGCGTTAGCATAGGAGATAACTCCGCTGCACATTTTTTAAGTACAACCGCTGGAATACCATCAGGACCACTGGCTTTCCGGACATCGAGTGATTGCAGTACTGCACGGACATCGCGTTGCCTGATACGTATATCAGGCATTGCGTGGTCACCAGTGGGCATTGTCCGTGGTTGCATACCACAATCATCGACTCGGGAGTTAGCCGCGAAGAGATTGACCAGCAAATTTGCTTTCTCTTGCGGCTCATGGGCCAGAGATCCATCCGGATTGCTCAGCGGGGGCAGCGAGGGCTGGCAGAAGTTGGCTTGCACGGCTTTGGCCAGTTGCCAGTAGCCACGGCTACCCGTGGGATGCGCCACTAGCTCTTGGCCCAGCCGTGCTATGCGCTGGGCATCCGCCCTGATGCATGCCCTCTTGCAGACCTTTGTGGCTCTGTTGTACGCCGCCTTGAAGTGACCCACGTTGGGATCGCGCGTGGCGCGCGCCCGCACCCAGGCGCGGTACGCAAACTGTTTATGCTCAACAGCCTCCGCGCACTCGCGCCCGAACCACGGCCGCGCTCCGCGGACTCCGGCGACATCGGTGTATGGGATATAATATTCCATACCTAGACCGATCTCACCGGCGACGGCAGTAGCGCTCTCAGATTTGGTTTTCGAGATTTTTGGGCATTGGGTTATGAAATAAAATGACATGTTAATCGGAATAACTATGTGTGATAATTTCATTTGAATATCTATCATCATCATCATCATAGCGTGTTCACATCTTAAACTTGTATTTTGACATGAGGTTTCCTCTATCAATCTTTCTCTTAATTTGGCTTATCATGACTTTTGCTGGAGTGACTTACATTTAACCACCCCTAAACCTGGCAGAGGAAACTATACCTGAAATAGTATCTTTTAGACGCATTCAGATATACAATTACCTACTAAAGAATCACAAAAAAAAAATGATTTATTTTAGTTATATTCGATATTTTTTTAACTATGAACCTTTCACCTTATGACATACATTGATAGTATTTTATTTTGATTTTAGAAAAGAATATTTGAATTGGACTTGACTTTACTCAAACTATTCAATATTCATTTCTTACCGAACGAGTGCATTATATTTTAAATCTTCATACATTTGTGTGTAGCTTTATAAAGCTCATAAATTGCATCGCAACTTCCCGGCCCGGCGGAAGGGTAGCCAGTTCATTATTTAGTCCGTTTAAATCACTAAGTCCTTAAAAGACATTAGCAGGCTTTGTACCGTTATCGTAGTAACACAAAAGAGATTTAGAGTGATTCACAGGGGGAGCTCCTCGTCACTTTTTATTCAATTATTAAATATTTAGTAATACTATGTATAGGAGTACGTATCATTAGGCCTGACTTATGTTAAATCAAACACGATTCAACTAATGAAATAAATTCAATGACCTTTTCAAACCGATAGTGTATTTTATTTTATCATTTTAGGAAAACTTACAGCTAAATATAAATTGGTAAATTCATATAATAAAGTGAAGGCCATTAACAAGTTTTCACTGATATACTGATATATAATTTTGTATAAAGTTTTTAAAAGATTTTACGGCAACACAATTTTACGGACGGTTTACATTAATTTGTAACATTCAGGTAAACCTTTAGTATTGCTAAACATTGCCATCTAGCAATAGTAAGCAACACCAGAAGTAAACTAAAAAAAATGCTAACTATAAGGGACTATTTAATGAAAATAAGGCAATTAGTACCAAGCTTCGATTAAGATATTCAATTCGATTAAGATTGGGTAAAGTGAAACTACAAGTCCTGTCTGAGCATTTATTTTTTAATAAAAATTATCATTATATTCAGTATCGGTACAAACTTTTTAAATGAAGAATTAATTGTCCACCTAATCACTAATAGTTACGTGTTTTCTAATTATGAAGTGTGACGTTATCCTTCTTTATTTCATACAAGTTTTCATGAAGAAACTGATTTAACTAGACGAGCTCCAAGGACAAAGAAAAGTGTCTCAGCCCAAGCACCAAATTCTATTTGTTATTCTTAAACGACAACCTACAAGGATATCGTTTGAAAATGTCCAAGATAATATCAATAATAAAAGTTTATAACTCTACCTATATGTAGTTCACTGTCCTACATAAATCAGAAAAAAAAAAATAGTTCTTTTTTTATAGAGTCTTCCACAAGTAGCATTATTTGAACTTTTTTGTTAACAGTAGTCGGTGTTAAAGGGTGTAGTGTAGACAACAAAATATGTATGCAGCACTCAAACTAATTGTTTCCGCCATTTGAATATTGCTTGCGACAATTACTCGATTGGTCCGCCAGAGGCCGCTGCTGCATAATGGACCCCTAAATTAATTGCTCTTAGCTCACATTGTTTTATTTTGTAGAGGACAAAAATGGCATTGGAGGTGAATGAAAATTTAAGAGAGAATTTTGATTAGAATGAAATTTATTTGAAATTAAAAGCATTAGGAAAACACCGTTTTGATGAAAAGTTCATAGAAATATATCTGTTAAGGTTAGGGTGTGGAATCTGGTAACATTAAAGTGCGGAATCCGTAAATGTGTACATTAACTAGGTAATGTACAGATTACCTGATACGATCAGTTAAGGTACGAAATTTTTGGGTAAAAAGCTCATTTTCGCATTTTACCTAGTTAGTCTGCAAATTAACGGATGGTACATCGTTAAAGAGCGGAAGACGGCTTACGAAATACTTGATTTCCACTATTTTTGAAGTGAAGCAACGTCGACGGACCTACTTTTTAGTACATTATCACAAGGCATAATAATTCATGACTAAAAACATAGATTTAAAATGTTTTATTAAAAAAATACCTAGGTAGTATTTTGATTCACTAGTTAATATAAGAACTCAAACCATTTTTCGCATTTACAACCTAGCCGAAAAAGTATTCCTGTAAGATTTTACAGATTGTAAGATTATATTAATAGCTAATTTAAATTGCTTGTGTTAGGAGTGGGTTCATGACCGAATTCAAACCGGGCTTCTCAACCCTAAGGCCAACTCCACTGAAACACAAAGCTATGCGATGTTGTTAGTGTTAATTATCATAATACGGCAATGTGTAAAGAATGGCCACCCATCCCAGATGATTATCAAATACTGTGGTCTACTGTGTATGTCCTGTGGAGGGCTAGACTGTATGGTATGGCCCTGGGTCAGCCAAGGTGAAGACAACCTCACCTTCGGCCTAGTACGATGACCCATGGACGGCGTGCGGTTTTAGTCGGTTCGAGTCCGACATAACCTCCCCCTCCGGCTCCAGCGGGGGAGGTATCTGAAGGGATGTCCGCATAAAAAAAAAGAAAAAAAACTATGTTGTAGTTGCCTAACTTTGCATTGTGTTAACATTCGGTTTACATTTAGGTATCTACTATTAAAATAATTACTTAAAATGAAGTCACGAAAATCTCTTCAGTTGATTTACATTAAAAGCATCATATCATGTCTCCAGATCCTCTTGCTATTATTATTGTTGATATTTGTTTACTACTTATTACTTTTTATCTATTCTGTCGTATGTTCTACTTTAATTACAGTAAAACTAATTACAGGTAACCATTTTTATTCAAATAGTTATTATTTTCTTCAATATCATATTACTTAAAGTCATTGTACAGTCAGCGCCATAAGTAGCTTAACAAATGGTAATTAATTGATTACCATAACTGTTAAACTGATTATAAAATTATAAATAAACCGTGCAATATAAGAACTTTGCCCTTAGGGGATTTTAAAACTATATACCTAAACCTCTGTGGGCATATGCACTCCAATGTAAGAAGGATTTTAAATATTTTTGTGTTAATCAACTTTTGGCGTTGACTGTACTTACTTGTTTAGCATAACATAATTTTCCAACGATATGCCAACAATACTTTATCCTCTCCAATGCGGATTTGTATTGTAATAGTTGACGGCATAGTGTTATATTACTTAACTAATTGCTTGACAGCGCCTAAGGGTTTGGTTCAGTGAAATTTTAATGAGCTTTTAGCTTTTGTGGTTCAACGTTAGGTGGACAAGGCCAATTAGCAATGAGGGTAGACTGCATTTAGCAACCGCAACAGACTGTATACAAAAATGATTATTAAGTAGATAGAGGATATAAGAATACATCGTTTATGTTTAGGCACAGAACATAATAATTAATAGGCACTGATCTAGGTTGTCAAATTTTTTGACAAAATGCATTTCTTAAAAGACTGGCGATGCTGAGTTTTTTTTAAGAAGAATATTAGAACCGACTCCATTGTCTAACCACTCCAACTAAGCTAAATTGCTTGTGCTAGGAGTGGGTTCACGTCGTCGGTAGTGTAATGGCCAGAATTCGAACCCGGGACCTCTCGATCGTAAGGCCGACTCCTTAACCACTAAGCTACCGACCATCCAACCGATCAACATTCAACCGAACGACTAAGCTATCATTTTGATGTACCTATATGTAAAAGATGGATCAAGTCTGGATGGTAGACTTAGTAGGCCATAAACTGGGTTTAAAGATAACACAGTTTTGTTAGTAGGTAGTATGTGTAGTCCTGGTTTCGAAATTTAGCCGAAAGACGCGAGAAGCACACTTGAGTGCGAAATTCACGTAAACTACACATTTATCAAACGACCCACAGTTTAAGTGCCAATCTTGCGGACGCCTCTGTCACTCCCGTACCTGACTTTACCTACAGTCATTCTAAAGTATGACGCACAGATGCTGTCTGAATCATCTATTTAAGATGCAGAGGCCTACTACTAGTGTGTGTAGTAATGTTCATGTGTGCAGTTGATAAAGGCGATACGGTTGCACTGTTTCATATAAAGTTGTATGAAAAAAATTAACCGTATTCACTTTGTCGAATTTAGAGCAGATAATTTTTGCTTTTAGACCATTAGTAAAATACTCTTGTTTACTACATCTGCCTGGTACAAGCAAATAATATTCTAGGATTCCCAGTAAAATATGCTGACAAATGAATCATGTTTTCGTCTCGTGAGATCAATAGGTTCGGTGCCGTGAAGTCTGTCCGTCGGGACCGCGCGGCGCCTGTACCGGCGGCGGTGGCGACGCGTCGCTATGGGGCAGGCGCCAGGGGGACGGACGCGATCTCACCAAATAAATCTTATAAACCTCTACTGTCATAAATTATTTATTTTTCTTATGATTTCTATCTTGGGATATCGATTAGCCTTTTCTTTTGAGGGTGATGGTTAGGCAGAAGTTGAGATTGAATGGATTTATTTAGTTAATTTTGGAGGTTAGCTCGAATATAAATCTTACTCGCTCATGCTCATTAGTGGACACGCCATGGTTCATATACTTAAAGGTGTTAATAAGCTTGTTTAGCTACATATTATTAAATTCAGTAGGTACTTCATACGGTACTTCTCAAATCGGTTCGATTATTTCTCCTGTTATGGTCAGTAAGGTAATTGGCTCAAATCAAAGCATTTAGGCACTATTAACCAGCGCAAAACTTAAATATAAAAATAGATTATTATTAGACATACAATTTTGGCTAATTAATATCTAAGTATCAAAGACGCATAAAATTAGCTGTCACTGTAAAAATAATTTCTATAAGTACAACATCCCTAAAAAAAATTTATACCCACCTACGTGAAATAAGAGTCGTTCTTTTTTGTGGTAGTGAAGACCCTCATCCTGACTTGTGCTCATTAAACGAACTAAATTGTCATAATGAGAATCCTCTGTGAAAGGACACAGATTTAATTTGGTATGGACGTAGCGCGGTGCGGTCCGCACGGGGCGGGACGAGGTACCGCCGGTATTAATCCCACTTCAAAGGATACGCTGAAATTACAAACTGTTCTATACATGTACCGGTATTATATTCAAATGAACGCAGTTCGACTGGTACACTGTTAATTATTTCTGCTTATATATATGATTGGGGATTATAGTTTTGCTGGTTTGTTTTGTAGCATCAAAAAACTACACAATGCCAACTATCTATATACTCGTAATAATTCATTTTAGTACATTTTATTTTGACTGGCGGCCTCTGTGGCCTATCGACAGATCGTTCGACTACTATGCAAGGGCGCGGCTACAATTCCCGCTCAGTGCAAATATTTCTATGCATGAATAATATGTATATTTGTGTTGGTCTTAGTTCTTTGAATAATACGTATGTAGGTATGTATATTTATCTGCATTCTAGATCCCATAACACAAGCTATGCTTAATGCTAAGCTATTTTTTATTTATTTATTTATTTAAACTTTATGCATACATGTACATCGGCGGACTTAATGCCCTAGGCATTCTCTACCAGTCAACCTCATAGGTGGTGCAGAGAAATCAAAGTAGGTGCATTACGAATGGTGATTAAATATACAATAGAGCACATAATAAATAAGCTGTAGAGTAAGTAAGTAAGTAAGTAAGTATCTACGCTGATACTTATACACATATAAAAATAACAAATATAACAAAAATAATAACAATACATAAAATAGTAGTATAGTATACTTAAAAATAATAAATATTACTTACATAATATATACATATATATATATATATATATATATATACATATACCTAATTATATATTCATAAGAGGAATATATAAAATATATTCCACATAGCGTTATCTAGTCCCAAGTGTAGATAGCGCTGTGTAAAATATCGTAGAATATTTTTTCATACAATAAAATTGTATGCAGTATCCTGAATCATACATACATATACACACGCCTGTAAGTCCCCGAAGGGGTAGGCAGGAAGTATTAACATCCACATTTCGTGAAGTAGGATTTTCATCCCACGCAATAGGCGAGTCTATTACCGTCTAGCGGGCACGCAGTCCTAGGCTGTATGTTCACTGTCGGATGGAGGAATGCCGTATGTCTTAGTCGTCTTCTACGACACCCACACGAAGAGATGGAGTGCCCATTCTAATTCGCCAGGAACCAATACCTGAATCAGATATTTTCTTTTTTGTTTTGTAGATTTTACAATTTTACATGTGAAAAACTCAGATGTAAAATCTTTTTCCTACTTAATGTGATTTACTTTAAGAGTATTTTAAGTCTCTCATGAACCCATTTTATCGACTCCTAACACTAACAATTCATGGCTCCATTAAGTTATCTGTTGCGAAACAGTGACTAGACATCGAGACGCCTCTACGCGCCTATTTCCCTTTGCGACCTCATAAACAACAATGTTATACAAACATACAGACTACTTCGTAACTTTGGTTACTTATATTTATTTTATTACTTAGGCGCTATGTGATTTCAACTGGTTTTTCACATTTAGATATATTCTTTATTCTAATAAGTGTCAAGAGATTGTTCTTTACCATTATTTAGAGATTACGATTATTGTCATACTGTAGACTCAATATGACTTGTAACAAGAATAGAAAAAGAAAGAAAGAAAGAATAGAAAAGAAAGAATAGAACCAAAGAATATTTGAGGCAGGTATATATAACATACATTTCTAGAGACCACCTACATTATTATATGTAAAATAACAGTAGATTGCGATAAACTCATTGATTATGATTGATTAGATAGATTAAGATAACTCTTGCGAGCACTAGACTCTGCGTGCGGGAGAAATTAGAACTACAATTTTATATTCTATTATCTTCGAACAGTAAATAATACAAACACTTTAGGTATATAACGTAAACGATTAGATTTTTTAAGATCAGAATAAGGAAAAGAAATGCACGTTTAGTAACTTGCATTTCTTTTCCTCACAACAACATTAAGTACCCCAGTGCCACCATTCGCGCGCACACTTATCGTGCGAACACTTTGCCTATCTGTTAATTTTGTGTACTGTATCAGTACAGTTAACAGAAATAACAGAGCATAAAATGAAAAGTAAAATGTGGCAATAAAGGAAAATAAATATTTGAAAAATCTGTACTCAGAGTCAGCCCTCTAGGGACACAATTTTCAATTACCTATCAGTTTTTTTCAATATATTAAAAGGAAAATTCATAAGAAATATATTAACATACATATTTATATTCATATATCTTTCCCATTGGAGTAGACTAGTCTACTTATTTTATTACATTATCCACTTCTCAATCATAAGATCTATTTTTTTTATAATATAATATTCCACAACATTCTACACAACGCTATCTAGACTCATGGTAAGCTTAACTAGCTTGTGTCATGGAATGTAGAATGCGGATAAACATATTAAGATACTTTTTTTGTGAATACATACATATTATTCATAGAAACACCCATACCAATGCAAATTGCCAAATTCATGCATACGAATATTTGCACTGGGCGGGGATCGAACCCGCGCTTCCTGCGTGGCAGTGGCGTTCACTACCGCCACGCCACAGAGGCTGATATAATAAATAAAATGAATTTTACATAGATAAATGTTAATTTTCCAAAATATAGGCCTATTAATTGAAAATTGTATATGATTATGATTAATAAGTGATATATTGAACGTATTCTCTCGATCACTACTCTATTTATCAAAGAATGATCGACATCACTACTTGTTTTGTGCGAGTCGTTCGCAGTCTCCGCTAATGTGGGTGGTGTGTAAATATTTGACTTCGCAAGACTTATTGATCAGAGAGCGATCATGATGGCTAGCACTCCACACTGCTTCCGTCACGTTTCAAGTGCTTGTAAGCGGTTCGTCGGTGTGCGTGCAATTTTGCACATTCTCTCACACTTGGAAGCAATGTTCGGAGAAAAAATGTGGTTTAGATATAAAGAAACTTTTTTAGTATTGTTTGGTATCTTGCTACTAATAAATAATCTTAATATAAATCAAGTTTGTCCGCGATGGACTCCTAAACTACTTAACCGATTTTAATCAAATTTGCACACCGTGTATAGTTTGATCCAACTTGAAAGATAGGATAGCTTACATCTTAATTTAGCGATAAGTGACATCCACGCGGGTGGAGCCGCGGTCAACAGCTACAGCTAGTTTTATATATATAAATATTCTAGAATATTCTCTAAACCACTGTTTAAACCTTGTGGGTTTTAAAATGTAGACAATATTGTATTTAAAATATTAATAAATATTGTATAGTACATTATTTTTGTACATATATGTTATAAAGAAAACACCCTAGCCAATGCTTATAAACATGCTTATAAAATTTGCATAGAGTGGGCATTGAAACTGCGACCTGTGACTTAGTAGGTGAGCGCTCTACAGTGTAGTGCATAAGCATTTCGCGCTCCTACATAGATAGGTAGTTGTCTGAGTAATAATATAAAATACATACATACCTATGAAATACGTGATTATGACGTAATGCACAAAAAACGACGAGCAATAAAGATATTTGAAAATACTTATTATGGGCACTCTAGAATGTCCTGTTTTGTAGTCTCTAGTGAAACCTTTCAGCACTCGATTGAATTTCCGGTAGGTAACGATGTCGCGGGCCAAACGCCATCGGAAATACCGCTAATGCATATCAATTGTTATGTCCCCAACTTTGCTGTAGCACGAGTCTCGCTCGCAGGCTACGCGTCACGGCTGGTCGATGTAAATTGTTAAAATTTACATTCTACTAAAAGGTTTATAATTGTGTCGGTAAAATTTTTAATACTAAATTGCAGTAAAGTGGATAGTGGATATATGAGCTTTTGAATTTTCAATAATTTCAACAGTTTTCATAATAATTTAGTGTTGTAGGACAGTTAGTTTTTAATTATAGTTCAATTTAGAAATTCATATTACAATTTGAATGAATTCTTTATAGCATTTATTAAGCTAACTTTTACGTTCGAAAAACATCGGAAAAAATGAAATGCTCAAGTGAGACTTGAACTCACGACCTTTCCCTTACAGGGGGAATGTTCTTCCAACTGAGCTATTGAGCCACACCTGAATCATTTCAAATTTTCCTTCTCTTTATATCCGTCTTTAAGTTCAAGTCTTACTTGATTACAATGTTTTTTTTTTCATTATTTGTAATTTTTAACTGGTAAATATTGTTGAATAATATTGTAATAATTTTAGAAACAGTCACTTCACATCATACTCTTGAGAATGCCGTGAGGAGAAACCGGTCAGGTGAAAAATAAAATATAGTGGAAAAGTACAAAGTGTCTTACTCATTATGTGTAGCAATCTCCACCAAGTGCCATCAATCAATAGGATAAACATGTTTTATAGAGTTTTCAACTTTTTTTGTAAATGCCACTAGCTTAGCACATACTTGGTATGCAAAATTGTAAATCCAACGTCTACAAGTACTTAAGTCGTATCGTGTCACCGCTTCTATAGTGAGTACGTGCAGTCATGTCTCTCCCTGCAGGCCTTGTATGTTAGCGTTAGCACACAACAAAGGGTTGCACTGGCAGATTGCTTAATGGACAGTGAAGGAAGATAGCACTGTGATAAATCACCGACGTGATTACCGAGCCATTATCTAAAATACAATCTCGGGGGCGACAACTTCCACTTGCTGAAAGTAAAGTTAGTGTAATTGACGGTGACGAGAGAAGCCGCCACAGGATCCCTAAAATTATTGCAACTTTTTGTCATTTCGTTACAACTTTTTTAAATTAACTTTGTCCTGATATTAAATTATTACGATATAAAAAAATACACGCGGCCAAAGAAATAGCCGTGCAGATTTACATTTGCATTTTTAGTATCCTGCTTGGAGATATCTTTGGTCACTTATGCTTTAGGCTCTTTATCATTATTAACATTGTTCCACTTGATAAATACATAAATAAATATTCCACAATATTCTATACAAAGTTATCTTGACCCATGGTGAACATTGCTTAACTAACTTGTACTATGGAATCTAGAAAATATACTGTTTTTTTTTTGTAAAATATATACATAGAAACATCCAGACCAATGCATGCAATGCACGACCCATATTCATGCATACAAATATTTGTACTGAGCGGGGATCGAACGCGTGCCTCCTGCGTAGCGGCCGCCTTCACTACCCCCACGCTACAGAGGCGCAAAAGTGGGCCGATCGTCAAAAACCAACAGGAAAGATTGCGCCATTGTTTCATCTGTCAATCATCAGGTGATTCAGCTAGCACTCACTTGAGCCCCAAATGATCTTAGTGGGGCCTATACATTACGCTACTATGGTAAAAAATTTAATAAATCTTGATCACGCTAAAATAGTATCTAGTGGCTACCAATTAATGCTACGTTACTGAAACCCCATAAAATCATTTCGATATTAATAATAAGGTACACCCTCTGTTGCAGTCGATCAACAGCAAACAAATAGCGTATTGGTGCCACGCCACAATCGAGTCTATTCCACGAAAGCCCCTCAACTGACGCTCAAAGCGAAGCCTGAGCGATACAGCGACAGTCCTTTGTGAAACTTTCTCAAACGTTACAAAGACAGCGCTCAAAGTGTAGGTGCGTACATGCCAGTATTACCAACTCAATTTAATGAACAAGAATAAAAGATTTCCTGTAATATTATTCGTTCACTTTGGTACATAAAATCTTAGTAATGTCGAAAGTTTACGCGAATGTTAATCATTCAATTAAAACTAACCGTAACGGTAATCCATTACTCACTCATAAATTTAAGTATATACCTATATTAAAAATAGAAATAGATGCCAGTCCATCCTTCTACCCTTTTTAACTATAATATAGTTTATATTGGCGTTTATGGAAGTGACTGCTTTATAACGACCCAGCCCTAAGATGATACCCGAGA
The DNA here is from genome assembly GCA_914829495.1 of Eilema sororculum. Lineage (NCBI taxonomy): Eukaryota > Metazoa > Arthropoda > Insecta > Lepidoptera > Erebidae > Eilema > Eilema sororculum. Next base: position 11,410,520 of record OU618542.1, read on the forward strand.
GGTAATCATTGTCCCAAGCGTACTTAAACAAAATATTCAACCTGTATTGATATCACCAGAAAGAGTAAATTGAACGACATTCTACAAATTCAGTACACTACAAGCGTAATATTCATCAATCTTACAATAAACACTTACATCGCATTCTATTGAAATGTAGGCTTAGTATTTAAATGGATTCCCATTTGTTGTCCCGAAACATGAAAATAGCGTGGCTCTCGAAGAGAGAGGGGATCCGCATAGACTTAATAAAATGTTCAAAGCGTCTGCTGACGACGATGTATGCAAATCAGACTGAGCTGTGAGGATAAAAAGGGTATGGGTAGTACTAGTTTATTGAATAAAATAAATCTGTAATGTGCTTTGTTTAGATAATTCAAGCTTTATTGTTAAAATGTTAGTAACATTAACATTGTGAAGATATTTTTTGTTTTTTTTTAATTTGTTTTTAAATACTTACTAAGCGCTATGCCACCCCGTTTCAAATTTGAAATTCTTTCCACGTTCAAACCAGAACTGTGAGACAATTTTGGCTCTAAACAGCTTATCTACTATACCTATATACAAGTCATTGGTTCTAGGTATAAAAAGATTTGTCAAATAACGTGTGACCGAGTGAGATCTAAAGTAGTTGTCCAAACGTCGGCTCTATACCTTCACCAGTCTACGTAGGGCGTACTTTTAAAGTATATTGCACATCCTCATACATACGTATGGCGAGGGTTATTGTTGTTTTTCAAAGCTGGTAACGTTTCACCCATCTGAAAGGGGTTTTACCGTGGTTTCACTTCGCTTCTAACAGATTTGTAGCTACGCATTGCACATTTAATACACGGTGGGTGCTTTTATAACCGCGGTCGGATTTATTGAGTGTTTAGGAATCATAAAAACGTAATGTGAATTCATTATTCTGTTTATTGGTACTATATTAAATTAAGTTCTGAAATCGTATTTTTTTGAGTGGTGATAAAGGGCTTGGATACTATCAATTGCAGTTATAGTCTAGTGGTTAAAGTTTTCGAATTGTGATCGGGAGTCGTGCCTTCAAGCCCCGGTAGTAATTTCTATAGAGCAAGTTAGTTTTATAATTTCGTTTACTATAGGTATAATATATAAAGAAAACAATCTTTAACTTAGAGCGGATTGCACCAACCTTAAAAACTAATTAAGAAATTAAGGTGAACTAAACTATAATCTCGTAATACAGATGTTCACTGATGAAAATCAGCATTATGAAGTCGTAAAAGTACCCACTATTTTACTATTTATACATGTACAAAATATCGTATAAGTCGTAAAAGTACCCACTATTTTACTATTTATACATGTACAAAATATCGTATAAGAATAATTTATTACTTAATACGATAGAGTCTAGACAGAAGCTTTTGAGATTATATAAATCTTGAATATAAATCAGAAGCCCGAGAGAATATTCTCTAGATACGAGCTCTTTTAATTCGGTGAAGGAACTTGACGACAGCGATACGATCAAATGGCAGCAACTTAAATAAGCATTAAGAAACATTTTTGCGACCTCTTCCAAGATAACTTTCTCTTGATCCCCGGCCATTGTGATAGCCATCTGTAGGAAAGTCCGTGAAAAGCCCCGGACTCATTCTCCATTCATGGGGCGATTTGATTTACTTAAGATCTTTGGTTGGATACCGTCTATTAAGTGAATGGTCCGGGATAGGATAGGACTGTCGTTTTTATAAAGGTTCACCTAACGATTTTGTAATCAATATAGTTAAGAAGGTTACTCTTGGTGATTCATGGCGTATCAAATAATAAGACAGTAATCTATATATATATAAAAATCAATGCGACTTTTCGTTGTAATGTTATAACTCAACAACGCCTTTACCGATTTGGCTAATTTTGGTCTTGAATCATTCGTGGAAGTCCAGGGAAGGTTTGTACGTAGAGAAAAATTCGAATAATTGACGGGAACCGACATCCACGCGCGTGGAGCCACGGGCAAAAGCTAGTTAGTTATAAAGTGTAAAATAGGACATATATTTTTTTAAAGTATATGTTTTTTTTATCTTTGTGAAAATAAGGATAACAAAATACACTACTTTGCTTAAAACGTAACGCAAAAGGCCACAGAGGACAGGAAGGAGGAAAAGGCAAAAGGCACATTTGGATAAATTGCACAAGAAATATATTAACCAGTTAGTTGTTATCAAGTTTGACCGCCATGATTGTACATTAAACTTACTAAAATACTTACTAAATACTTACTGATTGGTCTCTACTGTAAATCTATTGGTGTACAGTATAGAATTATCTATCTATCTAAGTCTCTCTATAGTTTCTATTGAATCGTTCTCGTAGTTTTAAACCGTTTGCTAGGAACATAACGTAGCGTTAACCGTTGGTAACATAAATCTTTCAACTTAGGTTGGTATCCATTTTGGCTAACAATATCTGCCAAAATGGATACAAACTTTTTAAGTTATCTTATCATTTTGCTGTTATAGTAATAGTAGTTGATTACACTGCTGGCACATAGAATAATTTGAATCTGGGTATGATCACAAACATTCAATAAAAGAACAGACATATTCTTTTATTAAACATTTAAGAAGACTAAAGTTCGTAAAATACTAGTACTAGTAGCAGTCTCTAAAAAAACAATTCTCAGTGACGAAAAAAATCTTTAAATTTTAGATTAATTAAAATGTAAAATAGTTGTCGAATATTTTTTCGAGTTAGTTTACAAAAGCGGTGCATTACTGAAGGGTGGGTTAACGCGTGGTTCCGGGCGAACGGACGGACGATTTACAAAATGAGTTTGCGGTGCAACCAAGCCGTGATACCCCATTGGTTACGTCTCACTTCTTTATTAGTGTTGTCCCAACATCAACGGCGCGTGATATCGATAAAATGTGTATTTATATTTGAAATAAACTAGCAAGAACTTAATGTTATTATTATTTAAGTGAGTATGCTGGTTTTTTTTTGAGTATTCTAGTTTAATAAAATTTCTCCTATAATAACATAAACCTACGTAGGGTAATGATGATTCAGAATTATCCAATTATTTTATTGCATGATAGTTATTTTTATTTTAACCAAACCTGTTAAGGTATCGTTGGATATCGTTTTCGACATGAGATTTCTTGCACTTATTAGCTGATATCCGGATCAGTGGCATATCTCAGTGTTTTTCAAAGAGATGGTTAAATATCCTTTTCACTGAAAAATAAATTACGGGCAACGAAAAATAAATAAATAGATATTTGTGTTTTATGAAGATTAACGTGAAAATGTTTTTAAAATTTTAACTCCAAAAAGTAAACTATGAATAAAGCCGCGAGGTATAAGTAGTAAGTTGTTACCTATCTTAATCCCGAATTTTAATATTCCGAATATCATAATCCCGAAAACGTTTGGGCATTTTTTCATAATCCCGTTTTTTAAAATACCGATGTTTTATTTGCCATATAATCGCAAGTCCGAATTTCATTTGCCCATTTATTCATCTGTACGACGTTTTATAATCCAGACGAACGAGTTCCAGACACACGAAATCTAAGTGCACAAAATCCAGATGACCGTAATCCTTATGCAAGAAAGCCGAATTTTTAAAACACAAATTTTTGAAATGCAGTTAATTGATATCCAGACAAATAATATCAGATTTTTAAAACCAAGATTTTTCAAAAATTACTAGGTAGGTACTTAACCTTAACCTGACTGTAATGGGCAAGTAAAACAAAAGTGAGTCGGTTCTGGTTCTTGCAGGCCGCTGCCGCGGCACGATAGCTTCGCTCGCTCGGCTCGTGCGGGGGTCGCAGTTCTATACTAACCTAACCTACTGTACCTAATAAATGAATCGTATAATTTTACTGAGTTTTACTAAACCTGTATATAGTTTAGATGGAACACGATTGTATGGGAACCAAATAAAAAGATTATGAAAATTTAGTAATAGTTTATTTAGAAAATCGTACGATGGGAAACAAAAAAAAATATTCTGAGAATCTGGTATAACTATATTTTGATTATGACACATTGAAACAAAAAAAAATACTATTTGAAAATTTGGTTTTAGTGCATCTGGAAATTGATTCATCTGGGAACTTAAAAACGAAATTATAGAAAGTTGCCATTCATTACATGTGTCTTTTAAAAGTTCTACCAACCGTTTTCGGGGTTTTAAGATTCGGGTAACAGAAATTCGATATTTCAATAGGTTACCTTTAAAATAACTTATACAATAATTTATTTACTAAAGTAAAATCAAAAATAATAAATAAATAATCAAAAGTATTACCAATGCATTGAATAAAACACATAATCGTAAATTTTTAAGTATTAAAAAGCTTTGAGATTCCCACTAGCAGCTAACTAATAATAATATTGTAAGCATTCTCAGTAAACAAATATAAATACGAGGAATAGTTGCGAGACAGTTTTTATCTCACTTACAAAGCAACAAATATCCTTTATCGACTCCAAAATAACATTAAATTTTCTAACTCGGCATACTATAACGAGAAAAGAACATAAAAAATGTTAGCATTATCATATAAAAGTAAGACACAAACAAAATAAAATAATGATAAAATATTTATGAAGTGAGCGGTACATCACTATTTCACGGGCATTTGTCGCGGGACGTCACCATTTTTCCCTTACTGCGCCGCCATCAGTGGAAAGTTAAAAGCATTGAAAGACATATCGCGGGTTCCTTCCAGGCTCCATTGTTCTCTCGCCCTTTGTCCCGCGCCGAATGTTTTAATGTAATTGGCTTTGTGAGAAGGTTTTTTTACCCCACTTTCCCCTTATGTGTAACACACGAAAAGTTTCGCCAATATTCACTCCACTGGACTTATTGTAACAAGTGTAATTATTAGTGCTACGTTCCTTGTATGAGGATGTAGCAACAAGTATATGGAATAAATTCAGAACAAATTCCATTTTTTATTTTAAAGCCAAATAAATATATTATTTAGAATGACTATGTTTTTTTAGCTCATTAATTATAACATACATAACATAACATAAACTCACGCCTGTATTCCCCGAAGGGGTAGGCAGAGGTGCTAGCACCCACATTTCGCCAGTTTATGTTTAGGTCCCAATGTAATAGGTGGCGAGCCTATTGCCATTAACCGGGCACTTATAAACCTGCGATAAAAATTACAAAAAATAATAATAATAATATTACAAATATTTACTTCAAAAAGAAACTTATAGATAAAGATATTTGTGGAATAATATTCAAATCTTAGTAAAACTTTTAGTTTTGATAGAAAGTCATATAATATTCATATTACAACCATATCCTTCCTGTTTTAACCACCCCATCTTCTCTGACTCCAGTAAGTGAGTTGGATATAAATTGGGGCATTGTCTGTGAATCTGGAGCATTCGCGAGACTTTTAGGATCATTCTGCAATATAAAGAAAAATGTTCGACTCCGATACGGTACCTTTTCTCTGTCCCGGTTATGACCTTATCGAACGCTAGACAGAGAGGGATAAGGATTGATTATTATTTTCAGTACGAAATATTTGCAGAATAAGATAGCTGATCTTGAATGAATTCCCTTTTGTTTTCTCGCTCTGATGCTGTTTCGTTTCTCTCTAGCGCACAGGACTTAGCACTATATATACTCCTGTCACCAGAATACAGGATCAATCCGAAGTGTAATTCGGATATTTTTTTAAGAATTGGACTTTGAATTTATTTTCAGATGTAGGTCTGTGAAATATGTTATAATTGAATTGTTACTTTATTATTCCAATACAAATGAGTTATACTCTGTCTTAAAATAATTCTACATTTTCTTTGAAAAACTAGTCTTCAGTTTTATAGACAGACTTCGCTGCAATCATCTAGAATATTAATTTATCTTTGTCATTTTGCTTTGTATGTACGCTTTTTAAAGTATGGTTTATCAAACATTAGTGCTAATCCTGTAAAAATATGACATTTTCACCATTAACTAGCCACGTGAAAGTGAACTTTTAATCAATATGCTATATTTGAAGCGTTTCAACCACTGAAACACAATTGAATATGAAATAGTTTCTATTTAAATCTTTTGAGTTTTGGTGATCAAAATACAGTTTTCCATTAATCCCATATCATTATGGAAATTATGTTTATTCGTAAAAAATATGTTGAGATTACTCATTACATTTTTAAAAGTACCTAATTTAAAATGATTCTTGTAAACATTATAAACGCCTATTAGTAATTTAATTTAATTAGTTGATACTTGGCAATAAATGGCATAACAATTCAATAAATAAAACTTATCTAAAAAATATACGATCAACAGGTCAAATATAATTGCAGAATAGGACTGTGAGTGAGGACAGAGGGAGCATGGCACGCATTTCAGGCTAGTTTGATATCAGCGCCCGTCACATCGCTACCGTTTCTTCGTTGCCCGTCTATCGTACGACAAATTACTCTCTAATCATACATTTTCTTTCTACATAATTAAACTTCCACAATGTACTCGTCAGTGTCTAGGTTACAGTGCTTTTGACTCGCCCGAACATCGGAGATTATTACTACTTGCTACCAGTGTGTCTCAAACAGTGCATAGAAACAAATTTCTCATGAATCCATGTGTTTAAACAAATCCACAGGTTGTTTTACTGTATTTTATATTCTGTAAATAATTGTGGTTGCAACCCGGACTCTATAACTTTTGTGTAAGGTAGTAAGTTGTATGAGAGACCCAAAGTGTAATTTCTGGTATCACCTGTTGATTTCTAAGAGAAAATATGTTTTGGAGGTGGCTTCTGTAAGTATTATCATATAAATTAAAGTCGTAGTGTTTTCGTGTTTATGTTTTTTTTGTGTGCTGTTTTGATTAATAAACGCGTAATCGAATGTATTTTTTGTTTATTAGTGAAGGCGTATGGATGTATTAGACTATTTTTGTAATACGTACTGCTAAATCGACTAAATTCTACTTTTTCTTCAGTATCTTAAATGTAGTTTTTTATGTAGGGCACATCAATTTCACTACACCTTGTTTGATGGTAAGCTGAAGGCAGCCTGAGGTAAGCGTAAGAGGGTCACACGTATGATGTCATGTCATAAAAAAATCTTCAGTTATGATCAAAATTTTAATACCAACTGTAAGTTATCGAACAATTAAAAAGAATTGCTTTTTGAACGTGTGTGTTAAAATTCAGAAAAAATGTTGCCATTACAAAGCTACGTTATCAGGTACCAACATAGGCTATTATGTCACCACGCTACTATCTGTAAAAAAGGGGTTCAGAGTTCCACGCGGGTGGAGCCGCAGCTAGTTGTACATAAAATGGTTGATAGAGTGAGATTGGGATGCCAGATTCGATTCTCAGGTGACAAAAAGTGGTATCGGATAACATGTCTATGGCGACTACTCTTTCGGTGTTGCAGTAGGTCTTGCATTCGATTCTCGGGCCGTGTACAATGTGTTTGTCATGTACAATATTGTTCAAGCAGTTAGCAAAATACAACATATCAAATACTGATGTTAATATCCATGTAATAACAGAATTATGTCAGTTGTATTACCCTCAGTACACGAGACGCGACTATAGAATACTAAATAAGCGATTATGACTTGTACAAGAGGGAAATATTCATAAAACAATGTTTTAGATATTACTTCTTTTTTATAACAAGTCAATCTAGTGAACAATTCCTCTAAGATCGGTAGTCCCCCGTCACGGCACAATAAGCCACTGTTATATTTTATGTCTCCATATGTCAGTGTGCCCCTCGGTAGTGGTCTCTGGAGACAGAATTATGATGTCACAGGTAGGGCAATTTATTTTTATGATTTGGCAATACGAATTGATAAAAATGTATTATATTGATTCGTACTAACCGCGTTTTTCATAATTATTTGTGATTTTAGAAAGTCTAATAATTGAAGGGATATTTTTGCTTCGGAGAAGGCAATCGTGTGAAATTTTTTATCTAGGAGGTCGGTTTCTTTGGACCTGTTTCGATGTTGACTTTTTATATCTGTATTAATATTATAAATAGGGAAGATGTGAATTTTTGTATGTAACGAATGAACTCAAAAACGACTGGACCTATTACAAAAATTCTTTTGCTATTAGATATCTACGTTATCAGATACCAACATATCATCAGTGATGACCGAAATCGGAAAGTTTGCTTACCTATTGCTTAAAAAAATGATGATTAGAAGACGTAATGTGACCTAATCAGAATTTAATATTTTTTTAAGTCGGAAAGTTAGCTTACCTATTGCTTAAAATAATGCACACTTATTACAACCTATTCATAGAAAAATACGCTCACCACTATTTCCCTCGGGGGTAGGCAGAGACAACTCCCCGCCATTTGACTCTATCCTTACATTATTATTATTATATTTTAAGAATATAATAATAATATAGTTACATATAATTTGTGAAAACAACACTAACTTATTTACCCCAATAGAAGACGTAATGTGACCTAATAACAGGTTCGTTAGATTGACGTAAGATCGATACAAGGCTCCCGGGGCTTACGACATGAATATTAAAATTATCTACAAGTCTTCAACGAATGTCCCCGGCCCCAGCTCTATTAGATTTGAGGCAAAAAATCGCCCCAGGGACTTTTATTCAATTGCCTCCTACTGTACAATTTTATTAGTTTGTTAAGTCTATACATTATATCGTTTTCAGGTTTGATACTTTATTATAAAATAAGGCTGTAATCTATAGCTACAGAACGTGCTGAAAAACACGTAAGAAATCAAGAGTCCCTTACTAAGAACAATAGGCGCAACTATTTCTTGCAGCTTTCTTGCTTTCTCCTTAAAGCAAATAAAATTCTTATTTTTTTTGTAAATATGTATAATTAATTAATTAATATTAGATATTAATATTCTACAACATTCTACACAACGCTATCTAGATCCATGGTAAGCTTGTGTTATGGAATCTAGAATGCAGATAAACGTACTTAGATGCTTAAAAATATGATGAGTAAATACATAAATATTATGCATAGAAACCCCCACACCAATGCAAATAGTCATATTCATGCATACAAATATTTGCACTGAGCGGGGATCGAACCCGCGCCTCCTGCGTAGCAGTTGCGTTCACTACCGCCACGCCACGGAGGCTGTCGAATAATATACATAATCAGGCTTACAAATATTTGCGTTGAGTACTTGCGTACTCGGAGCGTAATTTATGTAACTCTCCATCTAAATGATTACATACAATGTTTGTTAGAATATTAATTTCCATAAAGTATACAAAACAATAATCTTCAATCGAACAAATCTAGCTGTAACTTGAAGAGCGTGCGTACAACGTCGTAAAAGCGCGTGATGTGCGAATTTACCCCTTGGGAGCGCACACGATCAGGCGCGAAACGTTTTACTTCCTAATCCCGGGTATTTGCGTAATTGATATTTACAACTAACCTGGCTTTGGGAACGCTTTTCCCTGGATTAAACGGGGATTTGTTTGGATTTTCCTTCTTTGCGAATTCACTTCAATTTGTTTACAGCTCCGTAGGTCTATGAGAGCTTGGATTACTTTTACTACCGTATAAACCTTAGTGAACATTATCGTTTTACCTTTTTTTGTTTTGGTTTATTTTATTCGTATTTGAGTTGTTGAAATTCTAATAAATAATATTATGAATTCTGCAAGTTGTGGTGGTGTATTAATTTTTATAGATTTATGACTAAATTGGTAACAATTTTTTTTTATACTATTTTATATATTTTTTATACTATTTATTATAATTTGACTTCACCTTAATACATACAATGACATTAAAAGAACCAAGACTTTAACAAGAAGTTTTTTGGAAGAATATTAGAACCGAAGTTACTAATATTCCCTCTAACCCCTCCAACTAAGCTAAATTGTGCTAGGAGTAGGTTCACATCGGTAGTTTAATGGCCATTATTCGAACTTGGGACCTCTCAATCGTAAGGCCGACTCCTTAACCACTTTTTTGTTATCTTCAATATTAAGATTAACGAGTAGTCTTGTCCTAGGTACGTACGTAGGATCTTTCAGCAATTGGTTGAAAAATGGCCACGTTTCGTCACACAATGTCTCGATGTAAATGCTTCTTAGTTACTTAGGTTAGGTCCTGTACTTAATCATGTAGAAAAGAGAGAGAGTTAGTCCATTACGCCCAACTTATTGAGGCGAGAAGCTCGCGAATTACAATGGTAGCACAGAGTAAGTCTGCGCCATCGTCGTATAATATACATACGCGTTGTAAGAAAGACATCTATATAGGTCAACATGGAGCAATCACAATGACAGCTCTATTTTCGTTGGCATAGATATATTTGATGTGAGAAAATTAACAAAATTGTTCTACAGTATTCAGTTTAAGTTATTTTATCACCATAAAGTTCTCTTCTCTGCAAGATTTTTGGGAGAGACGTATCGTTTGAGCATAGTCAATTCTCTAATCTGTGGCATAGTCTACAGATAATTGTGTATTTTATGTCCTTTGATGGTATTTGGCGATAGGTTCTGTAAAGGTCAGTATGAATAGAAAGAAGAAATAAGATGATAGATATAAAATCTGACTATAACTCATCAAAACATTTAAAAATAAATAAAAGTTCACGAAACCTCCGTATTTAACGGTATTTTTTATGCCTAACTAGTTGTTATGAACATTGTAGATTTCAGATATTTTACAAAATATACGACATAATAGACTATTACGTGTACAAAATGTCTTGTTCCTCAACCGGGTTTCTGAAACCTCTGCAATGAAACTTGACAAAATATTTCACTACCTCGCAGTCCAATATTTTTACATTTGAAAACAGAACATTAAATCGTAAAATAAAAATCTGCAAATGGACGGTAAAATCAAGAAACAACAAAGGCGTCCCCGGACGTGAGGTACGCGCCGCCCGACAGATTAGGCTCCAGCAAAGAGAGTAAGAATCTACCACCAAATACGAATATCACAGCAAATACAACACGCTGTCTTGTTTGCCTTCCATTTTTATTATATTTGTTGTACACGCTGCACGCCGCGACAAAATAAAATTAATGTTTGAAATAGAAGTGTCGAATGGAAGCACGTTCATCAGACTAGCTTGTATTTGTAGAGATTTCATTTGATATATGTTTTTTAGGTTATGACCCGATCTGGATGAATATAGGATGATCCAAATCCCACTGATCCTTTGGGTTATGAGAACAAGATCAGTATTTATGCGAGCGGAGTACTGAAAATAGCTAGTTTTAGCATACGATTAGATACATTACCGTATCAATATGTAACAACCTTGATGTATTCTCAAGAGCGTGAGTTCAATAGTATTATTACAATCAGATAACATATACGTAACAAGTACTGTACAAGTTAACAAGATTGTTATAGATCTATATGAGATGTTATTATAACATTTGTGACCCAATTTTAAAGATTACAATGCGCGCCCGAATTCGTAGCGCCCGAATTCGTAGCCTCTACGAGCTGCTACGTATTGTAGCAGCTCGTAGAGGCTGGTGGAGCGCTTGTGTACTTTCTTAATTATTTCCCACATAATTTAATTGTATTTCAATTTTGTAATTTAAGAAACCGCTTTTATGAACGAATAATGTTTGAATATTGGCGCTCATTTGTTGACCACTTAGTGTTGAAGAAGGCCAATGGATGGCGCTGTGAACGGATCTTTTCGAACTATATTTTGAGAACGAAGTTCTATGAGCGGGACTCTCAAGCTTCACGGCTGACGTTCAACCCGTTCATTTTTAATCAGTCAGTAAAACGCCGCAGCACCGAAAGGTGTCTATGACTCCGCTAACGCACCAAACGGAAGTTTGAGTAATTCAACTCCTCGTTTCTTTTTCTGTGTAATTCTATAAGTTCCTTTGGCCACATTCTCAAGTCAGTATAAGTGAAGTGTATCGGAAGAAAACGACAAATTCAAGAAAATAACCGGCCGGTCGAAATATACCTACCCACCAACACGTGCCAGGAACCACGCCTGTCTGCAGCTGAATCCTCACGAGGTGGAACTCAGGTCAGTGCCGGTTCTCTTACGTTTTCATTCATAGAAGCGGTCACATGTGTATTTTCTTTTCATTACTACCTAACTGCTGGTCATAGGAGCTTATACGCTCTGTGTGCAAACTCACCATTTGGTAGGACTATTTACACGTCCTACCAGAATTTATGGTCCTTACGAGTCGGATAGGCCAGTAAATAACATATTCACGTAATTATTGGTGAATAATATTTCTTTCCTATTCATTTAATTAAAAGATTCACGTAATTTGGTGAATTCTTTCCGCCATCTTAGTTTCATTACTTTCATTCGCTAACAGATTTACGTAAATTATTTGGTAAATTCTGTATTTAAAACGCTAAATCTACGTAATAATTGGTAGATATTTATAATAGTTGGTGATTTACGTATTAATTGGTAAATACTCATCATTCTATTCACATACGCGTAACTTTGTAGGTACCTATCTAGGTACGTAGTTAGTTACATTCCCGCTCCGCTGTGCTACTTGCGCTATTATATAATAAGCTGTAGTACAATTTTCAATAAAAAGTAGGTATATCTAAACTGTTTGTGTTGAATTACTATTATATTATAGTAGGTACCTTACAGATAATCTTCTTGTTATATTTCAATAGGTAGGTCCTACCTATCGTTAATTTGCAAACATGTCGTCAGGTCAGATTATTATGTTGAATCAAAAAAAGGAATTATTGTTTGCACGCATTAATCGTTGGTATAAATCGTCGAAATCAGTTGTTTGTTTTGACATAACGACGCGAGCCAATGAAGATTTTCTGGCTGAGACCGAGACCATCGACGATGTTCGCGATAAGTTCGAGTCGATTGTGGATCAAATAAATAGCTTAAATTTATCATTAGAACCCCCTGTGGAGCCCGACTATTCTTGCCTTGACTCATTCGATGAATTGTATTCGAGAATAAAACGCATTAGAAATAAATTATCTACGCCCAAGGTCAAGGAGGTCGCCTCACACGGGTCGAGTAATTCGAACGCGTCTGTAGTGAAATTGGAAATGCTTGTTGTTCCGAGTTTTGACGGACGCCCTGAAAACTGGAATACATTTTATCAGTCCTTTAAGGCCAATATTCATTCAAACAAACAATTATCTGATTCGCAACGTGTGCAATACCTATTCTCAAAACTAAACAATGACGCATTAAAGTTCACTGCCGGTATTGTTCCGTCAAGTGAGACCTACAGTATAGTGTGGGACGCCTTGGTCAAGAAATACCAAGATAAACGCTCATTAGGTTCATATTATCTTAATAATATATTAGACTTAAAGAATTGTTCACCTAGTGTGAACTCACTTGATTCATTTATAGGTATATATTCCTCCTATACTAAAGAGTTAGGTATAAATGATTTAACGGACTTCATGTTTCTACAATGTGCCTTGAGGAAAATGGACACGCTAACCATCCAAGCCTTCGAACTTTCTGTTCGAGGTGTCGATATACCTACGACGCAACAGCTGATCGACTTTGTACAAGATTATGCTAAGATGATTGAACGGTCAAACCCGCGGTCTTCGTCATATGCGAAGTCGTCCACTGCTGGGACGCCACAGTCTAATGATAGGCGTGTACAGCGTAATTCTAAGTCGTTTGTTGTCAGTGTCCCGATTAATAATAAGTCGAATGCGCCCGCCGCAGTTGACGCGTCATGTTGTTTATGTGGCGGCCGCGACCACCGACACCTGTATAACTGCGCTCAGTTTAAAAATATGCAAAATGCAAAGGCTAGATATGAGTTTATTAAATCTAAGCGTGGTTGCGTGAATTGTCTAAGCACATTACATAATCTCCCGCAATGTAAAAGTACGTCAGTTTGTTTCTGTCAGAAAAAACATCATAAATTATTGCATTTTTATAATAATGTTAATAATTCGCACTCGCATGCGACGACTGTTGCCGCATCCCCGCCGCCCCAGTGCGACCTTGTTAGTCCCACTCCTGAGTCACCGCTCGCTTCAAGCACTGTGCATTCGTATGCCTCTAGCCATAAGGGTGATATTCTCTTGGCAACCGCTCAGGTGTATGCTCGCCCGAAAGGTAGCACTGGAAATAAATCTGTAGTCAGATGTCTAATTGATAATGGCTCACAGAATAACTTAATAACATTGTCCTGTTGTCGTTTATTAAATTTACCAATAATACCAATGAGTAATTCTGTTGTCAAAGGTGTTGGCTCCACTTCGCACACGATAATAGGCTATGTGTATTTGGACATTGAATCTCGTATTTATGCAGATCATAAGTATACTATACATGCGTTAGTTATGAATAGCCTTACGGATCAATTGCCCTCGCAATTAATTAAGTGTGATCGCGAGTTAAATCTTCGCGATTTACCGCTTGCTGACTTAAGCTGGAACATTCCAGGAAACATTGATATAGTATTAGGTGCACAGCTCTTCCCGTATATTTACTTAGGAAATAGAGTCGAGTGTGGTCCCAGTGCCCCTTGTGTAATATCAACCGCGTTTGGGTATGTACTTATGGGTGATTACCCACGTAAAGTTGTTGTGCCTACAACCGCATCCTTTTCTGCGCTAGCACTAAATGATTTAGTGCAAAAATTTTGGGAACTTGAGGAAGTTCCTGTGAAGCGCCTATTGTCTCCAGAAGAAACCGAGTGCGAGAATATTTTCACATCTACTGTGACTCGCGATGACATAGGTCGTTATACTGTTGCGCTGCCGTTCTGCAAGGATCCCTCTGAACTAGGGAACTCGCGCGGCGTCGCTCACCCCCGGTTTTTGTCGCTCGAGCGTAAACTTCGTCAATCACCAACCGTACGCGAAAATTACAATAAGGTTATTCGGGATTGTTTGGATAACGGTTGTCTTGGTCTCGTTGATGACTCTAATTTGTCTATGGATGGTTATTACATACCACATCACGCAGTAGTTCGACATGACAAACCGATGCCGCGTATTGTGTTAGACGCGAGCGCTAAAACCCACACTTGTATTTCGCTCAATGATATTTTACATATTGGTCCCAATTTACAGGCAGACCTGTTTTTATTATTATTAAATTTTAGGCTGTTTCCTATCGCAATGAACGCTGACATAAATACTCACCGCAAATCGCTTGAGTTTGATGTTGGCAGTCTTGTCGCATTTTGTGATGCCAGCCTGAATGGCATGGGATGTGTTATTTATGCACATTGTACCTACCCATCTGGCATTCAAACTCGCATTTTGTGTGCGAAATCAAAGGTCACTCCGACAAAGATTACTACGCTTGCTCGATTAGAGTTATGTGCTATTTTGCTTATGTCAAAGTTAATAAGAACTGTACGTGACTCTTATGCATTACGCATTCCCGTTACTGACATTTACGCCTTTTCTGATTCCACGATTGCCTTATCATGGGTTCACTCGTCACCACATCGGTGGTCGATTTTTGTTAGCAACCGGGTCGCTCAGTGTCAAGAAAACTTGAACGCTAAACATTTTCATCACGTCGCCGGAGACATTAACCCGAGTGATTGTCTATCACGCGGCATGCTCCCCTCGCAACTTTTGACTTATGATTTGTGGTGGAACGGTCCAGCATGGATCCGCGGCCCCCCTGATGAATGGCCTATTAAGTCATTCTCTCCCGCCAACTGTTCTGACTTACCTGAGCATAAGGCAAATGTGTTGAGTGTGACAACAAAACACACAGAGTCGCCATTGTTATGTACATTAGCACAACGTGTTTCTTCTTGGCAGAAACTACTACGCATCATTACATACGTTTTAAATTTCGCACGATTTAAATTTAAGATCGAACCTCATTCTGTATCAGGATTACATCCTGTCCTTCTCCCTAAACGCGATCACGTTGTTGATCTAATAATTCAGCATTTTCACGTTGTCAATTGTCATACTGGACCTGGACTCCTCATGTCTATCATAATATATAAAACGCGTACTGGTACTTACAAACGCGCTGTAACCAAATTGTATCCTATCCCAACGCAATAACTTACAACGCTGAATAGAATCTTAAACTTTAATTTTTAACTCAAACTTTAAACATACTTTAGATAGAATATTGTTAGTCTAAGTTGTTATTTTAGCTATGTGTATTCTTATGTTATACAAATTCACTATGGGCTCTAATCAGCCAGTGTTCGCTTGTTTGTTTCGTAACGTCTTGCGACGTTCCAAAGCCGGGTGCATGGTGGAGCGCTTGTGTACTTTCTTAATTATTTCCCACATAATTTAATTGTATTTCAATTTTGTAATTTAAGAAACCGCTTTTATGAACGAATAATGTTTGAATATTGGCGCTCATTTGTTGACCACTTAGTGTTGAAGAAGGCCAATGGATGGCGCTGTGAACGGATCTTTTCGAACTATATTTTGAGAACGAAGTTCTATGAGCGGGACTCTCAAGCTTCACGGCTGACGTTCAACCCGTTCATTTTTAATCAGTCAGTAAAACGCCGCAGCACCGAAAGGTGTCTATGACTCCGCTAACGCACCAAACGGAAGTTTGAGTAATTCAACTCCTCGTTTCTTTTTCTGTGTAATTCTATAAGTTCCTTTGGCCACATTCTCAAGTCAGTATAAGTGAAGTGTATCGGAAGAAAACGACAAATTCAAGAAAATAACCGGCCGGTCGAAATATACCTACCCACCAACACGTGCCAGGAACCACGCCTGTCTGCAGCTGAATCCTCACGAGGTGGAACTCAGGTCAGTGCCGGTTCTCTTACGTTTTCATTCATAGAAGCGGTCACATGTGTATTTTCTTTTCATTACTACCTAACTGCTGGTCATAGGAGCTTATACGCTCTGTGTGCAAACTCACCATTTGGTAGGACTATTTACACGTCCTACCAGAGGCTGTAGCCATCGAAAGTGAGTCGTAACTTTTTTCGTTTGTATATATTACAGCGGATTGTGGGTGTGTATCTATACTAAGTTGTATAATGTGAATAATCCTTTAATTTTAGCAACTTATAGATCATCCGTTTTAATGTGCAAGCTTTGGGTATAATCGGAATTGACATTCAGATGCGACATGACAACCTCTGTGGCGTGGCGGTAGTGAACGCGACTGCCACGCAGGAGGCGCGGGTTCGATCCCCGCTCAAATTTTTGTATGCATGAATATGGTTATTTCTTCTTTATGGGTGTTTCTATGTAGAATATGTATGTATTTACAAAAAAAAAGTACATAAGCTATAAAAGCTTACCATGGGTCTAGATAGCGTTGTGTAGAATGGTGTGTAATAATTATTTATTTATAATATTTTCTATTTTTAGTACTTATTCCTTTTCATGAGTAAATACGGTTAAAACTTATACTCATATCATCGAAAACACAAGTAATTTAGATGTTTAATTAATTACTTTTCACACAATGAAATCCAAATATAAATGTACTAATGTAGGTCACAGGCGCAATCGTGCCAATCGGGGCCTTGTGAAGTATTACTACCCTAGTGGAGTGCGGAGCGGCACACTGGTGTACCGTAGTCATTAGTTCTTGTGCCTCGGAAAAATAAGATTATCTTATAGATAGTTCATTAGACAGATGCAACGAAAAATTGCTACTGTCCGGTGTGCAGTTTAAGTCTGTAAAGTAATATTAATTAACATTCTATTTGTTACATTTGTCCAAAATTAATTGATTTCATAAACAATGTTATAACTTTAAAACATATTTTTTTAAATGTTTCTGCGTGAAAGTCTAATAAACTTCCACCCCTCACCAACTTTCATATCTATAATATTAGTAGGATTGGCTAACAAGCCTATGAAATTATTGTATTATTTGTAGCTATCAATTTTCGTTTGATGTGACTACCATCCATGAAGTACCATAAAATAAATCTGGCCATAAATAAAAGTAAGGAGACGCTAACAAGCGTCTCGGGTTCACCAAGTGATATTTCTTAGCTCTCCCGCCATTTTTGTCATAACTCTATTATGTTCGCGAGTGTCGAAATGCGAGATCGTTCACTTGATTTATTTGTACAGCCTTGTAGGGCTTTGTAACTTTTAAAAAAATATATAAGTGTTGATAGATTTGATGTTTTTTAAGAATATATCATTATCACAGCAAAGTCTGTAATGCTAGCTCATGACTTCACTGGGAATAATCTCGAGTCCAGCGCTCGATACTTTTAGCACAGAATAGATACGAGTATTGAACGAGTTGTGCGAGTAATGGCTATAACAAAAAATGTCTCCTGTCTCCTTTTGCAAAAAAAAAAGTTCTTTGAGAGTGACAATTAGATGCAGTGAAAACAAATAAATTTAAAAAACAATTGCCTACGAAATAAATTATAATGTATAATTTAATATTAATATTTTTATACAGGGTTACGTAAAACATAACATTTTGTGTACTATAGCTTTGGTTAACATCTACATGTTATATATACATACATACATGTCAATGGTCTAAGTGTGCGTCGCTGTAATAGGTCGTTACGTTACGCTGCTTACATTTATTTATTACATGTTTTATTCACTATCTTCGTGCCGCTCGTGATAGTTGACAGACCAGCCTACCAACTACTTTCGCGGTTTACTCCAAACGATTTTTATGTAGGACATTTTCACGCTATAGAGGGGAACAGATGATTGAATTTTACTACTAATAAAAACTGTTTGTTGTGACAGTTAGGATCTTATTGTATGTAGAGTTAATTACACAACATCTGAACGACCGAGTAGATAGTTTATAGGCTACTTCTAGTCCCAAAACTGTGTTCATATGGCTCGCGGATACATATACATCAAAAAAGTAGTATAGAGAAAACAGTTCCTTTAACAGTAGCAAGAGTATTTTTTTGAAAATACTCGAAACGCTTACTATTTTTTTAGTATTTTTTACTGTTCATGGGTGGTATTCTAAATTTATGCATTTGCGATCGGTGATCGCTGGGGGAGGTCGGGAAACAAATTTAACCGACAATTGTAAATCAATTAGAGAGGGTGGCTTTACGGGGTGTAATAGCTACTCCCTCCCGAGCGTGCTGTCAGGGCCGGAATCGAACACGACTTTTATTCTCTATCTTGATATCTTTAATTGCCAAATAGTTGCCACAAGTGAAATATACATTGATCAAATATTCAAATCAAATATTTCAACATTCATTTATTTATGTTTATCATTATTTTATGGTACATGTGTTTAAAAAAAGTATTAATCCTTAATAAGAAAGATTTATCTACATTCTACGTAATATTTACATACCTATGCAAATTTAGTTTCTTCATTGAAAATTTTTGAGTATCAAAGTTAAATTACGAAGATGTTCAATCATGACCACTTTATAATATTCTGTGTTAATCAAACAGCCACTTATACTCCAATCTTCATTAATTAATTAAGAAGCCTGGCTCCCACCCTGACATCTGTAGGTATTCATAGTGGGGAATGTTGAAGTGCACATTGTGATCTACGCAATGGCCCCGCCACCACCCAACTTTGCTCGCACCCCTGCTCTTCACGTCTGATCCAGGAGTGTTGTCTTCGAGGAGCTGAGGAAACCTATGTGTAGTTTTTTATTGTATTATTTTGTGTTTATTAATTTTCACACGTATGGTATTAAGTGTGTCACTGGTTTCATTTAATTTGTTTAAATAGTGTAGGTCTTCATTCTAAGTTTCGCGTATCCTACAATATTGCAAATGTGAAAGTTTCTGAGAATGGATGTTCTTTCATGTAAAAACTCAAGATCTGGATGACATTTAGCAGACAGATAAATTATCATCTCAGTGTATGAGCCTGCTAGCCAGTACACCTGCTGATTAACGGATGGGGTTCAGGTGCAGGTCTTCCCTCAGAGCTGGGATTAGATAGGACTAGTCAAATTAAGAGAGAGAGAGTAACAGAACAGATTTTTGACTCCAAACTCCACTTTGGATGCCATCGGGACTAACGGTGATATACGTTATACAGGGATGATAAATATTAAAAGCTATACTATATAGTATCATGGGAAGCGTCGGTAGCTTAGTGGTTAAGGAGTCGGGCTTACGATCGAGAGGTCCCTGGTTCCATCCTGGCCATTACACTACCGATGTGAGCCCACTCCTAGCACAAGCAATTTAGCTTAGTTGGTGGGGTTAGAGGGAATATTAGAGGGATTAGAGGAACTTCGGTTCTAATACTCTTTAAAAAAATACTACAGAAAATCACACGAGAATGTCATTATAGAATTTAGAGAATTTAATCTTGCAAAATATAAACGTTATAGTGTCAGTCAATTAGTTGTGACTTCGTCTCATCAGTAAAGGCAGGGATTCGTGGAGCGTGAACACAGCAAAGTGCCTGCTCACAAAGTTGACTTCAAAGTTTAACCATGAAATGGAACTCGGTCGGTAACTCAATTTACACTTCGAAGTCATTGTAATAATACTTTTATCACGAGTTACAGTATTCTATAATAATTATGACAATGACAATAATCCTAAAGCGCAGAATGTTTTATTTTTCTTTATTTTAATATTCCTCCAATAAAAAAATCTTGGACAAATTTTATTGTTATTGACAGTTTTATAGTGTACAAAGTTTTAACCGTTGCGCCATGCAGGTTTAATTTTAAGCCAAAGAGACTTTGGGCGTTAATTTGACTTTTGCTCATGTTATTTTAAGGTACTTTTTTACTTTATTTTAAGGTTTTTACAGACAGTTTTTACACACAGAGTGGAAGATTTTCATGTGAATTCTCTATCTTCCAGTATTTCGACTACTTCCCCTCCAGGGGGCATGAAAATCTTCCATCCTGTATTTGTAGGTCAGCAGGACATTTTATGACATAATAACCACTGACTGGACTTGCTTCTTGTCCCAATATGTTATCGGTATATCATTTTAATTATGACATCATTAAAATCATTACAAAAAGAGTATTTTTTGATAAATGCTCTGTTTATTTTATAACTTATATACTCTTTTTTCTATAAAAAATATTATTATGATATTTTGAAATTCTAAAGCTTACTTTTTTAGTATGAAGTTCATGATTCATATTTCTTCTAAACCTTATGATGAAATATATGGTATGAATCGTTTTTGCTTTAATGTTATGAACATTGAAATGACTAAATGACTGTATCCATTAACAGTGCGTAGGCAAACGGGAACAAAACAGTAATTACACCATTTAGAGTTACGTCACAAAATTATAGTCACAGTGTATGGGGTGCATTAGCGGGACAATGAAGCTCCGCCAACGCGCAACGCGAACAGGGGTGTCGCGGAGGGGATACCTTAACAAAACTGATAATCACATGTTTTTATAGCAATACACTTATATGTAGATCAGCGAGAAGATAGATCTTTTAAATTGGTAGGTAGGCGCGCATGAATAGCCGACTTTATGACTGTGGAAATTGGGTGGTCTTGTATGGCCAAATTGGCGAAATATCTAAGAGCTTAGGTTTATAGGTATATTAAAAAAATAGTTGATTGACATCGATTTATAAGATTTAAAAAGGGAAAGTATTTTTAGTGCAATATAAGTTCCTCATTGCGTGTTGACAGTGATATATCAAGTATTTTATTCATAATACCTACCATAATCTTTGTTTTAAAGCTATGCAAATGAAAACTCATTAATATGCTTATAAAACGCGTAGTAGCTCAACAACCATTAGCATCCGTCCTGCATTGTTTAATCGCATAATCGAATAATTAACACAACATCCCTCTAGATGGATCCATCTGCGCAACTGTTGACGTCGGTATCTCGTCCAGTGATCCAGTCACAGCTAAACGCATTAGCGTGGGGAACAACGCACGGCGGCACGACGGCAGGGTGTTCCGTCGCATCACGCCTCGTTTCCACTTGGTTATGCCTTTTATGCGACGATTCATTACCAACAACGTTAAATGGGGGACGGGGACAGATAGCCACATTTATTACTTTTGTCAGCGGAAAAATGAATTTACACGCCGATGACTTACGCAGAAAACACCCAGAAGTCGTTACATTTATCACCCGTTTTAATAGCTTTAAAATATGTAACTTTTATTGTGAGGATTTCTAGGTGCAATTAGATATCAGAAAATAATTAACGAACATAGTGAGATTAGTAGGTATTAATAATTAAATGCATAAGAGATTCGGTTACGTTCATTTAAGTTTGGACCCGCACACAAAATTCTTCGTACGACCCGATTTTATGTACGTCTTGGACCACAAAAAGTATCTGATGCAGGCTTTATTCTTGAGGTTAGAAAGTCAGAAAGCAGTCGCTCCCATAAAAGCCAAGAAACCAACCTAAAAAAATAAATGGACCGGGAGAAATCGGTGATGATAAATAAAAAGCAGATGTAGACACCGAGAAAATATTATATAAAATGAAGTCAGTATCAAATGCTACAGTACTGAACCCTTTTATCACGGTGAGCTACAAAAACTCAATTACATTTTAAACTTTAGCAGTTTATCCCGGCTATAAACACGAGTTTAACGAAGTTACAGCTCTTTCCACGGAATCCCGGTAGGTGGGAGTTGCCCGCACCGTCAAGAGCGAAGCCTATCATTTCGCAAACAATGAAATGTGACGTGCGACGACAACGGCAACTAATTCAATTTTGCGTCTAATGGAGCTGCGTCAGGTCATAGTCTGATGCAGAGAGACGAGATTATGTTTGTGATTGATTACAAACTGTTTTTTATTATTTGACAAACTATAATTCCATAGTGGTTCAAAAATACAATCTAATGTTTTTGAGAGGTCCTATTTTTTAAGAGGTCCTAATGTTCATTTTACTACATGTAAGTAGATTATAGATGTAGTAAAATAATAATACCTCGTATTTTGTATAATTTTAATACATTATATTTATATACATATAGTTACTATTATCTTTAATCAACAAATAGTACATTGTATAATAATATTTTATGTTAAATCTTACGGAAACAGAATTAAAATTAATTAAATTGAAGAGAAAAGGGCCGATGTCCATTGATTTATAAGTAGCTGCCAACAAAATGACTAAGAATTCTTTCTTTCCTTTCATGTCTTCAATGAATTCAAAAAGTTTCGAAACAATTTCAATAGAGGTGTAAAGTTAAGCGAGCATCCGCCTCTAGACGCTATAAAATAGTTATTACTGTACAATGGGTAACCTAGAAATCTTTAACAAGGAGACGAGTAAGTTTTGCAGCTGCAATGGAGTTGAACTTTTCAATAAATATAAAGAAACTAGCTGATGCTCGCGGCTTCATACGTGAGGAATTTTACTACTGTTCCCACCTAGCCTTAAACTAATCTATTTATTATGTTAGATTACTACCATTTCTACCATTCTTTCATTCTATCCTTGTACAGTCAACTACAAAGAGATGTATCCAATTTGATATTCCAAAATTATGTACCCCTGCGAGTGCCACTATGAACTAACCAAAGATTGTGACAAACATGGTATCCACTGAACTTGACAATAACATGTATGCGTGTAAAGCGCAATAATTATGTATCCCACTACATTTCCTGTGATATGTACACTTACAATCTTGTCAAGTACTGTGAAAGAAAATTGTATACATTTAATGTTCCAAAGAAATGTAACCGTAATAAAAAGGATGTACGAATTTCGAAGTGCCAGCAAAAACAAAAAAGTTTCTTTGAGAATGCCATTTAAAAATAAATTCATTATTTTGCACATTTATAGAGATTGACTTATCTGTTTGATACTTTATATTATCTAAAACTAGCCTTTGCCTGCGACTTCGTCTCCTGGTTCTGAGCTACATCTCCGCCAATTTTCAGCCAAAAGTTCTTGAGTTATAGATAGTGTAAGTAACACGACTTATGTATTCGACGATATATATATATATATATATTCGCGTTACTAATTATTAAAATAAGGGCAGTATAGTTATTATTAAACAGTTTCTACAGTTTTTTGCCATCATAAGTGTAAGTTCTTTACTAATAAAAATAACTGATAATAGTCTTTTTTTTCTTTTATCAGTCATCCAATACATATTATCTTATGTATGAATAATGTTTTGCCATCGGTTTCATTCGGAAAAGTTCGTATTTATCATATTTGCTTTCTATTCTAAATGTGTAATATTATAAATTTATTTTTAAATGGCATCCTCTAAGAAACTTTTTTATTTTGCTAGCACTTCGAAATTCATACATCCTTTTTGATATGGTTTCATTTCTTTGGAACATTAAATGTATACAATTTTCTTTCACTATTTGGATAGATTTTTAATTAAGATTGTAAGTGTACATATCACAGGAAATGTAGTGGGATACATAATTATTGCGCTTTCCACGCATACATGTTATTGTCAAGTTCAGTGGATACCATGTTTGTCACAATCTTTGGTTAGTTCATAGTGGCACTCGCAGGGGTACATAATTTTGGAAGATTAAATTGGATACATCTCTTTGTAGTTGACTGTACCAACTTTCATTTATATCAGTTTAGCTGGTTGAACATGATTGAGGAACAAAATTTCATAATTATTTATTACTAGTAAGAAGTAGGATAAAATTCTAAATAATTCTCATGTATAAAGTTTTAAGTACTATCATGGAAATATTGTCACTTATGTACTACTTTTAATTACAGTCAGTATAGGTCGAGTATCGGTGCGAAGCACAGGTGCGATTGTACATGTCAACCTTGTTTGCAGGCAGACGCATTTTAATTTCATTTCCTCTTGCGAAGCGAGGCGCTTCCTACCCGTTTCAATTACAGAGAAAATAGAGTAAAATATCACGCGATGGAGTCTTTACTTGATTGTTGAGCACGTTTCATTCTGCTAATATCATGAATTAGAAAGTATATGTGTGAGTTAGTGTGCATGTTGTTTTTTTATCTGTAACTGGAATAAATGAACGGGTTATAAGATGTACAAATATATTACCTTGGTATAGGTACAACCGAATCTTCTTTTTCGACTGTTCGAATAAACGATTCACGTTAGTCTTATATTGATATAATCATTAAATTAGACATATCCCCACTTCAACCCCATAACTTTTTAACGGCGCAACCGTATTTCATAAAACATGTCTAAGAACACTCGCACATAAGTCACCTTTAATACAAAAAAAAGAAATTAAATCGCTTCATCCATTCGGGACAGACCGACAGATAGACCATCACGTCAAAATTATAACACCCCTCACTTTGCGTAGGGATTAGTAAGCATACTATGATACAACTACTTACATAGCGCCTTGTAGACCCAAACGAGACAAGCAACTAAAAAGACGGAATTATTTGTGAATTGTATGATAAGACTTCGCTACGCTTTTTTTCTCTCTCTCACTCTCTCTATTTAGAATACTTGAATAATATCTTGATATTTGTTTCAGAAATACTCAATATGAGAACTTCCACGTTGATCAGAAGGGCTATGACCAGATGTACGATGGCGAAGACCTGGAAACACCACCATCGCCTGACCGACCTCCACCACGGGCTATAGGTATAACCTACATAACAAACTAATGAAGTAAAAAATACCATCGTAGGACGCGGACCGCCTAAAATATTACCAACGCCTCGTTTAACGCTTCGAGAAATTGATATTCAGAACCTTAATACTTTTGACAGACAAGTACGTGCGTGCGGAATGTCCATGTTTGACTGCGCGTTATACCGTGGCGCTGTTGGCATGCGTCGGCTTCAGCATCATGTTTGGTATGCGCTGTAACATGAGCATGGCTAAGCTCAAGATGACAGAGAGTCCCGGGGTAAATATTCACAAATACATTGGTATATTTGACACTCATACAATATTATCATTTATATTTTCTTCATGGTACAGAATTCACCTGAAGAAACACCATTCAATTGGACTTTGAGTGTTGAGTCATCCATAGACTCTTCTTACTTCGCTGGATATCTAATTACTCAAGTCCCAGGCGGGTATCTGGCGTCAATGTATCCGGCTAACAAGATTTTTGGTGTCGCCATTGTAACATCCGCCATTTTTAACATGGCTATACCTGGAGCCATGACTGTCGGACCAGCTGCAGTCGTTATCTTAAAAATTGCACAGGGATTTGTTGAGGTATGTAATAAAACTTATCCTGAATCTTTTTTGTATACATTAAATAAAACAACAAAGACATCCTATGCCGGTTTACGAAACTCAAATTGTAATGCAGAAGGGAAACGCGTAATAAGTGAAATGTCACACGTTTAAAATTTAGGACATTTGACATTCAGTACGTGAGCTTGCATGATCAAGCTTATTACCAATACTTCAAATTTTGAAGCGGAGGTTTTGTCGAATGTACGACTCGTCACGTTTGGATTAAACTCCCCTATTTGATACTCTTGTGAAACTAACTGCATGTTAGTACGATATTACCCTTTTCATTGATGTTGGTGTATCATATTTTCTTATTTATATTTTTCTAAATCGCAAATTTCAAAGAAATAAAGTCGTCTAACTTGAAATTTATTTCAATTTACTTTGAAGTAAACATTACCTATTTCCGTTTCAAGGGACTGATTTTCAATGATTACGAGGAGAACGATCAGTATCTATTGCGAATCGCACTTGAGTGTAGTCGACATCGCTTTCCAAAGTACAAAGCCTCTTTAGGATTACCGAGCCCTTCGTCGCCATGGCGACGTATTTGCTCGTCTCCGCATATCCCGGCTTAGTTGATTCTTCAATACCTCTGCTATCCTATTAAATCTTTAAGATTGAGACCATTCATAGAAATTATTTTTATGTTACATTTTTGGTATTATATTCCATTATATTTTATTTCTTATAAAAGAATTTATCTGTAGCTTATCATTGTATTGATGTAATATTTTTTTAGCCTTCTAATATGATTATTATTTCACTAGGGTGTAACGTATCCATCGTGCCACGGTATCTGGCGAATGTGGGCCCCACCAATGGAACGTTCTCGCTTAGCAACTCTGGCATTCTGTGGTACATACGCTGGTATCGTGATTGGCATGCCACTGTCCGGTTTGTTAACGGATTACATTAGCTGGCAGGCACCATTCTACTTCTACGGCATATTCGGCGTAATATGGTAAATATTATCGCAATTTTTTGTTTATTAAGTTTTAATTTATTAAGATTTATGGTTTATTTTTGCAATACGCAGGTATATGGCATGGTTATGGTTGGTATTTGAGAGACCCAGTAAGCATCCTACTATCGCGGCTAAAGAGCTGACCTACATCGAACAGTCACTTGGCACTGCATCACAAGCCGCCATGCCTGGTTTCTGGGCAACGCCCTGGAAAGCTTTTGCCACCTCACCACCTGTAAGTTAGCCTTGAACGTTTTAGTGAGAAATACTTATAAATGTTAACAATATCAACATGTAAAATGCTTAAATTAATTTAGAACATACCTACTATTTATATTTCTACTGTTTTAAAAAACATAAATATCTTTTCTTTTAGGTGTACGCTATTATTGTGGCAAATTTCTGCAGAACATGGAACTTTTGCCTCTTAGTAATATTTCAGTCAGCCTATTTTAAGACAAGATTCAACATGCAGATCACCGAGGTATCTTTCATTTAATAATAATTCAACCCCAAAGTTGACACACTTAGTGCCTTCCTTTATCGTCATTCGTCTTTTCAGTCTGGGTTTGTTGGCGCCATTCCACATTTAATAATGACGTCACTGGTGCCTATTGGCGGAATGATGGCAGACTACTTACGTAAAAATAACATCATGACCACCACCACTGTGAGGAAACTCTTCAATTGCGGCGGATTCGGTTTAGAAGCGTTCTTTTTCGTACTAGTTGCTTACGCTAACAACAAGGTAACTTTGAACTTTTACTGTTACTGTACTGTTTTGAACTTTTTTAGAGTTTTTATCCTTGATGTAAAGACGATGTTGACGGTAATGTTGATAGATACATTATTTATTGTACACCACCTGATTTACAGTAGGACTAAGCAACACATGTATACAGTTTAACGTACGATCCGTAAAGAACTAGTTACCACAATCGTGTTCATTATTCTCCCTGCATCTACCTCAATGTATCTCTGCATCACTCTAAGGTAGACTGTCAGATAATGCCTTTGGCATTACGTCCACCTTTTTATATTATCCTGTGCATAAATATAAAAAAAAATTGTAATCAGGTCATAATCATACATACATACATACATAAAATCACGCCTGTTTCCCATAGGGGTAGGTAGAGATCACGGATCTCCATTTGCTACGATCCTGACATACTATTCTCGCTTCCTTCACTCTCATTACATAATCATCATCCGAGTAATAATTCAGACAACCAAAACATTTTACTCCGAAGCCCTGCATCCGTATTGTTTTAATATATTCGACTATTCTAGTTAATTACAACTCGTTGTGGACTCCTTCTGACCTCTCAAAAAGGGCACCTACGTCAGAGCCCCCTTAGTTAATCAGCAAAATTTGGTATTTGATATTGAATTGGGCCCCAAGAATTTATATTGTAATCAGATGATAATTTAGTTGTCTGTTTCCGAACTCAGGCAACTGATATTTTGTACGAAAAACATCGGAAAAAATGAAACGCTCAAGTAAGACTTGAACTCACGACCTTTCCCTTACAGGGGAATGCTCTTCCAACTGAGCTTTTGAGCCACTCCTGAGTCATTTCAAATTTTCCTTCTCCTTATATCCGTCTTTAAGGGCGACGGTAGTGCCATCTACCAACATTCTTTACGAACTGTTGTTTTTCCGATGTTTTTCGAACTTTAAAGTTAGCACTAAAAATTCAGTCAAATGATATTTTGTACTTAATTTGAAATCTCTGTTTAATGAGCTGTTATTTCTCAGTACGTAGCAACTATAGAGCTGACGCTTGGAGTGGCGTGTAGTGGCTTCGCTATATCAGGCTACAATGTAAACCATCTGGACATCGCGCCTCGCTACGCGTCCATCCTAATGGGCTTGTCAAACGGCATCGGTACTATCGCTGGTTTCGTCGTACCCATTGTGATCGACAATATGACGGAAGGAAAGGTAATATACATAGATATCTTATATATAATATATCGTATATTGATCAGTGATAATGAGGAACTATATTTTTTATGTGTTCACACACACACACACACCTCTTGTGTTAAATGTATTAAAATCAATGTTCGCTATCTCGTGACCCATAGGAAACTATTCCTGGGATAAAAATATCACATGTGATATTGCATACTTATCTATCTCTTTATCTATTTTTTTATATATCTCTCTATTGTATTGTAAGATAATTTTCTCACTTCATTCCAACTTTGAAGTGACACTCCCTTTCTGCAATGGTACTGTAGATATCGCTTTCTAGACGGCGAGAACTACCAAAACAAAAAGGACATTCGTCCGTAGCTAATTTAAAAAAGGAAATCGAGCTCGACGCAAGTCGCACGCGGAATATAGAATGAGCATCATTGTGGGTGCGCGACGATGCGTTACACGCGGCGTACTTCGGCTGAGCACTTTATTATCGCCCGCCACCGCTCAACATCTCGCACGAATGACTCTTCCATTGTGCTCAGCCTAAATATTCAAATGCGACGTACTGATATTGTTATACAAAAGTTTTGAATATCGAACTCCAGTTTCCAGACTTGATCATAGAACAGTTTTTTCCGTGCTTTATTTGATAAGTTTAGTCTGAAAGGATTGCTATCTTTACGAATGAAAACCTTCTTATATATATGATTGAACGGATTTTGCAAGAACTGGATGGTTTAGATTCACAATTCGACCCGATAGATAGTGCTATAATTAGCTTTAGGATTCGGACGACGAGAGATTCTTGAAGGTAAACTAGTTATAAATACAATCAAATAATCCAATGAAACTTGTAATCCTAAAACAGAACGAGATGCAGAAGGCTATTACCGAGTGGCGAGCCGTGTTTTTGATGGGTGCTACGGTGCACTTCATCGGTATCACTATATACGCAATCTTTGCATCGGGCGAGCTACAACCGTGGGCCGACCCTCCCGTTGAAGAAGAACCTCCTATGAAGTCCTTAGATCATGAGACTACTTTTGTAAGTATATTTACGTAATTATCACCGGTATTTGATTTGGCACGTCGGGAATGTCGCTAAAAATCGGCTTGCTTCGATTTTGCAAAATGCTTTCTATGTCGTACAGCACATGTGTACATATTAATAAAAGTAAAAATTGAAACCATAAAATCGAAGTAATTTGATTTTTGCCAACTTATCTTCTCGACACGTTGGCTACACTATATTGTATATATCTGTAACTGTGTAATGTTTGCTACGCAAGACGGAGGTTCCATCAGCACCGCTGCGAGGTTCAGATCAGACAGGCTACGGTGCGATCGCCCCGCCTCGACCTGCTGCACCGCCTGCAATGAGCCAGGCACATGTGCCCAACAACCCCTTCGTGTCAGGCGCGCTGTATCAGGCTGAGCCAGTGCAGCCACCCGCACATCAGTATAACGACGTGTCTGATGACTACCCGCCAAACGACTACTACCAACAACAGTAAACAAATGGCGCTTTACACATACTAATTCAAATCTAACACTAATTACAGATGTGTTGATGTGTCGACTCTTTATAGGGAAATGTACTTAAATAAAATCAGTTTCAGGCGGTACGTCGTATTGCTCATGTTGTTATAGGCAATATTAATATTATAGTACAATACCAATGTTCTCATCATCGTTAGCTTGTATGTAAAATTGTTTAGCGTTTAGGCGAAACTTTTGTTCTAAAAATAAAATTTCGATGCTTCCTTTTGTTACGTTTACATGAGATATTGTTTTGTTGATGTTAGCTTTTACAAGCCTTCTTTTATCTGTTATAATGAATTGTTCCTTTACAATACGAAGTATTCTATTATGTACCTGTTTTATTTACTATTGTACCTGTACAGGTGTATATAAAGTAAATTATATTGGCATATCAGAATAGAAATACTTGGTTTCGTCTTTGGATGAGTATAGCTTTCTTATTATACTTATTATCAATAAATTAATGGATAACTACGTAAACTTCTCGTCCTTGTTACTAAGTTTCATGAAATTGTTGTAAAATGTTTATAAATATTTACGAAATACTTGAATTGTTCAGATTTAGAATTGTATTTAATTGGACGCGTAAATGTATAATGTATCATAGGAGTAGACACTTAAATAAAATGTTAATATTTAAAGGGGAGTATATGTTATCATTCTAGTCGAAGTTAAGTTTTTTTAGTATTCTTATTTATTTCTATCTAATAAGAATAAATGGTAAAAGTGCAGTTATAAAATACGTTCGCAAACAGTGATGAGATATTGCATAGCTTAGTGAAAGTTATATTAGGTACCAAAGTAATTAATATTTAAAATAAATTATGCTATTGTTAATCGCAAGAGGTCGTTAATAGAAAATTAAGATCCAGCTTTTGGTGACGTAAGGCAAATTTTAAGGAAGTTTACAGAACATGTGAGACTGGATTATAATGGAGTAGACAAGCTTTGTGTGACGTATTTTATAAGTGGCATCTTAACATTATCAACAGTTACTTTAGTTATATTTTGTAGCTTAGTATGTGAGCGCAATAAGTTAAACACGAAACACTCAAAAATATGATTTAATCTTCATATCATTGTGAAAATAAACATAAAATAGTAAATAAATTATACAAACACGCATTTCCCTTCTATAACTATAAAAGAAACGCTTAAAACATTGTAATATTATATATACATATATATGTTTATGAAAGTATTTATAAATGTGAATAATAGTTATGTAGCTTAACTCCTTATCATTCTACATATTATCAATCCACTTATATAACTCTTACGTATATATGCTCTCCTAACTATAACCTATCGGGTAAATGTCTTTAGTGTATGTACTTGTATGATTGTTCTATCCGCATAATCGTATGTGATAATATATCTAGATATTTCTGTCTGAGACAAATCTTGTTCATAAGTTCGTTAAGCGTATAATATTTACTTTGTAAGTGCACCGTAGTAATGAATACTTAATCACTTGCACTATTTCTAGATAGTTATATTAGTGTTAAAACTTGATAATTTTGTAAATAATAATTCTTCCAGTAAGCTGTTCCAATAGGGTTTCTAGGCTGTCTTATAAGAAAAATTACCTAATTATTGTGCGACGAACGACGACCTTTTATCAAGTTTTAAGTAATTTTATTTTTTCAAATTTAATTTTACCTGTTTTATCAGTTTAATTAATATGCAATAATTGTGATTTATATCTTCATTATTAATATCAATTTTTTTTAACTTTCCTAAATCATTTATCCAATCAAAAAAAATTAAGATTAGTTAACTAGATGAAAGTATTTTTATATTTTGTTACTTACATCGATAATTTTCAGATATAAATAGCATATTACTTATGACAGCCAGAGGTATCTTTATCTTCGTAATAGCATGGCTCAAACAGCTCGAGTTTTAGGGATGGGTGATAATAAATAATATTAAGTGCAAGCAGTATTATTTGTACAGCCATAATACTTATTATAGTTAAGATTGTAAATAACAATAACTCTATTTCTTCTATATATAGTCTTTCACACACGCTGCACATTTTTTCTTCACTCCATTTAACTTCATAAGTTCTTAACGATTTGGCTCAATAGGTATGTTTGTGGGCGACAATAATTTTATAAAAAAGAAGTTATGTATTTTAAGATTTATATGCATGTGTTTGTGATTGACAATAATATCTCACAGGGAGGTGATGGAGACCAACACTCACTCGTTAAATCGTGCACTAATTGGATAGGATGGGCAAGTTATTCACATTCAAGGAATTTCTATGAGGTATTTTTCAGTTTTCAACATTGGATTTTGACACCCTTTTTCTAAGACTTGATCATCTTTTCTGTGATGCAGCCAATGAGTATTTAGGATGGTTAAAGATTCTAATAATCGTATTTTATAGCTAAGGATGCAGGCAGAATAAAGTAATTTACTTTTTAAAAGCTTCTCTGCTATATAACAATAAAATAAATATGTATTTTACTTAACTTTATTATAACATAAGAGATAAAAACAACATTTTTATTAACAAATAATTGAGCCAAGTTACCATCGATAAAATGATATTATATATATTACTATTATTATAAATTTCAGATAATAATATAAAATTTAACAAAATCACATCATAAATAAATATGTGAATCACGGCTATATCACAGAATATTTCAAAGTTCAGTTACAATTCACAATAAGCGCGCAACAGGATAATAGGTACGGGTAGAGACGTTTCTGTGGCTATAATATAAAATATGTGTAAATTTATTTTTAGACCTTCAACAAATTATATAGTTGACAACAAACAAACCCTTCAAACAACGTTTGCTCTTACCGTTAATGACAGAAACAATACAGTCATCGAATAAGATAACTTTCGTGCAACTGAAATACGGGACAGATTACTTTCGTGCGTACTGAAATTTTGAAAAATAGCTAGTTCGACATAAAAAATTATATTCACAGAATTACCTATTCATTTAATTTATTTGAAAAATTCACCAGTATAAAGCAAGTTAATATCTATAGTTGTAAAAATACTTAAAATTTAGGTATAAACTAAAAATTGGTGTAAGCGTAGGTGTTAGTTTGTTGGACATGAGTGAGAATTATCATCTCAATTTCATTTGCTCATACTTCATTTTTATTGATGCTCAGCATGCAATGCTTACTTATTATTTTATTTACGAAGCAATTAAGAGAAGTGCTTAACTTTATAGAGTACATTTATGGAGTCTCATTGTTCATAATTTTTGAAGCGGAAATGCAATGTAAATTCATATCTTTGCTAAATTAAATTGCAGATAACATATCCAAATGTTCATAGGTAATAAACTCAGGTATAAAATAGCATCATACATATGTACACGTATATCATAAACAAATTTACACGTGTGGTAAATCACTCAGGACACGGCACGTTTTAAAACTTAGATAAACAATAAATTCATCACAGTCGTTTACTTTCATTAATATATTTAAATAATATCACTAATTTTAGTATTCCTTAAAAGCACTAACATTCTAGTCTTAATTATATAGTATAAAAGTTGTTTTAAAGGGACCTCTACGCCGTCAATTTTGCGATGTAAAAATACTTTGACTAACTTCGAAAGGATATTACTTGAGTGTGTAGTGATTTATATGTATTTATAAATAATACTTTAATGTTATTTTAGTGATAAATATCAGTTGATGGACCTAATTTATTAAATGACATATTGTAATCTTACGAGGCTGGAGTTTAAAGGAAAGAGTTGACATTACTGTATGTAGTGTAATACTTTTCTGGTGTGCATATTAAAATTTGAAGGACATAAAATCAAATATAATATATTATCAGCCAATATCAACTAAACTCTACTATAATTTTACTAAGAATCCTAAATTTGGCCGGGGAAAGTGCAAAGTAATTTAGACGGATTCTTTTAGGTCCGATTGTATTGTAATAATTACGTATAATGTATAATTCATACTTTAGCTGTAATGATAATTTTCACAATGTCCAAGGCTATGGCGGAAAGGGTACAGATCCCCCACGCACTTGTTGCTGCGCACCTTTGTGGTTATAAATGAATGAATGATAAAATATAGTATTGGGTACGTTTGGAACAGGTTCAAATAAAAAAAAACTTTTAAGTTACCCGTAAAACTTTGATGAATAAAACGATAAATTAAATTATTTTTGAATAAAATTTGCATATAGGCTCGCAAACAGCCGAAGACCTAATTTAAAAAAAATCTGGATTTTGAATCGGTAATATCTTACATATATTATAATCTACAGATTTCTATTGATTTTCTGAAATTATTTATTCTTCATAAAAACCTATCGTTCTGTTTCATACCGTAAAATATAAACTTATTATAAACACGTGTATATTAAGTAGAGAAATATATTATAAAATATAGTCGTACTTAGGTGATAAGACAATAAAACGGGGTGATCTCACTCTATAAGGCTGTGGTGACAATAAAGCTTGAAAAAGCGCCCGCTAGCTGTAAATAAATAAGACAATACGGTAGAATAAGTACTTGGATATTATTAGGACATAGGTAGCATTTAACGGTATTGCAGAAGAAGTAGTGACCGAGATAGTGTAAGGGATGCTTGGATGGTACAGACAACAGTGCGGATGGGTAAAAGACGATGGATGAAATAGATTTATGAGGCGAGTGTGAACGAGCTAGCTGGTAAAGATTGACCTAGACTTACTGTGTCAAGAGTTCTTCAACCGGCGAGAGTGTATGAAACTAGCAAAGTAGAAGAAACGAAGGAGGTATGCTAGAGACGCGAATGATGTTGTTTCTACCTACAGAATAGGTTAGAGGCGAGATTAGTATATAATATGTATATCTATATATTTATTTGGTCTTTTTCTGAAACAGGCAGGATTCGGCAAATTATATTCTCTACATAATTATATAGTTTCTCTTTCACATTTTTCTTTGCGTAATAGATCTTGATGTAAATTCTGAATTTCATAAACGTCAAAAACTTTTAGGATTAAAATATTTCATAACAGTTCAATAAATTGCTGAAAAATATAATTAAGGATGAATAATACTCACGCCTGTGTCCCCCTTTTTTTTTTTTTTTTCGTGCGGAAATCCCCTCGGATACCCCCCTGCCGGAGCCGGAAGGGGAGGTTATGTCGGACTCGAACCGACTAAAACCGCACACCGACTGTGGGTCGTGGTGCTAGGCCGGAGGTGAGGTTGTCATCGACATATCCCTCGCACCCCGGCTGACCCAGGGCCATCCCTTACGGTCTAGCCCTCCTCGGGAGGGGGGACAACGGTGTCCCCGACTCGCCCCCGGAATGGGGAGGCGCGCTTCTCTCTCGTCGCCGTGGCCTGCTTCTGCTGGGGTTTATGTTAATACATATATTGTCTTAATTGACGATGGGGACTATTTCGTTTCAATCACATAACTCCAGTCATAATGATGACCTGCTCTGTATTAGCTAAGGGTGGATTTCACAAATCATTTAATAAGAGTGATTGCTATCGTTTGAACTGATCGTAATTACTTTACTCTATACTATTTATTAATTTGATAAAGATAATGCAACAATATAACCTAAAATTCCTATTTATCGAAGCCGAACGATGTGTTTACTTAAATTCGTAGGGTTAGATACAATAATCTAGAGTTAGTTAGATAAGGTATTACTTGCACGGATGCACTGATTTGTCAATTACTGATTAGACTCATGTTTAAGGATTTGCTTTCAAAGTCCTTATATTATCGACGCTGTAAATAATTTGTGTAGCTTTTTCTCATTTTGCTTAGCACTGAGAATATTTTATGTCAGATTATTATTCTTCTAACAGACACATCAATTAAAACTGAATTAATTTGTAAATTCTGACTAAACCACTCCAGACCATCTACAACTTTAGTGTCGTCATATAAGAACAGTTTGTGTTCCATATTTAAATATGGTCACTACTAAATAACGCCCAAAATTCCCATTAATTTTTATTACCTTCTTACTTATTGCAAATAGAATTTGAGTATTTTGCAAAACCATTATTTTATAATTGTATAAATGTAAATATTATAATAAAAAGCTATGATGCTATTCATTTAATCATAACATGTATTAGTAAGTATCCATTTATTAGTATAATTTAGTATAATTAGAATAAAAATAATATTTAAAAGTTTAAATACTTATTACACCAGCAATTCAGTTCCAAACTGGCCTACGATTTATTTAGTATGTAAATAATAATCTAATAATGTAATACATACATCCAAATTCATTATAATATACTTGCTTAAAATTAGTTAAATGTTAAAAGTATACGTTTAAATCATTTTCAATTTTCTTTAGTGGCAATTAGTTGTCAGCAACTATTCAACATAAATGATGCAATCATATTAATAACAAGTATCCCTCTCCTTAGATTAAAAGTGTTAGTAATAAAAGCATTGTACATATTGGCTTCAAGTGTTAGTTCTTAGTAAGTGCGAAATTCATAGACCACACTTAGGCCATAGTCAGCTTAGCAAGACAAATGTTTCATATGAATCTCACTTATAGTTTAATTACACTATTAGTTAAGGCACACGCACTTAATTTACACTATTATGTTGGCATTCGGATGAAATAGTACCTTTGTTTAGTAAAATCTTAGTGCCGCAAATGAATCTCACTTTAAGTTAGCTTATTTATTAAAGCGCGATAACTTTGACAAAGCACCTATATAATATACCAATAATATCCCTATCTTACAATATGCCTAAGTTAAAAAAAAAGTATCATTGATCCAAAAGAAACATTATAATGAGCGTTTTTAAGTGCCAAGCGCAAAAGACAGTAAATTTAGTTGCATATAGTAACTTAGGCTTAACTTAAAAGAACATCACATCACATAAACTCACGCCCGTATGCCCCGAAGGGGTAGGCAGAGGTGCTAGCACCCACGTTTCGCCAGTTTATGTTTAGGTCCCAATGTAATAGGTGGCGAGCCTATTGCCATTAACCGGGCACTTATAAACCTGCGATAAATACACACATAACTTCGAAAAACTTAAAAGAAAATAGCTAATATTAAACTATTACATTATCGTAAGAGGACAGAAGGGAAATGCGTTGTTTTAACAACTACATATTAAATTTGTGGACGGTACCTAAGTAATAAAACATTACCCTCCTTCCTTCGGCAGTCGGGCACAAAGTAAGGTGGACTGCTGCACAAAAACATAAATAACTGAAAAATATTTTTTCGAAGTTGAAACGAGTTGTTAGGAGACATAGTATAAGTTAACACATATTATAGTTAAATTTCTTTTTTATTGTTACTTAACTTTAATTAATACCATACCATGTCATACGTAACCTACGTAGTAATATCGGGTTATTCCACTCCGACAGTTGGTCAGAGTGAAACCCGATACTGAACCCGAACTGACCAATTTCCTTATGAATTCAGAAATTACGGCATCGTTGAAATTGTAAAGATTAGCATCGTAGACTAAAATGTATGCTCCATAATCATTGTGTATTATTTAATTAATATTTATTATATTATGCGCTCACATGAAATCTTGATAACTAGGTTTACTTATCCAGTTCCTTATTATGACGATATAATCGAACTTCAATATATATTAGATCAGTTAGTACTTACTAGTGTTTACAAATGTTATCAATGATCTCATTACTAGATCTCATTTGTATTTGTGCTGTGTTCATTATGTAACTTGTTGTTGAATTTCTACTGTCGTTTCTAAATGGTAACATTATCTTCCCTAATGTATGTTTTAAATTTACTTGTGTTTTATTTCCCATTCTCCAGCTCCTATATTAATATTAAAATAAAATCATTCAACGATTTAGAGTTATAACGAACCAACTGTTATAGGTGATGGTCAACATAACATAAACTCACGCCTGTATTCCCCGAAGGGGTAGGCAGAGGTGCTAGCATCCAACATTGGTTGTGGTATTTAAATTAATTAATAAATTATTTTTTTGATCGGTCAAGGTGGGATTTGTACTCGCGATCCTTCTCTTACAAGGAGACTTGACCACTAAGCTAACAGACCACGCCTGAGTAATACCAAATCTTTCCTTCCCTTATTATATCTGTCTTTGAGGTGACGGTGAAGCCATCTACCGATGCTCTTACGAGCTATGCTATCGTATGATATGATTGGTAGTATGTAATAACACTCAACCTAATCCAGAATTGAAACATGAGTTCTTATAAGCGCATACAATATAAATACAAATAATGCCATGGCATCCAATGAAGTTCTCCATTCTTGAGTCCCTATACCCAAGTGTAACAGAGAATGTCCAAGGACCGCCAAAGGGGCCCATGCGGTGGGTTCAGGTGGCAAGAAAAAGGTAAATTCTAGTACCCAAATAACATAGTCTTGGTGTTTTCAAAGGATGGCTTCAACATCAAACTTGTAAGTAATCAAATAGGTATCGATTTTGGCTGTGGGGGAATGGGAATCTGGTGTTTGGCTTCAAGCACTACCATCGCCCAACATTGGTACCATGTTGGACGACAACACCTTCCGCATCGCTGCTTGCCTTCGTTTAGGTGCTCCTTGCGTTTCTCCGCATCGATGTCGCTGTGGAGAAGAAGTTGGTAGCCTTGGACACCATGGTCTGTCATGCAGCAGGAGCGCGGGTCGGCTTTCGCGGCACGCGTACATCAATGACATAATCCGTCGGGCTCTTGTCACTAAGCTTGTCATTGGTGCCTTGGAAGATGGGTAGGCATTTGGTGTGGGATGCAACATGTGTTGACACCCTTGCGCCTTCTCATCTTTCAGGTACTGCGGACTGTGCCTGCGCTGCTGCTGCTTCGGCAGAGACCCTCAAACGGCGCAAATATAGTAGTTTAAGTAATAATTACATATTTGAGCCGTTTGGAGTCGAGACGCTGGGATCATGGGGTCCAAGTGCACGTCTATTATATAAAGAAATAACAAAACGTTTAATAGACACTACCCGTGACCAGAGGGCTGGTTTATTCCTTGTGCAAAGGATTGGCATTGCCATTCAGCGTGGTAATGCCGCCAGCCTTCTGGCCACCCTCCCGGTTGACGTCGATGGGGAGGAATTCTTTGACGCCTGAACCTGCAGTTTTGCACATATCTTGTTCTAGATTTTTATTTATAATAATTATTAAGTATTATTATTATGTACATAATTGAAGGTATCGATAAGGTATCAATAGTGTCAGTGCAATGTCCTGACTATTTTCGATAACTAGTTCAACGATTTATTGATAAAACGATACTAAATTCTTCCATAGGTATTTGCGCACAAGTCAGTCACTTGATAAACCGGAACTGATGCACGGAGGTCTGATAACTCACCAGGTCAGGCTCGATAAAATTGGACCTTGCTGCTAGTCTTGTTCTATATATATCTCCATAACTTCATTCGCATAGAGAGACGGTTTACACAGAGCATTTTCCAAAACGTTGTCAACCCATGTATGTATGTATTTTTCCCATAGCTAAGGTACTAATGACAGTACCTATTAGCTTTGTAGGTTGCATATGCGCCTTGGTAGTAACAATGAAGAAAATGTGGAGAAACAATGAAGACATAATTAGGATGTCAATTGTGTTAAGATATTAAAATTATTATACGTATTAGCGGCTCGTCCTTTGTATGGGAGAATGTTACAGGAAATAAAAATGTTTTCATCCCTTCTATTCGAAAAATGTCACTTTATTGTCACTGTAGCGGGGAGCAAAATAGCTCTTTTCTGTTCAGAGCCAAGCAGCGGGCCGGCAAAGTGATTTGAATTTGGTACATTATACACTGACGGACTCATAAACTGCATCAAAGTTCAGGTTTACTCTAAAAGGATTTTTTATAATAAGTATGCAAACTTTTTAGATTAAATTATATAAATATGGAAAGACTGGCTCTTAATCTTAAAAAAAAAAATTAAATTTAAAAATAGAACTGCAGTAAAACAAATGAATATAGCCGGGAAAAGAAAATTTACTTGTAGTATCAGATTTGCGTGTTATTTATAGCAAAGTTTTAAATTGATTCTCATTGATTTTTTTTGTTTTGTCAATTGAATTATTGTTACCAGCATAATTGTTGGGTTAGTTTTTTAACACATCGAGAGTTTTTGAACCATAATATGGATACTTCGTCCGAACAAGCGGCACAAATGTAGCATTGGTGCGGGAGGGCTTGGATCAACGAACGATTGGTAGAAATTTAAATTTAAACCAGTCTACGGTTTCTAGAATATACAGAAGGTTTGTAGAGACAGGTTCTTACAGGAGGAGACGTGGTACAGGCAGAACTCGAGCAACCACAGGTCGTGATGACCGATTTATTGTTATAACTTCCCTGCGAAATCGTTTCCTCACATCAGTTAACATCAAAACCGAGCTTAATGAACTGCGTGGAGTAAACGTGTGTGCACGAACAATAAGAAGAAGGTTAAAGGAAGCGGATATCACCCCTTTTAGACCAGCAAATGGTCCAAAGTTGTCTACAGCTCACAGACAAGCTCGCTTAAGATTTGCGCGTCATCACCTGAATTGGACAGAAGAGCAGTGGGCCTCTGTATTGTTCACGGACGAGTGTAGGACATGTTTATATGGTGCAGATGGTCGCAGAAGAGTCTATCGTCGACGTGGGGAGTGATATGCTCAAAGTTGCATTGAGGAGCGTGTTCCTTTTGGAGGCGGTTCATGTATGGTCTGGGGTGGCATATCGATGAACGGGCGAACAGAACTTGTGTTCATAGACATGGTCCGTCAAAACGGTAATAGAGGGGGTTTGACAGCACATCGCTACATAACAGAGATATTAGAAGATCACGTGGTGCCTTACATGGGATTCATAGGCGAAAATTTTACTTTAATGCAGGATAATGCCCGGCCGCATGCAGCTGCACAAGTTCAACATTATTGCGAAGAGGTTGGGATACGTACAATGAATTGGCCAGCACGCAGCCCGGATCTTAATCCCATCGAGCATGTTTGGGACAATTTAAAAAGAGCTGTATATGCGAGAAACCCTTCGCCCACGACAGTGGCAGCACTAAGAACAGCACTTTCAGAAGAATGGGACAATATTCCGCAAGATCTTTTAAAAACCCTTATAAAATCTATGCGGAACCGATTAGAATCCGTAATAAGGGCACGTGGGGGTAATACACCTTATTAAAACACAAATAAACCCTTGCATAAAGTTTGTGTCTATTGTTAAAACCAATTTTTTTAATTAAACCAATTTTTCTTAAATTACTGTTTTTTCTTCAAAAAAAGTCTTAAGGTCCTTTCCAGTACATAAACTTAAACTTAAAGATATGACCCTACGCTGTTTTAAAGTTCACGAACCAATCTAGAGGTTTCAATTTAAATCTGTATAGAAAGTATGCATACTTGGTTAAAATATTTATTTCAAAGTCGTCTATTACTTTGATGCAGTTTATGAGTCCGTCAGTGTAATTCATAGAAATCGAACGCAAATTGTACGGATTACTGGCTGGTACGTGTTGGCTGCATAGCGCGGGATGACCTGTGCTAACTAAAAAAAAAAACGAATAGCGCCAATTACCTCTCTGTTCTTGTAATTAGTACATTACCTATTTAAGTTGTATTTTGCAAAATAATATGAGTTCTACGTCGAGTTATAGAAGTGACAATGCATTAACTCCTAAAACAATTAGATATTATAGAAGCTAACAACGCCGTACAAAACTTGTTACGCCCGAAATCACGGGAGAAATATTTTCTCATAGAACGGGGATGAAAAGTAGTGTTTAACTCGGGAGCAAATTATTTTTCCCTCGGGCGATGTACTTTGAATCCCTCGCTGCGCTCAAGATTCTACGTTAGAATCCCTCGCTACGCTCGGGATTCAAAGTAGCGCCCTCGCCGTAA
This sequence comes from Eilema sororculum, assembly GCA_914829495.1. Classification (NCBI taxonomy): domain Eukaryota; kingdom Metazoa; phylum Arthropoda; class Insecta; order Lepidoptera; family Erebidae; genus Eilema; species Eilema sororculum. The sequence continues at coordinate 11,452,921 of OU618542.1, forward strand.
AAATACTACTTCGCTCCCTTGTTATACAATCTACTATTACATTCTTCAGCTTGTTACTTTGTAAGCTATCTAGTTGCTACAGAAATAAACATCAATCGTGTATGAATAGTTCATGACTTTTGACATAATCTTTCTGATAAATCAATATAATCATTATATTATGACCATTTTACATGATCTTACAGGTTATTTTTAATTGCAAAATATTATACTGACTGAAAATTTTATCCATGTCATAAAAAATAATGAGACCTTGAATGATAATACGTAGATTCTCGCTCAGTGCAAATATTTGTATGCATGAATATGGCTATTTGCATTGGTCTGGGTGTTCCTATGTATAATGTGTATGTATTTACAAAAAAAAAAATAGTATTTAAGTATGTTTATCCGCATTCTAGATTCCATAACACAAGCTATAAAAGCTTTGTCACAGATACTTACCGGGCATGGTAGCTTCGGTAGGTATCTGTGGCGAAGATACCGGCCGAGTGTCAGCACTGCGAGGACCGCAGCGATGACACAGCGCTTCACACGCTGGTGGAGTGCACGACGTGGGCGCAACAACGCCAGGTGCTCGTGGTGGGTCTGGGCGTGGGCACTCTCTCGCTCGAGACCATGGTGCGAGCCATGGTCTCCAGCGGGAGTAAGTGGGACTGCGTCACCTCTTTCTGTGAGCAGGTCATGCTGGTGAAAGAGGCGGCGGGGCAAGAGCGGGAGAAAACTCTCCCACCCGAGTTCCGCAGTCAGCGGCTTGGGCGCCGCCGACGTGTCTTCGCCGAAGACAATCGGCCTCCATGACCGGGGGCCTGAGGACGGTGAGTTGGCTGCTCACCGTCTTTACAGAAGCAGGCCCATGACGGCAGCGTGACGTGAGGGATTCACGCCCCCCCCCCCCCCTAAGAAGCGGTATAACACCCGAAAACCCCCCCATAGACGCGGGATAGCACCCGAACCACCCCCAAGGCGAGGCCGCAATTAGAGCCGTAGGTCTGATGGGAGTCCTGGGACATCCTTCCGAGGGCTTACCCGGGGTTCCCATCCATAGGCTTCTGGGCGTTACCGTGGGGGTTTTTAGTCGGTAGGAGTCCGGCATAACATCCATGAAGGATTTTCCCCCACGGTTAAAAAAAAAAAGAGCTATAAAAGCTTACCATGGGGTAAAATTGATTAGTGTTATAAGGAAATTGAATCAAATAAGTATAAAACCTTAAGCTACAGTCTAAAAATATTACAGAGATCATGAAAATGCCGTTTGGTACGGAGAGCCATGCTTTACTTCAAATATGTATATGTTACCGGAAATGTATGAAATCAAGGAATTGTATACAAATCCTAGGAAATGTGTGTTAATACATAGAATGCCTGCAGTTCCACCGGCCATGTGTGAAATAAATGGGTTATTGTCTATATTTGCGGATGATTTTGTGGAAAATTTATATTTTTGAATGAATAAAAAAAAATAACCACGAAGATTAATGCGGGAGCTTCGCTCCGCTCCGCTCCCGCATTAATCTTCTAACCTAATCTATCCAAGTTAAATTGCGTGGTGTGGACACTGCGCCCGGACCTGGATATATTATAGGTTAGAAGACTGAAGCGCAAGCGAAGCTCCAGCATTAGCCTAAGTGGTTGCATTTTTTATAACCACCATCAACATTCTTTGATACCATTTCATACATTACCTGCTGCGCACTCGGCATTGTATAGAATTCCTAGGAATTGTATAGAATACCGGATTATACACATTTCCGGTAACATATATAATATTTATATTAGGATTGATGGATGCACCACGATCCACAGTCGGCGTGCGGTTTTAGTGGGTTCGAGCCCGACATAACCTCCCCTTCCGGCTCCGGCAGGGGGGTATCCGAGGGGATTTCCGCACGGAAAAAAAAAAGGTTAGGATGGATTTGGATAGGATTTTGTAGATGATGAATCAATTAAGAACAAATTCCCATGTTGTGGTTTTTATTATTTCAATTCTTACAAATACTTGTATCACAATGTTTAAATTACACAATAAATTAACACTCACTTTGAGCAACTATACAAATATATCATAAAAGACATGAATGTAGAAAAAAGGCAGATAGAAGTTCACTAAACTATTAACTGACGCACTACAACAACTAGGTAATTTATTAATTTACCAATGAAAAGTGCTTCTTTCCCATTTTTTTAAGATGACTGTATCTTACAAAATTGTTTACCGAGTTAACACAGCATTTATTTTGTCACGACGGCGACGCTAACAACTATAGTAGATTGAAATCCTTGATTATACTAGGTATGGTACTTCGCTTTTTGTATAGTCAGATTCCGTCCGCCTTTTTTACACCCATGATCAAAGATATAATAATGGCGACGGCGATGACTTCGACCTCGACAACAACATATTTTTCAAAAATTATTCTTTTATACTAACTTACCTTACTTTCTAATACACAAGAATTCTCTCAACTAGAAATATTCATTTTATTTCCCATCAAAGTTCAGAGTGGTGATCAAGTTTGACGAGACCTCTACGAAAGATGACCTGCATCTTCGTGTGCGGAATACCTACCAAAACTTCTTTGATTAAAGAAAAAAGCTAAAGATATTTAATTAGCAATAAATATTGCATTATCAACTAATTTCTCACAAAATAATTGCACGTATTAGAGATTTCACCCTTTGCTACAGAGACAAAGAACTTTCACGCTCAAATTATTTTGCGAACAATAAAAATTAAAAAGATAAAATAAATTTGTAAATGAGTTTGCTACTGTATAACATTTATGCTTCATTTATGTTACTGTTAAAAAAAGTGAGTGGTGCTTATAATAAATAATATTATCACCGGACATCCTACGCTCCGCTTTTAAATTTCTATATTGTCTCTGTTATACGAGCAAAATTACTAATTATTAATCCAATGTGTTACAAACTAACATACATACCAAGCTAATAAAAGCGTGGTAAAATATTTATTTTACAAGATATGATTAGGTACTCTAGTGCGTGTTTGACAATAAAATTGAAGAAAAATTGAAATAATTAAGTTAAATAAAATATAAGTTTAAGCAACGAAAATGGCTCAGAAGAAAACCACGTCCTCTAAGTTTTTCTTATCACAAAATGATGTAGGTATTATTATAAATTTCTTGGTATAAATTCGCTTCAAGCGAGTTATTTATTCGCTAATATATACATATTACATACAAACCCCATAAAATGCCAGCTAAACATAATTATTCCTATAAAAATTTGGTAAAATTTCTTGAAATGTAAAGTATCAGCTGTAAGGCGAAATAGATCTGAGACGTCTTGATTTTCCAGGGAACCCTCTAGCGTATGGCGGTTTTGCATTTGTGGTGACGTAATACACTCCTCTAGCACTGAAAAACAAATACAGGAATATTGTATAATCTTCCTAATAATCTTCCTAGTCAGCAAAACTAAATCCATACTAATATTATAAATGCGAAAGTAACTCTGTGTGTCTGTCTGTCTGTCTGTTTATTACGCTTTCACGCCGAAACCACTGAACCGATTTTGATGAAATTTGGTATAGTGATAGGTAAGACCTTGAGAAAGGACATGGGCTATGTGTGTGTGATATGTGTCGATAACCGACATCCACGCGGGCGGAGTCACGGGCAAAAGCTAGTGAACTATAAAATAATAAAACGTTATTCTAAGAAACTTTAAAAACATAATTACCTAGGTAGGTAAGTAATATCAAATGATAATTTTGACTTAAGTATTACTCGTATTCTAACTAAGTATTCTTACAGAGATCTTTATTTAATTCCACAACAAATCCATACTAATATTATAAATGCGAAAGTAACTCTGTCTGTCTGTCTGTATGTTACGCTTTCACATCTAAACCACTGAACCGATTATCATGAAATTTGATAGAGGGGTAGATTAGACCACGAGAAAGGACATGGGCTGTTTGGTTGCGATAACCGACATTCACGCGGGTGGAGCCGCGGGGAAAACCTAGTATACAATATACTAAACTATGCTAATTAAAATTAATCGGGGTTCACGGCAGAGTAGAATTTGATCCACCCCATCTCTTCTCATGCGGTAGGTATCGTACAAAGCGACTAAGGGATAGGGCTGTTTCACATCAGACAAATATATACAGCCCATACTCAGCCTCGGATGCATAGCTTGAGTCAACAATAGTGCCCGGAAGGCTGCAATAGGCTGGGTGAAATGAGGGTATTACTTCATCTCTGCCTAACTCTTCAGGTATAAAGGCGTGTATACGTACACGCCTTTATCCCCGAAGAGTAAAATGAGAAATAAAAATAGAATAGTTAAAATAATAATCGTACACAGCACATCTGCAAAAGTTATAGTCGGGTATTTTTTTTTGATCCTAGGTACACCTCACCTAGGTAAGTAGATAAAATATGGAAGAAAGATTCCTTTTCAATAGGGTCTTTTTTGAAAGGGCAAAGGCAAATTGTCGTTAAATGCTAGATATACTTACTTATGTGTCACATGCTCTCCCATTTGCACATATTCCGTGTCTTTCGGTTCGCACCATCCTATGAGATAAGAAAGTAAACTTGAGCAGGGTCCCGCCCAAAAGCCAGCGCGACTGTTAATCGACTCGATGAAATATGGCGTCACCTTTGTATGGTCACAGGACAAAGTTTCTATAAAAAAATAAACGTTCTAAAATAATTTAATACATTTTTATTTATTTATTGAGACCTTCGACAAAGTAAATACATATTATAGGCGATTGGCACACTGCAACGCTCGACGCGGCGTCGGGCGTCGACGCGCGTGGACGCGAGAGAGCTTGTATAGTCCGAGAGATATTAGATTTTTTTGGTAGGTAGGTGTGTGAAGTAATCTAAAATTTTGAGAAAAGTAAAGTAAAGCCATCCGACCATTACCTCGATAGCCCAGACTATATTAACAACGCTAGAGATGAAAAGAAAATGATTAGAAGTGCAAGCTATTTTCGACTTATTGACATGACATAGTATCTATTTTTTTTCTTATATTCGTGATCAGCGTCATTTATTACCGCGAAAAGAGACGTAACTAAGAAAATGCCATTTAGGTTGAAAGTCGCTTGCAGTCTCTGCGTGTTCCGATAACGAGCCAAAACAGTGGTGTCGGCTCCAATACCCGATATTGGGCATCGATATTTGACTTCCTCCGATCTCGGATGTTGGATATCGGATATCGGACGTCAGTTGATGTGAAAGCGCTCTAAATTTGACGTTAAATAGTCATGTTGCATTGCACAAATATTAATTTAAAATTCGTCTCAAATACCTACACAGAAATTTCTAACAGCTCTCGGACTAAAACTCACTCGAAAATCACGCGCGTGATTGCAGATTTCAGTGTGTTTCTGCTTGTAAGCGCGTATTCTGCAGCAACGCGCGTGATTGCGTTGTCAGTGTGTGGGACCCCGCGTTTTTCTATACAAAATGAGCTCCGTAGAGGCGACGGGCGCGACGCCGCGTCGACGCAACAACGCTCGACGCCGCGTCGCGCGTCGCAGTGTGCCAATCGCCTTAATGATGACTTGTGCAGCGCCATCTCTAAAATATGTTCTAAACTATTACAAAATGTCTTAGTTACTCTCTCTACAGAGCCATCTGTAAGTTTTCTAGAGTATTAAGGTAGAACGTACCTCATTTACCAACTTTGTAGTTTAGGTATTGACAATAGATGGCAGTAACTGTATCCATAGAAGAAAGGAATATTACAACCTCTATGGTTCGATTCCCTTTCAGTGCATTATGTATACTTATATCAGTCTGAGTGCCTCCATGTATAATTATGTACCTATTTATGTACAAAAAAGTATATAAGTATGTGTATCCGCATTATAGAGCCCATAAGACCAGAATTGCTTATTTTGGGCTCTTCTAGTAGGCGCTGTGTACAGTCAGCGACAGAAATGTATTGATGACGAAGTCTCAAAATTATCTTCATTATGTAATAATATGGTAGGTACACCTAATATTATGTTCTACAATATTTATTAACTTAAAAGGATCTTACGAAAAATAGTATCATGAGCACATCCGGGTTGACTAGAGCCCCCGTTGACGTAAAAGTCGGCGTGACCGTTTGGCCCCCATTGGCCAAGGATCCCGGCGCCCGTGTGCAAGATGTCAACAAAATGGGCATCTGTGTAGTCCAAATCACGGGATCGATTGTTGCCCATATAGAAGAAAATTGTTGGATCCAGACCTGAGGATATAATTATGTAAAATTATTAATATTTATTAAAAATATTCTAAGTAGAAATGGCTTCATACTTATTTTTATTGCATTGGTTTTTTTTTTATTCAATGTCAATATATTTGGGGCCCAAAACGAAGTATAGGGTCCAATCTAATCTTTCCTATAAACTGATATTGGATCAAAATGAATACCTTTTCCCTTGGTCATGCTATACTTGAAAACGAGTCAATTTAGAAGAAGATCAATTTAGAGAGAAGCTTCTCTTGTAATGGAAGGAAATCTCTTCCATTACAATTATCAGACATTACGTAGCGAAACAATTAAGAATGAATGATATAATCTATTTAAATTTAAGGCCAGGTAGGCCGCATTTTGTGTTTTTTAAAAGCATTTGAATCATAGGAAAAAGCGTTTTAAATTTCGAAAAAAAAGATATATATTAGTTAACGATCCAGTCTAGTCAAATTCGCATTCAGTTACCAGATCTGATGAACTTCACTCGATAGAAAAAAATCCCAAAGTTACCCCTTTTCGTTATTTTTTTTTGAATATTATGACTAAATTACTTATGCTTTCTATAAAATTTTTGTACTAAACTAAAGCCACTACATATGTCTAGACATTTTCGCAGATTTTGACTATATTATGAAATAATTTTTAAAGTTATATTTAAATACCTATTAAATTCGCGAGTGCTCGTGCCGCTGAGGCCCGAAAAGTTGCGCCAGTCGCGCGCTGGCGCTTACCGAAGTAGGACCTGTGCCAGTTTTTGCGCGACAGTTTCGTGCACCAATCAATCGGTTTTACGTATTTATAATAAATTGTTGCAAGTCATTCAATATGGGCAATAAACAACGCAAGCTTAAGAAGTCGTGCAAAGCCATAAACTAAATTTCTAACTCAGATTGGTAATTTAAAAAATTATCATACCTAAATATTACGCTCATAGCGCCATAGTATAAGAATATCAGTATTACTACTGAAGATGCTACTTACGATTTTCTATAATTCATATTTTATCTATATCAGTACAGGGGTACCTAGTACCTACAATATTCGTACATTGTATATAATTTGTGTGTGTGTAAATAAATATAAATTTAGTTTTAGTTTAGGATAGAATAATTTTAATATTTAGGTAGGTTAGTTTAATTATTGGCCTTTTTTTATCGTGCGCAAAATCCTCGTGGATACCACCCCCACGGAGCAGGTGGAGGCGGTTATGTCGGACTCAAACCGACTAAAACGCACGCCGTCTTGGGTCCTTGGTTGCCGGAGGTGAGATTGCCGAAAGCATATCTCTCGCACCCCAGCAGACCCAGGAGAATTACTGGCCTTGGGTCAGCCGGGGTGCGAGGGATATTTCGATGACAACCTCACCTCAGGCCTAGCACCACGACCCACAGTCGGCGTGCCCACAGTCGGACTCGAACCGACTAAAAAGTCGGTTCGAGTCCGACATAACTTTCCCTTCCGGCTCCGGCAGGGGAGTTAAATAAAGTTAAAAAAACTGCATTTAATTTTCTAAGTCAAATCAAGTTTTCCTACTGCATATTTCTATACTGTGACACTGGCGGGGTCATAGCCGAGTTCACCGTCACTGTGTGAGCGGCCGGGATCGCTATAAATGCCTACTTTTGCAGGAATAGAGGGCCTTAACATTTTTTATTCTAACATAATTATAATATTATTGCAGAATATAACTTGTTAATTACTTCACACGAAAAAGTATAATCTAGTTTATCCACAGCACTTGAGTCAAATTAGTTACTTAGTAGTCGTTAGTGCTTTGTTTTGATTAGACTGTGAACTAGGTATCTACTACAATCACATTCGACAGACTAAAACAAACTTATGTTGACGTAACGGGTTATTAGGACAATGACTGTTTCGTTAAATGGCTACTCATTACGAACGACGACATCGCAAAATTTTGAGATCGCTTATAGTCTAGACCGCATATTGCTTAAAACGCAAAACGTCTACACCAGCAAAATGCGAACCCGCTCTTTCCCTTACAGGGGGAATGCCTTGACCAATTCGGCTACCGAGACACGACCGGTGTGATTCAAATTTCCCATCTTATACGTCTTTAAGGCGACCCTTTTTATTCGATTTATATAGTTGGCATACTTAATGCTGTAAAAATTCATTCAATATATTATAGTAGTTTACATATGTGTCAATTCGACGAATAAAACTTCAATAGAATCAACTGTCATTAAATCGGTATTTAAACTATCATGATCACTAAGTAACATTATCATTAGACATATCGGAATATTTACTATGTTCTTTAGTTTTGAGTTTCGGATATTTCGGTGCTGTTGCAGGCACCATGATCACGGAGAAAAAAAATCATGATAAATATCCCGATACCTCTAATAATAATACTTAATGTCGTCAAATCGTTTCGATTATGCGTAGAGGAATGCAGCAAGTTCTTATAGGAAGTATTGGAAACTAGTTATGTATTTAGCAGGGTTGCTTAATTTTATAGTCACTCTCTTAAAATATCAAGGACATTTATAAATACATGAGGACGTCATGTTATGTATTTTTATTGAACCACATATTATACGAACCTACGCATCGGGAAATATTTTTTTTTATAATGTCGGAGAAGGCTTTAAAGTGCTTTTTTTTCGTAATATTCATAGACAAATTTTCTAACGCTGTCATCTAATAATCTTTTAAAAAGTAAATACATAAGCTACCTTATATCTACAATAGCATAATTAGCAGCATTATAGAAAAAATAATTGAATGTAGGTATTTTGATTAGCTCTGTTTTGAATGATCGTTTCAAAGTACCTTATCTCATTATCATCACATAGGCTTAAGCTTTGGAGTCCGGGGTAAGCTTACTTTGACTTATTATGCGGTCTCTATGTAAGCGACAGTCTGACAGGGGGTCAGACCTCCCATAGTAACTCCGAGAGCAAAACACAAATATATTCGTTCTAACAAAATTAGTATAGGTATATTACCAGTGATCCTGCCAAGTTTGCCATTAGCAATATAATTAGCAGCGAGTCCGAGGATGTGGGCACCGACACTATAGCCGATGGTGTGCATCTTCTCAGGAGGGACTGACTTCACAGGATGGTACTGAATGTATTCAATCAGCTGGGCCATACATAGCCCTCCGAAACGTGGCGCCCACTCTATCTGAAAAGATGTAGATACAAGTTGTCATTTTTGACAGGTTAACCGCGATTCCCCCCATTCTTGATGCCCCAAGAACATGTTTTCAGTTCAATTTAAAACAAAAAGTTTGAAGGAACTAAAACTTTATGGAGGTAAAGAGAACACGAGAAATCGTGATTAACCCACCATCGGAGATTACAGAGTGAAGTAAAGTTTGTATCAGTCGGTCTATCTATCTGTTAGTTCCGGGAAATTTTGAAGTAACGGTTTTTTCAGGTTTTTTAAGTCCACCCAGTCACTAGAAGTGAGGGCATAAATAGCTAGCACAAAATAATCTATAATATAAAAATCGCTAAATGTGTTGGTAAGCGCATAACTCAACAACGCCTAGAACAATTTGGCCAATACTTTTTTTTAAATGTTCGTTGAGAACAAAAATCTAATAATTGCCGGGAACCGACATCCGAGGGCGCGGAGCCGCGGGCAATAGCTAGTATACAATATGAAACTTTAAGGAATTTATCGTAAACATCTAAAATATCCACTTCGCAATACATTTGAATAACTTCCAGTTTATTACAGCAAAAATAACATTCAGAACGATTATTATTAAACAGCTATTTTAATAGCCTATTAATAGTCACCTAATAATAATCTTGTTCTCACAAACTGAGTCATATTGGTTACTTACATCTTGCATCTCTTAAGAGGAGAAGGGTTTCGTTCGCTGATTCAGTGTCCATTCTGACGTATTTTCACGGATGTTTACAACCATTGAAGTATAGAACACGCACACGAATATCAACCGTACCCTTTCTTATTATATAATATATCATACAGAACCCTACTCAAAGTTTCAAATGATGCAATTTAACTATGACTGTGCAGATAATCTGACTATGATCATATCAACTTTTAGTTATGCAACGCAACGACAATGATTACGTTAAGGTAGGTCGGGGCAGATGACACTTCTTAATTTATAACATAAATGGAGTTCATCCTAATAACATTTTGTTACGCAAGTGCAGGAAAGTCACTACGACGGCGTTGCGATATGTTGCAAGTGTACATTGAGCAGTTCTCTAACTTGTTCTTACACATAGTGCCGTGTATTTTTTTATTAATTGGTTCTAGAATGAGAACTGCAATTGTACAACATTATTAATTAAACTTCAGATTTGGAGATATACTTGACTATATCTTTTATCTTAAGCTTTTAATCACATGTGTCTTTATAGAAGTAGGTCATAACGCAACACTCTCTTTAATTTTTCGACTAGGAAACTACGCGTTTGAGGTGAAAATATTCTTGTATTATCTTTACACCAGCAATTTTCCGCAGCTCTACTCGTGTGAAATACTCTATCCGATCCAGTGACTCACAGGAATCCTGGGATAAAGTAACCTATGTGCCATTCCAGGCAATAATCGTTGTGCCTAATTTCAAAATCTGTGTCTAATTTCGCTCGTTCCGTTTTATTGTGATTGGGTAACTAATGTTCAACCATCCATACTTACATCTAGAAGTTTCACATTTATAAATAGTGTGTAGCACGATTTATAGTGTTGATTCTTGTAATCATTGTGAACATAAACACTTTGTATTTAAGTGTCGACATATATTATAGGTATATGTATGTATAAATCAATTGACCACAGCTCCAAAATAATTCAAATAAGGTGAAAGTTTTACCATTTTGCATTCTGCTAATCAAAAGGACACGCGAAGAAACTTAGAACGCGGGCCACGCCTCGCCACCTTCATAAAAATAAAAGACGTTGTCACTTCTGGCACAGAATAAGTACCTAATAGTACTATAAATAATACCTCTAGTGCCATTACCTTCAACACAACCGTTGCTCAGGGAGTATCAGGAGATAATTTTTTATCCCAATATCCTTTATTATTATAAACTGTGATTCCGGATCTACGATTTAAAAATCTTTGTAGATCGCTTACACTGCGCTACCAATCACGATCTGATTATTAACTCGAATAATTGGAAGTATTCTTGATTTTTTTATTGAAATTTAAGATACCACGATACCTTTGTGCTCAAGAAAAATAAAAAATACACTTCATAGAAGATTCAGATGTTATACCTATTAGATGTTGTGGTCTGTGTAACTCTAGTTAAGCATTAAGTATGCTAACTATACAAAAAAAAGTTTAAATAATATTTGTAAAATCATGTTCCGATGTTATTCGATTGCTTACCTGACTAAGGCAAGGTTCTTTAGCGATGGTTGCATAGTCCACAATAACGATGTTATAATTTCCTCTCGTGAAGTAGGCTTTCCTCAGGTCTGTGCTCGGAGACTGGTTTCTACCACCAGCGAATCCATGCACGACGATCTTTGTTGGATGTTTGGGGTTAAAACTCGAGTAAGTAAGCGAGTCATCGTTGACAGTGTTCAATAATTCACCTTCTTCTTGTGTCGACCTGCGAAAATTAGGTTCAAATTACTCAAATTTAACACAACAGTCTGGTATTTTTAGTGTGTTTTTATCTGCGATTAGTCTCTTAACTATAAAGAGATTTGTTGATAGGTAGCAGTTTCTTTTAATTTTTTTTTTAAATTTATGAAATATTATTACATTGTTGGTACATTATGATAACACCCATAAAACCCGTATTGGTTTATCTTGGGTGTGAGTGTACATATATTTTTATCAATTAAGTACATGCTTGCATTCAATTTATATAAATAACAATAATTAGGTACATACATATCAACAAAAACACAAAAGAAAATTCGCCGATGACAGATTATATGATGTAGATTGTATCTAACAGTAGAGATATCTACACATTAGGTTGCGCAGGTCAGGTCAATACAATATGTAGCCTAAGTATGTCCTACTGTTTTAGCCTTTTTTTTAAATGAATATGAGCAACCGAAATTATTAATATACCCGCTAAACCCTCCAACTAAGCTAAATAGCTTGTGCTAGAAGTGGGTTCACGTCGGTAGTGTAATGACCAGGATCGAACCCGGGACGTCTCGATCGTAAGGCCGACTCCTTAACCACTAAGCTACCGACACTTTTTAGTGTAGCTCTGATGTGTTAGCCCGGCAGGAAGAGCATTGGGCACACAATTGGATTTCCTCCTGCACTGTATTCACCAGGAGTTTTTTATGGATCCCGTCGATGGTGACTAGCAATGGAGCTTGTGATATTATTCGAAGAATAATGTTTTGCATCCGTTACAATACTGAGATGTTTGAATTGCTGCAGCTGCCCTACAGCTGTATTCCTTACATCCAATTTGGCTTTAATTTGGTCTTATTGATTAACAGTTTGTTATCTGTGGATAGTTTGCTGTTGCGTCCAACTAGCCTGTAAAGGTCCCTTTACCGCAGTTTTAGTTCCTCCCTTTTATCTTTTACATGGTTTTTCCATGTTAATCGCCGATGTAAGCCAAAGTCTGGTAATGTACTTAGTGAACTAAAAATAATAATAGTCTGTGTTGTTATACCCAATACGTACCTAGTGTAAAGGTAGAATAGTATCTTAGGATGAGGGCATCTGTATGGCGGTGGTATACAAGATGTTGAATTGAGTACATTTTTTCCAGACTGCGATTTCTTCTCTTTCGTTGGTACGTCTTGACTTCTGCACACTGGAACAATGCGAAATAGTGTAAGAAATAACTTATAACTTTCTTTATAATATGATTTATATAGCAATACATTTACATGGGCACATTAAAACCTAGAAAATGTGAAAATTTGTTCAATTCCTGTATGACAACTGAGGCTCTGCCCCAGAAGATATCTAAGGTAAAACTGAGAACTGACAAATATTTAAGTTCGAAAAACATTGGAAAAAATGAAATGCTCAAGTGAGACTCGAACTCACGACCTATCGCTTACAGGGCGACTGCTAAGCTGTAAGCGAAAGGTCGTGAGTTCGAGTCTCACTTGAGCATTTCATTTTTTCCAATGTTTTTCGAACTTAACAGTTAGCATAATAAATGCTATAAAAAATTCATTCAAATATTTAGGTGTTAGAAAACGGCATTTTATGACTAGTGTGATCTTCGTCTTGCGTTGCTCTTATGCAATGACGATTAGAAACATGTCTCGAATATACACCACGTTCAAACATGTTTATGTTTAGGCAAAGAGGAACAGACTTGAGCATTTCATTTTTTCCAATGTTTTTCGAACTTAACAGTTAGCATAATAAACGCTATAAAAAAAAAAAATCATTCAAAGAGGAAAACTTAAAAACAACCATTATATTTAACGCCTAATATCCTTTAAAAGATGAAATAAACAAATAACTATGAAACATGAAGTGCATATTAAATATCTCGAAAATAAGTTTAGATTCACCCGTTTGTACGTATAGTTTTTTGTATAAGTAAGTACTAAGTAACAAAGAAGCAGACAACCATTTTGATAATAAGGGATCAAGTACCACCAGTTGAAAAGAAATGTATACTCTGATTTACTACTACTTACGAGATAATTTAACTTAACATTAGCCATATTAGTGATGATATTGTTCATTAACATTTAATAATAAATATACACAGATTATCTTATAGAAAGACCCAATAATAATAAATTATTTGGTTGATTGGCCATGTACCTAACTAATCTAGAATTGAAAGTACCGCCAGAACATATCGAAAGCGTTACATTAAACAACCCATATGGTTATCAACCTTACAGACTCGTATAGTATGTTTTTATAAAATAATGGGAAAAAAGAAAAGTAATTATGTAGGTAATTTATTTTCACTTTAATCTGTACTGGGTATTTAAGAGCCATTTTTATTGTTGAAGATAAATATTATTGCGAACTACATTTGCAATAAAACTCTTTCTTAACGACAAAAGCTATGTACAGTTAATGACTAAAGTTAATAAATAATGATTTTTTACCAACATTGGTAACATTGAAAATGAAAAACATGTAGGTATTACCTATGTGTGTAGAAGTGCGGCTGCGTATCAACAATAAATTGGATGCCCTATATTACCCAAAGACAAAGTTTTATTTCATGTTTTATTTAATATTCACTAGACTAGATGATGACAGTGACTCCGCCCAAATGGTTAAATTCCTTGATAAGCCAAGAGGTCTCTCTATATGCTAATTTTCACACGTGATTGAGTAAAAATCTTTATACTTATTATAAATAAGTATCTAAACATCTTCACAGACTCTCATAACTATAATATTAGTACGAAGTAGGTAATAGTTATTGTTACGAAAGGTTTAATAGTTAAAATGTTCAATCATTAAGGTTTGTCAAACTACTTTTGTTTATATATGTACATCAACGCATAGCTGTGAAGGTCGGTACTGTGTACAATGTATGTAAGTAAAGACAGCAAATTTCACGCTCTCATTGTTCCAAACAACTGTAATCACTAAACTATGCTCAGTAATGTTGCAAATTTTGTCATAGTCACAATATAATTTGAACATTTTTCGCTTTTCATTGATATATTACCCGTTGGAGAACAAAAGGATCACGTAATAAGTGAATGCTATGTAGAGAACAAAGGTAGCTAAATGCTGTCAACGTTGTCTTAGTTATTATGAAACTTGACAGAGAAAAATATTTTGGTGATATAATAAGTATAAGCGGATCCACGGAAATGAGAAACACTTACTTATGTACACTTACGGATGTAGCTTTGCTATTAAAAATAGCACAATCCATGGTGGAGTCTTCTTATCTCCTCTCCATGATACATTTGAAGGTCCCAACTAGATCGGTACGAATACCTGTTCCTCTCCACATACCCCGCAGTATTACCAATTATAGAAGCAACTCTTTTTTCCTTAGATCAGGCAAGTTTGTGAACAAAACTTCCGAATATCCGGAATTAGATTTATTCAACACAAGTCCTGCTAATTATAAACGTATACTCGGTAATCTCTGGTTCGAATTGGTTCTCTAGGTGTCTTGTATTGAACTTCTCAATTTTTATTTTTATTTTCTACATTATTTCCAACACTGTTACAAAAAACCTTTTTAGTGTCTATTTGTTATTTACATGTGAAAACTCATAAATGGTCTTTAGTGATGTAAGTGTTTCTGTAATATAGTTTTAATGCTGTTTGTTTTCCAAATAAAATAAAATAAACAAAAATTATTGAATTTTTTTAACACTTCCGAAAAGATCATTAAAAGTACCTATACGAGTACAATAAATAGAGATGATGTCTAATCTTCACATACCTAACCAATACAAGGTAGGTACTAAAGTACTAAACTTAATAATTACATTTGAATTTTAAAATATTATAACGAAAAATAATAATTTGTCAGTAGGATCATTATGTTAGTTTTGTTTCAGGTAGCTTATTACAACAGACCCTGGACTCCGATACGGAAGCTTCGAATGCTTCTTCACAAATTCGTTCACTATTCCTAACCCCGAAGTGAAAGACTGTCCGACATCTGGATAAGTTACTTAGTTGATGATGTGCGGAACATACGAAATATTGTATAGTGCTGTTATTGAAGTTATAATGCGTATATGATAAGCAGATATCGTAACCACTTTCATGTAATCGTAAGAGTTATTCATAAGAGTACTCTTTAAGGCGTGAAATATATAAGGTGTAATGCATAAGAGGCATCGCGCACTTGCTGGTGGCCGCATGCGACTGTCAAACGTACTAATGGCTCCCGCATGTGGTTCCTATTCATTCACATATCTGAAGGGCAGCCTTGAGAAATGCGCCTTTATTTCCACGTTTATATCAAATGAAACGAACCGCATGCGGGTGACTCGGGTATCCCTCTTTTACTATTACCAGCGAATTACCACTTCTCTAGAGGGGCTGCTCGGAATGCGATGCAATCGTACGGTGCGCAGTCCGATTACAAAATTATCTACCCTGACATGTGTGATGTTATTGTGATATTATTAACTTCTACCGTAACGAGAAACAAAGGATGAAATGCTACTAAATAGTGGCGTAGGAGATTGCGACAAGCAACATTTCGTAGTCAAATATAATTATGATGTTGTCATATAGCATAATTATTATAAACTGAAAGTTATAATGGCAACCTTGTATGTACTACATAACGCATTTTTTTTATTTTATTTACTCATCTGCATGTCTTTGAAGGGGCAGGATAGGCGCTGCCCCAACTGTCCTCTTTGCTGAAATTGTGAAATTTTGAATGCACTATCTATTTACGAAATTTTCTCTGCAAAGCCGGGGTGGATCAGTAAGTTAGGAGATAACGTTTATTTCATAAGTAATTATCAAGAAGAAAACTTTTTTGTCAATGATCATTGCACACAATCCTAGTATCACCATCTGACCTTATTCGAAGAGTGTCGTACGGAGTGAGTAACGGAAAAATACGCAGACGATATCACTACGAGAGAAGGAAAACTCGAAATAAAACTGTACCAACCTATTTGGCTAGCGTAGAAACAGTAGGCCCCAGTCTCCCTCATTGCGAGAGGCCTATGTCCAGCAGTGGACTGCGATCAATTAGCCAATTGATTGATATCATAACACTTTTGCTCGTGAGTGTATTAAATCGATTTTTCAATGTGTATGGTCAATCTATTTAACCTTCACTTATAATTTGAATCTCGGTTATAATTTCGCTTAATAGTAGGTTCAAACTTAATATTGCCTCATAGTGTTGCCTCAATATTAGGCTGTTCACCTCGAAGATCAATAACATATTTTAAATTCTTATTGAAAATATGAGTGTTGTAACTTGCAATACTAATCAGTCTTAATTTTGACATTTCTTTTTTTAACAACGGTTTAAATATGCCTACCGAAGTTAGAATATTAATTGAATTCTAATTCAGGAAGAACATCAGAGACTTGATATTTTATCTAACCACTAACACTAAGTAGGTATTTGCTTCAAATTAATTTTCGGATGTATCATCATCATTATTTAGGATTTTTTGAAGCCTGTCATAAAGTAGCAAGTGAGTACACTTCCGAACTAATGGTTACCGAGGCCTTTAACTTATCACTGACGTGGTTTCACGCGCTGAGGCGAAACGGGAGGGACGGGAGGAGAATACAGATGAGGCATGCAGTACCTACTCTTTCAAATCAGCATACTGTTTACTAACGTGGGACTATTAAAGACAAGTTGCTTTGATTGATGTTTACACTTTTGCTTATGAGTGTACTTAAAACGTTGTTTCATTGGGTATGGTCAACTCATTTACCTTCATAATATTGGTTAATAGTTTGGAAATAACATCAAGTAGTTCACCTCGAAGATCTATAAAACCTTAATTCGCACGGAAGTGAGTGTTGTAAGGTTCAAAGTTAATCGTAGATAAAGGTCCTTACTAGAGACGATGCCTTAGAGCGAATGGGTGGAGTCTACGAACGTAATGATCACAGCCCCGCACCACCCCGCACACATGTCACTAAAGTGATTATAATATAAAAATATGGGAAAAGATGTCGGTAAAAAGGGTACAGAGTGGACACATCATATTCTGCCTAACTTCACGTACCTAACTGATTTGGTATTTTTTTGACATCGATGTTGATTGATTCTTTATTATAGCTAAAGTCGGCGGCTCCGCCCGTATGGATGTCTATTATCGGGACTTTGGTTTTATCTCTGGCACCATTCTACCAAAACCTTTTAAATAAAAATACCGTATCAAAATCCGTGTACTAAGTAGCGTTTGTGTCCATTATGAACAAACAGACAAATTCAATTTCAAAAGGTACAAATTCTATGGCGTAGCGGTGGAGCATTCAGAGATTGTGGGTTTGATGCCAGTACTTATATTTATAATTACGTGAATCTTAGATTATTAATAATCTAAGACATGAATATATATTTCCACTGGTTAGGGTGTTTATTGCATAGATACATTGAGGTAGGTGAATATGAAAGCTATAAGTATGCTATAGGCATAACAATTCACACATATTACACATTCTCACAGTGCCATCGTTTGCAGCGTAAGCCCAAAAAATGTGTTTATCTAAATGACATCAAATTCAAACCTCTTATATTATGCACTAACTGACCCGGCAAACTTCATTTCGCCTTAAAAATTAGAATTTACCTCAATTGGCTGTATTAAGTTGTCCTAATTATTTTGAGAACAGAAAGCATTACGACAGGGACTCCATACGCCCACGGAGATCCTGACACCAATAGGACGTAACAACGTCTTTCGGGTCAGATACTTTATATAATGGTTAAGTATTCTTAAATGTTTCTATTTGCCGCGCATATTTTTTTACTTTTTCTTTCATAAAAACCTTCTCCAGAAAATAACAAACACAACAAAAAAAGAAAAAAGTGAAATTGGTCCAGCCTCAGCCAGTCCAGCCAAAAATGAATCCCTATTAGGAAATAGGGATTCATTTTCATATTATATAGATTCTATTGTACATATAAACCTACTTCTGGCTTTATATATTTATTTATGTAGCTATAGGTATGTATAGTATTCTAATATCCATATATTATTATACAGACGTAGTTTATGACGTTATATAGGTTAATCTCTGGATCTACAGAACCAATTCTAAGAATTATTTCACCAATAAAAACCCACACTATTTATCAGTGTCATAGGTTTTATATCATTACACTATGAGTGATCTACGTGGCTGGAGCCGTGGGCAACAGCTGGTAACAAATAAAGTGTGTGAATAAAATAATCAACACAACATTTTCATGTATTTCTTGAGAGTTTAAAGCTTTAGCTTTTTTACCGAATTTACTTTCGGCGTCTCAAAGAAGTGTCTTATCTGTCCTTTTGTGCATTAGTCTCGAATTGTGTTGCTGTCAAAGCTACGAAAACGTGAAGCACAACCTCCCCGTCCAACAGCCATCACGGCACTGCCGCCCGGCCCCCGCATAGGCACCCGCTAAGCCAAACTCTCGAGAACGTAACAAAAACGCGGCCTGCGACTTCAAAAGTCAATGTATTGAACGGAAAAATGTACCACTTATACTCCAGATCTTTGCCTTTCTTTTAGTTAAAAAATTACGTAAAAATTCTTTTCTGTTTAGAAGTAGTTGCCAGTTTTCTTTTGAGTGACCTTTTTGCTTTGGGAATGATTTTCATATAGTAATTATAAAGTGAGAATAACTAAAAATGTACCAAATGTAGACAAGAAACCAAGAAATAAAACAGTGTAAACCGTTTTCAAATTCATCCACAAATAAAAAAGGAGTTGTTCTCTAAACATACGCCTAAAAACCAGATTTATCATTTTTATTCCTCTTAATAATCGTTTTAACATTTAACAAATTATTTTATATCTCTAGGTAGGATGCTATCATTAGCATACCTACACAAGTTTAATTATATCAGGTTATCCTTTAAATTTTATTCATACTCTAAGTTTCCAAGAGATCTGAATTCTCGTTACTTGTTAAGAGTGGAAGCATTATGAACTCTCTAAACAACTGGATATATTATGGTATAGATTATTCACTCATCTATGCCGTGACCTTGACCGACAACCGTTTTACCATGACCTTATACATAACTACGGAGAGGCGGTATCCAAACCTTTCGGTACGTTAAAAGGCCCATTATAAATTTTCGTAGAGAAAAAGAGTGGTGTAAGTTTTGTTAGCAATCACAATCAGTATAACTAAGTATAATGTATATTTCTTTATTAATCATTTCAACCTTGATATTCGACTTCTGAAACGTAAATGCTGGTATAAATATGAAATAGTTGCGAATTTGGCAATATAGGTAATTAAAAATATTCAAACTATGTTATTGTTTTAATAGTAGGTAAACAATGAATAACAATGTGAATTTATCATAAAAATTAAATTAAAAATTTAAAAAACCCCCGTCACAAAAAACACCAAAAAGTTGAAAATAAATGAATAAATTTTAATTCAACGGTTGCCATGTCGGGGGACCGTAACTGTTAAGTACTCCTTTATATCGTAAGGTCTCCCGACATGGCAACCGTTGAATTAAAATTTATTCATTTATTTTCAACTTTTTGGTGTTTGTTGTGACGGGGGTTTTTTACATTTTTAATTTAATTTTTATTTTATACTTTTTAAATTGATCTACTAGTCAAGCTCTTTCATTTGATACCCATATTGAGGGAATTCTAAAGAAATTTGTACTCCAACATGTTGTGGCGGCGGCCATCTTGGACCGATTTTTTTTCAAACATAGCTAAGAACACTCCCGACTAATATACCTTTCAAACAAAAAAAACTAAATCCAAATCGGTTCATCCGTTTGGGTGCTACGATGCCACAGACACACACACACACACACACACAGACACGTCAAACTTATAACACCCCGTCGTTTTTGCGTCGGGGGTCAAAAACTAAAAGGGAATTTTTATAGTTTTCTAACAGGTTAAATGCGTTTTATATGAAATAGGCTCGCGAATTACGATTTTCGTTAATGTATAAGTCAAGATGATGTGTCAGTTTTAAATAATTATTTAAAAGACACAGTCACAATAAAAACATGTCTACAACGAAATGTTCCAAATAATTAACGATAAATAAAGTCATCATACGTCAGATGATAACAGATGACATAATCACGATGAACTAGATTATGAGTTCACGTCAATGGAAAGTACAAGTGAATCGATTGTTAGTGAAAGCGTCGTAACATTGTAACCTATCGCATGCATATTCAACACCTGTTGCGGCCGCAATTACTTCATTATTACGAATTATTTTATGTCAGTTAGAGCCTTAAAAGTTTTACAACCAATTCATATTACGTACATACATACATACGGTCATGCCTCTTTCCCAGTGGGTTTCCAACGGTTACAATTCTTATTTATGCACTGCACTGGTGCAAATAATAATAAACTATTTGCAACAAAACTTATGTCGTGATTCCTGGGTCAGGTGGTAATAGTAGATTATTAACCAAAGGGATAAAGCAGTGTCTTCTGTCGCGGGTGACGATTTAAATTGCGAGCGTAACGAAGGACTCGAGGTTTACTCCCGAGCGTAGCGAGGGTGTTAAAAACTGAAATCACGAGCGAAGCGAGGGATTTAAGACGAGTTCTGAGTGTAGCGAGGGATTTAAGTTCACCCAAGACTAAGACAGCTTTATCACCGAGGAAAATACTGTACTTTTATAATATGAGATAAGCATTTATTAAAAATAATGACAATTAAAAGTAATTTAGAACATTAACTTATTTATGAAAATAAATTAAAATAAACTTAGTTTATGTACATATTTG
This sequence comes from Eilema sororculum, assembly GCA_914829495.1. Classification (NCBI taxonomy): domain Eukaryota; kingdom Metazoa; phylum Arthropoda; class Insecta; order Lepidoptera; family Erebidae; genus Eilema; species Eilema sororculum. The sequence goes on from OU618542.1 coordinate 11,474,501, forward strand.
AAGAAAACAAAAACGCGGCCGGCAAATTCCTAAACTAATATTTATTTTGTCGGAAAAGCAAAGGCAACAAGCTCATACGGTTATATAGTTCAGTATAAATTTCGGTAAGTATTCCAAATTTAAACCACATTCTCCCCCTAGAGGATGAATGAAATTCAGTACAATTTGAATGAATTTTTTATAGCATTTATTATGCTAACTGTTAAGTTCGAAAAACATTGGAAAAAATGAAATTCTCAAGTGAGACTCGAACTCACGACCTTTCGCTTACAGGGCAACTGCTCTGCCAACTGAGCAGTTGGCAGAGCACCTACTGGTGCTCAATAACTCAGTTGGCAGAGCAGTCGCCCGTGAAAAAAATATCAGGTCGTGAGTTCGAGTCTCACTTGAGCATTTCATTTTTTCCAATGTTTTTCGAATTCAGTACAATTTTCCCTGTTTTTAACAGTTTAAAAATTACTATTGTTATGTTCGCTTTTTGTGGCATAGAATGTCACTTTTTTGAGCAAGTAAGTACGAAAATCAATTTTAACACCCATGGCGTATTGTACACGTATGACGCGTCTATTTTGTTATGTCAGTTTGTATGACAGCTACAATAACTCAATGGCCGGGTTTTTGTCTTTCACAGTACTGAAATTTTGGTTCGTACAATGAGTCTAGTAGTAGTAGGTATACTTACATAATAGGTAACTTCAGATCCCTTTTTAGGAATATTGCGTGCACGTAGGAGTGTGATATTGTGCATAGTTAAATAGATTATATGGCGAAGAAATGCAGAAAGTTATTTTTTTAGAGTATACGAGTGACAAATACTTATTAAAAATAAAATAAACTATCATTGTTTACGATCATGCCTGAGTTGAGTTGAAATAACAGAAAAAAAAGAAAATAAGTAATGACGTATATTCTTTGACCATTGATCTTAAGAATTGCGACCAAGTCGCTAAACTCCAACTAGTAACTTTTTAAATTAATATCTGTATCTCCATTACTAGTATTTTATGTACCTAATTATGAAAGTCATGATTATGATCATAAATGATGATATTTCAGTGTCATGTTTAGTTTAAGTAAAAGAGTAGACTGTATTAGGGATTGATTGATTGTGGTTCTACTGCAAGATTCATGGTCACCGTCTATACTAACAAACAAATAAAAATGACTATTCTGCCTTAATTTTGCATAAAAACTACATTATATTCTGCCTTAATTTTGCATAAAAAGTACATTATATTCTACCGTTTTCATGCCAAAAGTGCGCAAAAATTAAATCAATGTGGGAACAAATTAGTTTGACCTATTTTAATCAAGGCCACATAAAATATTCTAATTAAAATAAAATAAACACAAACACAACAAATTAAACGAATGAAAACTCTCTGTTAGATTTATTGCACGATTAAATAAATTTAATAAATAATATTGTAGGTAGATATATATTTTGTGTTGAGTAGTTAATATATTAGAGGTAAATTGCCATTAGTACCGAAAATCTAAATTGTTTATTTTTTATTTTTTAACAAATTTATTTCATCAAAATAGTTACCATTGCTGCCATCTAATAGGAAGTTCATTTATGCCTTTGCGATAGAACTCTGAGGATTGCACAAATTGTGTGAAAGTATTTTGTACTGCCTCCTGGGAAGAAAACTTCTTGTCACGTAGATACTTGTCCAAATCACGAAAAAAAATAGTAGTCCGTTGGAACAAGGTCTGGCGAATACGGAGGATGACGAATGGTTTCTAACCGCAGTTCCTGTAGGGTTAAAATGGTTTCTCGGCTGTATGAGGTCTCGCGTTGTCATGGAGCAATAATGGTGAAGATCGATTCATGAGTTGGGGCTGTTTTACTGCTAGTTTTGCCAACATTGTTCGGAGTTCGGCACAATAGACATCTGCCGTTATTGCTTGACCACATCGGAGAAAACTATAGTGAATAACACCATGCTGAGACCACCAAACAGTTACCATTACTTTTTTTTGGTAAGTTTTGCTTTAGGACACTGTTGTGGCGTTTGACCTGGGGTCAGCCATTGCATTTTTCTTTTACGGTTATCATAAAGAATCCACTTTTCATCACATATCACAATTCGATCCAATAGTCCTTCATTTCTGTGCCGATATAACAAGGCAACACAAGTTTCAACACGCGTTTCTTTCTGCAGATCAGTCAAATCATGAGTCACCCATTTTTCGTATTTTTTTATTTTATAGATTTGACGCAAATAAGTCAATATTGTGAGTAAGGTAACGTTAAACCATGCCGCTAATTCCTGGGTAGTTTGACCAGAATCGGCTTCCACCATCTCTCTTAATTCATCGTTATTCACCTCGTGGCTCGTTCTTCAAGTCGAAGTTTCCATCACGAAAGTGTTTAAACCAAAATCACACGGTGCGTTCATTAGTAGACCCCTCTCCAAACGCAACATTGATATTGCGGGCTGTTTCTGCCACGTTACTTCCGCGTCGGAACTCGTATTCAAAATTACTCGAATTTTCGCAGTATCCATCTTTCTTGTTTAAGTTGAATAACAAAAACAATTGAAAGTCGATATTCAAATGTTTCACATTTTTAAAAGAAGAACATCATGTGAAAAAGTTTCATTCGAAAACCTCAAACCAGGAAGATTCCATGTCAATTCAAAGAACCTATTGCAATATAGTAAAACGGCAATTTCATACTTGAGCCCCTATTATGCCTGAAGTAGGTAAGTAAAGCAAGGGATGAAATTTTATAAGGAAATCCATCATTTTCAAAGCAAGAGCGCTTTTCATATACCTGTTCTATAAGAAGGTTCCGATAAGAAAAAGTTTATATTTTAATTATAGACTTTAAATAGTTACAATTTTGTTTGATTTGGTTATTAAATATAAATGTTATACATATTACCCTTCTTGACATTCGGGTAAAAATATAAATAATACATTAGGTATGCAATGCAAGGGATTCTCGTCAATTGGCATCCTGATACGTAGAACTTGAGAGTAAGCACGAACTAACAAGCGCCCCAATAATGTTAAAACGTTACTAAGGATGTTGAAATTAAAGGGGCATGACCAAAACCAGTCAGCCGCCTATGTATATTGTAGTGTCGAATTCCAAGACCACTCACCTTACTAGTATTGATGAATATGTTGCGAAAATAGAGTGCACGCCTGGATGGATCCGTACTGCAAGTTAATGTTATAATTGTAAACATAAGATATAAACAATGTTGCTATATCCATTATAACCGTACCATGATTTTAGAACCTACCAAATAAATTCTTTCTACAGGCAGAAGGCCGTCAGCTATTGATCATTGCCTCATCGTTTCATCTCAATATTTTGAATATTATGCATGATTAATTTAAAAACCACGTCCTGAAGGTAACCGACATAAATCAACAAAGGTTTTGACTGTAATTTATATTCCGAATTCCAATGTAATCAACGTCTGTCTGTCAGCTTGACGATTCATCATCATTTTAGCGGGAATTCCGGTTGCATTTGAGACTTCAATATCGCTATGCGGAGTCCGTTTTTAATGTTATGTTTAAATTATTTTGACTATTATGGGAGCAGTCCCAAACCCGAAAGAAGGCCTGTGCCAGGCCGTCATCTGTCGATCAGTAGATGTAGCAGCTAACAGACCTGGGTCCCGAAATGTTAATAAGACTACATAAAATAGGGTATTGAAGTAACTTTAGACACTGCAATTATTTACCAATTCATAGGATATTAGTAACCACTAATGCTAGCAAGTTATGCTGCCAGTATTCTCGTACCTCTTTCAAGTTAGCTCAATTGCTTGTGTTAGTGGGTTCACAAACATAGTGGTGGAAGGTGATATTTGTTACCTAATTCTTAACGCGCCTTAGCGGTGGCTGCGCAATAGGTGCTAAAAGTATCGACTTAGCATAAAATATTAGCCCGTTTTTGTCATATAACATTGAATGAAGACTTTATACTTATAGTATGATTACAAATGAGTTACATGTAGGATTCCAGTACATTTTATAATTATAGTCGTTTGTTAACTTTCAAACTCTCACACGTTCCATGATATACCCACAATACTGATAACGGGAATTAACGCTTCATGCAAATCAAAGTTATGCAGTGTACCTATACCATGATCGCGTTAATTTGCGTTGTCATTATTGTAAGTTGTTTAAGTACCTAACAATTATCACGGTTAACTTGACAGTCAATTCAAGACTCCCTCTTTGTTTCTGTTCGTTTTCAAGTGATTTATGTCTCCCTAACTCTTCTGGGATAACAGGCTAGAATATTGTTTTAAATGGTGAACAAACGTTATTTTCAAGCGTGTCTTCTTGTAATTATAATCATAAACATGTTTAAACTTGTCTCCCTTCCACCAGGTCACAGAATTAAGCCTCGTTATGTATAATTTCCATCATCATACTTTAACATGATGTAAGAGGCCATAATCTTGACCCAATGACCACCTCTGACCCGAAACCAAAAGGAATGACGATGTGTTTGTAATCAAAATGTGCAATTAACGTCACTGATTCTAAATGTCAGTATCACCGGAGATTTCCTTACGGAGAACACCTAGTAACATAGCAAAAGTCCATCCATTTCTCTATCTTGATCACTAGACTATAAAGATACTAGCTTTTGCCCGCGGCTCCGCCCGCGTGGATGTCGGTTATCGCGACCAAACATAGCCTATGTCCTTTCTCAAGGTCTAATCTACCCCTATACCAAATTTCATCAAAATCGGTTCAGTGGTTTAGGCGTGAAAGCGTAACATACAGACAGACAGACAGAAAGACAGACAGACAGACAGACAGACAGAGTTACTTTCGCATTTATAATATTATAGTATGTGCACGCGACTGCCACGCAGGAGGCGCAGGTTCGATTCCCGCTCAGTGCAAATATTTGTATGCATGAATATGGCTATTTGCATTGGTGTGGGTGTTTCTATGTATAATATGTATGTATTTACTTACAAAAAAAAGTATATAAGTATGTTTATCCGCATTCTAGATTCCATAACACAAGCTATAAAAGCTTACCATGGGTCTAGATAGCGTTGTGTAGAAAAAAAAAAAAGTATGGATATGGATAATAAATGTTACAACGAGCATGTAACATGAGTGCTTTTGTGATCTATGTCCATGATTTACAATTATGCTCGTTCAGGGTCAAGGTGCAGAAACGTGTAATTGTTCATAATTTCGTTCTTATATTCATTTTCTTAAACAATAGATATAGAAACAAGTTTGAGAATGGAAAACGAAATTAAAATAAATTATTAACAAGTATTATTATTATGTACATAATTGAAGTTAAATAAAAAAGAAAGATAATAAATAACACAGTAAACTCTAGCTAGGTTTAACAGGCCAGATGCAAACTGGACCCATTTGCAAATCATAAACTGAAGAAAATTAAGCCTCGCGTGAACCGCGGACGGTGCCGCCGTCACGTGTTATCCGGACGACACGCTGGTGACGGCGTGCGGGGCTACATACCGCGAAGCGACCCTGAAGGCCACGACCGCGGTTGCCCAAGTCGTGGAGCGGATCCAGCAGCTGGGTCTCGAGGTGTCTCTGCATAAAACCGAAGCCATGTTCTTTCATGGGCCTCGGCGCGTGCCACAGGAGGATTCCAGCCTCATAGTGGGAGACATTTCTCGTACCGGCTGACGCAGGTGATTACCGGACACGGGTGTTTCGGGAGTTACCTGTGACGGATCCGGAAGGAGCCAAAGTCCGAGTGCCATCACTCTGATGCGAGCGAGGACACAGAGCTGCACACGCTGATCCGAGTGCCCGGCGAGGGACACGCCGAGGCGGGTCCTAGAGGCGGCTCTGGGGGTGGGAGTCCTCACACTCGCCACGTTGCTCACAGCGATGGTAGGATGCGCGAACGCTTGGGGTGCGGCTGCCTCCTTCTGCGAGCAAGTAATGCTCGAGAAGGAGGCGGCCGATCCGGTCCGGACTAGACTCCGGGCCCGGGAAGCCCGCGCAGAGCGAAGGCGAACCGGACGTCGGAGGTCGCAGAACGACCTCCGTCCTCCATGAGCGCTGGCCTGGGGGTGACCAGTGGAGCCGCCTGTCACCCTAGCAGAAGCAGGCCGCGGAGGCGGCGCAAAATGCGCCTCTCCGTAACCGGGGCTAGATGGGGACACTGTGGTCCCCACAACCCGAAGGGGGCCATCTCTAAAGAGATGGTCCTGGGTCTGCCGGGGTGAGAGAGATATGCTTTCGGTAATCTCACCTCCGGCAACCAAGGACCCAGGACGGCGTGCGTTTTAGTCGGTTCGAGTCCGACATAACCGCCTCAACCGGCGCCGTGTGGGTGGTATCCGGATTTTTCGCACGATAAAAAAAAGCCTCGCGTGAACCGAAATTTCCCTGGGACAAAATAATTCCCCAAATGGACTGGGGCCGGGTAACATTTTTCCAGTTCTGTTTAAGTAATTTGAAGCTTACTTTTGAAGTATGAGAAATGATAAAATATATTGTGGCATACATACGAATATATTCAGTGGATACAATGGCGCTATAACCTCGTGCATCCGTGCGATCTATTATGTAATTCTATTCAGATTTGTTAAAAGTCTCCACCACGGATGACATACTTTTTAAATATAAACAACTTGAATCATAACAATGAATAATATACTCTTAGGTGTAAAACTGGCTTAAGTATTGCTGTTTTATTCGTGATTTTTGCATCTAATTGTTTTTATTAAAAGATGCATCAGCATCAAATGTACATGTATTGTCTGGATAGGGCTGTTACTTTCGTGACAAGTGTGATAAGACGATAACTCATAAGAATATTACTCATCATATCATTCACCTGAGAACATATTTGTCAATTATAATTAATTTTTCATAGTATATACTGATTTCATTGCACCTGTGTTGTCCCTGTGGGTTGCCGGAACAAGTAAAAAATTAGACTCATCTAATATCCATCACATCTCTCTATCCATCCATCCTAACTTTCATATCTGGCGCAGTTTTTCTTCTAGGGTTCAGGGGGTCAGACATTTGATCTAACATTAAAGGTAAGTAATATTTCGGGCTTCAAAACGAAAGCCTCGAAGCAATCAGGGACGACGTCCAGAATATTATAAATAAATAAATATTCCACAACATTCTACACAACGCTATCTAGACCCATGGTAAGCTTTTATAGCTTGTGTTATCTAGAATGCTGATAAACATACTTATATATTTTTTTGTAAATACATACATATTATACATAGAAATACACAGACCAATGCAAATAGCCATTTTCATGCATAGTACAAATATTTGCACTGAGCGGGTATCGTACCCGCGCCTCCTGCGTGGCAGTCGCGTGCACTACCGCCACGCCACAGAGGCTGTCAAACAACATATTATACAATCAATTGTAATAAGTATATTCAACCAGCGGAGAAGAATATGGACCACCCCATCTCTTCCCATGCGGTGCCATACAAGGCGACTAAGGGATAGGACTGTTTAGTGTTTAATATCAGGCGGATATATAGCCCAGACTCAGCCTCAAATATAGGCTCAAGTCAACATTAGTGCCCGGAAATCCCTTTATTATGTGGGACCGAATACAATTATTGGTGAAATGTGGGTGTTAATTCACCTCTGCCTAACCCTCCGGGGATAAAGGCCTGATTATATGTATGTATGTGTATCAACCAAAACACAGCAAATATACATTCTTTTTAAAATACGACTGGTAAAAACAGGTTCACCTTGTATAGTTGTAAATTAGATGGTTGAAACTCAAAATGACATCAAATATTTAACAAAATGCATATTATTAGTCTTCTATTACCAGTTTCAAGTTTACATTTAATTGATATAGTTTAGTCTGTTCTGTGGGCCTACTATGCCGTGCTGATAAGCGATCATATTTGGGCCGCGATTCAGAGAAGTACTGAAACTATGTATGTATAGCTCTGTTTCTTGTCCTCTGGAATACCGCTATAGCACGTCATGGCAATCATACTAATTTTATAACTAGGAAATCCTCTCAAAATTTCATAACGTAATTGACAAGTTACTACCATTGGTTACTACATAAATATTCCGTTGAACAAGGACAGCAACCTTTCCATTCGTGTTGGAATGTTTTGCAAAAAATATAATTATACAAAAACTTGTAAAACAGTTGAAAGTCATAAGTCATCTCAAAGGATTTGTAGGAAAAGAACACGACAATCAACACAAGATAAATTATTATTACAATATCATAGTTATTTATTAATTATTTACAAGAATCTGTTATATCATTATAAACATATTTACACATGGTAAAAACCCGCTACCTTTATTGATTTTAGCAATCTAAAATGATTATTGCAATTAAGTACCTATGTTTCATTAGATAGGTACACAGAAACCGCACAAAAAAAATGATATAACTGATATTGTAACTATATAACGATCATCATCATCTTCATATCAATTTTCCAGTTGCATCCAAAGATTGTCTTTCTGTTAAGGCCCTTTAAATTTCTATAAAAGAATCACTAAACAATAAACTTAAAAAAACTCTTACTTTGATGTTTTACACGTGGTATTGGAGTTTCATAAATCATTTAACAATAATTAGAATATTCCATGTCAGTTGTCAATAAAGTCACCGTTGCTAATTCTAGTCCTAATTGGTAGTCATTGTGAATATTTATGACGTTTATAGTCGTATATATGATAAACATAAACATAACCGGATGGTGTAAGCATAAGAGTGGGCAGATATTATGCAATGCGAATGTCGGCCAAGTAACATTTCGGAAGTGGCCAGTATGCTCACGCGCAGCTGATTCGATCACGCATACATATTTGATGCGTACACACATTGGAGAGTCAGGGTTAAATAACTGTAAGATAGAAATACAAAATGTCACACTGACTAGCAAATATTTTTGAAAAATATGAGTGACTTGCTTTTGTCCGCGGCTCCGCCCGCGTGGATGTCGGTTCCCGGCCATTATTCGAATTTTTCTCACCTTTTAAACCTTTTCTAGACCTCCACCAATATTTCAAGACCAAGATAACATAAATCCGTTTAGCCGTTCTCGAGTTTTAGCGAAACTAACGAACATGAATTGATTTTTATATAAATAAAAAGATGAATGAAAGTCTTTTAAAAAATGAAGGATCAGTGAAGTCCTACAAAAATGATAACAAATTAATAAGTGGTATATTGTGGTATTTACCTATATCTGCTGATATCTGCTGAGTTTATTCTGAATATAATGTATTTATTAACTTTGCTAATAAAAAGTTAAATAACATATTACTACTTCAATACGAATGTCCTAATTCGAACAAAATACAAAAAAGTAAATTGCATTTCAAATTCACGCTCAACTGTAGTAAGGTAATTTTTTTACGAGAAATACTTACTACTATTAAAAATAAGTACCTACTGTTTACAAATGTTAATCACAGTTGTAGTAAGTAAATAAGTAAAAAGTTACTACCGTGTTACGTCAACCGTAACAAGATACAGAGCGGCGTCGAAGTAACAAGTTAATGTGTCACAGCATCTGAACATGGGCGAAGGAAATGCATTCTCTGTTGGTTACACCAAAACAAACTTACTCGGCTTATATAAGAGACAGCACGCTGTGGATTACGTCGTGTCGGTGCATTGCCACTGCGCGCTCTTATGTACTCCATCAATGAAGTTTTATCACTTTGTATAGTTTGCAGACTAGTAGACATTAACATTGGGTAACTGTCTGGGTCAAAAGAAATAAGAGACACGCATTGAGATGATCTGGATACAATAAGTGAGAGTATATACGAAAAGTAAACCGAAACATAAATAGAATAACTCTAACTGATGAAAAACGAACAGAGAACATACTAGACGATGGAGATGGAGAGAAACTGACAGGAGAATAACGAAATAGAATAATGATGAAAGAAGCTGGAATGGTGCTACATAAAGGTACCTAGTAAAATAATATTACTAAGTAGAAATGGAAAATAATTATCTAAATTGAAGATACGAGTCAACCACTGGTACCTCTAATTACAATTTAATAACCTACGATATTAATGATATAAATAATAATTACTGAAAAAAAAGTACTATTGTTATTATAGAGACACAAATTTTTAGACGGATAAATATAAAATATGAAACATGACTCCCTGTAGATGATATAACGATTACGTACATAACCTTTCCGGAACAAAAGCTAAACAACGTGATGATTCATAAAGATGCACAAGATGCTTTTAAATTACGGCCTAGGTTACGGAATAGAGGAACTTGAACAATGAAAGTTTTATCTTGTTTTAATACCCTTACCTACATCCTTATGTCTACCTTTACTCGTAAGTTCAATTTATAACAAAATAATGTCTATGTACATATTATGCTTATATTATGTACATAGCTACACTACTTCTATAATACTTCTTTTTTAAATAAGTATATTAGTACGAAAAAGCAAATTGGAAGTGTCTCACAAGAAGAAACTGAAATTGCTAACAATAGTCATCACAAATATGATAATTTTACTCGTTGCGCAATAATAGTCAAACAATATTAAATAAAACAAAACAAATATCTGTAAGCGATAATAAAATTGTAAGTCCACGCACAAAAAAAATTTAATTATGTGAACGAGTGTAATCACAAAATATCATCTTATTTAGAGTAATAAATAGTATCTTTATGATATAATAATAAGATTGTCTTCTATCAATTATCATATACTTAAATGCAAAACGCTAAGTAGATAATAGACATGTGATAATGAATATGTCTATTATCTACATAGACAATTTCATGTTCAAGAAAAAAATAACATTTATGAGTTATTATAAATATACACACAGGGACACCTATTTGTACACAAATATGTATTCGCAACAAACAAAAAACAACCAAGGTCTTTAATAAGTCCAAAACTGCAGCAATTTTTTGGCAATGAAATATTGGTTTAATAAAAAAAAATTGCAGCTTACCAGATATTTGTAACACTATTAATCCAGCTAATATTAACCACTTTGCACCTGTTATCATCTTGTCATGAAAACTAAAAGGGTCTATTCTTGAAAATAAACAAATAATAGTAGACACACACAAAAACAAAATTTGCTTAAAATCAAGATCACAGATAATTTTATCACAATTAATTCGAACTTCGAATTTATTACTTTCGAACGCACGGTTTGAATGTTTACTTTTTTATTTTTATTTTTAAGGCCCTAAATGCGTGTGCCACGTGCGTAATTCGTACGGGTACTGAACAGCTAGCGAAAGTGAGTGTTTGATGTTGACCCTCGCCTCGTGCGCGTGCCTGACTTCCCCCCTTTTGTTTAAGAAGACTGCAAATTCGGTCACTCCTTGCATAATTACTGCACATTGAGAATGTATGTGAATTTAACTTTTATAAAAAATATAATGTCAAAAAAAATGGTGGCGTAAGCTACTTATCTAGGCCATTTTTATTGATGGCTAGACATAAAACGAACCAAAAAACATGATGTGATATGAATTCGACTGATAAAAAATAACATACTTACGTGTTAAATAATCTAATTTCGTAAGTAATACAAATCTCTTCATGTGGGTCATTTTTGTAATAATTTTGCCCAGGACAAATAAAAAACATTTAAGCAATAACTTGCTTACTCAATGATTTTAATCGACTCATGATGTACAGTTAGCGATAAAAGTCAATGCAACCATGTATTGTATATAAGTAATGTAAATTAGCGATCACTTGTATAATGCAACGAATTAGACAAAAATTCCGATGGTTTTAATTCCATTTAAACGCAAAGCGTTATAATAGTGACTCAATTTATCGTAACAAACATAATTGGTCTAAGTTAGGAGCTCAAGGTATATAATACAAAATAATTATCTATTTCTAATACAGGTAGAAATTCAAGTTCACCAGCATTTGTTTTCATCTTTTAAACCAGTGCGTTCAGTCACTAGGGTAATAGAATATCGATGAGGATGAATTTATCATGAATATGAATTTATATTGGTTATCTATATGTAGATAAGAAATATAAACAGTATCGGTTACACAAACCGGAACATTTTGAAGAATTCTGAGAAAATATTAGTTTTCTTACATAAGATGCAGATGTAGGTTAAAAAAATACTTAGGTATTGTTAGTAGCAATAGAAATAGTGGTATATTTTTCCTCATACATTAGCAAGTTACAATTACTTAACAAGACATCCTGTCTGTAGTCGGCAATGTCACCTAACTCTGCATCATTTTTAAAACGATTTTTGACATTTTAATTATTTTACTGAGCTTGTCTTCTTTCTTTGTAAAAAAAAAACAATTTAAAACTGCTCACTTCACAATATAAAAAAGTGTAGGTTTCTGGGCCATACCATACTTAATTACCACGCTTAGTACCATATCAGGATAATTATAAGAATATTTTCAAAAAATCTAAATCAATCCAATCCATTCTCATACTTACCTTAAATAACGAAAGCGAAACGTGAGGTTATCAATAAAAATAATAAACAGAAGAATTTTAAGAATTGTATGGGTACTTTTTATAATAATTATGATAGCATTGTCATCATCTGCCTGTCTTTGTCTCAGTAATTTGGGGCCAGCGCAATACGTCATTCTCTTCCAAACATTCCTGTCAGATGTCATCTCCTTAATCACTCCCTTCCATACCATCTTTTCTTAGGTCTTCCTCTGTTCATTATTTGTTTTTTTTTTCATAATTTATTCATCTATTACCTACCTATTACATCGTGGGACCGAAAGTCATAATTGGCGAAACATAGGTGCCAATACACCTCTGCCTACCCCTTCGGTGATTTACAGACGTGAGTATGTGTATTCATCTCTTCTCTACTTCTCTACTTCACCTCTTAACCTACTAGATTATCACCAAACCACGAGCCTCTGTAAGTATATTTACATAATATTAATAATTTAAAATGTAATACAATAATTTCCAACAGACAGAATGCAATGGAATTCACAATTCACTCAAAAGCATCAGACACCTATTATTGTTATTCTAATGCCATTAAAATTGTAATGAACTGTTGTTATTGCTCTTATGTAATTGTTTGAAGGTGTTATAGGCGGCGCTACGGTATATAAATATGCTTGCTTACAATTCGCAGTAATTTTAATCATTATTATCTCAGTGGTAATCCTAGTTACCTCCAAATCTTTGGTTTTAGAGCCTGGGGACCGTTTTTTTATTTAAAAAAATTATAAATAGGTTAGTACCAATATAATATCAATAAATAAAATGTAAATGTGAATGCTCCTATATTTGAGGTTCTTACGTATAATAAAAAAAAATTAATGATAAGAAATATTTATATTTTTTATTAGATATTTATTCGTAAAGTTTATATTATAACTAGCTTTTGCCCGCGGCTCCGCCCGCATGAATGTCGATACAAATAGATATATACAAACCTTCCCTGGGCTTCCACGAATAATTCAAGACCAAAATTAGCCAAATCGGTAAAGGAGTTGTTGAGTTATAACATTACAACGAAAAGTGGCATTGATTTTTATATTATACTAGCTGTGCCCGCGACTTCATCCGCGTGGAATGTACTTAATAAAAAAAATCAGTTTAGTTTTTTTTTGTTTTTGGCATTTTTTTTTTAGCCTAAGTTACTCCTTATTACATAAGCTATCTGCCAGTGAAAGTCCCGTCCAAATCGGTCCAGCCGTTCCAGAGATTAGCCAAAACAAACAGACAGACAGACAGACAGACAGACAGACAGACAGACAGACAAAAAAATTAAAAATATATATTTTGGTATGTGTACCGTATATACATTCATATGCATGTAGTAGAAAGCGGTTATTTTAATATTACAAACAGACACTCCAATTTTATTTATTTGTATAGATAGATTAAAATTTACCACAAGTATCAACTTCCTATATTAATAAAGACAAAGATTATGAACATGAAGTTTTACAGAACTGGGTATAAACTGTGTAAATAACTTAGCCTGCGTAGGTAGGTATTACTTAATTTGCGGATGGTCAGCAAATAAGGCCACAGATGCAACATTAACGTTGTCCACTGGGCTGCACAGTTTTGCAACCGTATATTGAGGATACAAGACAAGGATGTGGGGAAAGCCTCTACTAAGTGTCCGGTTGTCTTGTACAGTCACCGACGAAATTATTACGATACCAAAAAAATACGATAATACACTTTTTTGATTTGAACTTTGACATACAAGGTTTTACTATAAAAAAATGTTGTGTTCTATTTTAAGTCGTATTCACAATACTCATAATAACCATTTCCTCAGAATCAGCGAATTCAATAATTGATTTATTCATCAATGATTGCGTATTAATGCAATTATGCGCTAATACCTACCATAGATTACCTAATCTAATACGCTTTCACTATCTGAGTCTTTTTAAGAGAAAAGGCTTATATGGTAAATATGTTTTTATTTAGTGTATCTGTTACCGGAAATGTGTATAATCCGGAATTCTATACAATGCCTAGGCATTGTATACAATGCCGAGTGCGCAGCAGGAAATGTAACTGTCTTTAACGATTTTGTTGCCGATTGTATCTGATTATAAGTCTCATGTCCGCTAGCTTGATTTGGAAACATTTAAATATAGTCTCTCAAAAAATAAACGCAAGCAGCCTTGCTTGGCACGGTCATTTCGATGGTTGCATGTAATGGTAATCCGTTACAACAAAATATTATGTTAAGGTTCGATAACACCGTCAGCTTCGCGGTCAGCTGATCACACTGATTCATAGTTGCACAATCAATTATAATAGGATGTTAAATAATATATAAACATACATATTAGATTAGTAGGCCTTTCGATCTGGAGGCCCTGAATTCGAATCCTGGCTATTGCAACTATACTGATGTAAATCCACTCCCAACACAAGCATTTGGCAATCTCCGTGGTGAACAATTTTTGAACTGAATTCAATAACGGCGATGTTCTAAATTCTAATAATTGGGTTATTACCATGGTTTACAGTAAGATGCATTCGAGACTTTCATGGTCTGCTTTCTTTCTCTATTCATTTTTATCCGGCACGGAGTTGCTTCAATCTGTTATGAACGGTCGCCCTTGTTACGACTAATCTGATTATATATACTTAGTATTGCATACTCGATTGTCGAGTTTAATCGGTTGACATTTACGTGATACATTCCATATTATTATATTGATGTTCACTTTAAAAACTAAATGTTAAAATTAACATTTTAACCCGGTTATGTGTGTAATTTTTGAAATTATTTAGCAATAAGTATAAATAATGTGTTATTTGTTGTTTCATGAAAGTAAGATGTCGGCATCGCGTCGTATACCAGTAAATATTATATTCTAGGACATTACACAGCGCCAGTATTTAATATAGATGCTTCGGTAGTTTAGCGGTTCGTATGTCCTGTTGGCTTTATGTTCGACAGGAATTGGGTTCGAATTCTGGTCATTATCCTCGTAGTACTACTAATACAAGGAAGATACAGATTATTTATAGTCTGGATTGGCTAAATGTATTATCTCGGGAACAGGTTTTTGTGGGACATGAGAACAGGATCAGTATTTTTAGATAGTGCACATGCCAATGCTTGACGTAGCCATCGAGTGCTCTACATATCCTAGTCCTTGCCATAATTTGATTTGTCTTGGCTTTTATGACAATGACTGTCATATGAATTCCTAACCCCAAGAGGATAGCCTGTGCCAGAGCCTCGTACCAGTCACTAGATATCAGGGCTGGTAGATGTCGACTCGAAAGTCTAAGTGTAGTCTGCACTACACTGTATAGTACCTACATTATGAATAGAAAATAGATCTATCCTGTAAGGTAGCTTGTAGTGGCAAGTTCTGCACTTATAGTCACCGATAAGAAGACAAGAGTGTGAGTGAGAGAGAGTGATACTCGTATTTTGCTTTGCTGCGAAACATGCAGACTTAAATTTATAAATGCTTTTAAGAAAACATGTAGCTACTACCTATTCTGTGCTCCTGCTAATCATAAAATCAGACATTTTGTTATTGTACAGATTTTATTATACGCGGCGAAGGTGAAGATTGTAAGCTACTCTGAAATGTTGCGGGTAACCAACAATTTTAGTATATTGGGTTTCATTATGACACCTCTATGGTGTCATAACTAATGTTACAAGACCTAGGTATTACGTTAATATTGCATATGGCTTTAGTACTGTATATTCTTTGAGGGCCTGAATTGCTTTCGTACGGACTTCTAAGTAAGACAAGGTTTACAATAATAATTATTAAGTGTTATTATTAGTACTTTATTTTCAAGTAACTAAGACTCATAAGGTTAGTAACAAGTCATTAAACTTACTGCTATGTTAGTAAAATAATGTGATAAAATCACAGTTAAAACAAATTAAAAACAAACATTAGCTGGGCAATAACAATAACACCGATGATTATATTATCAATTCATCCTTATTATGTAATTACTGGGTAGGTATTCAATTATAACGGGAATTAACGCGATCATAGTATAGGTAGATATCATGGAACGCGAGAGTTTAAAGGTTAGTTACGACAAGGTTTCCAATACGATTTTTTTTCTAATGCATCTGTAGACACATCAAACTGTGTAAGTATTCAAACTAAGTAGGTGGTTGTGTTTTTGAACCATTTGGGGTTGAAACAATGGGGGCCATAGGGTTAAAGTGCTTGTTTTATATACAGAGACTAGACAATGTGGCTAATCGATACTACACGGGGGTGAGACATTATCTTGCCTAAATAATTACCATTTGCATAAGACATAGCAATCCTGCCACCCTTAGAAATGTCACTATCAATCCATACTAATATTATAAATGCGAAAGTAACTCTGTCTGTCTGTATGTTACGCTTTCACGCCTAAACTACCGAACCGATTTTGATGAAATTTGGTATAAGGGTAGATTAGACCATGAGAAAGGACATAGGCTATGTTTGGACGCGATAACCGACATCCGCGCGGGCGGAGCCGCGGGCAAAAGCTAGTCACTCATAATGCGAAATAATTTTATGAAACATGTGAGTAAAAATGTCTTTTATTTAGTGAGTTTATCTTTAAAACTATTTATTATAAGGTCAAATTAAATCAACCGGATTTAATTTGACCTTTGAATTTGTTTGATGGACTTCTAGAGAAAATGAGGAAACTCCTCAAGATTAGATAATTTGTGAATGATTGCTACAAAACACATAATGATTTTGGTATATTCTGTAACAAGTTAAGAGTTTTCTTTCAGAAAGTATGATTTAGTGCAGTGAAACTAATGAAATATACATGGCCACCGAAACTTCTTAATTATTTATTGAAATCATTATTATGATTTTTGAAAACCGTTGTTTTGTACATAGCCGTGAGTAGGTACAATAGGAGGAGATTATTGCCTCCTGTTGGGCATGTTCCCTCATTCTAAGAACAAACTACTTGCTAACAGAAAGATTATTTAATATTGATCATCGCACATCACAGTGATCCTCAAATAACATAAACCCAAATCAACGGTCACGGAAGCATTCTTTAAATAAACTTTTTGTAGGAATGTTAATTTTTTTATGAAAAAGTTCTTGTTAAAAAAGGTAGGAAATATTTCATTGCTTTATAGTTATTTAAATGAGTAAGTAGGAAATGTTAAAAATTTCCTACTTACTCATTTAAATAAATTTGTTTGCTGACTCAGATACCTACTGAGATTATGAATCGTGGTAGGGGTTTAATCAAAATAAATGTACTTGAGAGCTTTTTTATTTAAAGAAATAACCTTTGATAAACCAACACTTTTTCGTTTTATGAACTCTTATTCAATACTTAGTTTTTTTTAATGCATTGTAACGTATTTTAAGATGGGAATCACCCTAACTGGATGTATTACTAAAGACTAGACTTTATTTAAAAGAAATACGCATAGGACGATGCGGAATTTGAACTTCAACTAAGTTTGTTTAAATACCACGATATGCGTGGGATTTTTTTTAACCCGGAATTCCTTTTAACCTGATTTATGTTTTTAAATACCTATCTAAAACGGAGTGTATTATTTTTTGTATCATTTATACTTTAAATTCCTTACATTTTAATGAATTATTTCCTATTCCTTATAAATATTTAAAAAATAGTAGAAATTTAATTACCTATTAAACAAATATAACGATTATGCTACTATAATCGTTTTGTAAAGGTTTATAAACATTCCTTAATAACACAAATATTTCGAGGATATTTTGTTATTTGCGAGGATATATATATTGGACTGAGAATATCAATTATAGTACAAGATTGTATTGATGAAGTGTAATTAAATTAACTAACTTATCGACTTTGCTAATAATACCAGAAACTAAGCGAAATTTGCGTCAACTTTATATAACGCGGTTATCCATGCTCATAGTCTAGTACAAAATACTATCTTGCATCAAAGTTGGCAGTCCCATTTTTCTATTCCTTCTCTTGACTTTCATGGGAGTAACTACACTCTAACCACTCAACGCCCAGAGGACTACCTGCGTCTGACCGTCATCCATTAGCAGATAAATATAGGTGATACATTATTCCTTTTTGTTTTAGATTAACCCGCTCAACATTCAAAATAATTGCTCAATAAATGTTAACTCATATTATGGAAATTTTGTCTAAAAATTATTATCATACCGTTTTATTTTAGTCAGTAACGTAATCCACTTATCAAATATTAGTACCAATGTATGTACTTAATATAAGAGAGTGGGTTCGATTTTAATCTAACGAATGATATTGATTGTTACGTAAGAATTGAATCTTAACTTCATTTTGAATGGGCTTGGACAAAAAACTCGTACAAATAATTATAATTAAGTAACAATAACATTATTAGGATTCACGAAACGCGGAAGACGGAACTGCTCACACGTTACCTCGCCACTTAAAATCACAGAGATCGAACTAGCAAGTGCTTGTACTTGAAAATTCAAGTTCGAAAGTATATCTGCAGTAATAAATGTTGTTACGTGAGTGCGACAAACCTGTAGGTGACTACAGGTTGGTCACTTTTAAGCATTTACCAGTAATTTTATCATAAGAAGTTGACTTTTAGTCTCGTTTACTATCACCACATACTGCCTACATAATTATTATGCTACTCTTTGTACTGTGAGCGACTATATTGCAGGTATTAAACCTTGTAAGGAGGTCGTACGAGATATATTTATTGAGAGGTCACATTTTAGATGTCGTACGAGAGCGTAGCTCCCAAATGATAAGAAAAAGGTATTAGATTTAAGAAAAAGTATAGACAAAAAATTCAATAAATCGTATATCATGTAATTCGAGGATAAGAAGTGCTTCTTTTTGATTTATGCCTTCAATTGGGTCCACGAGCATAGTGTGGCGCAGCATTAGTACTGAAGAAGTATAAACCACGATCTCTGAAAAAGTAGATGAAGATTAGAAACAGGAGATAATGTAAGTGTTATAATAAATATAAAGGTGAATAAATCTGTCAACTCTAAAGAAGGGGCGAAGAAAGAGCGTCGTATTTCCTTACTTCGGTTTGCTTTATATTTTTAAGGAAAAGACAGAGGTTCCCCAACCCCGAGAGGAAAGTCCCCTCAAGAACCTTGTACATCAATCAACAGAAATAACATCTTGGCTATTTCATTACACATCATTACGTATTCTACTGTTAGTTCAGTTCAAATTTATGATCGTATACCTACACATTTTATTTAATTATATTGGTATATTCTGTATATCTTTTTTTGCTCTGTCACCTGGTAGTAAGGCTGTCGGCATGGGCCGAACCGAGGCGGGAGCTAGTGGCGGCCCTGGGAGTGAGAGTTCTCACCCTCGCCACCCTGCTCACAGCAATGGTCCGCTGCGCGGACGCGTGGGCGGCCGGCGTCTCCTTCAGCGAGCAGGTAATGGTCGTGAAGGAGACGGCGGAGCGGGAGAGGCGGCGCGAGCGAGAAAGACTCGCGGATCGCGCCGCCCGCGCGCGCAGGCAACTCGGGCGTCGGAGGGCATTCCGGGGGCGAGTTGGGGACACCGTTGTCCCCCCTCCTGAGGAGGGCCAGACCGTAAGGGATGGCCCTGGGTCAGCCGGGGTGCGAGGGATATGTCTTTGACAACCTCACCTCCGGCCTAGCACCAAGACCCACAGCCGGCGTGCGGTTTTAGTCGGTTCGAGTCCGACATAACCTCCCCTTCCGGCTCCGGCAGGGGGGGTATCCGTGGGGATTTCCGCACGAAAAAAAAAAAAAAAAAAAAAAAAAAGGTAGTAAGGCTGTATAAATTAAGAAAAAATAATCAAGGACCTACATAATCATAAAAACAAAAACTTCGACTTTATCTTGGGATCATTTTCTCACTTCATTGTTTTAACCTTATAAAATAACTATCATTGGCCAAAATTAAGACTTATCATGTTAACTATTGATGACCTATTTTGTGTAGAGGTCAAGCCTAGGTTCATGCAGGGACACTGATTTGACTGCAATTTGGGTAAATGTTTGTAATTTAATATTATATTTTTTACAATTACCTATCTTAAAAAATATCTATGTATATACGAGTACATATTCCAGAACCCTTCATACAAGCTATGCTTCGGATTTAATAGCATTAACTATTGACTGAAGAGTAGTTTTCACAAGATAAAGTATTATTGCAGAAAGTTCGTCCATTAAATTTCTTAACAAATACAATAAAGGGTGTACAATCACTGTGTTAGTTTAAGTAAGTATATTCTTTTCTTCACGATGATATTATACTCAAATACAATAAATGATGACGTATACATAATCAGAAGGAAGTAAGTCTGAATAAAAGGGAAACTGTCTCTTAGTGAAAGTATGGAAGTGTTTCGGTGCCTGCACTTGATCACAGAACGCGTAAAAGTTTTAGAATTACTGGCTATTAGCAGATCAATTATAAGGTTTTATTTTCATAGAACATTGAAACGTCTGGACAGATTTTTGCGTAGTTGTGATCTCTCGTTGTCTTGTTGGGAGTAACTATATGTATAATTGGAATTTTTCCAATAGGTAAGTTGGCTCTGAGAGTAAAATAAAATCAATGTTTTGAGACTGATTCGGGAATAAAACTTATTAAATAAAAGCTAAAAGTATAACTAAAAGCTCAGCTTGCTTCGCTCGACATTAAGGTCGCATGCCCACAACTTAACTGTTACCAAAAAGCCACAGACATGTAATCACTATCATAGGAGTCTTTATTCTCATTCAAATTATAAATACTTACATTAATTTCATAAATACTGATCAGATACTTACTTTCTTGAAACATATTCTCCGAAAATTACTTCGTCATCAGACTGGTACAACTCACACCATCCAATCGTATATGCAAACCATGAATAACATTTTGTTGCATAGAATCCTATCTGAGTAGTGATGGACTCGGCGTAGTAGATTGGTGCACGAGCGTGACTGCAACTGGACGCGGCTATAAGTAAGCCAACAATCGCCATTAATAAATATTCGAGCACTATACGGGGCCTACGGGAATTTATGAGGTCTCACAAAGATCTTCCAATTCCAAGTCAGCTTGACCTGCTAGCTGGTATACCTATCTGCTGATTAACGGATGGCTTGATTCCCCACCGCTGTATGAGCGACACACCAACCGAGGGCAGATGGCAGTCGCTTCCGCAAAATTCGAGATAAGCCACAATGAGTGAATGAGTAGCAGAGCGATCCCCAAGCGCCAAAGTACAAGCTCTGGATATAACCGGAAGAGATAAGGTAAGAGAGAACCATCCTAAGATTGTTAGGAGTTTTATCGTTTTTCGAACATTATGTGTTATTATGGGAAATTCATTCTCCGGCTACCTGATGTTATCACACTGAAACTAAGCTTGAGTGCTGGTAGAGTTACCTGAACTTCGACGAGGATAGGAGGAGGCTAATAACTTGCAAAAGGTACTCTAGCTGCGCCGAATGCGTTTATAGGTCTATTCCAATAATATGTCGCTGGAAACGACGCGACGCCCGAAGTACGCCAATTAATCATATAAAAATAATAGTATACCAATCACAGGCTCAAAAGGCCCATCGTTATTGGGTAGGTAATCAGTTCTTTTACTGAATAAGATCCAGGAGGAATTTCATTTTCTTTTTTTGTTAAGTTATCGTTATAGCGAACACGCGGGACTTTACCCCACTACGCCCACTTTTGTTTAAGATGGTAGCTGGTGTCGGTCGGGAGGATGCTTCCTTATTTTTGCTAATAAAAGACCATCACATATGTGCATTCGATTAAGTTCACTAAAAGCGACTTACTTTGTGTTTTAGTATTTTCACAACCAGGTTGCTTCAAGCAACCATTAGCAAAGAAGTCAACATGACCACTGGCTTCCAATTTTCCTTTCTCTAGACAGTTTGTATGAAGCACATCGACAAAAAGTGCATCGCTTTTGTCTAACTTCATGCTTGCGTTATTCGTCACAAAAAGAGGTAACGCTGGATCTAATCCTGCAATGAAAAAAAGTTTAACAGTCGGTATTATAACTAAAACGTGTGTATCAAATATCACAATATAGTCAGTCAACAGATAAGGTTAACATTTCGATTATTATAGAACAAAGGTCAGTTACCCTACATAAAATCCACTAGCAACAAGCAGGTCAAAGTAAATAAAACCGTATAAAAAGACAGGAAAACTATTGAATGTTGGTGGAGCTATCTCACAGGTGCCTTAAATAAAAAGTCAACGATAGCGAGAAGTTATAACAATACTCTGATAATTTTATTAGGCGCAAACAATAAAATCATATTCACCCATTGGTTGTAATGTCTCTCTAGAGATAGTTATTATCATCCAGACTTATTAACCTAGATATTAATATATCTAGATAAGAATATCCAGCCTCAACAGGAAGTAATTTGGATGTTAGATAGACAACTTCACCGTCACAATTAAAATAGTAGAAGAAACGCGTGACTACTGCCTTTAAAATCATAGCACTCTCATAGCCTACCTGTACTTAAATCCCAAAAAATAGTTACTTATTAATCATAAATGGGTTTTGCTTCCAATAAATTCATTGACTCTTTACTATTGGAACGAATATTAGTTGTGTAATGTTCTATATAAACAATCTATTGATTATATTATCGGATGACTTCCATTCACAAATCTAACGAAAATTTTATATTTAACTATCGCTATCGATTGAGAGGTTGCGTATTTTCCAGTTTATCTGAGTTCTATACATTTTTATATCATGATACTTAAAAGAATTATGTAAACAACGTTTATAATCACAGCGCATCTAGACAAAGTGACATTCTAGTTCTATTAATGTCCTACAGATTGCAAGAAAATTCTGATATTCGATTAAGTCTTTGTAACTCAGAATTTTTTAATAAAGTATACAATAAGTCATTAATAACGAATAGAAAAAAAATAGTTTCTAAGCTATTCTCTTAATAGAATGTTACTTTGTCTATAGACCTAGTTTTATTCTTACCCGTGATTCTACTTATCTTCCCACTTGTAATGTAGTTACCGATGTACCCCGCTGTCTGCCCACCGAGACTAAAGCCAATGATATGGAACAATTCAAGTGAGAATCCATATTTTTTGACGAGAACATCAATCAACTGAGCAGTGCATTTGCCCACCAACTCGGTGTTGCGAGCAGCCTGTATGTAACAAGGCTCCCGCGCTATCGGATTGTAGTCGAGTGATATAATGTTGTAGTTGCAGCATTTCATGTACGCTGCAAATTTAGATGAATGTGTTAATCAAATTCCCAACCTCATATTATATATTACTAGCTTTTTCCCGCGGCTCTGCCCGCGTGGATGTCAAAATCCCTTCAATGGTTAAGGCGTGTAAACGTAACATACAGACAGACAGAGTTACTTTCGCATTTATAATATTAAGTATGGATGTATATATATATATATATATATATATATATATATATATATATATATATATATATATTATTTATACCTTTATGAAGGTTTAGGATATGCTTTTTAAAGGATAAGGTTGCCAACCCACCAATGTTAGTGATCCTATAAAATATAGATTGGCCATGTAGATGGGTGATTTGCTTTATTGATCAAACTGTCTCTATCTACACTAATTTTTATACCATGGCCAGTCTAACTTGGTCGAAACGTCAGCCAAATCAAAGGTACCTATACCATGATTACGTTAAATCTACTACTGATCGTATAGTTTTATCATCTAGATTATAGAGTCATAATTTTGATTTAATTCCTTTCCACAATGAACATTACATTACCTAGGTACTACTTAATGTTAGTACCTAATGTATGCATTTACAAAAAAAAACTATATACGCCATATATACAATATATATATAATCTCTTAGAACATTATTCATACAAAATATCTATGTTGGTTACCTGGTCGGATTTCTGTATTTGGTGCAAAGTCTTTGTACCCTGTATATCCATGTATGAGAATCTTGATCTGTGCATTGTCAACCCATGGAGCATTTTTAATGGAATTTGGATCATTGACTAAAATTTGAAATGGCTTGTTTTCATTAGCTCTAAAAAAATCCATATCGATTAAAAGATAAATCAATTTTATTATAAATAAGTGCCCTGTGGGGTAATTTAGTAACGGTCTGAAGATTCGCGTTCTTGTTCTTCTTCATCCCTATTGTAAATCCCGGTTCATCAATTCGTGCAATTGTCTCATAAATAATTTCTTACAAAAATATCGCTTCACATAATTAATTGGAAGCTATATTATAGTATGGTACTCAATACAATTATTGCAATAATTTTGATAGAATTATATAGTCTGGAGGGCACAGTAATATTTTATGTCAGGCACAATGAGCTCTTAGATTTTTTTCCGAGTTATCCATGTCGAATAACTCAGATAAAAATGAAATAAATATTCGCCAGATGACAAATCGAACGATATATCACGTTTAGTTCATTGCAGTAGGGTAACAAACAGCTGTATTTCAATTGAACTTCATCAATTAAACGTAATTACTAGTAACTGTACTCATTGATCATCATTATAATAATTAACTATAAATGTACAAGCGTACATATTTTGCCTTGGGCATTTCCGAAAGATTATCATAATTAAACGCCTGCTAAAAGATATTACCACTTGCTATTTACAACCATCAGGCATTATAATAAATAAATATAGAGCCTGGGCAGTATCTAAAACTAAAAAATATTTGAATACTACACAGTACATTATAAAATACTCAATTTTTATACTGTGTGTATCTTGTAAAATTACTAGTCACACATACATTGAAATAAACACGTCACTTGTAACATTTTCGATTTTGAGTGTAAACACTCTAAACCAATGTGTGTAGTTTAAGTAACTTACTTAGTATATAACCAAAATGTTATATTGATGTTGGGACATTCCATTGGTGGTTCTACGCATGCTGCAGTAAGTGTAGGTTTTCCAACTGAAAATAAAACGTTTAAAATTTTGATGTAAATCTTGGCGATAGAATTCCATTCCGATTGTAATTCCTGGTTTTTGTTGGATGTCCAAATGTGCACCCTATGCAACGGAAGCGGCTACACCTTTCCCCCCAGGGGGAGACAATACCACCTGCAGTCAATTCCGTACAAGACAGGAGTGAACTTATGAAGGGCTGCTCGGAGGCTCAACTCTTGTCCCTCTGACAAGCAGACGACAAAGTGAGCATTGTGAAGAACGTGGCATTCTCCATTTTAGTCTCTTCGCGATATCAAAAGCAATATAAACGTCTGTAACTAGAGAATCCGTCAAAAATAGTTTTATTGACGGTTTCCGTTCTCAACCCACGGAACTAGGTATCTTCTTCTGAAGCTTTTTCAGCTTGGAATCTAGGGTCCACTTTAGTCCAGTCTAACTGCCGATTTGGCTAAACTTCGATATTTTCTGTGAAGCGATTGCCATCTGACCTACATAACCCATAGACGATATCCAGGCATTGCAACTAGATCAGTTGTTGAACCTTTGGGTACTCCAACTATCATTAATTGCTCTCCGAGGCACGACCAGAACAATGCAAATACCCATATTTATTTATATAAATATTTATACTGTGCGGGAATCGAACCCGCGCCTCCTGCGTAGCAGCCACGGTCACTACCGCTACGCGCCGGAAGCTGTCACGCTCAACCCACGGAAATATACCCACGAGTAAAAATAATAAAAATGATTTCGTTTTCTAACAACTGCAGAAGTGCAAAGTAGGTATGTCCCTATACGGGGCCCCTGTGTGGACGGAGAACCTGACGGCCAGTAATGTGGCTAGATTGCTGAGCCTGCAGAGGGTGATGGCTGACAGGGTGATAAGGGGATACCGCACGATCTCAGATAAGGCAGCATGTCCTTGAAGTGAGAGACCTTGCGTTTCTATTTAAATGGCACATAGGAGGCGCAGAAGCGGGGCCAATGGCCTGCGTCTCGACAAATCGAGGCCCAGTGGTCCCAGTTCTACCAGGAAACCGTGTAGACATAGAAGGTGCGACTTGAGGAACCAAAGGGGGGATTCGCCAAAATCACGGCCGTCAGACCGGTCATGGACGAGTGCCTGGAGAGGAGACATGGTGCTCTCTCCTACCGGTTGTCACAGATACTTACCGGGCACGGTAGCTTCGGTAGGTATCTATGGCGAAGACCCCGGGAAACCACGGCCGAGTGTCAGCACTGCGGGGACCGCAGCGATGATACAGCGCTCTACACGCTGGTGGAGTCCACGGCGTGGGCGCAACAGCACCAGGTCCTCGTAGTGGGTTTGGGCGTGGGCACTCTCTCGCTTAAAACCATGGTGCGAGCCATGGTCTCGAACGGGAGTAAGTGGGTCTGCGGCGCCTCTTTCTGCGAGCAGGTCATGCTCGTGAAAGAGGCGGCGGGACGGGAGCGGGAAAGATCTCTCACACCCGAGATTCACCGAAGACCATCGGCCTCCATGACCGGGGGCCTGTGGACAGTAAGTTGGCTGCTCACCGTCTTTACAGAAGCAGGCCCATGACGGCAGCGTGACGTAAGGGAATCATGCACGCCCCCCCTAAGAAGTGGGCTGACACCAGAAACCCCCCCCCCCCATAGACGCGGGATAGCCCCCGAATCACCCCCTAAGCGAGGCCGCAATTGTAGCCTTAGGTCTGATGGGAGTCCTGGAACATCCTTCCAAGGGCTTACCCGGGGCTTCCAACCATAAGCTGTTGGCCGTTACCGTGATGGTTTTTAGTCGGTAGGAGTCCGGCATAACATCCATGAAGGATTTTCCCTCACGGTAAAAAAAACCAACTGCAAAAGTTCAAACTACCTATTAATTTTAGATTTAAGACATATTTTTGTTCTTGATCGATAACTTTTATACTTGAATGTGTATCCGTGAAACTCATTCTGTCAATCTGTATCTATAAAAATCAATGTCTTGAATGTGACTTTGACTTCTATAGGTAGGTACACCAGCTGTATCTATAAAACTCCGTGGCTTGATTGTGATTGTGACATTGAGTTTTATAGATCCAGCTGCTAAAATTCAGTGACACATTCATGCCACTGAGTTTTATAGATACAGCTGATCCGGGGCTGGAATGTAATATCGAGTTTTAGCAGCTGCATCATTAAACCTTAGTGTCTTGAAAGTGACAATGAATTTTATAGGTAGTTAACCTATAAAACGGTAGCCTAGTATATGATGCGTCCTAGTAGGAGGTACTTCAATCCCATCATCATGGCTTTATAATCCCGGTCATGTATAACCGGGGTTAAAACTATCTACATGAGGTATCTCATACTGATGAATTTTTTTGAGTTAACGGTAAGACTTCTTAATACTACTTCTAACTTTTCGTGTTATGAAGCTTTTGCCCGCGGCGCCGGCCGCGTTGATGTCGGTTATCGCGACCAAACATAGCCTAATTTAATTTCAACGCCACACACAATAATATGACGTTCTTATAACTATGTTTCATAAAATCTAATATATTACCATATTCCATGAAAGTAAAAAGAAAAAATGTTCTAGTCTACCCTTAAACCAAATTTCATCAAAATCGGTACAGTGGTTTAGGCGTGAAAGCGTAACATACAGACAGATAGAGTTACTTTCGCATTTATAATATTAGAATGCAGTATGGATGGATGTTCAACGAGTAGATAAATAAAACTAAAATAAAAGAACCCAGAGTTTGCCTTTCGACTTCTCCTTCTTCATTTTGCACGGTCTTGGCCATCTATGGTGGTGACTCATTATTTTCCCTATTGTATGAGGCCGAATTACAGTTAGTAAAGTCTGAATGTCTATCTATACACATCTGCAGGTTTCCACCGTAAATTATTACTCGATGTTGATTGTTAAAGTTGAGTAATATTCATCATGATTTAATATTTTACTCTGGTCTGATTTCATTTACATTTTTGAATGTTTCTTATTTTAAGGGATGCCATGTGTTTCAGCATTGTTGCTCTGAGTCACTTCGATTGTGCGCTACGTGATGGCAACTTTCGCACCGGGTACAGGGCACGGCGCACTTTATTTTTAAGGACGAACACAGATGCGTGTAATTTATTTAAGAAACATTAAAATAATATAGTCGAACCACTATATTATTTTAATGTTTCTTAAATAAATAATAGTATAACTATGAGAAATTATATTTATGCTTTAGTGTAAAATAAATAATAGTATAGGCACACAAACTTTTTTTAATTTTAATTTTCGATATTTATCTATAATTAGGTATCTTTAATGAGCACAATAATATTAATTTAATTATTTAAACACTACATATCAAACTCACAATACCCAAATTTTAAAATTAAATTGTATACTACACAAAAGCACTTCTTACAATTTTTTAATTTATTATTTCATATGAATTTATCACAATATACTCACATAAATAGCAGAAAATCAAGAAAATTATGGAAAACATTATCACGAGAACTTTAGCGCTTCAAAACTTCTCGGAAGGCCTGCGTAACTCATTTATATAAACCTAGTCGTACAGTGCCTTAATAAGGCAATAAACTTCACTCTTCACACAAGAAACAGCTGGTAAGACAAAGAAAACCATTCGGTCTCCTTGTTCAAGCTTTATTTGTCTTCTAACGTAGACTCACGACATGACTGAAACATACTAGTTTATAATGCGTTTACTAAACTCAATTTTAAATACATACTAACCTGATAGTTATTTGAGTTTCTTTATTGCATGATAGCTGTAACTAGCTGCGGTTAAGGTTGAGATTGACTTGTAACATTTTGGTGTAATGTATCAGGTTCGTGTAACAGAAACCTAAGACTTACTTGTAATGTCAGTTTGTAATGTATCATTGAAGCACACACAACGTCTACCCTGACGGCCACCAATGCACGTCTGCTGCGTGCTCCGCAGTGTGCAATGGCCAGCAGGGCCATTAGGGGGTACCGCACGATATCCTTTGAGGCGGCGAGTCTCCTTGCCGGATCCCTACCGTGGAACCTGGATGCGAGAGCCCTTTCGATGCTATACAGACATTATGATCCAAAATGGATGGAGCACACTTGAGCCAAGAGTTCGAATGATATATTAAAACACAAATTACAAGTCAGTCTGTGTCGCCGTATTGTAACAAGTTCGCCTCGAATGATACATTACAAACGAATGGTACAAGTCAGTCTCTACCTTAATAAATTTTTGTTCACATACACTTTGAAATTCAATTAAGAATTTTAATGTAGGTACATTGTGAAAATTATAACGATAGAAACATTTTTATAACGTATTTTGTTAACGTCAATTGACTCTATGTAGTTTGTATTTTGATATAACTTAATCCAAATTTGAGGTTTTCAAAACCTTGAGAGAATTAATAAAAAAAATAGGAAAATCTTTCTCATTTAGAGATTAGGACCAGGACATACTAACCGCGGGCCGCAGCTCCACTCGCATGCAATCTCTTACCATACTTAAATGCTGATGTTTTTCCCCTTTGGGGTAGGCAGAGACAACAGCCTGACATATACTTCTATCTTTACACACCTATATTACTTTTTATTTTTTATTCGGGCAGTAACAAGAGAATAATAATTACCCCTTCGGTAGCGCAAGATGAAATTTGAAATTTTGATGTTTAGTAATTTTGTAAGCTATTATATCCGCTTATTTTGAAAGACAGTCTTCGGGTATAGCCATCAATCTACAGTATAAACATATCTAATGTTGTTCATTAAACTCAAACAGTGAAGATAACCTAATTTACTAGGAATTAACTATTTTATTGGATAAGCAGTAAATACCAGTCTACGTTGTAGAACTTCTAGATAACAACATCGCAAAGAAGTAAGTACTGGATTGTTAGTAAGCGTACAATATAATTAAATGAAGAACCATTTTCAATTTTTACAGTATCAATATCGACTCTTTCATAGTGTTGTTCCAAATTGTTATGGAAATGAATTTGTCGTAAGGAAACACGCTCGTATTATCTTATAATTGTTTCGTGTATAGCAATGCCCACTTTGTGTAATGTAATTAGCGTTCAGCACTGTGTTGATAATAATTAAGGGCACTGTTTCTGGTTTTAGAATAATTTACAATCTCACTCGGAACTACAAACATATTGTCATCAGTAAATCCTATAAGAGTGTTATCTTTTAATTGTGCAAGGAATTTCCATTAAATTTGTATTTACCTACCTACTTCCGTACGTAAAACAATCACCATAAAAGGTTTTTCAGTGAAAAGTTACTATGTAATAAAATGAAATCTAAATATCACTATACATTCAAAAATAGTTAACTTCTTTTACTCCAACATAAAGACAAGCGGTATCGTCCTTTGATTAAATTATAATATAAATGTTGGGTGAATAATAATAATTGGTTTAATTATTGCAGTGTTGTTTAATTACCGTTTTATCAATTTGTTAGTGCAGTTTCAGATATATAAACGTTTAACTTCTCCGCAACAACGTAAACAGCACTTATGTGCTTGTTTATGATATCTAATGTGTACAGTAGGCACGCATGCATACGAATTCGAATTCGAATCTATCTCAACATGAGTTTGATTTCGCTACGAGTGTATACTTATGGACAGACAGGCGCATGAACAACGAAGAGATTCTAAGGGTTCCGTTGTAGGCCTGGGGGTGATCGGTGGAGCCGCCTGTCACCCTCGCAGAAGTAGGCTGCGGCGGTGGCGCAAAGTGCGCCTCCCCGTACCCGGGGCTAGGTGGGGACACTTTGGTTCCCACAACCCGAAGGGGGCCATCTCGAAAGAGATGGTCCTGGGTCTGCCGGGGTGCGAGAGATATGCTTCGGCAATCTCACCTCCGGCAACCAAAGACCCAAGACGGCGTGCGTTTTAGTCGGTTCGAGACCGACATAACCACCTCCATAGGCTCCGTGGGGTGATATCCATGGGGACTTTTCACACGATAAAAAAAAGTGTTCCGTTGTAGTACGGAAATCAAAATAGGAGCAGGGTGCTCTAGACGGTTTCACGCCCGGATTAGGAAATAGTGTCCAGTCGTCAGTCTAAGGCAAATTATAGAGCAATACTTACGACTCCTGGCTCCAGCTCTCCCACGATACAGCAGTGTTGCACAAACTCGTGCAGAACCTGTCTCATGGCAATATGACTGATGTTTTGATAGCTGACTATAGAAACTAAAAAGAATTGCAGAAGTTACCTTTCAAAAAAGTACAGAAGTAGTACCTCTAAATGTCGTCTAATTAGTTCAACTTGTGAGGAACGTCGCTTTAACTCAGTCGTGGATTTCAAGTGTTCACATATTATTTACTATCACCGTCTACTGCTTACCATTAAACGGACCTTGAGCTTTATTCGCCATCTCAATATTTCATTATCCATTACCGATATAGTTCCGAGAATGAGCAAATTAAAGTACCTACTAGTGAGCTGACTATATCTGCCGAAGGACCGATGGCCGTTGGAGGAAGTAAGTGAGTAGTGTGTAGAGACCACGAATTAGCAAACGTTAGGATTTTTTTATATTTAAGTAGTCAAATGTCTGCAACCTGCCTGATGGCTGAACACCAGCTTAGGTGTGCCTTCCAAAATAAAAGCGGCTGTCATTAGATATACTGTACCTAGACTGGCGGGCGGTCCCTATTTTAACGGATTCACCAGATGGTAGGATAGGGAACTCTTTTGCTTAGTCTCTTTTCTTGGGTCATTGCGCGTCACCAAATGATATTTCATGCGCTGCTTAAAGGACTAGGAAGAAGGAAACGCGTCTGTTGGTATAACTTGGACGGACTAGATGCAGCCATGACGCACATGGGGAGAGGTCGAGTCTAGCAATAAACAGCAATGTGCTGCTGGTGGAAAACTAGTCTCTGAACAAAATGAAAATGATATGGCCTTGTTAGCTTTATAAAATATATGCGAGTTGTACTTCTATGTTATCTTTAGCGTTATTGTTAAGTCATTAAATTTATTAAAGTACCTAATAAAAATGTCATATAGATACTGTTACTGAACCTAAATTTTGGTAGATAACCATGCTGTATGGAATTCGCGGCAGTGGCAACAGTAACCTCAAGGTACTTGTGGACGGGAATTAGTGCCACGTATACAAAATGAATGAATCTTTTCTAAAATATAAGTACCAATTACATTTAAGTGTAAAAATGTTACTAATAAAATAGATTGTAATTATCTGAATAAATGAGTTGTTATTATTATAACCAGGAAACAATTTTATGGAAGAGTTGGTTGATAGATACTTTCATAAATACTAATATATATATTCTGTGACCTAACTTAGTTTTAAGTGAGGTCTCACAATTTAATACCACGAAAAGACTGCTACGGGACGCATGTATGCCTATTCTATTTTATTTGTAAATTGTTATTTTCTTTTTTCCGGGTAAGTATAATGGGTATTGAATGATCCTTAAAAGAATATCGAGTGATTAAAGGCCTGGCGCGTATTGTCAAAGACACCTAAATAGGTATTTTGTGCAGTAAGAGTACCCAATTAAGGTAAGTCGTCAGCAGTATCAACTATTAGTTACTGCAACTGATACTTGTGTAGGAACTTTCAAAAAATAAAATAATGTAGTCAGTTTAAATTATATTTTATTCATGAAATCAGTCAGTTATTTAAAATTATTATTTAAAGTCATTTGGCACTTCACTAAATAATATGGCGATACAATCAATAACAGGTATGCTCTGAATGCTACTATTTACCATTTTACTATGACAGAAAAAGTCTCTATAAAATATCATAGAACTGTATGTTATGAAAATTATTTATTATCACTTCCATTTATTTGTATAATATAAGCGTATTTATAGGTTATAGAAGACGGCAACAAATCTAGTCGAACAATCAGAGCCCTTCAATATCTGACTTACAATTTGAAGTAACAAAATAAATCCCTTTTCATATATTTACACAAAAACATACCTACTCATAACATATTTACAAACTTTATATACAATGAGGTTTATTATATTTTTGTACCATTTTTTCGCAATTACAATGTCGAATTGAAAGTACCTACCAATTAAAATTAATGAGAGATTTACAGTGCCCTCTATCGCAGAAGTACGAGTAGTTAATTATAGTCACAATTACAGCGGACATTCGACATTGTCCACAATATTTGAAAAAACGACATTGACTTATAGAATTTTTTTTTGTTCAAAAATTACAAACATATTTTTATACAAATCTTAAAAATAATGAAACTTTATATAAACAATATATGGCAAGAAAATATAGAGACCTTGATACAAGATCGCAACATTTTATACATATTCTTAACCGAATGTATACTAAATATAAATATTTACAATCTAATTCTAATCCACTATATTAAACATACTCTTCAGACGGTTTCGGCGTGCCATTCTGCAGCCTAAGTGACGAAGATATTCTACCGTTCACAGAATCGGGTAATTCGGCTATATCTTTGAAGACGTCTATCATACTTTCAAAATTTGGGCCCCAGTTAAAGAGATCGAGAGGAGCTGGTCCCCATCCGAGTGCTGCTGAAGCCGGCGAACCATTTGCTTGTCTGTACAGAGCTGAACTTACGTGCGGCGCTAAATCGTCATCAGATGCGACAAGAGTACTCAAAGAACCACGAAACGAGGAGTCAAAACTTTCGTATGGAGGTGGTAATATAGGTTTCTTAGGATTACTACCACTGTTAACATTTTGTCGTCTAACATCTTCTAACTTATCTGCATTTATACTATTATTATCATATTCAATTTCTGAACAAGTGAAGCTATCGTTCCCACTTTCGTCATCAGACCCGGTGGAACTTCTGTTATCATCTGGCGGTGAGTGATGTCTATGTGACATGTGATGACCGACTCCCCCTCCTCTTGGTGCCTCACTTGAACTTGACACCGCATCTAATGTAGAAACTAAACTAGAAGTTCGTTGTCTGGCATTCATTCTTTCTATTTCTTCTGCAGTCAGCCCCACTGCACCTGAGCCAACTGAAACTACTTGTGGAACTTGTGGTGGAGCACTAGGTGTTTTTCTACCCGCAGAAGAACTTTGTCCACTTAATTGAGACATAACAGGACTATTTAAACTCCTTTCACTATTACTATGTAACGCATCTTTCCCAACTCCACCAGAACTAGATGTTGTGGCTAATAAAGCGCTTTGTAGTGGTTTGCCAGAAATATCGTGAAGAGTTAATATTCGTGGTTGTTGACTAAGTTCACTACTTGGTGACAATCGGGCCAGTGGTGTAGTTTGATGTTGTCTTGGCTGCGGAGGAGGTTGCGCAGCTTGTGGAACCCTGGACGGATATCCACTTGGATGATGGGGAGAGTGCCGATGCTGTGGAGTTTGGTGTTTATGATGATACCCTGCAATGGGTGGTGGTGTAGCTTTATATTTTCGAACACCTGCTGCTTCCCTAAATCCTTTATAGTGATAAACGATATCTATATCTGAGGGAGCGATAGAACTAGCGTTTTCTAGATCGTAATGTTCAGGTACTTCAGAGTTTAAATCCATTCCACTTGGGTGATCATGCGTGTGGTGTGAATTATTAGTAGATGGAGGTGGTGGTGGATGATGGTCATCTCTAAGTGCTGGACTCTTTCCTACTACTTCACGTTCGATGATGTCAGGACGTTGCGGTCGTGGTGGATCAATGTTCATAATTTCTCTATCTTTATACTTTTTCGATAATAATTCGGGACCGACTATGTGACCAACATTGCGTGTAATATCTACGTTCTCTGACATGTAACTGTTCAAACTAGTATCGTTGTTGTGAAGATTTCGGTTCATGAGACTATCATTCGTGCCTGCGATGAGGTTTGGTGCGTTTAACATTGCTGGACCACCGTTTTGCTTAGAATGTACCATACCACTTTTATTGACTGCACCATTACTTTTTTCTTTCTTTTGTTTCCGAAGTCGATAAAAAATAATAGAAACGGAAATTGCAACCAATAAGATGACAAAAAATACTATTACAAGTGTAATTCCAATACGTAATGGGTGATTTTGAGCAGCTCCAATACCAAAAGCACTGTGACAGCCATTGAGTATCTTCCCTCTATAGGTAGTTTCTTGAAATATACTTCCATTTCCACTAAATGGCTGGATTTCATGATTAATAGTAAAATTTGCCAAGCAACCTTCAAATTTATTTTGGCTCGATGTAGTAACCCATTCCGGTTTAATGCCACCTAGTGATATTACAGTTAGATAAGGATCCAAAAAATCATGAACACCTGCCGTATCAAGTTCTTCTCCTACGTTCTTAGCGTCGACGAGTAAACGTATGCTTCTACCGATGGACACTAAAGTGATGTTATGCCAAGTTCCATCAGATACATCACTTTGTTCTGCTTGACTCATGTTAACCACAGTGTTTTGTTTTGATGTATACATGACCTTTCCTTCTACGAGTTCAATCAATGTGAAGTATTTATCCGTAGCAGAATAAAATAGGACGCCATCTTTCCTGTGTGTTCTAAAAAGGAAAGATAAAGTTTTGGCGGGAACAACTTTACCAGTAGATTTTGTATTTTTCTTTGACCATCCAGTATTTCCCCCATAAAATGTTTCAAGTAATTGCATTCTTCTATGTTTTTCTGAAATTGTGTATGAAACAAATCCATTTTCTGCAACTGAAATAGACTGAAGAGAACGAGAGCAATCTGGTGAAACGAAATATGTATCACATTTACAAAGATTAGCTTTCCATCTGTCCAAACATTGACCAAGACCACATACGTCTTTTTTGAAACAGGCACCTTTTTCTGAGCGGTCACATTTTGGTTCCACACTTCGTGATCTTAAAGGATTTGTTAGATTGAGCATTCGTCCGTTAACAGTAATGCTATGCATACAGCCAACAAAATCATCGGAATGGATTTGTCCCGGACGTTCAAGCACTGGATCAGCTTTGTGAAGACCACCGATCAGCAAAGGTTCATTGTTGAAATTTAATGTTCTGAAAACAGAAATAGGATCCAATTAATTCAAAATACTTAGTTATTATTTGACTCAGTGATTCTGATACCAAAATGACATCAATAAACTTTAAGGTAAAAAAAAAATGATAAGCTTTAAGATTATCTACATTAAATTTTATATAATAATACAATAATACCCACCCTGCTTGTCCAATATCGTCATCGTAACATGAATCATCGCCAGGTTCACATTCAGTGCAGACATCTCCATGATCAGTACATGATGCTATGCTTAGGGAAATCACCCGCCCATTCCTGGTCGCTGTAAGTTTGTACCAACTACCATCAGCTAGATTTTTGTTAGAGTGCATTATCGCCACTGAAGTTATTGATGTTCTTGCGCCTCCAAAAGAGAAAGATGGCTTTCCACCGAGTAATTCTATGGCAATAAAATCTGATCTTCCACCCGTCTGTGCTCCATAATTGTATAACAATAAGGCTTCAGGTTTAGTAGTGGCAAATATTATCGTTATATCGTTAGTTGATGCATCAAGAGATGGAAATTGCATGTAAGAAAGTTCACCAAATCCGAAAGTAGTGCTTTCGCAATGTGTTCCATATCGACCATCAGTGCAACTACATTTATATCCAGGTTTCAAACTTATACAAATTCCTCCATGCATACATGGATTAGGTCTGCAGGAATCAACCAAAGCTTCACAATGATTACCACGATAACCAGGGCGACATAAACAGAAGAACGAATTTTTGTCTGCACTCTCTTTGCAGGAGCCTCCATTCTTGCAAGGATTATTATTACATACATCGTCCCTTTCCAGTTCACAAGTTTTACCATCACGGCGAGCTGGGCAAGTACATGTGAATTCATGACCTTGTTTTCGACATTGTCCTCCGTAACGACATGGATTAGGTGAACAAGGATCTTGCCGATTTTCACAGTTTGTACCTATAAATCCATCCGAACAATGACAAATATACTCGTGTTTTACTAAGGGTGAAGATAAAATGAGTGTAGAACTTTCAATGATTTTTGTATCATCTAGCACTCTGATTGAGTCAGTACATAAGCCATCATTTTGACACTTTTGAGACGCACATGGAAAATAAGAGACTATAATTTCTGTCTTTAGCAACTTAGTTATCTGCATTTCTTTAGTTTTTAGAAGCTTTTCTGTATTTTCTTTTTTCCAAATAGTGTTATTATCTCTTGTGGCTATTGTAATATCTAAATGGTTTTCTACTTCATTAATACTGTATAAGTAAACATTTTCTTTATTTCGAAGATCTTCTCTTAAAATTTCAAGTAAACTTCGATAGTAATACGTAAGAAAATCTGAAGCGGTCATGTTCAAAATTCTCATAGTTACAGACTGCTCTACAGTACTGTTATCAAAAGAAAAGAATTCAACACTTATAGACGATACAACGTCTCTGTGAACTCCATCATTGCCAGAAACGGAAAAAGAATAACCTTGTCCTGGTTTGACAGCGTTGGTGTAGAGGTTGCATCCTGCTCTGATATTCAGTAGTGACAAAGTCTTTTCAGATGTAGAATCTTTAATAATTTTACACTTATAATCGCCAATAAAATCAGGGTCGTTTGGTTTCACGTCAGCAATTTTTCCGCGTGGGACCTTATTGTTAAACGCGTATACAATAATATGTGCTGATCTCGGTGTCGGAGGATTATCGTTTCTGTCCAATACTTTTATTGATAACGTGTAATTTGATTTCATTACCGGGCTACCACTATCTTCAATTTGTATTACCACTTCTAAATTTGGTGTAGTTTCTCTGTCTACTTTCTTTGTGGTCACAAGGATACCAGTATGTCTGTGAACCTTAATATAGCCTTGATGTTTGCCTCCTACTATAGTATAGGAAAATGGAGCCCCATTTGGTGGCAAATCAGGATCTGTAGCGGAAATCGTAGCAATACTTGTGTTAGGAGGTTCATTTTCATAAACAGTGCCTTCAAAGTTAGATATGTCAAATATAGGACCGTTATCATTAATATCAGTCAAAGAAATTTTTACTGTAGCTGTACCAGTTTGCGGTGGGACTCCTGTGTCAATCGCACCAACAATCAATGAATAAGCTGGTAAAGTTTCTCTATCTAGTTGACGAGCTACTTCTATTTCACCAGTCTGTGGATCTATTTTGAAGTCTTGATTAGCGTTTCCTCCAATAATAGAAAAGCTAAACTGATTATTTTGTGGTCGTACGTCTTTATCAACAGCTTGTACTTGAATTACTTCTTGACCTATAGCGGCGCCTTCAGAAATAGTAGCTTCGTAATAATGATGCAAGAATTCTGGTGGATCATTGCCATCTTGAATAGATATTATAACTTGAGCTTCATCAGTATCATTTCCATGAATACCACCTGAGTTTTTTGCTAAAACTGTTAATACAAACCTGTTTTGAGTCTCTCTGTCTAAGTAACGAGCCACACGAATAACACCCGTTTGTGAATTTATACTGAAACCTTTGTCGTTACTTGATCCCACAAATAAGTAATAAATAATTCCATCATCTCCATTATCTTGATCTGTAGCTTGAATGATACCCACATTAGTGCCAACTTCCGCAGATTCCGATACGTCGAAATGGAATACTGGTTGTTTAAATTTAGGAAAGTATTCATTGACACCTGTTATGTGAACTATTACCATGGTCGTGTTTCGCATTACTGACTCTGGGTTCTCAGCTCTTATTTCTAGAGAATAAACCGTCTTTTCTTCATAGTCGAATACTTCTTTTGAATATATTTCCCCAGTATTTACATCGATGTGGAACAATGAAGCCATTTCATTGTTTATATAATATTTTATGATAGCGTTTTTTGGGGAGTCTATATCCATAGCAGTGACTTTGTATATAAAACTATTAACAGGAGAATTTTCAGGCAAATAAGCAACATATTGCGACTGATTAAATTGTGGAGCATTGTCATTGATATCCGTTAAAATAATTGTAAGAGTTGCTATGGTTTCTTTTGGCTTGAAACCGAGATCCTTAGCAGTGATATTAAGTCGATATTCTTGTATAGTATCGAAGTCTACCGGTCGTAAAATACTGATGGCTCCAGATATTGGATGAATTTGAAATTCTTCCCCAGCGTTTCCAGATGAAATGGAATAACGCACAATGCCGTTTGGTCCATGATCTTCATCACTAGCTTTAACAGTCAAGATTGATGACCCTACGGGTTCATTTTCAGGTACAATTACTTGATAGCTTAGAGCTGTGAATTTAGGGCTGTATAAGTTTTCACCGGTTACAACAAATATGACTGTTGTTTCATCAGATTGTGGAGGAACTCCTCGGTCAATGGCTTTTATTTTCAACTCATAATATTGACCCATATTATAAAACTGCTTATTAACAACTATCCAACCACTTTTTTTGTCTATGCCAAGATATGCTGACCCATTGCCACCTCGTATGTAATATTCTACTTCAGCATTTATACCAAAATCCATGTCATCTTCTGCAGTTAATTTTATAACTTTTTCTCCTGGGGTCGCATCTTTTGGCACAGGTATAAGTTTTTCATGTTCTTTAAATTTAGGTGCATTATTATTTGCATCCACGACGTTAATGGTTACCAAACACTCAGAAGACATTGGCGGTTTTCCGTTATCTGTGGCCACAATGACTACGGAATAGGTATTTTCGGGTGATGAATTGATAGATGTTCTCTTGTAATTCATCACGAATTTACTCAATATTTCACCTGTTGCTGGGTCAATTGAAAACAAATCAGATGGTTGTTGCAAGGAATATGAAATTATTGAATTGGGACCTTGCTTATCTCTATCTGTAGCAATAACTTGCCCGACGAAACTATTTTTCTTTTGTAACTCCGGGAAATTGAAACTATAGAAAGAATATTCAAATTCTGGCGCATTATCGTTTTGATCTTGTATAGTAATAGTTAAGGGTGTTTCAGATCGCCATGCACCATCTGTTGCTGCAACTTTCAGAATATATTCATCTTGTAGCTCTCTGTCCAAAGGTCGTGCTACTGTAACATTTCCACTTATTGGATCTATTATAAATTTGTTGCCGGGATTTTCAACAAAACTGAATGTAGCATTAGCATTAGGCCCCGAATCTAAATCTGAACTTGTAACTCTGATTACAAACGAACCAATTTCTGCATTTTCTGTTACATTCACGCTAAACAGGCGCGTAAACCTTGGTGGATTATCGTTTTTATCTAACACAGTGACAATTACTGTAGAACTTCCTACAAGTTGCGGCACTCCATGGTCTACAGCTTCCACAACTAACTCATAAAATGGAATTGTTTCGCGATCTAGAGCAATATTTGTAGAAATTTCTCCATTTTCTGTATCGATTCTAAAAGTTTCATCGAAGTCATCAACTAACTTGAAGGATATGCGACCATTTTCATTAGAATCCTCATCATGCGCATTAATTTTGATTAATAATTGAGGTGGAGATTCTTCTTCTAATACAGTTGCATTGTACAAAGGGTTATCAATTATGGGAGCATTATCGTTTGCATCAGTTACTTTAATTTCTATTTCAATGAAAGACTTTAAAGGAGGGTTGTCGGAATCTCTTACTTCAAACCATACTTCATAAAGAGGCATCGTTTCATAGTCAAGCCCTTTTCCGGTGATAAAAACTTCTCCACTCATTGGTTCTACTCTTAAGGCATCTCCAACGTTACCACCGGCGATACCATATTGCAGCAATCCAGTCGGACCCTTTTTTGGGGATGTAGCAGATAATCTTGTTACTAAAACTCCTTCTGATGTATCTTCAGAAAAAGTGAATGTCAGTTTATTTGTTACTGTGAATTTAGGAAAGTTTTTTACGGATTTTGGTATCAATATCAATTCTGCAGTGCTTTGTCTTGGATCTTCTCCACTATCTGTTGCTAGTATCAATAAATTAAAAGTGGGTCCAATTTTATCTTTATATTTCATCAAACTTTCATTTGCTTTTATTACACCAGTTTCTCTATTTATTGAAAATAAATTATGATGTTCACCTTTCAAATCATACACAATCTTTTTATTTAACCCTATGTCATTGTCACTGGCTTTAACGCCAAATACGAAATCTCCCTTCACAGTTCGATCAGAAATATGCGCTTCATAAACTGGATGGGCAAAGATTGGTGTGTTGTCATTTTCATCCTCTATTATTATCGTAAGGTTTGCTGTGGCTGTCCGAGGGTCAGTAGTTGAAGAATCTTGTGCCATTATTATGAGATAGTAAACTTCCCAGTCTTCTCTATCTAAAGTGGCATTTGTGGTGATAATCCCAGTGGACGAGTTTATCTGAAATCTTTCTGACTTATCACCTAGAAGGCTATATCGAATTTTGGCATTATTCCCAACATCTTTGTCTGTTGCTTTAGGAGTAAGTATCACAGTACCCGGAGGTAAATTTTCTTTAACATAGGTTCTATAACTTTGTCTTTCAAAATCAGGGCTGTTATCATTTACATCCTGTACTACAATTTTAACTGTTCCTGATCCTGTAAGCGGTGGGGATCCTAAAACAAAATTGTTCAGATTAAAAATTATAATATAAAATTATTTAGAAAGTAAAAAAAGAATAGGTGAAAAGAATTTTATATCAATTCCTGGGTTACAAACTGATGGACGAATTTAAAATATAACATATATATACATAACATAAACTCACGCCTGTATTCACCGAAGGGGTTGGCAGATGTGCTAGCACATACATTTAATACACATACATACATTTCAAATATATAGGTAGTAAAAAATAGTAGGTACTCGATAAAGCCTATAACCATGGCAATTGCATTACAATCAAGCCGCACGTGGTAACAAAGGGTGCATTACAGCACCGCCTGTCTTTTTTCAAGGTCCAATCTACCCCCATATTTCATCAGAATCAGTCGAGTGGTTTAGGAGTGACAGCGTAACAGACAGACGAACAAAGTTAATTTCGCATTTATAATATTACTATGGATATTGCTATTAAGTTTCTATGTATTTTTGTGAAATTAATGGTAATATAAGTAAAGCTTTATACCGTAAATACCATAGTTATCATTATTATAAAATAATTTACCTGTATCCATTGCAACAAGTGCTAATGTGAATTCATCCTGAGCTTCACGATCTAATGTTCTCAACAAGGAAATTTGCCCCGATGAGGCATTTATTTTAAACAGATCTGCATCTCCTTCCTTTATGAAATAGCGCACTTGATTATTAAATGGTGGTGAATCAGCATCATAAGCATGAATTGTTATTATGTACCCGCCATTAGGTGGTATAACATTTTCCATTACGTACGCTAAGTACGGAGAATCTAGGAACGTGGGTGGGTTATCGTTTATATCTTGAATTGAAATAGATAATTCAGCCGTATCAAATCTTACATCATCTTTAGCGCAATCTTCGGCTCTAATCGTGAGCAAGTAACGAGACTTTCTTTCAAAGTTTAGGTTTTTGGCAACTCTTACAATACCGGTATCTTCGCTAATGCTAAAATCACGATTTTCATCACCTGATGCGATTGAATACCTAACCCTACCATTTGCTCCTTCGTCTATATCCGTAGCGGACACCTGAAAAAAAATATTATAATTATTTATTCAATAATAAAAATTGTCTCTTTGATGTAAATAAAGAAACACTAATAATAAACCTGAGTCTGATTGAGTTACATAACTTATAGAAATGTAGAAAATTGAAATGTTTAAATAAATAATCGCTAAAAAATACTTTAATCCTTTTATATATCTACCTGAAGTACACTTGCACCAATACTGGCATTTTCTGGAACGGAGGCACTGTATTGCTTGGGATCAAATACGGGGCTGTTATCATTTTCATCTAAAATATTTATTTTGATTTTCGATTTAGTCACATTAGGCGGATCTCCTCTGTCCTTAGCTGTGACAGTTATGATATAGCTAGCTTTTAATTCTCTGTCCAACTTGCCTGTTGCTCTCAATATACCATCAACATTACCCAAAGAAAAATATCCGTTAATTTCCGGATCTGGTGTCATAAAATATTCAACATATCCATTTCTTCCTTCATCTCTGTCCACAGCTTTTATGGTCATGACGACCGTATTCAATGGAATATTTTCGGAAATTGTAGTTATATTGGGTGTAACAAACTCA
This sequence comes from Eilema sororculum, assembly GCA_914829495.1. Classification (NCBI taxonomy): domain Eukaryota; kingdom Metazoa; phylum Arthropoda; class Insecta; order Lepidoptera; family Erebidae; genus Eilema; species Eilema sororculum. Next base: position 11,518,073 of record OU618542.1, read on the forward strand.
GGTGCCATGTCATTGACATCCTTTAGCTGTATCGTAACCTGTAACAATAAAACCCACAGCATTAAAGTGTGTGAAAACGAAACATGAACATAATAAAAGCGTGATAATTTAAACGTAAATCCTCGAGATACTTGAACAATCCTGGTGATATATAGATTCAATTCAAATTGATTATTGTTAGTTTTATTTTTGAAGCCATTTCTTATTTTCAAGTGTCACTGAGTTCGTATGCACAACTACAAAGCCAAGAGCACCCTACGCTTCTGTTGGCTTCATCAAAGGTACATTGTGAAATGCAACAATAGGCTAAGTCTACAATAGCCCGTAATGAGCGTGAATATTTTCTATAGAATTTATATAATTTTAATTAATGTCGCCGCTAAAATATAATATGGATATGAAGGTAAAAAGTTTAACACATATCGCAACCAAACTTTAAAGTTGAGCCAGAGCTACAAGTACATTATCTTAACGTTTTAGGGGCGTTTGGTGTGTGCTCGTTAAAATTGACACGGGCTTGTAAAATAAAATGTGACATAAAGAAACTAACTAATATTACTTGTGAATTTCTAATACAAACATGAAAGAACTGAAACAAAAATGATGCATAGCAATAATGTTATATACCTACCAGATATGTTTAGGATATATGATATATTTAAGTTAATTACTTTTAAATAAAATTAAATCTTTACCTGTCGTTCTTCTTTTGTATACAATATGTATAAAAATTACTGGTCTTATCTTACTAAGTAGGTACTGTGTAATTTTTATTCGGTAAAAATCAATTTAAATGTAATTATATTTTACCTGAACTGTTGAAGAAAGTTGGGGCTCTGGTAGCTTCGCCATATCCCTGGCAGTAACAACAATATTATATACTGGGAGCGTCTCTCTATCTAATAGCTTTGCGGTGTAAATGGTCCCGTTTTCTGCTATCATGAAATCCTGGCCATCATCCCCTGAAGATATGCTGTAAGCCACTCTGCCATTTAAACCTGTAAATTTAAGTATGACATAAATGATATTATGTGTTAATGTTGATTTCCAGAGAAATCATCATTATCCTTTTCAACAGAAAAACAGAAACGAATTCAGTACAGTTTGGGTGGGGTCAAATAAAAAATCAAGTAATTTTTACCTGATTTTTGTAGGTCCTTTGAAAGCATGTAAAACGTTCGAAAATGTTAATCCTAGTACATTATTACCATACAATATACAATATAACCTTGGAAACATGTCTCAATATTTACGACTCATAGCCGTGACGAACACATGGTGCTACAAGACACTGAGTGCCTGTTGCTGTACGAATCGTGTAGGTACTATAACTAAAATGTACCAGCAGTCATCCAACGGTATCACATGATAGCTAACTTTGTACCAAAAAGTGTTGGTGCGAATTAGTTGAAGGTCTATAATAATATGTCAACAATATAACTTTTAAATAAACTTTAACTCAAAGTTTTAAAGAATTAATTTACCTGAATCTGAATCTGTTGCGCTTATCGTGACTACAGAAGATCCGACCGGAACATCTTCTAGAATTTCATTTGAAAAACTCATTGGGTCGAATACCGGTGCATTATCATTAAGATCAATGACATTTACGTAGACAGTGACGGTACCAGAAAGGGATGGATGACCGTTGTCTTGAGCTTGTGCTACAAGTATGTAGTGCTGCGTCTGAAACAATGTTAACATCTCAGTTAATTTGAGTCTATTACTTGTCAGTACCAATAGATGATGGACTGAAATCTTATCACCAAAAACATCAATGAATCTTATTGTGCGCAGTTAATATAATACAATTACTTATAATGAAATAGGTGTTTAACATTGTTATTAAAATCACTTCGTAAATGGTGAACATAAAAATACTGAACTTCAAAACAATACAAAGTGCAAGGCGGCAAGTTGTTACAAAATGTCGACGGCATTCAAATTTTTCATATAATAGGACACCAAAGCTTTCAAGCTATGACAAACTCTTTCATTCGCTGATCGTGGAACGAGATGACAATTTAAAAAAACAAGTAGTGGTCGAGGAATCCGGCTCGGGGATGTTTTGCAGACGGCCGCTTTGTCTGACATTGTTCCAGCCTTAATTTCAATGGCAGATCGAGCGGACAAATGCCGAATATGATGCGCGACGCGAAAAAACTGTACCGGAATGAAATTAGCAGCTCTCTAGTGGGGTACGCGGAATTGGCGGGCGGTCGAAGAACGAATGTACCCAGCGAATTGTTTTTACTAATTAACGGGCCTGAACGAGTTGATGAGTCTGGTACACAGTTTGGTTCGCGATCCGAGCCCTTATGCGTTGCACCGAAGACAAACATCCTTACGATTTGGAGATACTTAATGAGGACATGATTATCAAAAATAATAATAGGTTATAATAATGCTACTCAAGAAATGCTATTACTTTAGTTCTAAGTACTTAGTCCAACTTAGTAGCAACACAAATAACATAAAACTATGTTGAAATCTACAAATACTTAGTAGGTACATAAATAACATTTTATAATTTATACTAGAAATACTTAATACCGTATATTTTTGGACTTGAGGGTGTTTTATGATGTCAAAAATACAAAAATATTTAACTAATGTTAAAATCGATGTGCTAAATAGATACAATAGATAAGTACTACCTTACAAATTTTGGTCAGATCATATTGAGCGATGGTTTTCTGGTCAATATCATTCTGATGCCGACAGTACTTTGAAAATAATGTATCAGGAATCACCCGCTTAAGCCAGTTCGACTTAGGAAGGTTTTTTTGAAGGTTTGTTCTGTTTTTATATGATCTCTGTCACGGGTAACATCTTATTAAGGCTGAAGCGAATACGTCTAAATCATTACGCAGTGCCTGTCTTAAAAGAGTGCAAAAGATTCAATCTAGTAATCTCTTGTTTGCGAGACTGATTTGATTACTGATGAAATTTTAAAAAAGCTTTCCTTGTATTTGCGTGTGCAAGTTGTTTACATGTATGTACCTATATAATACAGTTGCTAGTCAAGTGGTCGCCAGGTGGCAGTTAGTCTTCAAAGACCACTTAATAACTTTCCTAAGTACAATAAACAAGTTTTTAAATTACACTCGCGCCTGCAGCCACATATTCATGTATCAGAGAGTAGTAAATATTTGTTTAGAATTCTTTAGAAATATTGCACTTAAATATAAAATCGCCTCCTGCCTAAAACCTAAAAATTATAAAACGGCCTTTGATTTATGTCCATAGAAAATTTTACGACTTGTTTGTCATTTTACTGCGGCATTGATGAGCACAATAAGGTTGTTGAGACGAGAGCCGCAAAAACAGGCTAAATAGGCTTTATGCTGGGATACGTTTTGTGAAAATAGAAAAAGTTTGTGACTACAACAATATAGGTACGTGACTTTTGAGCGAAGCTTGCACTGCACAATCACCCATTTTTTTCCCATTCTTCAGAAATTAACATGTAAATGTTAAAAGGCTTAGAAATTTACATAAACTTAAGTGCTATATTTTTATTGTTCGTGCTAGTCTGATGTTGTACAAATAACTTTCGTATATATTTCAATGCTGTGGGTACAGGTACATGGAGTGATTGCAAAGAGCAACCAAATACAAAACTTCGATATGTTCAGCGAGTTGTCGAGGTCAGATGGTCAAGTCGAAGTCAACTTTTCACTGAAAATATCGAAGTTCACCCGTAGGTTTTTAACTAGACTGAACGACCCCAACTGAGTAAAAGTGAAAAGGCTCAGATGATGATGCCGTTGAACAGAAAAGTGATGAAGCCACCTTCATTTCAAATATAGACATCAAACAAACTACTTTATAATATTTTATTACAGTACACCTAATCTGTCATATTGTGGACAAATTTATTAAATAATAATTATCTAGAGGAAATGTAAGCCATTAAAAGTTAATAAGTTCTTTCCAGATGCTATCAAATAATAATTTTTACGATTATGTTTCAGTAATGGACTGCGACAGGAGAAAAATATTATTAAATGAAATTATATTCGTAATACATTTTGTTTTATTGATATCTACCATATTTTTGGTCAATATTTGTATGTGAAAACTGCAATTACACCGAAGACTGTGTTTCATATACACTTGATAAATGTTACGCTTTCACGCCTAACCACTGAACCGATTTTGATGAAATTTGGTATAGGGGTAGATTAGACCATGAGAAAGGACTATATTTGGTCGCGATAACCGACATCCACGCGGGCGGAGCCGCGGGTAAAAGCTAGTTATATATAAATGCGAAAGTAACTCTGTCTGTCTGTCTGTACGTTACGCTTTCACGCCTAAACCACTGAACCGATTTTGATGAAGTTTGGTATAGTGGTAGATTAGGCCATGAGAAAGGACATAGGCTATGTTTGGTCGCGATAACCGAGATCCACGTGGGGCGGAGCCGCGGGCAAAAGCTAGTATACTATACTGGCACATTGGTATCATGAAACGCTTTTATCTCATTTAAGTCTAAATCGGTCCCGAAGATAGTAGGCACGTAACGCTTTTTTTTTCGTGCAGAAATCCCCTTGGATACCTCCCCGCCGGAGCCCGAAGGGGAGGTTATGTCGGACTCGAACCGACTAAAAACGCACGCCGACTGTAGGTCGTCGTGCTACGCCGGAGGTGAGGTAGTCTTCGACGTATCCCTCGCACCCCGGCGGACCCTTACGGCCCTTCTCGGGAGGGGGGACAACGGCGTCCCCGACTCGCCCCCGGAAGACACGTTACGCTACTAACTCTAAAGCAATCCAAAAAACTTCATGGTACCTAAACTACTACGTCTAGCCGTCGTCTGTACGGGCCCAAACTTTCATATTTATATTTTATTGTAAGCCCCTCTGGTTGGCATGTTAAAAATTCAAGTACTTAGGTACTTTTTCGCTGAGTCCATTGTTGGAAATTCTAATTTTAAATTCTTTAATGGTACAATCCACCTGAAGCTACAAGTAAAATTCTTCGTACAACATTAATTCACAATGAAACTTCTTACGAAGCCCAATAATTTAGTATAAGCTACCTATATTAAACATTAATATTGAGCAAGTCGTGCCCGACTCGTTTTACATTAAATACTTACTAGCCTAAAGGCAACAGTGTCCTTAGTTCTTAAATTGCATACATTGCCTACAAGGGGCAATATGTTTCATGGCCATGGACCATCATGAATGTAATTAATCTTTTTTTAACAAAAACTAAAAACCTGATTAAAATACTTCTGAAACATAGGTACATTTAACTGTTAAAATCCGCAATTTTTATAATTTTCATACCCTGCTAGTATTATTTCGGCACTATCAAGATGACTAAAATGAAGTATGGGGCTCCATTAAGACCCACGGGGCCCTTAGCCAACTTCACCTGCAAGCAAGCCGGTACAACTGTTAATTGACGGATGAGGCACTTGCACAGACTGCAGTTACTCCCATAAAAACCAAAGTTTAGCTTTAAGGGAGCTTTATATGTAACTGGGATTGGCGCATTCGATAAATGATATAATGAGTGATTAAGAAAGAACATGAAGAGGGATATATTATTCCTTACATACAGGTTAAATTAATTTTACTTTTTTGGCTTCGCAGTCAAATCAGACGTTCTCTCGCGGTGTATGATAATCATAAAGAGATTAAACCGTTTTATCTAAGGGCTGGGGGACTTTATCGGCAATCGATAATCACGAAGTCACAAGCAATAATATGGTCTTATATAATCAGTGATCCCAATAGCAGTGCTTTGTATTTTACGAACGAAGCATTCATAAGTTTTATACTTAATAAATTATGTTTTCCGGCTTAGCTAACTTTGATAGTTAAATAGTAAAGTTTATTGACTACCCATAACGTGAAGCAAGTTTTTATGTTAGATTTAAACTTCGGATTAACGTATCTGGTATTAACAATAACTAAACTAATAATCTTATTTAGAACTACTTAAAAAAGTAACGTCGCTTCTGAGGCCGAGCGGTCAGTGGCCTCTTCAAGATCTATGTTAAGATAATTCTTTCAACTGCAATGTATGGCCGCAAGCACTGAGGGGCGCGGCGATGCGACGGCCACATGTGAATCAGTACGAAATACTATGAATAGTTACCTATTCCGAAAATTGCGAAGCATCCAGATATCAAATTTATGTCATACTATTAATTAATGGAGGTATAAGGTTCCAAACAAGGTTCTAACCAAAACCTTTTTAATAACAAAACCTTATCAAAATTCGTTCAATAGTTTACGTCCATCGTGAACAAAAATCTTCAATGTACAATTATGTAATTAGTAGGTATAGGTAGAGTACCTATACTCCCATTTTTTGTGTAATCAATTTAATTTCTATACAAAATTGCACATTTCATTTTAAATCATTTAGTGTTCTTATTACATTGAAACCAATTCACACCGTCTATGTACATGTAGGGATTCTTATATACTTAACAGTATTTACTCAAGTATGTACATATTCATAAAGAAGATGCACCATTCCACAGCGCACACACGGTTAGTATTTATGGCACAATAAACGTATATTTATTTTTTACCCATATATAGCTTCACACTAAAGTGATTACCGTATTTCAGAAGATTCTTATCCAGTCACTCATCCCGGTATACATGAGTCATTCAAATATTTCGTAAAAGGGACTAACTACTCTATTTGCGCTTTGCTGACCGATTTTGACCACGCTCATAATATTATATTTTCTGCTTCTATCAGCCACATAAGAGATACTACATTAGAAGATGGATAAAGTTCAGCGATTTTAGTCGATAAGTACCTAGGTATAAACATATTGGATGGGTTTTACAGCAAATATATATAATAAAATATTTTGCGCTCAATAAAGATTTGATTCTCTTTTTTTTTTCACAAGTTAAACACAGACTAAGGGATAAGGCTGTTTAATAGCAGACAGATATATACAGCCTTAGAAACAATAGTGCCCGGAATATGTTAATAGGCTCACCCCTATTACGTGCACCGAATTTAATTATTGGTGAAATGTGGGTGTTAATTCACCTCTGTGATTATATGTATATTTATAAGAAAATAGAGCTAGAACTCCAATATGAAGGATGAAGAAGAATTTCTAGTTTCTCACGATTGAAAAGTGCCTCTTCAGAATTCAGTAGGTCGAGCCATTGCATGGCACAAAATTGTTTTGAAGTCATCAATGATGTTCATAAATAATTATCCAGCTATACAATTAAAGACTCATAAACAAGGCGCCAATTTCCAATATTGTTCGTATGTAATATGCAAATGAAAATATTAATATTTTATTATACGAAGGTACGTTAAAACTAATTTGCACCCATACAAAAGACTCCAACATTGTTAGGTGCAGACAAAGTTCGTGGATTTAAATAACCCTAGCACCAGCGGTGCTACACTCGTAAATTATTGTAAAGTCGACGAACAAAGATATTATCTTTATTATTCACAGAATTTGATAAAAAAACAACTTGTCATGTAATGCGAACAGAGTACTTGATACGCATCTAACTTATTATGTGAAACTACTGAGAGATTGCGTGGAACAATAAAAATATTTACCTAACACAATTTTTTATCATTATCAGAATACAATGACTTCATTATATATTTTTTAGTGTAATTAGTTCTTATTCTTTTTGCTATTTATAGAAAGGACATTATCGTTTACTGCTAAAAATATGCTTTATCCAAAAACATCTGCTGACAAGGAAATTGGCGAAATGTCTACATTTTCAAGATAAGCCTTCAGAAAAATCTTTAATAATTTTCTATCAACCGTATAATTATGATTTGAGAAAACTCAGTAAGTACTTGGTTGGTCACTCATTTATTTGAGGGATGAAATAGGTAATATTAACATAATAAAGAGGTTGTGGCTAATAAAATTTGTCTTATGTATATGGATCTAAGTTGTGTCCAATACGCCTAATAGTTGTATTTTTATTAATACTAGTACTTGAATGAATTTTTGATAGCATTTATAATACTAACTTTTAAGTTCGAAACACATTGGAAAAAATGAAATGCTCAAGTGAGAGTCGCCCTTATAGACGGATGTAAAGAGAAGGGAAATTTGGAATGATTCAAGTGTGGCTCAATAGCTCAGTTGGAAGAGCAGTCCCCCTGTAAGGGAAAGGTCGTGAGTTCGAGTCTCACTTGAGCAATACTAGTACTGACATTTCGAAACGTCGGGTTAAAAAGTAATAATAACAAATATATCGCGATAGAATCCGTAAAAAGTGGTTTTATTTCAATGAGTGACATTCGCGTAAACTTTAGAAAATATCAATACTAGTACTAATAAAAATGGTTGGTTTTGTAATAATCTCTTAGCAATTACAGATTTTATTCCAGTTGAATATATTATTATCATTCCTATAACTCCTTGTAACTATTATGAGATTTTAAATTTGAAACCTTTACAATTGGCTTTTGCATTATATTGACTATAGTAAAATAGCTGCAGTATATTTCATGTATATTTGCATCTGTAGTTATGCTAAAATAACTAAAACTTGTAAATGTATTTATTTATAATATTTAAATGATAACGATTTTATAGCAATTCATTACTAAGCGGCTCTAAGAAATTCCAACCTTAAACTGCGATTTAAAAAGAAATCGACTACTAGAACATTTAACTTATTAAACAATTTAATTGAAACGTTCAATCCGTATATAAACACGCAAGTCTATAAAAACAAGATTCTTAAAACACATACAGTAGTCAATTGTTATTTATTACTGACCAGTAATCAAAGGTTGGATGGAATCAGTCAGACTATTTTAGTACATGAAAGGACGGTTACATTCATGTTATCTGAAGAGTAACTAAACAAATTAAACTTTTAACATTTACAGCTTAAGATCCAAGATACGTTTTAATTAAAAAAAAAACTATTCATCTAAACTTTTGCAGTCGAAACCTCTCCAAGGAAGAGTGACAACACAAGGGACTAGTGCAATATTATATCAACCTTTTATTAACTGTCTGGTGTTCATCACTTTTAAGTGTTTTAATTACACATTTGGTATAATTTTACGACGTCGTCGAGCAACTTTATTTTGAAGTCTTACTTTTGCGCCCAGCTTGGAAGCTGTGGGTTGTTGTCAATATCCATACATAAACTACTCAATCGTTTTTAAAACCCAATTAACATTTGCTGTCATTTTATTTTCCATTTTATTCGTTAAGGCTTGAGCAATAAGCATGCCTATACGTGACCTTAATCTCTTCCTTATCTTGGAGTATGCTTTTTGTATTATGCGTTGTTGAATACCTCTGTCTATTTTTTTTTTCAAAACAAAATTTCCGTTATTCTGCTAATGAATGCTGCGGAGTATGTTTGAAAAAAAAAATGAACACCAGTAGATAAATAAATAGTTCAATAATGCAAAGTAATTTGGCACATAGTCCGACAAATAGTACAAAAAAGAGCTTACCTCCTCATAGTCCAATCTAGCTGTTAGAGAGAAGACTCCGGTCTGTGGATTGAGAGAGAAGACATCGTTGGCCCAGTCGGAGATGACGGTGTAGGTGAGCTGGGCGTTAGGTCCTGAGTCAAGATCAATGGCCATAACTGTCCCAACCACTGTACCTCGTGCAGCATTTTCTGGTATGTCGAAAGAGTACGCGCTTTCTTTGAAGACCGGTGGATTATCGTTTGTGTCCGTTACCTGGAATTTTGAAAATATTTTTTTTTACTGAAACTACACAAATTTTAACACAAAAACTAATAACAGTTTGGGTTTTGTGTCCAACATCACCTACACTAATACTAATTTTTATTCCTACTTCTTATGAGCGCCAATGCCGTGCCGGTTGCAACCAAAACTTGCTCTTAGGAGCCCATGGTTTTCCTTGGAACCCGTGTTTTACCTCGGAGTTGAAGGAGGAACTTCAGATTTTGGGTATTTTGTCTTTGAAGTGATTGCCGTCAGACCTTCTAATCCCCAAAGGATGGTCTGCACCAGAATCTCATGCATCCAACACCATCCCCTCTAGACAAGTGGCAACTCGCTGGCAGGCGTATCGTAGAACATAACAACGAATGTGTGGAATTTGACGTATATGACATTCGTTGACGACTGTCATATACGTCAAATCCCATATATTTGTCATTCTATTCCACGATACGCCGGCCAGCGAATATCCACTTGTCAAGAGGGCAGGTGCTTTTACTGGGTAAGTATTATATGAGGTTGGTTTCGACCTTGATGACAATACGTCAATAATAAGTTTTAAGTAAATAAATAAAATAATTATTTATCTAATTACCGTCCCTATACTTTCACCGTTATACCACAGGAGAAGTGTAATTTAGATATAGCTATTTCCTTAGTTTTTTATTTCTGAATAGATAATTGTCAGTTAAGCAATTGGTATAATATCTTTGCATCGAGTATTGACGGGTCAGTGACACTAGCGATTTCAGAACACTTGCTTGAATTAAAGTGAATTGAATTAAAGTGCCATCAAAGAAAACATTATTTACATTTACGTATGTACCTAGTAAAAGTAGCAATAGTTAGGTGGCGTCTATGAAAAAATTGCCATTATATATAAAACTACACAGATTGACACTCTCTTTTCTGCTATCTAATTCTTTTTTACACTTTTTTTTTACTTTAAAACGGAACGCCATAATTCATATATTCTTAAAGGAAAAAATTGTAAGTAGGTAATAGGTTTACATTACTTACATTTTTGAGATATTCACAAACTATCTAGGTAGTCTATATTAGTTCATAACAAGACAACAGAATAAACCAGAAGAGATTGCACGTTATAATCAATAAATTATGTAAAATACTTTTACCATACAGAAGTATAATAGATAGGTACCCTAAACAGAAACGTAAAAGCCTCGGTGATTAGTTAATCGAGCGGTCATCCGTCGAGCAGACAAGTGGATGGAGGCACTATGATAAGAATCCTACTGATTTGAGCCGACGCGGCAATGGACCGAGATGCAGATGTTTGTATCCATGTACACTCGCGGACAACGGCCCTATGAATATATTTGTGGAACGCGTTTTGAATTTATATCATTAATCTTCTATGTTAAAACAAATGATGTTTGGTTTGTATAAGCTTTCATTTGTTGTGAGGAATAAGAATATGTCGGTTCTAAAATATAGTGCCATCTTATTTTTGTAAATAACAAAAGCTGAAACAGTATTCTATTGTTTGCATTCTCATTTTTCCATTGATATATTTGGAGAGTATTGCGTTTAAGGGCAGGAATCAGTGCCACGACGTAATTGAAAGCGAACGTTTTGACGTCTAGCAGGTACTTTGTCTTAGGCTATATGTTTACTGTCGGATGACGAACAGCCCCTATCCCTTAGTCACCTTTTACGACATCTACAGGAAGCTGAGGTGGTCCTATTCTACTCCACCGGGAACCAACGCATCAAATAATGTAAATAAATATTTTATAAAATGCTTTTGTAACCGAATGTGCATCTTATATTACAAGATCTAAATATCTTTATTACGAATGCATGTTACTTGAGTTACACATTAAAAAGAAAATAAATTAAATACCAAACCTGAACAACGACTGTTACATCCGTGTACTGAATACCATCGTCAGCTCTCACGATCACTTGATACTCCGAAACTGTTTCTCTATCCAGAGGATCTTTCAGAGTTAAAAGTCCAGTTTGTGGGTCCAGGGAAAATGGGGTTATTTCATCATTCTGTATGCTGTAGGTGATGGTTCCAATAGTGTCAGGGTCCTCAGCCACGATGTTGGCGATACGCTGCCCAGGTGCCAGATCTTCAGATACCGGGTACGCTGGGGGTATGTTTTTGAACTCCGGGGGGCTGTCATTCTTGTCCAGGATTACTATTTCCACCTGTAAAAGATAAAGTTCTATTAGAACATATTTTGAATATAACTTATCTACATAATCATTTACCAGACAAATTAAAAATAGACAGATTTAGTTTATCATAAACTAGTCTAGTTAACATTTTTGTCAACACTATTATGAGTATAATGTATCTGATGCATTATATGCAAACCAAATATGTAACCACTATTGTTAATAATAAATTAATAACTAAGAATTTACACACGTAATTATTGATTAAGATCAATCTTATTAGTTGTTGTAACTAATTATTATCTAAAAACTAAATCTTCGAGGTGAAACAATGTATCCAAATAATAAAGTATGTAAGCAACAGACGTCGGGTACAAAACCGACGCAGAAGCCTGGTGATCTTTTATTTATAAGGTTGGTAGAAAATCGGCCACTTTAACACACTATAAGAACACGAACCAAATTAATAATTCTAAAAATGCAGCCAGCGAGCGGTTGACTCGACAAATGTGCAACTCCAACCGCCGCACGTTCTCCGACAGACGGGATGACAAAATACGCCTGTGGCCTTTTATTTCATATGTTTCACCTTCGATACCCGATAGTTTTATTTTCTTCAAACTAATACAGTTCTGGATTATACACCAATCAGTGTACATGAATATACATATCGACTATGTTAATCGCGAGGTTTCATTATACCTAAGGTATTCTGTCATTATACAATAGATTTTTTCATTCTTGTCCAATTGTTGTATACTAATGTTTAATTTATTTGTTTTCTTATACCACTAGCAAACAGATCTTCGAAAATAATAACCTACATTAATGACCTATGTTAATAATAAACATCCAATTACATAAAATATTTTGGGAAAAATATTATACTTAGAATTGCACGAAGATCAAAAATAATTTTGTGAGTAGGATGCATCGCATTCGACGTTAGTATATGTGATACTAAGTGCATTCATCAATATGATTAATGGAGCAGTTTTTTCCTTTTTTGTAATTTGAACTTTTTCTACTTTTTGGTGGGTCCTGCTTTTTTCTTCTTTTATATTTAAGAAGGCTTTTTGATGAGTTTTTGTTCGAATATTTCGCAAAGATTGATTACATCGGAATAATTACGCATTGATCATGTTTATTAAACGAATCGATAGATAAATAAGTGTTTGTTTCAGTGGCTTATTAGAATTATTCATCAATTACATACTCAATTTTTTGCTAGATGAATTTAAAACGAAGACACTGTGTTTAATCCTCGTTTGATGAGATGAATTAGATAAGATTTATGAAGTCGGAGGCAAGCTTTACAAGCATGGCGGGTGGACGTTTACAAAAAACCATTCGGAAAGAACTCGACAAGTCAACAAAGGCAGAGAGAAGTAAAAGACTAAAACGCACCAGTATTTCGTCATTGGTACTGTGAAGCACGAAGTATTCGGGACACAATGATCGGAGCCGTCACAGATAAGAACAGGCCGATTGTAGAGAGTTCCCTGCCCCCGGCCCGGCGAGGACAGGCTGCGCATTTGTTATGATGACTCAATCTTTTCTTTGTATCTGGTTGAGGGTGCCGTCTAAAGAAACCTCCATAGAAAACTTATTCTGACGCCTACGATATTTTACGTAAGAGTAGCAGCAATTAACGTTGATTGTGTGATCTTGCCTCTCGAGGAAATAAATTGAGACGTGTTAATAAAATTTATTGTTCAAAGTTTAAGAATGCATGAGAAAAGTTAGGGATTGATTGTAAACATTTACTTTACAGCCAAACGAATTCCCAGCGTGTGTATTAATTTTTGAATAAAGATTATATAATACGGAAATGACAAGGTTTGTGCAATTGATTGTCTTATTCGTAGTAAGCAGATGACGTATTCGATAGCTGGGGAGTCTCGAGAGAGGTGTGTTTAAGTGTTATAAAATCAAACAGTATATTAAATTGTATGAGATGGCAAAATGTATGCCGTCGCCATCGGTAGTGGCGGAGCAGCAAAGATAAACAAGGTACGGACGAGTGGCAAGCACAACATACTTCATAACAAAAAGAGTAAAAAGATTTATTATGGACAAAAACGTTAGGTACGCGTAGCTCGTCTGACCGAGAGCGCTAGTGGACCCCCTAGAGTTCATGTTTGAAGTAATCGATTAAGGGAAGAGAAATGACAGTACGTCGGTTTATTGGGTTCGTCGATTACTCAAGTTTCGATAATTGATTGCGCTCTGCTACTAGATTAATAAGAAATATTGAATATTTCCTTGTAACTTGTGTCTTGAATAATGACCCGTACTTAATAGCCGAAAAAAAAGACAATATCGAGACTTGAACATCTTATCGGTTAAATATATCACGATTATAATTTACATAACGCTGAGTTGGAAAGCGATTAAGTTTCTTATGTACCAACACCTACGAGTTCTGTAATCACCGGATTCAACTAGCAGCAGTGCAATTATCGCAGTTTACAAACACGTATGTCGTTGTTCGGTGTTACTATATACTAGTACAGACTTCGGGTTTCCGACGCTGATAATATTACATAAATTTCTGTTGTCTCCGCCGTTTTAACATTCCTATGTAAGCTGTAAAAAGTTGTACAGTAACCGTGTAAAAATACTTAGGCATTCAGTATTCATTCTCATAATCATTCAGCATTAATTGTCATATAAAACTTAACTATTAATGATTTGGCACTTAACTTCATACCTTTATGTGTGATGTGTATACATGTTCACAAATTACGCAAATGGCTAAAGCTTTCAGTCGCTTCTTGAGGCCAAAAGCGACTTTTGCATAAGTGACGAAGGGCAATTTTTGCGTGGGATGAACTCTTGTTGATTTCGTTCCTTGTATAAGTAAAACATAAGTTGAATTTAACTTGAATTTATAATTCTTTTCTCCGTTAGCAGTGTCAAAATAGGAGTACTGATTAGGTAGACGATAATGTATTTAAATTATTTTATACTTTCTGCTCTGGCTCCATGAATAGGTTGAGTATTTAGCATATTAACTTTTACTGATAAAGTTGCTATCTAATGCAGAAAGTATTTTCCCAAAACGGTTCTATACTTCCTGACTTTAATGCATTCGAGATTTGGCACACTTTTTGTATAAAGTAAACCAAAATATTATTCATATATGAACACTAATTACCTACGAAATTAATTTTAATCAAACACGAACATAATTTACGTGTCAAAATTCGCGTAGCACATGGTATATTACTATAAGATTAACATTTTTCATGCAATTATGGCTCCGGTTCAGTGGAACCTGAACCTTAACTCTGAAAGATGGCCACACAGCTCTGTCGTTTTTAAAACAGTGTAATTTTACGAACATCAATCATTTGAGTCGTTTACCTTCAAAATTTTACGTCACTCCCTTTATTACCTCATTCCATTTTTTAATGTAATTTTGTCTTGCTGTAAAATAAAACATTGTACAACAATAGCTACCATATCATCTTTCAGAAAAGTAAATGTTGGAATCGAAATGGACGTGTCAGTCAGTACGACAATGTCCATCGGAACACTCATTCTTCATCCGAGGGCTGATTCCAATTGCAAAAAAAGTTCATACTTCAGAGCCCGATGCCCGCTCTCCTACTCGTTGAGATAATTTGGTTTAGGGACCTACACGGAGGTGACTACCACCCGAACGAACTTGAGAGGTAACCATGATGGGTATGTCATTTCAAAATTGGAGTGTTCACAGAAGTAAGTTTTATTCAAACCGCAAAATTAAAGGTAGGTACATTAGAAGAGTCACAAATTATATAAATCCATTACCCTTCTTAGTTAGTGAGAGACAAATAAGCAAGAAGAAAAAGCACCACAGTCACGCATATTACTGGTTCTAGGACGATTCCAAAAATGATTCGAATAATACCTATGTATAATGGATCACCTGATGTGGCCTGTAATGGGCAGACGGATACAGTGACGTTGGTTTTAGTGCCCTTTGGGTACGGAACCCTTCAAACAAAATAAGCTCTTTGTCCGATTCCGTGATGTGTGCGCATAAATTCCCGATTGATGACTGTTTCCATCTCTTTCTTTTAGCGGTAGAATTAGTATCTACTCATTCTTGAGTTATGCAAATGAGTCATTGATTTGATGATTTTTGTAATTTTTGTATTTCAGTTTTAGTGGCACAGCGGTACTGGGGCTGCTGTGGTTTGTTCTTCCAAGGTAGAAAGCCATGTAAAATTTTATCTTGCATATCATTACTGTGTTCTATTTTCTTATAAGTACACTACCTACGTCGTAAACATATCAAATTCTTGTCAGGAAAAGCATTGCTTTGCCTAACACTCCTAACTAAATAACTGTTATGTTATTGTACACTTAGTTAAATGATTTAATAAAATTTGACTTGTGTTTTTATTTAAAACGTCAGGTAAAATTAGTTTAGGTATGTTTTACGATCTGATCCAACACAACTACTGAAGAATTTCACCAATATCATAATAAATTTGCGTCATCTTTTGATGTACCGTTTTCCCTTTCGGCAATGGTGGAACAAATTTTTAAGGGTTCGTGGAGCCACAATTAAGCTCGCAACCATAAAGGACTGACTTGATTGCTTGGTTCTAAAATGGTGAAAGAATCTTAGAATTAAATTATTATGGCATTTGTAATAATAGGTACAAAATTGCAAGGAAGTAATAAACGAATAATATTATGTTGCATGATTGTTAATAGCTCTTTTTTAGGAGTTCCACAATAAAAACTTAACGGATTTAATAAAATACACGCAATCACGTAGAAGTAGTTATGATAGTATAAATGCACAGAGAATTAAGGTTTGTCCCTATATGGGTTCAAATAAACTTCTATTTTGTATTATACTAGAATCTAAACATTGTAAGAGGCTGTTATATGACCATAATGATGTAAAACATTCGACAAATCCTCAATACCGTACCAGCGCTAGCGTAGATGTGTATACGCCGTAGCCGTGAGGTTGGTAACACGAACTTATGAGTGGATGTTGTCGGCCGACGGATATGGTGGCATCGTTTAGGGCTAGACTCTATGTTTAGAGAACGCTTCGTGACCGCAGCGCGGCCGCTATCCCCCCGGGACTCTGCACAATTATGTTATGGTGTCAGAGATTAGTAGCCGAGAGATGCGATTCTGATCTTTATTACTTTTATTTATTTTGTACCTACCACTTGTTTCATTAAAGTCTTCATGAAACATACTATACAGGTAGCTGCAAACTTGTATAAATTCCTATAATATCGTATATGTTTTCTAAATAGTAATAGTCTCTTTATATATGAGAAGGTATTAATTATAATGGGACATAGTTTTGACTAGTCACGGGGTGAATTTGTTAGTGTTTAATTTACCTAAGTCCGTGTCTGCGTGTTCGCCGCCGTTTACCGCATGCATTAGCATGCGGGCACTGCGTCCGCCCACACCGGCTATCGGCCGCATCCCCACAAATATATGTAAAATATGCACAAAAGTACCCCGGATAAAGTGCAGCGATAACAGGCGACGCAATTTGCATCGCCCTGAGCACATCGCTCGAAACCGTTTCGGACCTATGTTTACCAAAAATAATGTCCATATAACAATTTAAAGATGTGCAACCAATGCACCTTAAAGTGCTTAAACTTAAAATAATTCACGTAATAAAACTGTATCAAAATAATAGGCACCTACATTGTTAACTTATATAAATCGAAACAGTGGAAACCTTGTTATATGGCTGCGATTTTTCAAACAACCGTTAGGTATTGATGGGTAAATATAAATCGCTAAAGACCTATCATGAGTTCTCGATCTGTTTGAGGTATACCGTTAAATGTACTTTGCAACTTAGATATAATATTTATAGCCGAGTAATCATGACGAATCAACTGCCGTGTCTATATTGTGAGAGTATTTAGATTGTATTAAAATTGTTTCCCTCGTGCTATATGATCTTGCTGAATAAAATTTATTATTATGAATGCAAGGATTATACTGCTCGCGGGACGGCACGCAAGCACCCTCAATTTCTCCTAAATTCGCTACCCGAGGGCACTATCCTCATATTATTGCCTGATCGATAGTATAATTTAGTAATAACTACTCGCGTCTCAAGTATTTCGGAAAAAGACAATAAAAACTCACATACTTAAGTTTACAGTTCTACTCTTATTATTATGGCTCTAAATCGTCATATGGCACGATAGGCATTTATTTTGAAAGAGCTTTGCTTGGGTTATCTCGTGTTGTATTTAATTCAATTCCATTATTTAGATTGATCTAGATTAGTTTTTTTGTATTAGGTATAAAACAGTTAAAATGTATTTACAGTTAGAATGAAAGTTAGAAGATTAAGTGCAGAGCAGTAAACAATATTTATTCTCCTTGTACATAAAACCCTTGCACAAACACGAACTAAAATCACGAGAACTGAATTTTTCAACATCATTTGCTCATATCGAGATTGGTGCTTGCGCAGCGGCGAACACAAAGCTCTTAGCGCTTAACGAACTGAAACTAAACAAGAGCATTATCATTTTTATTTTTGGTAGATATATTTTTAATTTTATTCAGTTGACACCAATTAGTTTTAAATTCAAAAAGAAAGGTTCATATACGAGTATATACGCTTTCATGTTAGTGGCCTGCAAAACTAACCTACATATTTCCGAACTCAAATGTTGATTCGCGGCAGTCGTTTGTTACAAAACATTCTTTTGTTTCAAATGAAATCCTTTTCGAATCATGCGATATTATCTCCAATCTTCAAATGTATCAAAAACAACAAGTCATCGCGATGAAAATAATAGCAATAGCAACAAAAGAATTATAATGTCTGCTGCCAAAACCGTACAATAACACCGGTCGTCGTCTTACAGGTGGTTCTAGCGATTTATCGGTGGGCGATACAACCGTTCGATAATGACGGGGCACTTCGACCGACAGAAGAGCGATGTCGCAACCAGCTCGCTGATTTCGGTCTGCCCGTCGGTCATCTCTAACGATGGAGCGATAATTAAGATCGGACGTCGGCATTATTTACGCCCGCAGCATCCTGCCTGACCTGAGCGCGAGTCGGTCACGACTTTTTCCATGTCGGGCGAGACCATTGTTGCGTTTACTTGTATTTAGTTTAGTTAGATCTGTTCATAGCACGGACGATTTGCTAGTTACGATTGTAACTGTCGACTGGTGAGTTACCTGTACACTTATGAAGTTTATGGCTATGCAGTCGCGATAAAGTCTTCCCAAGCATACTGTTTCACTGCATTGAAATTGTAACATTATTGATAACAAGAACCAATCCCACGCGTACTCCCACTATTATGATTCTTAGTTACCAAAAACAACCGGCAATGTACCACGAAAACACTTGGATTACATAACAACGAATTTAAACCCACTACCTGAATAAGCAAAAGCGCTTAAATGTACAGAAATGCAATAATTCCAAAGCCAACCTGGTTTTGTGCACTTTGGAATCCAGAATCAGTTCTACCAACTAAATGATTATATTACATTAGCATTACCTTTTACTGGCCCTAAGCCTAAGGAGTCTGTATCAGCCCCTTGTTCGTCAATCAACTGTAGATGATATTAACTTGGCCACAGAAGATTTTGGTAAGTCCCCATAAACCCTGTATCAGTTTAAACGGTAGTATTAAAATAGCACTATCGCTATTAGCTTGTCCTTGCATTTATTAGAATAATACTATCGGTTGAACTAATAAATATAATTCGGGGAAAAAAATGATTTCAGGTTGGGATTATAATTTCGTATCTTCATAATTTACATTGTTTCTAACCTCATAGGTAATGTAGCATTGTAAGTGCATTTATCAGGCATCTGCGGCGACACTGCTCGCTGCTTTATGATAATCTCCGTTTCAAGAAAGCACCGTGATCTGAGTACAGATCTTTAAGCTATTAACTATATTTTTGCTCATACTTATAGATACTTATCTCTTACAACCTTTGATGAAGTATTTGAAATTCAACTTTAAACGTTACGGCATCGCATTTGTTTGTTCTTTGTTATACTATTTATCCATATGTATTCAAAAAATATTTGTGTCAATTGTGTGGACTTTTAATATTTTTTTATTTTTTAATAGGAACGTATACTGCTTTTTAAAAATAAATAACATCCAATGAAAATCCTTGTGACGCGCTAACCGCAGAGTTAAGCATGCGCCAGAGGTTCATCATCTGACTTCATATTATATACTCCAAATTAATATACAGTTTTATATAGTAAGGTATAATTTTCAATTAACAATTAATTGAAAATTATACCTAAACATTATAGTGTCATGTACTACACAACGTTGTCTCTGAAACTAAACCAAACCATTGGCGAACATTCTAAGACCTCCTGGTGTGACTTGGATCGACAGTAAACATAACAGAAGTTAAAGTATTAGCTACTTTATTTCTGAGCTTGACTGCTGTACATGTCCCAGGTTTTATGATTGGGTCAGGTTTACCTTTTGAAAATTCATGTTATAATTTTCGCATAGCATGCCGGCGGAACCCCTGTCTCCACTTGTTTTGTCGCAACGAGAAAAGTCATCGGAGATTCTTGCTTGGAGATCAGAAACCACACCGAGCGAGAACCTTAAACTTTGGAGCCCGGATCTCTCGAAGCAGATAATAATGATAAACCCAAGTGTAAAATTTCATCAAAACTTTCTTTAAAATTATTTATAAAACAATAGTGAACATAAAAAATTAAATTAATAATTACACAATGCAATTGAGCAATTTCCTTATTTTACATTTCTTATTTAGTTTCCAACTCAGTTTGATTGTTAGAAAAGTCGTATGCCTTCGTCTAAACCGCGTCAAATAAAGCATACCGGTTACAAACTAAAACCTGTTGCGTGGTTGTAAAACAACGATGACATATACAGTGACAATTTTATCACACACGTTAAAAGCCTGCCACTTTTTTACTCTACTCAAAACGTCCCCTAACCGCAAGCCTTTAATAGCCAAGCGATATTATAGCATTCACATGGCCTTAGTAATACTCATAGTTTTTATTCTCCGCGATTCATTACACGCAGAACTAGTTAGTGTTCATTATGATAACTTCACTTGGTAAAAATAATTGGTAATAAATTTTTCAACTTTTATTATAGCCATATATTAAGGGCAATGTTTATTTCAAAAATGGTGCCATCTAGTCATTACTTGTTAGCGAATCTAAGAATGATTGTCTGGTAGGGTTGTCAGATATTATAGATATTATTTACGATTGGGATTGTTATAAATTGTCTGGAATGAATACGTTAACGTCACTCAATTTTTTATCTTGCCCATATTTCTTTCATAAACGAAGAGCAAATTGCCAGTTCGATGTTCAATTTAGATATTTTGCTACTGAGAAATGTCAACCCTCATTTAAAAAGTATAGGGAATAAATCCAGATGCTATAGTGTACAGTAGCCTTCTATAGTGTGCAACAATGCTGTCAAAACAATAAATAAGCCTGTTGTTTGTTGAAAATGATAACGTGAAATATGAATGACAAGCTGTGCCCGGGACTTCGTACGCGCGGGTTTTGATAGGTTTTTTTTTATCGTGGAATCCTAATATCTGTCTGACCCTAACTCCGAGACGAAAGACTACAATAAAGCCTCTTTTGTCAAACAGCAGATGTACTGGATTGCCAGAGAGTTTGAGTTGAGCCCCAAAGATATTGGTGCTAGTTGTACGCTTATATCATACATGTACGCTTATATTACCCATATCAGGCATCGAGGGATGATTAACATGAATGGAGTGTAGGCACGGGAAAATTAAATACAATCTTTAAACCTTTCGAATCTAGAATCTAAAACTTAGATTATCAACCCATTAAAAATAGTGATCAAGTACAAACTCGTTGGATAATAAAGAATGCTAGTTATATTTTTGTAATTGTATAAATCATTAACCAACATCCTGGTTAGCAAAATGTTTGCCCACATTAAAAATCAATCAGTACCTATGGTTAACAAAAAGGCTACAATTAATAATAATGAGTGACAGGCTTTACTCTGTAGAATGTGACTTTCTAACGCGCGCCATCTTAATTTTACTAACTGTTACCCGCGACATCGCTTGCATGAAACTTATTTTGTTCACATTTTGATGAGATTTAAATTTTACCCTAAACTCTAATTCTTGAAATTGAAATAATTGCCATTAAAATATCTATCAAAACTGGAGCAAACAGGTAGAGAAGCAGACGTACGGCTAGTAAAAGTTAAAAAATAATAAAATAATATATTTCTTGTAATTGTTATATAAAAAAAATCGAGGAATGGGGAGGAATTCTACGATGCCCAAAGTATCAGTCATTTCCACCTCGGTTTTTTTATCTCATTTTTGTGTATATTGTACATTTAATTATAATATAATACTGTAAAAAAATCTAAGTGTATTCAATTTACCAGTATTCCGATTGGATTACTGTTAGGTACTAACAGACACTTCAATTGTATATTTGTATAAATAAGAGAAATATTTATACAGTTTATAGTGAATAAGTGCTTGTTCTCATTATCATGTTTTTGCCAAGAGTACAGATCGTATTATCATCGCAATTAATATGAACATCGTTCGAACTAGCAAGTCATGAATCTCTTTAAAGAGCATTTCTTGCTTTTATTATTCTTTGGTCATAAAATCTTTCAATGTCATTGGGTGGCTATCTCAGTTATTGAGTTTGCCATTCTAGTACCAGGATCTACTGTTGTTACGTCATCTAATTAACTATTATTTATGCCTTTACACTTATATAGTATAAATCAATACTATGATATATTTACGAATGTTACTTAAAGATGTTTGATGAAGTGGAGAAGTTTCCTTTACTATTAAGATATTAATATTTATTTTGGTTTAGAATAATATTAGATGGTTACGTTTTTGTACGAAATATATTATTTTTTTGGTTGTTAACTATAAAATCACTGATTAGATACTGGATACTGGATATTAAATCAATAATATCTAAAGGCTTTTCAATTATATTTTATTGAAATATTTTAGTGTTTATTAAGTTCCAGATTTGCGCGCATCTACCTACAATACCTACAAGAACCTGTGCTTGTGATAAAAATAGCTAGTGTGTTTATTTATTATCATCTAATCAAATAACCAGATCCGTTAAACCGATTCCGCGTGAAAAAATAACAGATTCATTTTTCTATCCTCCCAAAGTTTAGCATTTGTTACATTAGCAGGAAGTCGGATAGGATTATCATTAGAAACAAATGTTAAAAAGTAACTAAGTATACACTTATTATATCATTATAGATAGACGATACTAAGTTCATGTACGAATATTTTTCGTTTGAGGACACGTGTTATCCCAAGGCTACTCATATCATTGCACCTAACGCCAACTACAAGTTCTTCCACCCCATATAAAAAAAAAACTTAGCGCTAACACTAGATGTAAAACCAAATCAGTCATATATTTTCTACAAGTCCAAATAGGTGTCAAAATAAATTAGAAGCTTTAACACATTTTATTTATAATTTTATAGCAGTGACGTGTGATATTTTATTAGTGGACACGCCTAAAGTCATTGACTTTTGTTTGGACAGTTGCTAATGGATCAGCATAGCATTATCGCGAAGAGAAAAAAATGTATTTCGACAATAGACCGCCATTAGTGTAATGAATAGGTACTTATCCATTCTGTCTGCGTATGATTTCAATTGGGTATCAGTATTTGTCATTATTTGACGAATTATTACTTAGTCAAACATTAGACTGTGCAAAATATAGATACGAAGACTGAAGTTGTAGTGTTGCTCCTTCTAGTTGTGTGTAGCCCAGTATTTAACATTTTGACAGTTAGTATTGTATATTTATCAAATTGTAGGGAAAATAAATAATTAGAAAATAGCAGTTAGTAAAATTATTAAAATAAAATAACAGTTGTTGTCGTATTTTGACGTTTGACGCTTGGATATAATGACGTGAATGGACGTTTTCATGCAATCTTAAAGTTGAGATTGATTGACGATAATGAATACTCAATTAACTTTAAGTAGAACAAACAACATCGTTATGCGTGGCACTTCACTTAACTTCACTAATTTTGCCGAAAAAAAAACGAAACATAATGACTATAGGTAATGATCATTTTAAATTTTACAACGGAAACTTTTACACACATATGTTTTGGTTGTTTTCCCTACAGTTTCATCAAGTTGCTCCAGCAATTTTAGCAACAATAAACTAGAACGTTATCATGTACCTACCAAAGCAAACAATGGGAGCCAGATCCTTGTCTGTTGCTCGCCACGACGACGGCCGCTGCCTCGGGTTCGATTCCCGTTCGACAAAATTCAGGCTAACGAACGGCCCTCGGATAGCGTTGTTACCTAAATACCGTTTTTTTTTCACTATACCTCTTTATGTACGCGACCACGGTGAAGAAAACCGTTATGAAGCGATACTTAGGCTTGTATAAAAGTTGTTGGGCTGTATTTAGTTGTGGTTTGAGGGCTTTTATTTAAAATTAACGGTATTGGAGTTGTATGTGAGACTGAAATGCAGTGCTGGTACCCGGAACATACCTCTTTTTTTCTAATGAATGTTTCACATCTTCAGTTTCCTGTATACTTGCCGGTCGTAGTTTAAAGAAATAAAAAAATTATATAAATGCAACCACAAATATATATACTGGATTGTATGAAGATTGCTGGATTGTATGATGCATACAAAATGTAACCACACGTAGACACCCTTTACTTATTATAAATTATAACATTAATTTGTAATTTAACCAAATAAATGGCGAAACATATACAACAGTGCCATTTATAGATTAACAAATAGTCCGTTGCAATACATTGGAGACATCTTCTACGTATTATGTATTGAAATCAATACATAGCGTTCTATTTAAAACAGAGAGATGATTATTCTAATACTTACATTATAATTTTGGTAATTTTAGAATGTGGCCAAAAGGTCATAATATCAACGAAACGTTGGTCTCTATTGATCCATGATTATAGTAAAGTAAACATCTGCTTCAGTCAAATTGCGTTTATAAAACGTATGGTTTCAAAACTTCCGATGCCTATTTATACTATCACGTTAGTCATCAATATTTAAACTATGTAAACAGTTGTTTTAAGAATCTTCATTTATAATTCATGTTCATTAGTTGCAAAAAATTAACATACTCGTAGCTGGGCAACAATACGTACGTACAATACGCCTAACCTTTCCATTGTTTAAATTTACCTGATCAATGCAAATAAGAACCTAGATTCGGGTCTTACAACGCGGAGCTACCTTATAATACTGCTAATATCTTCGGGCCGACAGCACCTGCAGCCGGCTCACCAGCTGACTGACAGAAGAGGCTCTACCATAGGCTTTCCTCTTGCGTTTACATAGACAGCCTACTTTCCCGTAAAACCGAAAATAAAAACAAATTATTCGACACGAAGAATAATTTGTTAGGAATAATCTTTAAATTATATATTCAGTCAGAATTTAAACATATAGACATTTTTGAGTTTAAATCATAGCAAATACAATCCAACTTGACATTTACATAAAAAGATTTTGAGTACTAGGTATAGCAAATATGCACCGTTAATAATATATGTGCAGATGTGAACCCATAAAACACAATATTAGTTCTAAAAGTAATAAATAAATCTCGAAAGAGTGAAATCATGTTATATGAAAGAAAGCTGGCAATACTACTTCGGTCTATACCAATGCTAATTTTGTTCTACAAAACAAGGTACAACATGTACCTTATTTGTTACCTGATGGAAAAAGTAGTGATCATTCAGTATATCACTCATTACTATGCCGCACCATTAGGACCTCAAACTTCCTACAGTTCTGGATCCTTTAAGCGGGGCGTGAAAAAGCATCTGATGAGGCTATCAAGCTGAGTGCCACCATTATGGTACGTATCTATTATGGTGACCCTCTTTACGAGACTCTGCCTTAAGCTTACCATCAGGCAAGGTGAAGTCAAATTGACGTGTCCTATATAAATAACAATGCTTGTGTTAATTTTCCATGACGAGGACATTCTACATAGCGCTATTTACACCAAAAGTACTGTACTCGGAGAACCCACCTACCCCTTTTCCTGCTCTCCACTGTACCACCTGCTAATCAGAGAGACCCTCCCTGGAGAGAGGTTTCCGAGCAACCCTGAACGGGGACAGTGCCCTGCGTCGTTCGTAGGCAGCAGCATTTCCTCCACATTAGGAGAGCAGCGGTAACGTCTCTGTTCCCAGAATGCACAGATTTGGGAAACTTTATACCAACCGTAAATGAGGAAACTCTGATATTATTAATCTTTAAAACATTTCGACTATTTTACAAAAGTAATAAACTAATGTGATAATAACTAAACTACCTTCATGGCCAACAAACTTATTAATTACAATATAGCTTTTATGCGGCCCAGAAGTTCCGTCCTCTTAGTATCGCCGGTACATATTACGTATTACTTTATGGTAAAAAAGGGCATAAAGCAGACTGTAAAAACAAGAATTCTGTATTAATTTAGCATGGTTATTAAAAGTTTGATGTTTCTCACGCTCGTCACGTACCTAGTGATGTGGAGCAATGTCTCAGGCGCATTTATAACGAACTGTGACGCGTGCCCGTGCGCCCCACTTGTTGCGATACCATCGGCTAATCACTGCGAATTAATGTGATAACCATCGACTGATTAACAGCGGTATGCTGTTGTTGTAGGTCAATGAGGGTTATTCGTATAAGGAAATTTAAATAGGGCATCGGTTTAGAAGCTTATTTATTTGTTCATTGCGCTTGTCTGATCAAGATATGGCCGCTATACATGCTCAAGTTTACGTTATCTCACCGTGTTATGTAAAAATTGTAGAGTTAGATACACTCGCGCTTTAAAAGTTATTGAAAACAAACTTTTTCACTTTGCAGTTAAAGGTACACTTTTGTATTCTTTCTCTCGATTCAGCTTATCTTAGCTTTTATAGAAATGACTTCTGTTTGCCAAACTGCCATCAGGCGGGCGAGCCAGATGGACAGAAATATGAACAGGCAAACGAATAGATAAACACACTGTTAAATCTTAAATGTAAACGGATGGCAAATTACTTTAGTATTTATTATATTAGTGTATATTTGTAGTGGTCGTAGCTAAGCGACATTTTGGATATTGATATACGTTATAGTATGAATACCACCAACGGTATACTCCCGGCGACGACTCGGCCACCTACTAAGGGCCAGTGCTCCCACGAAACAACTGTTTTACCAACCTCGATCGGTGTTGCACACCCTTTTACCGAGCAAACCTTAATTAACCCAATGCTGCACTGAGCAATTACTAAGACAGCCCTCTCTATAAAATCTATCAATTTAGCGGTTTCCTCAACGAGGTACGGATGTATGGAATCACTGAGCTGCAAGGCGAGTTATCGTCATGCATCATGATCATCGTAAACGTGTTACGTTACGACCATTTTCATCGATAAGCCATACAGCATCACATAAAATATTGACTTTGTAAGTCTGAGCGGTCTCAACAAAGTAATGATGAATATATCTGGAACTAAATTATAACAAAACGAAGAATGCGTTATTGATGTCGGGTTTGGTTTTATTATTTCATGTAGTTAACAAGTACCATAGAACAACTTAAATTCGGAATAAAGAGTGGATTTCACCAATGATAGGATTATTTATCACTTTGAAGGATTAGGGGTAAATTATTCAGGTATGTAAGGTGAAATTAAATGAAAGTTCGTTTTCATGTCACGTTGTTACTGTATTTTCGAAGTTATCTACCCAAGACTACACAATGAGTTTTTGCTACGCTATAACGGAGTGTCTTGAGACAGGAATACTAGCGAGCGAGTACGTTGGTAAGAAGATGATATCCTCCGTGGTAAGGAGCAACTAATGTATCGTAGTCAATTTTTGTTAGCACTTTATAAATTTCAGTTAAAGGTAATAGATAATTATTCGTCTAGATTCGATTCCGCTAAACATCTATACAGAATTCGAAAAACATCGGAAGAAATGAAATGCTCAAGTGAGACTCGAACTCACGACCTTTCCCTTACAGTATATATTTTATTTATTTATGTCATATTTTATTGATGATCTGCGGTAGCCTAGTGGTATGGGTAATGGACTGCTGAGACGAGGTCTCGGGTTCGATCCCAGGTTTACCATGGCACACACCAATGATTTTTCGATGCTTTTCGAAGTTATGTGTGTATTTATCGCAGGTTTATAAGTGCCCGGTTAATGGCAATAGGCTCGCCACCTATTACATTGGGACCTAAACATAAACTGGCGAAATGTGGGTGCTAGCACCTCTGCCTACCCCTTCGGGGAATACAGGTGTGAGTTTATGTTATGTATGTTATATTTTATTACAGTAAATATTACAGAATATAAAGAGAACAAAATTTTCCCAAGATCATTCCCCCTGTAAGGGAAAGGTCGTGAGTTCGAGTCTCACTTGAGCATTTAATTTTTGCTGATGTTTTTCGAACATAAAAGTTAGCATAATGAATGCTATAAAAACTCATTCAAATCTACACAGAATTCTTTGTGTGTCTATCAGATTTACCCTTCTTCGGTTTATTTTATTAATTGATAGCTAATTGTGCCATTAAATCTGTTTGGTGTTAAACAATATGAGCTATTCCAAATTTGTACGAGGATCACAAATATTTATGCGCATGATATTATCTATTTGCATTGGTTTGAGTATGTTTATATAAAACCAAAGAAGGTATATTTCGTATATGCTAACTAACGACCATCCTTCACAAATGAAACCCATAATAGTGTTCACACTTTACTTATTGATTCGCGAAGTTGCATATGCCTTTGAAGTTAATTAAGTTAAACTTTCATCATGTTCTTTCGAGTTCACTGAACGTTAAACAATATATATAATAGTTTCTCAGTACCCCCTATAGAAGTATCTTCGCCTGGAGTGAGTGTTGCAACCGGCAATATATCCGCCTTTCGGTTAAGTTTGTTTTAGATAATTACAGCTACCTGTCCGCCCTCACCCGGCCTTGAGTTTCTCACTAATGGTCGTGGCATCGTTCAAACCGTGCCACTTCTGTGACGCTAACATGGGTTCATTAGCGCTATCACCTCACCGCGTACCCGAGATTGTGAGGATGTGAGCGTGTTATCTTGAGATGCTTTTAACGTACCGATTACTGTTTGATATCCTTGAAACTTGATTCGCAACTACAGAATTCGAGTGGCTAGATTTCCTAGTCCTTTTTCTGTCAATGATTTAATCAGTTGAAGCTGTGCTCGAAGTTGGAGACTGGATACATCTCGTCAACTGTTACCTACCCCTGATTACAGGAAGCATTGCCAATTGTATATCAGTACCCACGCTTTAGGGATATAAGAACTTAAGTAATGTTACACACATGACTTAAGTATGTAGGCATTACGTATCAATGTAATATCAGTACATATACTTCAATATATCCGCCCCGAAGGGGGTAAACGGGGATCGAAATTTGGTTTCATTTTAATAAGAAGTAAGAGACTTGAAATTTTGAATGTATCTAAATGGTGTGGAGGTGAATTAATAATAAATATTCTTAGAAATCCATCCCCTTTTGGCGTTAAAACGAGATAGTAGTTTGTATGGAAGACGAACTCACTTACACGCGTACGAAGTCGCAGGCGGCCGCTAGTTCTAAATAATATACTAACACATTAATTACATTATTTGTATTGTGTTACTACTACCAATATAACAAAATCAACATAATCGTGAATAGATAACTATGAGTAATAACAGGTTGTCAATAAAATAACGTTTCTAATGGAATCAATTGATACTCAGTATTGTCATTTAAACAGCACGATATCGCAATGCGATAGTGGATATCACCAGGCGACTTCTGGCTAACAATTTGTTATTCTAATGTTAGTTCCAACCGGTCAAACATGAGCCGCTTTGACAAGTTGTTGACAACTTACTGGTAGGTACTGATAAAAGATGTTATACCTAGGGACATGTATCTTGGACCTAAATCACGATAAAATCATGCACCAGTATTTTATCGTTGGTCACTACCATAGTGATACCATACAGATGAGCGTCAGTCAATCAGTCCCATCCTCTCCTTTTTTACACAGGACAACACTTGCTGGTCTTAGATATCACCCGCATACGGTGCAGAATATTAAACATGTAAAAAAATATTTTCAGTCATTTTATGATTATGGCATTTCGAATTTCAGGCATTGTGGAAAGGAGACATTTTAAGATTCAAGCGGATCAGGCCTAAGTCATATTGAATTCAGACATTTCGGGAAACAGATGGTTTGAAAATCGTTTATAGTGCAATCAGGCATTTTGGGAATAGGTTGTACTTGACTGAACCTAGACAAACGAGGCCTGACGAACGGATTGTTTTGTAATCCATACTATCCATATTAATATTATAAATGCGAAAGTAACTCTATCTGTCTGTCTGTATGTTACGCTTTCACGCCTAAACCACTGATCCGATTTTGATGAAATTTGGTATAGGCGTAAATTAGACCTTGAGGAAGGACATGGGCTATGTTTGGTCGCGATAACCGATATCCACGCGGGCGGAGCCGCAGGCAAAGGCTAGTCAACTATACTTAGTGAATTAGAGCCTGTTCACCGCCGTAATACCCCGTGCTATCCCCAAAAGACAACTAAGTAATGTGTACTGCGCATATAGAGCACATTTTGAATACAATTTAGGTCCAAGATATATGTTCCGAGCAATACTTCATAATATACACACTTATCAGCTGCCTGACTACCTTGGCGATGTACTGGTAGCGAATCTGGTTCAATACCCAGATCGGGAAAACCGTTAATACCGTTCTGCGAAACCCTTCTCAGTCACAGCAGGAGCGGAGAAAAAGTTTCCGGTGGACATCGTTAGGCTCACTCTCTATCACAAGAAATTTAAAAAAAGAGCTCTTAATGGGAGTTTATGTTTATACTATTGCCAACACTTACAAAACGCTACAAGGATTGTTTTCAAGTATAAATATAGATTACTGACATGTTTTTTTTTAACTTCTAGTATGATAAACAAGCTCTTCGTCTGTTAATTAAGTAAGACTACGTTTCAATTGCAGAAGAGATAGCGACTTAAAATGGAGATAATGGTGCAGAAAATATTATCTAATACGCGACTACGGATTCTAGTATTTAAGAGAGAAATTTTGAAATATACTTGTTAATGGATTCTTACAATATAAAAGGCCTTCAACTACTATCATAATATCATCAAGCTTATAGCTCAATGATCAATTAGTCAGTCAGAACAAGTAAATATAGATCAGCAGGTTAAACAGTCATTAGTTATGACGAGATCTGAATGTCATGTATTGCATTGTCTGCATTGGTAGTGAGATCGCAACACGACGCGTAAAACTGTCGCGATAAGAATCGATTGCAAAGATACTCATCGACTCTCTCGAGCCGTACTCGGCTCCGTTCGTACGACAGTTGCCCGACATTCCAGAGAAAGCACCCCGTTTAGTCCCAAACTAAAACTTCAACATTAAAACAGGTGACATAGAGTGGATATTTATTAGACACGACCTCGATACACTTCATTTGGAACAGAATAATTAAAGTGATGTTCTTCTCGTACTAACATAATCGGAAACTCATTAATAGGCGTAATAAGAGCTAGTATATTGATTAACTTAATTGCTTATTGGTTAAGCTAGGTGCAATTTAATTTACTGTCAAACTCGGAATTAATAAACTGTATACAGATAAATAGATATAAATTGTATAAATTTAAAACGAGAAAATCGAAATCGATTTATTGAAGCGATTTTTGAACCAGTTATGTGGTAAAGAAGTTTAAAGTCCATCTACAACGCAGATTACTTTGTGTGTAAATAAACAAATGCAGCATAACATAGGCAAATAAGGTTTATTTAGTTTCGTTTCTCCCATTCACTTTATAAAGAGAGGGATCTCTTTTCCGCTCTACTGGTGAAAATGCGTAAAAAACACCTCTGAAGTTCTAAGTTGTCATAAGTCACGATAAACGCTTGCCAAACCTACCTATAAACAATCATAAAACATTCTAGAACTATCCTAAAAATAATTACTGGAACGGTCGTGCTTCCTTATGAAGATGACGGTTGTGGTTCAATGTAGTGGAAGGTCACGACGTATATAAGGATAGCTGGCGGGTTTTTATCTGTGCCTGCTCCGGAAGGATACACACATACATTTTTCATATTTAGGCACACCTTCATAAAATTAATGCCTATACTAGCTACAAGAACCGGTTCCCGCTACCTACAGGAACCTATTCCAAAGATAGCTTATACTATTCCAGATTATAATCAACCTTGTCACATTTCGTTCAGAACCTAGTCGTTTTTTAAGTAAAAGATTGACAAATATAAATCCCTACACCAATCCCACAAACTTTCACAAATGTACTTAACAAGTATAGTTCGTATAGTATTTACTGTACAGCTAGCATCAAAAAAATGTTGACAAACAGAGTGCTCAAAATGATCTTAATTTAGTTTTTTTGCCTCCTTCCAGTTTACCGATTATTCTAATATTTGGTGCACAACTTTAGTTCTGACAATATTACCATATGAATCAATAAAATGGTTTGGTTTGCTCTTAATACTAGAGTTTTAAGATCATTTTGAAACTTCTTCGTCAAGATATTTATGACGCTGACTGTACCTCGTATATAAAGTAAGTAAGTACATGATTGTACGGTTCGTTGGTTGTAGCAGTCTGTCATAGTCGGCACTCTTGGCAGCTGGATTGGTGTTACACAGGTTACGAAGATGCTGCTGCATTCCCAAGATGAAATTATTTCGTTGCATGT
This sequence comes from Eilema sororculum, assembly GCA_914829495.1. NCBI lineage: Eukaryota > Metazoa > Arthropoda > Insecta > Lepidoptera > Erebidae > Eilema > Eilema sororculum. The sequence continues at coordinate 11,550,806 of OU618542.1, forward strand.
TCAAATGTTTGTTGATAGTAAACTCAGTCAGATATTTATTTTAATCGTGAAATAAATTTAAGAATCGCTCGCATTTATTGTGAGGTCTTTGTGATCAGTTTTGAATTATTATCTTATACCTACAGTACATGATATTATTTTCTACGCTACTATGATAGTCATGCAAAATGATTTTTATGTGTATACTCGTAATACTTATTATATTGCAGTTTAAATATAAGTGTGTTGTAGCTGATATTTCTTCATACAGTATCTAAGACGATGGATCACCACACTACTACTTCTGCATGAGCTATTTGGACCTAGAAAATTAATACCTATCAAAAACTAAACGGATTTTCATGAAATTAGATGACAATGAAACGAATGAAAATTTGCCCATTTTCTTTGAATGTATTATTAATTATTATGTAGGTATCACAAAATTGATTTATTTTTATGTTTTTTTGACCAGAATTATTATTCGCATGGTATATTATTTATTAATAAAATATATAAAAAGCCTTACATATGAACCCCAACGTTAAAGACCAAACGGTTTTGGAGACTATCAATCTCACAAATACCACATCCATTTTTATACTGCATATTAGATATGTAACGTTGATATTGTATTAGATAATATTATACAATGTGTATTCAATTAATTTTGATAAACGAGCAATTAATTACATTGCTACATGTTAAAAGGTTAAAGCCTCATTCCTTTAGGCACTGCAAGAAGCTTGCATAGTGTAATGAGCTAAATGATTCGTGATTAATGTATATTTAAAAAGGGAATGTACAGAATGGAAGATGTTTTTATACAACTCGTCTTACCTACCTGGTATCACCTGCCAAAAATTGGTTCTTATTTCCAACATGAATCTGTCTCTCGCTCAACTATTAAAGGCTATTTGACTATTTTTTTTTACTTTCGAAAAATGTCCAGTTTCTTATAACATAATGAACGGTAAAAGTAAAATTTTCGTACGACAAATAGTTTTCAAGATATTTGATTTTGAAAAGTTCAATTTGTCGCGCCACCCGAAAACGCTCCATACAAAATCGTACGAAATTGTGAAGTCACGCTTCTGTAGCGCGTAGTGCAAATGTATGGAGTGCAAGAGAATATCGCATTTATCTCGGTCTGCGTTGTGTTCACAAGTAAGTATATAGTTCATAATAAAAGTTATTTAAAATTTAATGAGGAATCTAAAAAGTTATGTATTTTAATTGAATTTTATTGTTTATATTTTGACTTTTTTTGGTAATTTCAACTATTGAAAAGTCATAGTTTCAGTTTAGATATGCAATATTTTGTTTTGCCAGGCTTATTTTTTCAGAACAAGCTATCATTTTAAGCAGTATTGGGAAGAATCGACGACTTAGTCAAATACCCTAACCGCGTGAAAGAAAGACAAACCAACCAAATGTTTCATGGTTTAATATTGGTGGTAAGAAAACTTTAGAATTGAATATAGAATTGGTTCTGAATTGTTTTCTAAACTTTTGAAGATTATGTCAAAAAGGTTGTACAAGTTTTGTGCAACGTTTTTACGTAAATAAATAGACTAAAATTGTGCAATGATTGTCTTTTGCTACTTTTATTTTATTATGTATTCAACGTCGCTCCTTCTTAATAATATATAACTAACGTATTAAATTACTTATAAATATTTTCAACATGAAAAGCAATCGTTTATGGTCGAATTTATGATAAAAAAGTAACTTTTGTTAAATTAAGAAAATCAGCTTTTATTCATGGCACTCAATTTATACGACTCGTTCACAGTTCGTGTGCGTTATTATAACAATTTATCTGCTACTTAGAAGTTAAAAATCGTAAATATATAGGTACAAGATTACATATAGATATAGATCGTATAGTTGTAGGTCAGTAAACTTAATTCAAACTGTAAATGAAGTGAAATACTTTTTGTATGTAAATAAAAGTAGGTACCCTTGACAGCCTTCAGCCTTGATATATAAATATTGCTATGACCTTCAGGGTGTTAGGTAGGATGGTCGCAGGCGCGGGTCGTTCACTCGATCTCGTCCAATTTATTTACTTTTTTCCCAGGTGTAGTGTTACGGCTATAAAATTCAGTTTTTGTTGGCCGGGCGCATGCTTGGCTAGATCTCCCGTCGCGAGATATGTTGATTTACGTTTAACGCGCGTGACCCCTCGACGGAGCCGATCATAGAGTCGATAGACGATTCGAACTGGCGCGCACCTAAGATATCGGCACATCGCACTCGAGCCGATGTATCTTGGGAAATATTTCGCGGTGTATAGCCTCCCCGCCGGTGCGCGTGCTGGCCACTCGGACAAACATTAGTACATTTCTTTGTGTTTCACACGATTCATTCCTATTTCATATATCTGTACATGTTATCAAATAATATTACCCCTTTCTAATAGGTTGGGTGAGATTTATATCCAACTGCAACAGATTTAATAAAGTTTATTTGAGTTAGCTAAACAAAAAAGATAGGACGCAGCGGGGTCTCCGCTCAAATTGGAGACTGGGGAACAGTGTAACGTGAACTGTCTAAAAAGGGAAATCGAACAGGATTGAGTACAAATTATAGATCTGTAATCTCGAGTTCACTATGATTAAGAATTTTAATATAATTGATGTAATTCGTTTATGTTTATGATCCATAGAGACAGTTATGTGATATCTATTTTAATACCAATTGAAATAATTAACTTAGTAGGTACTTACCTGAAAATATGTAGCTTAAGTACTTTAAATTTGCTAAACTTTTGTAAACTAATTCTTCAAGAAAACGAGACAGTCTCGAATTCATTATCACCCGAGCATCAATCTCGACCACATCGAGATCTTCCACTATACAGCCCGGGCTCCGTTCATCTACCAGCTCATCCTTTCCTTAAAGATTAGTTTATGGGCTTTTGGCTTTTATTGGAGCAACTGACCTAACCCCGATAGGAAAACCTCCACGAGAATCTCGTATCTCAGCAGATTAACAGACGCACAAATGCTGATTCCATAGGCTCTGAAAATCATGGTAGGACCCAATACACCAATACAATTCCACTTAATTAATGTATCTATATCGTGTGACAACATCTTTAAATTGCATATTATTTCAATTAGCAGTGGACGTAACAATGTATTATTGTATGGAAATATTGGACTCATTACATTAAAAGTTGTAGTTGCGTTCTGTTTGAAAGCAGCGACAATGTTTGACCTTTTCCCTTCAGGAAACAACAATAGTATCTATTACTGAATATTAAGGTACAATTGAATAGCCTACTCCTGTAACTGTAATATGTATCGGTATTTCTCTCGACCCTGTGATTACTCATACAAATTATGTACAATTTATAAGCGAATAAGTTAGAAGACTCAGTACGCTATTACCTTTCTGGGAACCGCCCGGACGAGTTATACTAACGTGACCCTTATTCACGTATTGCTTTTACATACAAGCCAAATACAACGAACATAAGAGTCGGGCACGTTGTGGACGTGTCGTACTTTTAATGATCTTTCATAGAAAATATATGGAATAGACAGGACGCACAACCTACAAATGATAAAAGCCTGCGCTCCTACACATTTATCCCATCTATACCTTGTCTACGCATGACCAAGTCCTAATCAAGTCATCATACATGTTATCAACTTGAACTCCGAAGTTCGCTCTCCGACTTTTCTTCTTCCGTTTCATCTGGTCATCGGCATCCTTAGCGTGAACACCTGGCCTAGTTAAAGGACCCTCATTCTGTGTTATATAAACAGCCCTGTTGTTTCACACTAGTATTCTCGTTAAGTGCAATCGATATGAGTTAGACAGTTGATTGTCAGAATTATCGTACTGAAATTATTACGAGCAAGTTCCTACTTCTGAGTGAGCTCCCCTTCGTTCGTTTGACCCAACTAGTTCTGTCAAAGATGTGGCGCGTCTAGCTACCGTCGTAAGGCAGTTGAGATTTGTCAACGTCAGTTTTTCTAGTTAGTAACTTTAGCATGAGACATACAATGAATTAAATTTGGACTAATAAGTTTGGAATAACTTTACGCCGGTAAAGTTCCGAATCATTTTATACCGCAACTTCTCTATTTTAAATCTGATAATTACCAGTTACATGTATAATGATAGTGATAATTTTAGTGTAATTACTCTGAGATAATTCTGACAAACTCGAAGTGGAATCTCAAGTAAAACTACAAACTTTATAACCATGGATATATTTTGATAGTATAATGTAACAATGAAGAAATAATTCCCACGAATAATCACGACGAATCTAAGGTAATTGTTCTTGCTTAAAACGTTCATGATATACTTTTTAATGTTAGAATATAGCAAATAAGTAAATGGCCCTTCAAGTATCTTTCTAACATCATTCTAACTAACAGGCACTTTACTAATATATAATTTAGCCTTTATATAATAAGTACTATGCCGACCGTATAACGTCATGTTCTATCCCACCTCGTAAAACTGTTCGTGTGCCTAACCGCAGAATTAAAACATTTTCGAGAAATTAAATATAAATATAAATATTCCACAACATTCTACACAACGCTATCTAGACCCATGGTAAGCTTTTATAGCTAGTGTTATGGAATCTAGAATGCGGATAAACATACTTATATACTTTTTTTTTGTAAATATATACATATTATACATAGAAACACCCAGACCAATGCAAATAGCCATATTCATGCATACAAATATTTGCACTGTGCGGGAATCGAACCCGCGCCTCCTGCGTGGCGGTCGCGTGCTCTACCGCTCCGCCACAGAGTGATTAAAGTGATACTTGCATATATATAAAATGATATTCATAATAACTAGAAACTATAGCATCATAATTATAGCATTAAACAGTTGCTATGCAGAAACATTACGCATTTGCGGGACTTAAAGATCGGGAGGCAAAAAACAAATAAAGCAACATCAAAACTTGAAGGTGAACATATCTTTAAAACACATTACGGGTTATCCGACAAATAAAAAGCCTCGTCTCCGATAACCACACTTCATTAGCATTTCGCATTTTGCTTAGTTAGCTGCTTGGACGAATTGACATCAACAAGAAATATTCATTTACTACGTATTTTTACCTTGTAAATGTGTATTTACACGAAACAATCACCTATTTTTATAATTATTCAGTAGGTTTGATTTTACAAAACTAGATGCTATTTCATTTAAATGTTGTTTTGGATACTTCATAAATTTTTCAAATATCGTTGAATTTGGATTACCTTTTGTGCTGCTACCTTAATTACGTTTTCAGAGGCGCTTGCGTTCCTCCGGTGTATTGTGTAGGTGGACCATTGAGGTGGACTATCAAAGAGGCAGAATTGATTTGGAATTGTCATCGTGGTGTGGTAATTGATTTCACAGCAGTGACGGTACTCACGGAGCGGGCACGAGCATAGGTAGAGCTCTTCTAAAAGGTTTACTACGTCTACGTGGGAAAATAATTAGAAAAAAATATGTTAAAAAATCTTATTGGTCCCTGAATTTAGCTCATCTTGCTATCATGAAATTTTTTTATGCCAAATAATTTATGGACCAAGAAGGATTTTTGGGTTTTATGCAAATGTAGGCAGAAAAATTGTACATACAACCCGCTGTGATTATACGAGACATATTTATGGCACTGTCAATATTTTTGTTGTATAGCACTTAAAATAAACTTATGAACAAGTTTCATATTTAGATACTTGTTTAATTTAATTATTAGCACGTAATTATCTTAATGAAGAGATAGCGATTACAAACCCCGGTAAGTTTTGCGTCTACTATCACCTGGTGAATGATTACAATTATTGATTGGAAATAATATTTTATATTTATAGTATATTGATTATAAACCCTAATGCAAATGTCAATAATAAATTACATTATCAACTCAACTAAGTAGGTTTTAGCCATAGAGCTTGAGTTTGTTTGTTTGTTTGAACAAACAGTCAGTATTATTAATACTGTATTACTAATATCCTGCTTAGTATTAAATTTGTATATTTGTATTAAGTGATGTTTAATGAATAAAGCCCACCATTATCAATGCCTACAATATAAAATGTTAGTCGTCAGTTAGAAAGAAAATTCGCGTAAGTTCACTGACAAACAAAAACTTAATATATTTATACTTATTCACATTGATATTTCTCTTTAGTAAATACATACGAGCTAACTATCAATTGAGGTGCAGTCAAGTTGACGGATCAAATATAAAAAATAAATAGATATACTTCAATAAATTTCAATAGAATCATTTCGTATAAACAAATGTTCTCACAAAACCGTTTTCAACTATTGACCACCATAGCAATCGCAATAAAGCACAATAAAGTTGGACGTCTTCCGGCATTCGTCAAACAGACTGACGTGGCCACTAGTTGTGCAACTCGCCACCCAACTAGTTGGTCACAACAAACCACCAAGTTGGGACAATTGAGCGATTTGTCAACTATTGCATTAGGTAACCGGTCACCAGAGGCGACTCGAAATTCTCCGCGCGACGCAAGCTTATCCCATCCTTCAATTTCTTCTTACATTACATCGATTCGAATAAAAGTCAGTTCCGATGCGGTAATGGATACTTTGTCAATCAATAGTGACGAGGATCGTCGAGCGTGGGCCGCGGAGAAAGCAAAGCTCGCAAGAATCGCATGCTCCTTACGCAAGATATATCTGCAAGGAACACAATGGACGCGGAATGCTTGCAGAACAAGCTTTTTGGATATTTATTGGATAGATATTGTGTGGGATGGATTTACTTCAGTGAGTTACACGCAAACTCTAGCAAGCTTATAGCAATAATAGTTTATTTGATATTTTATTGAATAAATGGTAACAGTAACAATAACACCAATAATCGAATATGCTGCCTTGAATTGAACACTCTTCTAAATTTACTAACGCCTGTCTTCCTCCAGGGTAGGCCCTTTTATACGTGTATCAAATAATTATACAGACATACATATACTCACGCTATTTTCCCCACGTAGTAGGCAAAGACATCAGCCCACTATCTGTTTCCATCCTTACACAAGAACTTCCTCTATTGTAATTAAACCATTCATGTAAGTTCCAAGTGCTATTTACCTACCTTTGGTACAGATATTCAAATATGGTGTGGAAATTAGTTTATTTAATTTTCAGATTATTTGTAATTCCTCTCGGGACTGGGAGGTCCCTGGTTCCCAAAAAATAAGATAAGCCATATCAATAGAAGGAGTCTGAGAACGGACCCGAGGTCACAAACAGCTGTTTGCTCATTATGTGTTACAAAATATTATTCAAAATTAATGACATCTTTAGCCACATTAAATTTTCTCGGATACGCCACGCCACTTGGGGGTGGGTTTGTCGGACTCGAACCGACCAAAATCGCACGTCATCTCGGATTTTCAGATGCTAGGGTGCGAGATTGGTTAAGACATATCTCTCGCACCCCAACTGACCCTGTGTCATCTCCGGTTTTAAAAAACAAATACGTCCCTAATTTTTTATCGATGACGGCTAATTGAGCATAAAATCGATAGATAATTACCTATAAATAGATTCTGATATATGTAACCAGTAAAACAAAATACATAATACATTACTAGATGGTGGTATCGAAGCGGTACAATGTTACAACACTATCAGGTCATGACGATCGGAGCGGGTGTCACTATCGGTACAGTCTTTGCCGTAAACGTTCAAACGTCGAACTGGTTTCTGGTATTGGAGGAGAATGCTTGATACCCGTAGTTGTATGAAATATGTTGCACAGTTATCAGCTTATTTATTTTCATGACTATTTTGTGTTATTTACGACACTTTGGATGGATTTATGAGGATATCCTCCATCAATCTCACACTATTCATTACGTTTGCAATTAAAATGCAAAATTTAAGACAGTTTTATATCCAGACAAGTAACAAACGAGTGTCTATTAATCCTACATCAGGGAGACATAATCTGTGAATTATATTCCTCTGTCTTCCATGTAGGTACCTCTGTGACGTAATGCTTCGACTATATTTCAGAGGTCGTGGGTTCGATTCCTGCTCATTGCAAATATGTAGACTTGTATTTGGTTCGGTATGTGTATAAATATATCGAAGTAGATTTATCCATATTCTAGAACCTATAACTGAAAACAAAAAAAAGTTGTGAATTTATGAAGAGTTTTAAGTAAAAACTCTCTGCGGATGCGCTAAAATGTCCCTCTCTTGTACCTTGTTTAAATATTTTACCGTAATACCGTAAAACAACTTTTTAAAATCATAATCATTACCCAAATGATTGGACTCTTCACACTCAAAACAGGATTTTTGCGATCCCCTATATACGAGTATATAACTACTTTAAAGTCTTGACGTCACATTGATTCGTTACAAAACTCTATTTCTAGATTAATACCGTTATAATAATTATAACGAAGAAAACACGAACGCAAAAAACTTTCACGATACTTATCTAACCCCATTTCACGACATTTCATTTTAACAGCTACATGGAGCGTAATTTTTCATGGCTTTAACTTACTATAAATCATTGCAATAAGCATAAATATTTTGATAACTTATTCCGTTGTTCTTTTTTCTTGTTGGAAACTTAAATTGGGGAGAAGAGGAAACTGTTGGTTGGCGGGCAATTTAAACAAATTATAATATTTACATATATTATGAAAGAACGTTTACTTGAGCCTGTTTGCATATTTTAAGTTAAGTTATTAATCTCTACGTTATAACGGGCATAATTGGTAACTAGCTGGCCTTTTATTCATCTCTCCGGTTCTACTCAACCGATTGATTGCAATCAATCATACGGCAAATTTTAAGTCTGCTCTAGACCTGTGTTATGGCAATCACACACACACACACACACACACGCACACACACACACACACACACACACACGCACGCACGCACACACACGCACACACACACACACACACACTGAATATTATTTTATTAGGTATGTTATATAGTTTTATTTACATCAATCTGCTTTCTACCCTAAACCTTTTTTTGATACTTGGAATATAGAAAAGTCGTGTAAATAAATCAGCTTTATTTGACTACAACCGGGTACAACCATTAAATGATAGCGTAGCGAGCAATATAATATCTCTTTGTGTATAAGAAATTTATTTGTTTGCTCAGAGAATCTAATTTATACAGATTATTAATTTGCCATGTGTCAACTCAGGACAGAGACAATAAAATCTAAGGTTTAATGGTACACCAAAGGCTTTGAGTGAATTATTGTAATTAGGTTCCTTCTTCTATTAGAACCATGCTATTTGTGATGATTCCAAACAATGAGGAAATGTAAAACTAGTATGGTTTTAACGTATTTCTGGGCAACTTTAGATATAGGCACGTATGGAAACTCTTTGCTGTGTAACAGGTTGTGTCCCGGCAGCTTTGTGTCACATCTTCAACGAAGAATGTGTTTAGAATAGGAAAACGTTTAGAAGCAAGTGGCATGCAACTTTAATATAAGATGAATGTAAATAATCTGACGCGTGTTTAAGACCTGAACAAGATCTTCGGGATCAAATACATAGGGAAAAAGAATCTTCTCGGGCGGGACTCGAACCCGCAGTCTTTCCCTTACAGGGGGAATGCCTGACCAATTCGGCTACCGAGACACGCCCGATATGATTCAAATTTCCCATCTTATACGTCTTTAAGGCGACGTGGCGTCATCTACCGATTTTCTTACGAACTATCGGAATCAATGAATGATGTTACAATCATTTTTAAAGATTGATTTTGATAACTGCGCCCAAACAATTGAAGGAACTTTTACAGCATTAAGTATGCTAACTATACAAATCAAATACTCTCGGTAGCCGAATTCGTCAGGCATTCCCCCTGTAAGGAAAAGACTGCGGGTTCGAGTCCCGCCCGAGAAGATTCTTTTTCCCTATGTATTTGATTTGTATAGTTAGCATACTTAATGCTGCAAAAGTTCCTTCAAAAGATCTTCGGGACTCAAGCCATGCAGGTGAGTTTGCATGTCTATAGTTCTATACACCTATTGTCGAACAAGACTGACAGACTTTCTTTCGGAGCAAGGAAAGAAACCCCGGCCCGTGCAGTGTAAGCTTAGGATTCAACCGAAATTAGCGGTTTCATGAAGAGAAGGCGAATATTTTAGTGTAAATATATGAATATTTTTACGACTATTGCTTCCTGATATCTCACTGGTAATAACAACTCCGAGGGTCATAACTATAGATATCTAATCCTAATGTCTTGTGGCCGTAACGATATATTTGAATACTCCTTAGGCAGTAAACAATCCCACTGCCCACCTGACTGTACCTAACTGATAAACGTTATCTAGGATCACTTGAAGTAAGTACAGCACCCGGCTTTCCATTTGGCACGTTAGGAAGAAGACTGAGTACCTTTCTATTACTAGAGATGACCCTCACGCAAGCAATAAAAAACCGTTATGTGGAAAAAATTACGAATATCGGTTTAAATAACATAACATAGAACCCGGGATCGTCAGTGAATGCCTCGTGCCATCAGATCCGGGATGACTAACTAATTCTATTGTACGGAAAAAGATTTAAGTGCGTATACGACTAGCTTAAAGGAATGTGTTCAAGTACTTTGCTGGTGACCGTGCCTTAATGGTTAAACTTTATCTACAGCTATTAAGTGAACAACAAACGCTCAGCCATGTAGTAAGTACCTATATACTGGCGTACGCAGCCTTAGACCACTGTTAACTAAGCCGCAGGCATTAGGTAGTACATGGGTATATTAAAATATAATGTTTCTTTGTTTGTGACGTACCTACACATTTTCTGTACATACACTTCGATTACGATACACTTAACTTTGCACTGTATGGTACATGCAAAAAATTAGTGTCTAAAATTTGATGTCGTGGATATTCACACAGTCACATAATATTATTTTAAGAATTTGTAAGATAGATATTTATCTCTGCTTACAAACTCGTTTTTTGATATTCAACCAAAAACGGTTGAACGATGGATTAATTGAACACATATGATTTCAGCACATGGGCTCCTTTTTATCCTGGGAGTATTCCGTTCCCGTGACTGATCAGAACTAGTTGGTATTCCACGCGTTGTTTTTGCGATTAAGTAACCTGTGTTCTTTTTATACAGGGATAACAGAGGAGTTAAATACTAGAAGTACCTAGTACCGATCTAATAGACATTATCCTAAAGACGCGCACGTAAACGTATTACACTTAGCAGTTTATTGACCCAAGTTCACTACTTTTACGCATTTCCCAAGTGCGGTGCAAGGTCAACTAACGAGTAAATGTAGGTTAAAAAACCCTCGACCGATGCGTCGAGTTCTATTCAACCTATGTCACGGCTTAGGTAACAAAATGGTACTGTTCTATGGTATCCAGCGGCATTAGCTGGAGTGAAGAGTTATGTGTGAAGTTAGGGTCTGTGTTTATTTATTATATATTATATATATGTTTCTGTATTATCTAGACATGGGAGATCGCTAGTATGTATTTGTATTAAATATGAAAAACAAATCAACAAAAACGTCAAGACGATTTTTCGTAAACCAATAAGCCTCAATTTTAACGTTTGTCAAATGCATTTCTTCATTGTTTTCATGCGTAATCGTACATAATTTTTTATATTCACATACATTGACCTAAAGTCATAGAATACTGTGTAACTGCAAAGTAATATAATGTGCCTAACCAACTATATGCACACATAATATCAATTTGTTCATTAGTTATTTGATCGACCTCAGTGAACCACGCTACCCGACACCCGCTGTTACTAGGTCGACATAGATGCCTGCCTCGCGGATCGATTTGTACCGTTCAAGCCCACAGTTAGGGTTACGCGTGCTAATCCAATACTAGATAAATTATACGATGCTATATAGGCCGGCGACATTTTGCCTCTAGGATAAACAAATGATGTAGTACTCTTAACAATTTACGCGTAGATTTGCTTGATGTAACATTTCGTTTCGCACCGTTACTCGTGGTATGTGATTTAAATACATTGACATTTCATAGCGAGAATTAGTAGATTGATAAAGTTAGTAAAGGTTGTGTTGTGAGGTGTGATGGTGTGAGCTTGAGCTCATTTGTGAAACAAATGCCAAAGCTTTTTCAATATATTTCGAAATGATTGCATTGATTTTCTACTAACTTGTTTTACTCAATGGCGTAATAAGAGATAAGTACTGAAAAGGGTACTCTGTCCTATAGATCTAAATCCATAATTATGTTACTCTAGAACACCAGCTCTTCGTCATCGAGATGCCACATCTGTCTATCATTATTTCTTGCATTGGTAAGGTAGATTTATACATACCAAACCAAATGTACACTCAGCCATGGAAATAGGTATACTTACATCTTTACCCACACATACATCCTCATATTATTACTAGCTTTTGCCCACGGCTCCGCCCGTGTGGATATCGATTATCGCGACAAGTCTAACCTACCCCTGTACCCAATTTCATCAAAATCGGTTCAGTGGTTCTTGCGTGAAAGCGTAACATACAGACAGACAGACAGTTACTTTCACATTTATGATAGGTATTAGTATAGATATGAATATGTGTATACATATTTTCTTGGCCATGTTTATGTAGTACATAGGTATCACTTACCGGCCTAGCACCACGACCCCCAGTCAGCGTGCGGTTTTAGTCGGTTCGAGTCCGACATAAACTCCCCTTTCGGCTCCGGCAGGGGAGGTATCCGAGGGGATTTCCGCACGAAAAAAAAAAACAATAAAGGTATCACTTACAAAGTCTTGGGTTTCAGTATGCTCACTTCTCTGAATTTTATTAATTATTTATGCACCTATTGATCCATTTTAACTGTTTGCAACTTAAGTAGTTAACAGAAATGTTGACTTCATTTATATGCACATGCCTCCTTCTAGCTGCGCATCATTGGACTTGGACCGAATACCAATGCACTCATTTATGCTTGAAGTTTAAATAAATAAGCGCAGCTAGCATTAAGATTTAAGCTAGGTATTGTATAGTTTGCCTAGGTATCAGGGTAACTCCTAGAATGTCACTGTTAACCATCAGTATGTAAATGATTGATTGTGAATTATCATTCGCCTTAGAGTTTGCACTCAGAACTTAGAAGAAAAGCACTGTCTTCAACTCGAGATTGTTATAGTTAGTTTTAGTGTGTCAGTGGTGTTAAAAACACCACTGATCCACTAAGTCTACGCCCTGTTGTAAAACAGAAAAAATATAGCTGTTGTAAAATTATAGCTGAAAGTGCTGATGGTGTCTTTCTGGAGCATTGGTGCCGTATACATAATGACGGCCCTGATGCTTCAGGAAGATACATGAATTGATTTATTTTTAATTTTTTGTTTATTTAGTGGATAAGATGTACTAACATAGTTTTTTAAGTTTGTGATACTAACAATTATTGTATAGATTTTTAGTCCGAAATAAATGATAATAATAATAAAAACAGAAATACTAAGGGATGATGATGTCAATATTATTACTTTCAACGTTTCACATTAAGAAACTAAACATGGTCAATATCCTATTTGACATCTTTGCCTTGTTTAAAGCTTTATTGGTGAAAGCTAAAGACTGTATAATACTAACAATTTATTCATAGTTAAAACCTGTACTTCATCATGGCGTAGTATGAAATATCAGTAAAAGCAGTATTCGCCGGGAAACAAAGGCATTCTAAGAACCGGGAATAAATAAGAGGGTGTAGGTAGGTAAATGCAGGCTTATAGGTGTACCCTAAAGTATGTATGCCCCAGGCCTAACGTCTAACGGTGGATGCGCCCACTCTGAGGTGTCGCCTGAGTGCGCCCGCGCCGGTCATCCGTCCCGATGCGATGTACCGACGATTTATGAGGCATCGCCTACTTTATTGGCTGAAGCGATTCACATAAATCCACTAAGTACATCTTAAGGTATAATTTTTAATGCCAGGGTAATTTATATTCCATCCTTCAACCGTATAATATGCCAGCTATATCACTATTTTACTGTGACATAATTTTTTGATATGTTCAAGATGCTGAATACGTAGCAATACTAGTATATAGTTAATGAGCTGTATAAAATAGGTATTATTTCTTGTTTTCTTTATAACAGCATTCCTAAATGTCAAGTCAGAAAATTGAGACATTAAAGTTCTTTATCATACATTCAAATGAGAGCTTAAATTAATATAGGATCAATAACTTTTTTATAGTCTGTGTGTAAAATAATAGCATGTATTTTTAAACATGCAATGTGACTACCATGTTTGAAAATAAGGTAAGCCGTAAGGATGACAGAAAACAATCACATTATACATTCTTGCATAAATCGAATGACACTTTTATAAAATGAATACATATATGTCTTCAGTACCTATACAAAAATGATAATGGAATATCAAAAATACTGCGCAAAAATGGGAGATGCTCTGCTAACGATGCAAAAAATAAAACCATACAAATAATGTACCGACTGAGGTCCTGGGAGTTTGGGATTGGTACTTTTTACTATTTTTATTTAGTGCTAAAGCGACAGATTTAAAAAATGGACGGTTAAAACATTCATCATTCATGTGCACTCAGGAAACAGTATTATAAAAATGATGTATGTAGAAATTAAATTTTCAGTGAGAGCATAGGGCTGGTTACCATAAGTATATATCGCAAATATTACATTCAATCAGTACTACTCTATACTTAATAATAATCTATTTTTCCAGATACTAGATGCGGGATAACATTATCACTGAAGTAACGATAGAAGCGATAAACGCTGATCCTGGGAGCACATTTGTTAAATGTCGTTTTATCGGTACTGTTATTTGTTAACGTGGCTTTTAATCTGCTGAAGGGTTGAGTGACAGGACAGTCCCAGGGTTTGGCCGTCACACAGTACTACCAAGTCTAGTCAGACGCGTCCGTTAGGCATTCAACCTCACGCAACTTACCGGAATCTGACTAGAAATCATCGGTTCGCCGAACGTTATTTGTTGACTTAAGAATGGGACAAAATGTTTGAACAACTGAACCTGGTTCAAGAAGTGTGACTGACCCCTTTTTTGCGAACCAATATTTTAAGATAACCATGTTTAAATTTGTACAACTTTGGTTTGATGCGTATCTAACGTATTTGGGGTAACTATGCCCAAGTTTCAGCAGAACCGCCTCTAGTTCAACACATAAGAGCGCGTGTGCGATACGGCAGCGCTGGTGTAGTGTTAGAATACTTTTTTTATTTTAAACTAGATAATTTTACAAGACCTACGTCAGACAAAGCTTTTTCTAAATGATAAATCTTATTATTTCAAAACTGCAGTGTATGTATTGCTCATTTGAATAATAAATACTTATACTAATACCAGGTAAAAAAGATTTCAGGCTTCATTTTACACTCACTTTCCGTAAGACTCTTGTAATTAAATCGTGACAACCATGTTATCAGAAAATGTATTGTAAATTTGCAAATCGACTTTCACTGTCGACTGTACTAAATAAACAAAGTGTATCCAAGGCTTTGTTTCAAAACGAGCACTTAGAAAATAAGTACCTATACAAAGCCTTGCTTTTACGCTTGTGTCATGCACCTAAATTTTATATTGAAAAGCTTAGTCAAGAAATATTCAATACCAGTATCGTTTCGTGATGACTGAGGAATAAGCAAGGATATTGTGTTTCCAAAGTAGCAGATTCTGAAATAAGCGCTGACACACAGTATTGTTCCAGGCGTATATCTTGGTCCCAGTGACACTCAAACGTTTCGATCTTTTATTCTATTAACTGGTCCCAAAAAATCACACTAAAGCGTCAAAAAACAGGGTACCAAACTTACATAGTCTCGCAAAGCCAACGTTTTTTGTTAAAGTTTCGTAATAAAACCTGTTGCCTACCAAAAAATGTGATAAATTAAAGTGTACATTAGAAGATATCCTATTTTAGAATGTCGTGTCTATAATTGGGTCTCCCCACTAGTTTATTGCTTGTCAATTACCTGTCGTGATGTCACTGTATTTAATTATATTGTTTATTAAATAATATATACATTTGCCTAACATCATTTGGGATATCAATAAAGCAGGTTATATAAACGCCATTAATTCGAACGTCAAACCTGCTGATTGAAAACTCTGACGCAGGCCATTCTCTTAAGGTTGGGAAATCAGTCGCTTCCGTAAAAAGCAAACTATATGGAAAGGAGGAGTAGAAAAGCAGGCCCCGGTCTCCAAAATACAAGATGTAACCGGTTGGTAGGATGAAACAGATGAGAATTCAAACTCAGAATCAGGTTTTTCTGTTACCAACTTATGAAAACAACAATTCAATCGAATTGAATAACAAAAGACAATATTGCATACTATTTTAACGACACATAATGAAGTGAATAATGAAAGTATGTTAGTTCCCGTCTGTTACGGAAGTTTCAGTCATAAACATGATATTATGTTATAGACCACATTATTGAGCTGTTGCGATAGCGTTTTATAGCATTTAACGTATTCATGAGAAGGAAATAAGTCGTCAAATGTTAATAAGACTGCTAACGGCTCTACCAGTATTACATTCTTCCGTAATCTGGAATTGAAAGGAAATACAAGTGGAGAGAGATAGAACACAGTATAGGAGATTACAACGGAAAGTAAAAAGAGAACGAATGGAATTACACATTCAAATTTTGGTAGCAACTTCGCCGTATCTATACAAGGGGGACGTATATCCATACAACAGATATCAATCAATCAGCTTTTCGCAGTTCACGCTGGACCTCTCCCAATGTTGGGAAGCTTTAACCTGCTATTTCCACGCTGGCCAGAAGGGTTGGAACAGGGTTTTATTTCGAGTTTGCCTTCTCTCGCAGTGATATCGGCTGCGTATTTTTCTGTTAGTCACCTCGTACGACACCCCTCGGATGAGACGGGGTGGTGATACTTGTATTCTTTCTCCATCACCACACAGATACAACAGATAATTAGAGCCTAATTAAACTGTTCATTGGTAGGTTACTCATGCTGGGTGGACAGGGCATATTAAGATCTTCCAAGCGTAAGCTAATTTCACCTGCGAACGGTATGAATAGGAAGAGGAACAGGCTTTCCTGTTCAGGTTGGGAGGGTTAGATGGCAGCCTCGTAAAAGAGAAGGATAAACGTAAGCCATTATCAGATGGAGAAAGCGATTGCATACTTCACGCTTCAAAGTAAAACCTTCAGATGCAATCGGAATTTTCACTACGTCGATGGTGATGATGTGTATTGTACACTCAGCATCAAAAAGATGTTCGCGAACAAAGTGCTCAAAATGTTCAAAATTTCGTTTTTTACCCCTTTCCAGTTTATTGATTGATCCGATTTTGGTACACACCTTTAGTTCGGATATATAATATTTAAATAAACAGTTGATAAATCTAACAATAATAAAAAAGAACGGTAATTCGGAATTTATGTTAGGATACAAGGTGTTTGCATAAACAGATTGAAGAGAAAATCCCAACCATTGATAAGCAGTTATATTTTTTAAAGCAATAAAACCTTATACAACTGGTTCCATAATTTCTGAACTGATTTGTCACATTAAAATATCGCTAATAGCTTAAGATAATCAAATGTAACATAATAAATGGTATGCCTATACATTTTCAACTATGGTAATAATATTCCAAACTAGGACTAGATTGTACATAATGAATTTTTAATCTTATTCCTGTATATACAAAAAGGTATTTTATCAAATGGTAAACTAGGTACAGATTAAATATTATGTTAAATAGATACAGAAAACCAAATCAAATGCCGCCTCATCCACACACTAGCTTTAATCTATAAGATCGGTTTATAGTGCCTGTAATAAGCCTAACAATGACTATAACCCAGGTACGTTTTAAATGCGCCTATAAATTGGTACCGAGACATCATGATAACGCCACAAATCAAGACAGAGCGTTAATTACTGGCCCAGGCACTCACGTCTAGGTGTTAGGGCTGCGACACGTCCGCACACTCGAGTATTCCCCTTTCCTGTTTCAGTAAGCGAGTGACATGAATAATCGGCTTGATGCGAATTTTATATAGAGGTTACTTCAAGTTTACTTATCTTAACGAACATAGTTTGATTACACTGCTGTATTCTACTATATTCCTTTGAATTCGTAAATATAGATATCCCTGGCTTGAGATAACAAACAAAAAATAAGTAAAATTTATTCGGCATTTATTGCATTCTTTTTATACCTATAACATGCGTTATCGAGTTCAAATCAATAAAACGAACGGTTTAAATAAAAAAAAGCCTCGAATTTGACGTGGACTAATTCCATTATAAACGCAACGAAATTGTCAAAGTGTGAAATGTGAAATCATATTCGTTGCAGTCCCATCACTATTTTTATTGTAAAATGAAGATTTGAAGCTATGTCGGTCTACAGGGCTAAGATATAGACTACTAATAATTAAACTTGTTCGTACCAAAACTAGTTAGAAATTGAGGATCCTGACACAACGTGACTCATGTTGTGTTGTTGCATTTTTATATCAGATTAAGATTTTATTACTTTTGTTATAGCTGTACGTGTTCGAAGAAGTTGTTCGGTCAAATGCGTGTGAAAAATGTTGCTAACTACCGCACACGGAACAGTTACAGTGACTAAGTTTTGGAAATACTCCGAAAATTACGGCAGTTTTGTTAGTCAAGTGTGGCAGAAAATCGAGTTTAATATCTTCAATGGATTTACGCCTGTACAAACTGAAATTATAATGTTTATGTCAGAGCGGCTGGCGACATACCTCAATAATTATATGCACATCTAATTCCCTGCACTTCATAAGAACATTTTCTAGAAATAAAAGATGGTTAATTTTTTTTTCTTGCGTTACTTGCGAACTTTTGTGTTATTGCAGGGTTGGTAATGTCACTTACTTGTTCCTAATTGAGTTGTGAACTTTTGCCGAACTATGGTTTATTACAATAATTGAAAAATGTATTAAAATCGTGGTTATTGCACGAATGAAACCAATTTCATGTACAACACTATTGTAGTCTCCATCAATAACCACGATTTTAATAGATAGCTACAAAATAACGAAACTTTTCCATCTCTCTAACTAAATGAAATGCATCTCACTTTAGATAATTCTGAAGCACTATAATAATATCTTAGAATGTCTGGATTATAATTGGCTTTAATATGTAACTACCATACGCTAGCTATCCATGTCAGTCAGTCTGTTTATGACTAGAGATCAGCATGACTCAGTTAATCAGTTCTTTAACTTCAATGTCGTATACCAAAATGCGAATTGGGGGTTATTTATTATTAAAGCAATGCAGTAATACATTTTTAGCAGTGGAAATATACTCATTGAGGGCGTGATACGAATTCGAGTTAATATTTTATCCTCAAGAGTACATTTGTGCGCAGAGTCACATCTTAGTTGCTACTTCTATCGTCCTGCCATCGTCTGTTACTCACACTAATTATTATTTATAAAGGTTTTTATTACCGTGATGCCGAATAAACCGTGGTAGTGCACGCGACTGCCACACAGGAGGCGTGGGTTCGATTCCCGCTCAGTGCAATTATTTGTATTCATGAATATGGCTATTTGCATTGGTCTGGGTGTTTCTATGTATAATATGTATGTATTTACAAAAAAAAAACTATATAAGTATGTTTATCCGCATTCTAGATTCCATAACACAAGCTATAAAAGCTTACCATGGGTCTAGATAGCGTTGTGTAGAATGTTGTGTTGTGGAATATGTGTAAATACTTGTAGTGAGGGTCCTGTAGAAGTCTGTCTTCACAACTCATTTAGAATTCGGGAAAAGCAACATCCACACTACAACAATATCTCTCTTTCGTATCTTCTTCCAATCAGAGAGACATCTGGAGAGACTGAATTACCCAAAATATGAGATCTCACATTTCAGCAATGCCTCCCCTAAAAAAGGTGTAGAATTGTTATATTCAATGTCCGAGACCAGAAAGTTTTATAGCCCAAAATCTCAATGGCAGTAGGCTGGTATAAACAGGCTGGAGGCTGGTAATAAACGTTCTTTTTCCTAAATATTCTATCTGATCTCTAATGTGTAATTACTCCCGAGTAAAATGCTACTTAAAACCACTAAGGATTTATCAACCTCAGCCCATCTTATCCTTACTTTATTTCCTTTAACCATTAGCATAAATAACTATAATTAATAATAACTACCTATTTGCATACAAAACTAATGCTATAACAGAGAATATCATTCAATATTAGATATCTGATAGATAGACATTTACATCCAAATGTATTGGTTGAGATCATTTTCCACGCCTTACAGAATAATTTATTAGAATACATTTTACTCAGAGTTTAGCATAACATTTCCAAGGTTATTTTAATGAGATCTCTTCTGTTCTCAAGATGATTATAATTGAGTATATAAGAACTTTAAAGTCGCACGGTATCTTCATCTCAATCGCAGATAAGCAGCTTTCTAATCGGGTCAAATAACGTTTATGTTTACAAACTAGTTAAGCAACGGATGTGCCTTGTTAACCGTAGTGACAAATGTTGTCCAATTGTTAAAATGAAAATCTTTATATCGACCATATTAGATTGCATAACGGAATTTCCTTTTATCGGGCTAATAAACTGATCAGCTGGTGTATAACCTTACATCAATCTGAACATATAAATTGTAAATGGGTTTTTGAGAAAGGGGAAACAATTAAAGATTGTAGGGATGAATTCAAATTCTTCTTTCGTTTTTTACTGACTTTAACAGTTTTTTTAGGTTATAATCTGTAATTTAGTATTTTTTTTAGTTCCTGTTTTATATATGTTGTGATAATACATTGAAACTCATAATAAAAAAATCCAGTATAACAATACTATACCAATTTGCTTTGGTTCTTAAACGTATAACGTTCAACAATTGCACTTTTAATCAATTACTTTTACCAAATTTTCATATATATCAATTACCAGCACGATTTCTTATATGATATTAAATGATATTTTAACACGACTCGGACGCAGTGAAATTTATGGCGTCTTTCAATGTTCCCAATAAATGCGCACACGCAACAGTCACGCCGCAAAAAGAATCAAAAGCTGCCACGTACAAGGCCTGCGGTTAGCGATTTTATATTTATAATCATCGTAGGCCGTAAAATAATAAAAACTAAACATGCAGATATCGCTTATTTTCATGCCTCGAATAAATTGTTGAGGAATAAATAGAGGAAGGAACGACGGCTACCGACTATTTTTTGTATAAGCTCGTCCAATAATATAGTTCAGTCGTTAGATATGTGGGCGAGAATTAGACAGTTATACTTGATGGAACAATCGACATCTTTTTGCCATTGGATCATGCCCATTGTACAATATACAGCATGGAGTACGATGCAAACTGCTACCTAGCACAATCACTCTGTCTTATAGTTGTCTCATTCAAATACGAGTCTACAGTAATTAAAATCAATATTTTTATGGATCGCATTATTCATAGATGAGGTAGGAAGTATCTTAACATGATTCACATATAAGGAAGCTATTCTAATAAAGCGTGATTAATTCCCATGTTTCAGCCACAGGCCAGGTGGTGCGGATGGCGAGCGGTAAGAGCCGCAGGCGCAGACTTAACCCACGAATAAGCGTAGACAACAATTTCATAAATGAAATAGTTTATTTCCAATTTAGTCACATGAATATTTCATCCATGCACGATTTTACAAGTATTTTATTGGATAACAATATTAACGACTTAGGCGTACAAATATAAAACTTGTAAATGAAATCGCTTAAGCGGGTACTGATGGTAAGTGGTTCTCCTAGTCGATTGAATTCAGCAGGGTTATCTGAACAGTTTTGAAAATAATAATGCATAAAAGTATAGATAGAGTGGGGTTGGCAACACTGTAACTAAATGCGTGTATAACGAGATATGCTTATAGTCTTGTTAAGATGTCAACTTCCACGCCTAGATCGCTATTTCAACATATTGTATACCTTTTTTTTAATTGCGGTACTTCTAATAGGAATAACCCGATATTTACTAGTTTTATAAAGCCATATATCATCACCAGGATACACTCAAACGACTGAACGGATCTAGCTGAAATTTGGTAATGGGATAGACAGTAAGTCTGGACAACTCATAGGCTACTTTTAACAGGGATTAAAAGTAGCCTGTAGATTAAATAGGGAGTGAGTGCCAATGATGCTGGAATACCTATTCTGCCGTAGTAAAATGCAATAATATCGAGTTAATTAAATTTATCTAAGTGAAACTATTCTTTATAGCACTATTATCAGAAAGCTTGGCTTAAAAGTATAGTATATAATACACACATACGGCACACACATACAAAAGTATAGTATACACTTGAACTCATTCCCCATTGTATAATCAGACCACAACAAAAGCGGTTTCAAACCGTGATTTTCCACGTAAAGATAGCATAATCATTGTAACAGCTCACTAACATAACACCACATTATCTCTACAGATGGACAGAAGTGTGTCGGTAGGAAATAGCTTTTCGTGATAGCAGAGCGGGCCGCGTGTGAACTCCGCCACGACTGGTCCTAAGGCTTTGTTTACAACGTTTTATCCTTCAAAAAATATATTTTAAAAGAAAAAAAATAGGTAACATGTTAAAAGGCATTTTGGTTTCAAAAATTTTGAATCATTAATGACTATTTTGTAATCGGGAATTATTATTATTGTTATGTTTTAAATTGCTGTTATACGTACATGGTGTTACTACTATGCTATAATATGTTAATACTACGCTGTAAATTGTGTTACTACTATGTCGCATTAGGTTTGCCTGTAAAGACTTTTAAGTATGTAAGAAATAAAGAAATAAAAATAAAAAATCTCAAAATGTTTTGAAACTACTACTATAGTTGCAAATTGTTTTGAGTTTTGAAGCATAAACAAACCAAGTTATTAATAGGTAACTACATATAAAAATTGTATTAATTTCGTCTCCTCTAGGTATATCTCAAAACTTAATAACTCCTTAACTCTACATTAATTCTTCACTCCTGTTTCACTATCTACATCAATTATTCATAGACTGTATGTGATATCTATTTTTATAGTCTGATATGAAAAGATGCAGTCTTTTTATTTCAAACTATAAAAATAGATATCACATAGATCATAAATGCATCTAGCAGTATTAAAGACCTTTTATTGAATTGAATGAAAAAGAGAATTTAAAACATCAGTTAAGCAGGTCTGCTGTAAATATCTAGGTAATACCTAGTTGGAAAACTAAACATATTAACATGATACTTTTTTATTTATAGAATAAAGATGAGTGACAGTCTTTTGAATAATAAGTATCAACATAATAAATACAAGTAGTTGTGCTGTCGTATCATGTTACCTTTTTAACCGACTGCCAAGAAAGGTTATTACTGTTGCGTAGGTTGTGCCAATCTCAATATCACTCGATATCACAGACACTTTCAAATATCGAGTCTCTCTTTCTCAGCCACTACCTGTCACACTGACTGCATATAAATTTCGTTTGAAGTGTTAAGAAATATGCAACAAAATAAAAATATAGAAAACAGGTTTTGTTCCCATATTTATATGAACTGGTCAGATTGTACTGAACAAACAAGTGCAGTATGTTGTACAAATATATTAATCTCGTATTCAGATCTCACTTCGGACGTTCAATGACTCCGTTCCGAAAAAAAACTTATTGTATTTAAACGTATCTGTCATTAGTGTCAAACGTTTAATCTTGGAATCTACACGCGACTTTACAAAGTCATCTAGCACCGTACATTCCTATAAGGAATAAAGATAATTTGATTGCGGTAACACCATATCTGATGAATTTATAGTTAGAAGTAATCGATGGAATTATAGCTCTCCTCAGTTTTACTGAAACTTGTATCATTGTTTCTGTCAGAGCTTGAGTATGGCCATAGACGTTATTTATATCAATGTCATTAACTATATTTCCTGTACTGTCGAATTACTAACATTATAGCACCTAAAGTAAAGGAAATATATTTTATAGAGGAAAATTGCCTGCCCTAACACAAAAGTTTGCGCTAGAACCTCGTCATCGTCGTCGCAGGAGAGGTTGGCTTTGGGCTTAAAAATCCCACGAAATGTTCTACAATAACAAATGTTTATACCTTTTTTTTTCGTGCTGCAATCCAGCGGAATATATTTTTTGGTATTTTCTTACACTTCTCTTGTCCTGTTCTATCAATACGATAATAATATAATACTCGAATACATCGGGTAAATTTAAAAGTTAGCATAATAAATGCTATAAAAAATTCATTCAAATAATATAATCTTGTTTGAAGTTTACGAGAATATGACTGAAATGAAAAATGAATTCTATCAAGATTTATTTGTACAGTACAGATCTGTTAATCTGTAAGTCTGAAATCTGTTAATCTGTCAAATCAGATAAATAGAGATTCAGAACTGTGTGTCGTTCTACTATACGGGACTTAGCATATTCAACTAATAGTACACCGCAGATACACATGACTATAAAAATGTATTAAATGGTTCCCACTTCAAATTTATACCTCCAAATATTTCGTATATATTAAGTATTAATTAAGTTAAGTGTGTCATAGACAACTGAAACCTCCACACTTCGGTCGTAAGCGGCCGAATAAGACGAATAACAAATAAAATATAACAAAGTATTACACTTTAAGGGTAATAATAAATCATAGGACTGTGGCAGACACGTCAACTGAAACCCATACGTCAAGTGAATTCGGAATAAAAGCGCATAAAAGATAATATCTACACACAAGATTTGGAATGTAATCTGTATGATTGACATGCAAATAGACGAAGAAAACATGACTTACGGGTGTAGCAAGTCACAAGAACACTATCTAGAGGAAAAATCTTAAAATGGCGGCGGACCAACAAAAATTGATGAATCACATTTAAGCCGAGGCGCGACGCCACGCAGCCGTCTTCTCAACCATTACCAATAACAATTTCCCGGACGCCGTCTTTGTTCACGATTCAGTACACCTTTTAAGATAAAACTACACCCAATCTGAGAACCTGTAGCACATCATTTTAAAGCCTAATAATTTTCAGTAGCCGTTATATCGCTTTAGTGTATCATTAACCTTATAATAATTAATTAATTGACAAGTTATAGTTCATTAATTAGCGAATAGTAATTAGAAAATTATTTAATTATCAAATTTAATGTAAAAAAGGTAGTATAAAATCAGATTTATTATTATTGTCTATAATGATGTCATATAAATACTACTTTTTGACATAAATAAATACTTATATGCATTATGCATTGCTCATTTTTTCATTTAGAGCGCCGGTAGCTTAGTGGTTAAGGTTCGATCCTGGCCATTACACTACCGACGTGAACTCACTCCTAACACAAGCTATTTAGCTAAGCTGGAGGGGTTAGGGGGAATATTAGTAACTTCGGTTCTAATATTCCTTAAAAAAAACTTATTTCTAATATATTTTTACTATTAATTTTATGCCACAAGTATTTAAGGATTTTCCATTCAGGTATAGGCTACCAAAATATTTAAAACTACACAATAAAACTGTTTTCACAAAAAAGAGCAACTAATAATATTTTATAGCTCATTAGAAGTCTCAAAGTCTGAGCAAACAAAAAACAAGCGGAGAAATCAAAACGATTCAATCATAAAATAAAACTATGGCCATGTATGATGCTTGGGTAATAATATAACTGATAGACATTAACATAATATGTATGAAT
Organism: Eilema sororculum; assembly: GCA_914829495.1. Taxonomy (NCBI): domain Eukaryota; kingdom Metazoa; phylum Arthropoda; class Insecta; order Lepidoptera; family Erebidae; genus Eilema; species Eilema sororculum. Next base: position 11,576,560 of record OU618542.1, read on the forward strand.
GGATAATATAATATTTTTCCAGTCACGATTTCGAAATAAGGTAATGTGCGAGCATATTCGTTGGTCTCTGTATAGATTTCCTGTGCTCACCGGCCGATATGATCGGACTCCCCGTCGCCTTATTGATAAGGTTTCCATACTTCCCGTGTGTATCGGAATGCTTCTGAGTTTATTTAATGTAATCCCTATCTCTCTGTAGCATTCATACACCGTACGCATTCGTTTGAGATGTATGGAGAGCCCTTCTTGTTTGTTGATGGTTGGTATTGAGACTCAGGAGTCGGATCTATTGTAGTTAGCGCCTATTATTTTAGTTTTACCTCAATTTTATCGAAACTATGTAGGTGAATAAGATCTTTATGAAGCGATTCTATGATGATTTAAAATGAAGGGAAAATATTATATCTCAGTGAAGTTTATATGAAATACATTAAGTCCAAGATAAGATAAATCCGTTCTCGTGTTTTAGCGAGACTCACGAACAGCAATTGATTTTTATATATATATATTATTTAATATGAAAATTATTTCAAGGCTTCTAAAATGTGCTTAATATTTAGATATATTTCATTAAATTTGTAAATACACACATATTACGTACAGACACATCCAAAGATGCAAACATTTGTGCTGAGTGGGAATCGAATACACAACCTCGGACTGAATAGTCGAATGCGTAGACCATGATGTAGAGCTATATACCACAGAGCTAGATACCATATAGATCGTCGCACACACTCTTTGTCGACTCTATGTTGGTAGAGACCATGGGTCTTGGTAGCGTTGTGTAGAATTGAAACACTTTCTATACGATCTGTCCTCAGCAAATCAATATTCAGAATGAGTGTCATTCTAGAATACGGGCTCATGACGTGGGAACAAAGGATATTATCGATGTATAAATCGTTTCTGCTAACACATTCGAGAATATATAGGCGTGAGTATAAAAGCGTGGCAAGAACTGCAAACAATAATCGATATTGCAAATCGAACGATGCTATACATCAACCGATAGGATAGCCACCGTAAATTGAAAGCAGCGATTATGATGGGCAAAATAGATTCGCCTGAGGTCGAGGCGACATCACGAAGCGAGCGAAGGGTTAAAGAGCGATCCTTCTAAGCTAGCTCGAGTTATGGTCTCAACCGACACAATAGCCAATTTCATAGAATTTCCTTTGATGGATACCAGTTAACTCGAAGCAGTTAACGGTATATTGCAATTGTTTTAAATTAAAATCACATTTAAACTATTATTCTAAGCGAGTATAGAGTGTGATTAAAATAACGACAGATGATTTTTACCTCCTGTTGTGTAGACAAACTGATGTTGACTGTTAGGGGACATGTTATGAGGCGTTTTATTCATAATCGGTGGGCGTAATTATAGACAGGTATGTTTATCGGACAAACGTAACAAACCAATAGTTTTACTGGAAAAATTTCAAGCACATTCTCTCGGCCAACCAAGGCATAGATATTAGATTAGAGGAATGTAGCAAAGGAGAGAAAAATCATTGCAACATTATTTGGGAGAGGTCTTTGTGCGTGGGTCAAAATGGGCAAAATACTTGAAATTAAGTACCAGCATAAGCATTTTCTTTGTGCTACGAATAGGGTATTTGATTAATTCGTCGATTCTTCCCAATACTGCTTAATATGATAGCATGTTCTGAAAAATATGCCTTGCAAAATAAAATATTGCATATCTAAACTGAAATTATCACTTTTCATTGGTTGAAATTCCCAAAAAAAGTCAAAATATAAACAATCAAATTCAATTCAAATATATGACTTTTTAGTTTCCTCATTAAATTGTAAATAGCTTTTATTACAAATAATATAAGTGTAAACGCAACGTAGACCGAGATAAATGCGATATTATCTTGCACTCCATACATTTGCACTACGCGCTGCCGAAGCGTGACGTCACAATTTCATACGATTTTGTATGGAGCGTTTTCGGGCGGCGCGACAAATTGAATTTTTCAAAATCAAATATCTTGAAAACTATTTGTCGTACGAAAATTTTACTTTTACAGTTCATTATATTATAAGATAGTCGTCATTTTTCGAAAGTAAAAAAAAAATAGTCAAATAGCCCATTGGTTAGGGGCCTACCGGAATAACACATTGGCTACTTTTTATCCTAGGAATTAGGTTCCCTAGGTGGTATATAGGTTGTAACGGGATACCACGTGGGTGGAACTACGGACAATTTCTAGTCAAGTCATAAAACAAACAAGATGTTTAAATAATGCATGTAGCTGTCATATGGTTGACATAAGCAAGCTTATGTAGTTGCTCGGTAGTGCATCTTTGTAGAGGCTTGTTCTAAAGCGTCTTTGTTACGGACTCGTGATTGTGATGTATTGTCAAGTCCCGCCTGCGTCCCCGCAACGTGACAACCATTTGTCGACTATTTAAACCTGAGACTCAAACCTATTCGAATGAAATAAAAACTACCCCGAAATGATATCTATCTTATTAGTAGCGAAAATTGAATGATTTGAAGAGGTTCTGAGTTATTTACTGTAACTGAATTTCATCGATTAAAAAATGTGTTTTGAACTTTTCATTCAGTAAACGTCACTGAATATAACGTTAATACTTATTTTAGTTAAGTCAATTTTCACGGTTGAATTCCGGCCTACCTAAAACATCTTAATGTTTTGTGTACTTTTAGGTAACACATTTTTTCTATTTTCACTCGCCTAGAAAAATCTTCCTCCCTTTAGATACTCATAAAACTGGTTGTATCACACTTACGTAAGCGTTTTTAATGAATCTCAAAAAGGTAAGGAGTGTTATGCAAAACCTTTGCCCAAGCCCTAATCCGTACGAGCAATAACTTATTGAATTTACATTTACACAACCACTTTTTTCGGAGCAGAATATTTTTAGTAAATTATTGACTGCAAAGAATATTTTACATCAATCATGATACCGTTATGAAAGAACGATTTAGACAGTTTACATAATTATATCGAATTATATCGCAAATCTGCACGATATTTCGTTTCGGATAAGTTTAATAAATAGCGTAGTATTCACGGTGAATACTAACCACGGAGATTACGTGTGTATCCGTCGCGATCCTTGTAAAATAAAACTTTAAAGAACATCACAACGACAATTCGACACAGAGTCGACTGCCCCAGCGATCACAAAGCTTTCTCATTAAACCGTCACCGGTCAAAGCCGTGACACTAAAAGTCATTCCAACTAAAAAAATTCTTCAACCCGTTTTGTTACATTTCTCAACGCTCGGAAAAAGAGCACAAAAGATTTTCTTAGTTGAAGCGTGACTGTCGTAATTAGGTGGCGAGAGCACTCAGGTCGTGTTAAACGTTCGTTCTGATACATAATACAGAAATCATCAGTACTTTGTCATTGAGAGTATAGCGTGCGCAAGCGAGACGCGACGCACGGTCACTCGCAAGCGCGGATCACGCAAGATAATCTCCGTTGGTAAACAGCTGCTCGCACTATGCGTAATTAACTAACATGTTTTATGACCCCTTGTAAGCCCATGTCCCAGCGTGACATGTTTCATATCAACTGTAATGTAAATATATGTGTGAATTGATTGTTTCTCATAAGAAAGTGAGGCTTATAATGTGAATGTATTTTTATGTATGTGTTTTTTTGTCTTACTTTATCGCTGTCTATTTATTTATGAATTCATCTACCTAGACACAAATTGTTTTTATGTTATTAGTAGTAAATTATTTATTTCTATCGCTCATATCCATACGAGTTACGTGAATAGTAAAAACGTTTGCCTTGATCACTACATCTTAAAATAAACTAGCACTGTAATGCACTTTTGATTATAGTAGATACCTCGTATGCCTCTACGATCCGTACTTATCTAAATTATACTTGAATGGTGAGAATATCCTAATTAGTGTGAATGTTAAGCGAATTCCGATGCATTTGCACCGCCAATCATTTACGATGCCCCATCACATAAAACCCAACTTTAATAAGTTGCTTCCAATTTAAAATCAAAATTATTTTTAAGTCTGCTGTCTCTCCGAAGTGGGGACCCGACGGGGGCCGGATTATAAATCATAAATGCCACGTTAGGCCTGCCAGACGGCCGGGTTCGTATCGAAATTATCGCCCGTGAGCCCCGCGTAAAATATACAAAACAGTTTCAAGTTACAGCCTAAAATATTTCTTGTCGATAATCAAAATAAAACGCGCTGATTCATCAGCTGCACTCTTATTATTCTTTTTGAACCACGTAGGTATTCTACAACGATGAAACTAAATCTTAAAAACCGGTTTATCTAGGTTTTGTTATATATAGAAATACAGCACGGCGAAAACAAGAATGTCGATTAACAATCCGCAAATTATTGTATAAATTAATTGCGTTAAACGAATGTTTCGCTATTATAAAATCATTAATTGATTCATTACGCCGCAGATAAAGATGATTAAATTTAACAGTGTCATTAATCTAATATTCGACCTCCCATTGGAAAGTGTAATGAATACATATGCAGAGAGTACATTGTCAGACACATGCTTCATGTTCGAAACTGGCTCAGTACTTCCGCACACGCGGATGGAGTTCACTAAACATTGAGACATTTGTTCTACCGCCATTAATCTACATGAATTCAAGTTTCACTGTACCAAATACAACAACCTTTCTTGAATATTAGTCAAAGTCTCACGAAGCAGTTCAGTAATTTAACTTCATTATAAAACCTTCTAATTTGTTTAGTTAAATATGGATTTAGTTCATTCTTGTGTGACTGCACTATCAAATTCCTTAAAATATTAATGAATGCTTATAACATAGGAAAAAGCCATTGCATTTAATTACTTACTTCCTTATCTAAGATTCTTATAAAATAAGTAATAATTGTATTGATCGCATTGGAAATAATCTTTCACATGCCTCATGTTCAACAACATTTATAGGTATTACAATAGAATATTCACGTGGAGATTTATGAATGTGATAGAAACAAGATCAAAAAAGAACATATTATAATGACAATGATTAAATGTCAATGCACAAAATAAGACGTAGAGAGACGATGTATGAGTATGTAAGGACAATCTACAAATGTCAAAGATTCAAAATCTATGTCGCACACAATGACATAACGAACACGAGTCTCGTGTGGGCTAGAAAAGCACAACATAAATTATTCTCATTGTTTCGAAAGACCAATGATAAATGTATTTGTGTTCTTAATTTAAGTTATAAGTTATGCTATTGGTAAAAGCGTACTGTACCGGTTTATTCAGGAAATCTTATGCGTTGCGTTTCACCGCCAACTTCGGTTCAGGCTAAGATAAGAATTAGGCATTTAAATTAATTAATCTTCAACATTGATCTGTGTGAACTATAGTTAATTAACAAGAATTTGTAGAAATCATTGAATTTAGTTGAGAAATGTAATAGATACTTCGGAACAGATTGGTTACACGTGTTGTAAAATATAGGACTGTTCAAAGTCAGATATTTTCTTGATGTCAGTATAGGAATCGTTTGAAAATACGTGTTTTATTTTCCGTGTAGCTTGGCATCCAACGCACCATTCACATCTAACACTTACAATATATCATTCGGAAGTAGCAAAAACTTGGTGTCGGATCGTTGCGACAGTAATCACAAGTGCAAAAACTTCCCCACAAGCACCTACAATTACAAACCATTTAAGGCCAGCTACGTGCCTTACATAATAGTAATAATCTAAGTGTTTTCTATAAAGAAGTCGTATCTAGAGTTTCTATCGGTAATAAGTGAACAAACTGGGACATAAATACATTTACACCCTTTTCTACATCTATCTTGAGATAGCTGGTAGCTAGAACAAGTTGTTGATGTTAATATCCCCAAGTATCTACTAGTGATAATATGGCATACTAAAAGATATCTATAATTAGTAACATATAGTGTCTGGTAATTACGCAAAGCTCTTTATTTTTAGAAGGTAATGCAGATAAATTAAAAATAATTAAACATGGTAGCGACAATCTAAAGAACGTTCATGTTAAATAGTTGTTATGCTCAAGTTGAAAAATTAGTACAGGTAGTGACTAATACTGGAACATATCAACAGCAGTTCTACAGTATTACTATTCTAGAAAAATGCCTGGAGGCGAATAGCGTTGCAATTACAGTCGGAGCGTCTTCTCGTCCGTCCGTCTGTCCACGGATCCAATATGGCCGCCGCATGCCTGCCCAAGATTGACTAGTAGCTGAACGCTTCTTTGCCAACGGCGATCTAGGTTGAGTCGATCTATCTGAGAGCATGGTGGCATGCAGGAATGAAGCTCTAGCCTCTTGGTAAATTATTAAAATACTTTTTGTTTGATAAATGTTTTGTGATTATCTCGTGTGTTGGATGAAATGCAATCAACGATACTTCGAATTGTTTGTTAAACTTACTGCTCCACAGCCCATATAATACCGAGTAGTTGCTTCAACGAAGTTCATACCTGAAACATAAAAGTTGCGTATTAGCCTTTTGTGCATATATGAAAGCAATAAAACGCTTGTGGCAATAAAATCTAAAATAAATTGTGTAATTCTTGTAAAATGCATATACCGTATATTTATGTCACAGCACTGGCGTATTGAGATAAATTAATAGGCTATTTAAGGGTTCACTGCGCCGTAAATACAAGTGACAATATTTGCACTTATGTATTTAGAATAACCGTATTAATTACTGATTAGGAGATCCGGTTCTTAGCATTCCATGGATTCACCGTGCGGTCGCCGGGTCCATGGCGTGGTACAGAGAGGAACACTGTGACGGCGCCTGGGACTTGCGACCCAGGTGTAGGTTTAGGGTGGCCACCTTGTGATGCATCAGCGCTCACCTCCACCGTCAGTCGTGTTCCCCCCTCTACCTATCCAAATTTGGTAAGATCCTATCAACGCCGTTTTAGATATTCGTTTGAGTAAAGAGCTTACTGAAGCTCTTGGCAATCCGAGGTCTTTAAATAAGTTATACAGGGATTTAGCTGGAATTCCCCTTGCTCCTACTTCCACGGCGTAGAGTTTAACCACATAGCCATTTTTGGTTAACTCGTTGGTCAGGTCAAAGTATTTGTTTATTTTTATAGCGTGGTCTTTAGGTATGTTAGTTTCCCACGGTACTGTGAGTTCTACTAGTACTGCACGCTTTTGCTGTTTTGAAAATAGGAATATATCGGGTCTGGATGACGAGGCACAAACATCCTCCGGTATTTTATAGTGTTTCTCATACGAATCTGCGAGTAATGTCCAGTCAGCGGCTGCTATCAAAATTGAGTACAGCTTTTGATTTGTCTTTTTTGAGCAGCCTTCCTTTACAAACGCGACGTCATTTCTTTGGTTTGTGGTTAAACCCTTTTTCGCTCTAGCTACCGCCAAACTTACCGCCTCACGTACGATTTCTAATACCTTATCATGTCGGCGCGAGTAATGACCCCGGTCTAATAGCGTCCTACAACCCACCAGTAGGTGCCTAGCAGTACCAATTGCTTCACCACATGAGTTACATGTTTTATCTGTGGCTTTTCCCCATCTGACAAGATTGCTTTGGTCGGGGAGGGTCAACTGGAATGCATTGAGATAGAATTTAAGGAGAGCCGGTGACCAGTCGTATATTAAGGTACGCCATTTTAAGGCTATGGGAATACAAAATTCACCTAGTGTTAACCATTCGTTTTGTACTTCTAGGTTCATTGCGTGCACTTTGTAGGTATTATTTTCATCTACTTGAAGAAAAGATTTTGTTATGTCTTTGTCTGACTGCCTCCTAGTATTACCCAAACCTACCCTACCAGTCTGCGAGCCTATCATGAATTTTTTATGGAATTGGAGGCGCGACTCGAGCTCTTTAGTACTTTGGTCTTTTGGAAGAGCTTGCACGATTTCGTCTTTTGATTTCGCTAGGACGTGCATTTTGGTTACTCTTAGATGTTTATATAGTTCCGATGGTTTCTTGAACGTCATTCCAAAGTTATTTGAGGCTCTATATAATGTCGATGGGTCTGCCGACTGAGCTAGCCCCAGCCACGACTTCAATGTCTTCGTAACATTCGCATCTAGTTTTTTGAGAAGGCTCTGGCTTATATCATAAACAAGAAACGGCCAGTTAAGACGCGAGGTTAAATAGTTGTCGTAAATCCACGCTTTTTTAACATTACTTAGTGGCTGCTGATCTACCTTTTGTATATCGATAATGAAGTTATTAATTACTTCTTCTAAAGCTGGAGTGCAACCTCTGTTATCTATTTTTCTTCCGAGAAATTTAATTCTTCCGAGAAAATGTTTTATAAATAATACGTAAATTCACTTCTGATTAGTTTCGCCAATAGTTCAAGTACCCCTCGAACTCAACGAGTTTCCAACTCAGCGCTATTCTGGGTTCCTACTATTGTACCATCCAGAGTTGACAGTAAAAAATAAATTAATAGAAAACTTAATAAAAATATTAACACATTAAACGTTTCCCCGCCTATACTGCACAAAACCCATCATTACACAAATGTGTTCGCCGTTAACCAAAAACCACATAAGTCACATTTATCGCCACATCAAAAAGCAATCAAGCGACAAAAGTTGAGACGCGTCATCGAATGGAACTCCGACTAAAATAAGTTTGAAACGTACCTAATCGATTCCACAGAGTCACAGGTAAGGTCTGCCCTAATATAGTTTACAGAGGTACCCATAAAAAGATGGAGCGTCGGAAGTCGGTATTGAATTTTATGAACATCTATAAACCGCATTTATTTATGTGACAATCACAGCAATTGTATTTCCTGGATAGAGTGTAAATAAATACCTAATTTAGAGTTTCCTATAAGTAAAATCTCGAATGATTTGACTGTGAGTTTAGTATACAAGAAGAAACATGTATTCAAAGGTATAACAGGCTGGGCAGGTTGCTCGGTTTGATTTATAATGGGAGGATCGTCCCTTTTTGTTTTTTGCCGAACATAAATCTATAATCTGTGTCAATTAAATAATCAAATGGACAACTGCTACTTTGTAACAAGTCACTTACTGAGTCGAATGGTACAAAATTAAATAGCAGTAACGTAATAGCTAAGGTATCAGGTTTAAGATCGTGAGGTTGTGGGTTTAAAACCACCCATTAAACTCTGCTAGTCAAATTATAATTAAAAAATAACGGGAATTTAGATAATACAAGATTGATATTCCTGATGTTATAAGCTTTCCTGGACTGCACAATGCTAATCGTTTGAATAGCTTGTTAGCTCAGCGGCATACTAAGACCAATGTGTACTAAAATTTCTCAATCTACTTGCCTGAGCCCAAAACCGGGCACTCGATTATTTCCACATTTGAAGCCTAAATAAATGTTCGTATCGTAGATCGCAGATTTATTTTTAATGGACAACAACCCGCATTACGTTCTATTTTCTTTATTTCTATTTCACATTTACATTAGAAATAATCAATTTAGAAAATAAACAACCTCTCGACTGAACAATCAAGCAACAAGCAGTTATCTAAAGCAAGCAATTATTCTCTCAATGGAATCCAATATATACTGAAATTACAAATTTTTATATTCTTTAATACGCGATAGTTGTATACGATGTTATTTGTAGCTTAGTTTCATTCAGAATCAGGCATAGAATCTATGTCAATAACTTTTAACCCGTAATATTTTTAATTTCATTTTACTTTCCAATGTATTTCAAATGCGATACAAAAAGCTATATAACATTTTTACTATTTTACGCTTCGTGAATCAATTAACGTCAATAAATGTTGACATATCATGTGTACTTGCTTTTTGACGGTACTTTAAGTTTTAGGGGGTCAAAACCTGTGTGTTTCCTTTTCACATGTCGTGTACGACGATACCAATTAAACTGACGAGCTGCTGGTCGGAGAAGTCACAACACCGGTCTACAGGTGTTACCATAACGTTCTATAAGCATTCCTTTCCTGGGTGAGGCAAAGGTCTCACCTGAATTTTTTTTAATTATTCTTTGACATTCCAAAGAACTTTACCAAACTTTACAATAAAATTAGAAATTAAACAAAGATAGATATTGTTGTAGATACACGTGATTGACTGGAAAACAAGATCAGTGTCATTAACAATATAACATCAAATAAATTGCTGTAGAATCCGCTAAACATAGTATTATTTAATTTAATTTTTATAACAACATATTCTGAGTGTTTCGGGATAATGTTATTCATAAAATAAAATTTGAAAAACAACTTCGGCAACTTGAATTTCGAATTGTTTATATCACGTGGAGTCATGGCCCAATAAATTCGACGTATAACTAACGTTGGTTGGTGCATTCGGGTGCATCGTTTGAGGTTAGAGCAGACACCCCCCGCTGTCTAAGAGATATGTTACCTGCTCACGTTGGAGAACCAACACTAACGTATAGACGATGCTATAAATTACTGAAATGGCCGTGGCATTCTGATTAAGAAACTAATTTCGGTGAGAGCGTCAGAGCTTGTTTGTAATTTTACGTTTTTTAATAATATGATATGCCGTGTTTATTTAATTTAACTAATTTTCCTTTTGATTCGTTTCAATGGACCAAAAAATTAGAATATGCCTCTGTTGTACTTACCGCCGGAATTGACTATCAATCTAATCTGAAATCGTTGTTTACAGATGTTGTGTTTTTTTTCTTAACGACATAGTTAAGTATAATCATCGAAAGTTTGCTGGACCAATATGCATGAGTGTAAAAAATCGATCCCCAAAGTTAGGCAAAATATTTTCAGGTTTTTTGGTGCAATTTTTCAATAGCAGAATAAAGATCAAGGAACATATATGGTTGGTAGCACTTATATAACACTGTGCGATTGGAATGAGTGTGTGTGAATTCGTATAATCTTACTAACATCGATATGAATACCATATGTATCTAATAATTACTCTAATTAAGAATTAAAATCTGCCGTACGTTTGATCACAATTGTTTCAGTAAAACAGGATAAATTATCAAAAATAGCAATAACGTCATCAGCATGACCGGAGCCGCGGGCAACAGCTAGTATATAAATAAAAAGCGACTCTTCGAACTTGTACAAGTTTAAAGCGTCTTTTACATCGATTCGAATCGACTACGACAAAACAGTCAAGGTTATTAGAGTCAAGGCCTACAACCTTACTTTGTCTACACCCATCGCGAAAAAACTATCGTACGTGTCCTATGTAACATCAAAGTGTTAACAACGCTAGTAATATAATTTAATCTTGGGCTCTTTTACTTAAATGTTTGATCTAAAAACTAATGAAAAAATCTAATTGACAAAGTAGCCAACAAATAAGTAAGTACACAGTGATTCTGAAGGTTTAAAATCTCGCGAACACGTAGGTAGGTATTGCTTTTACAGATTTTTTAACGTTTTTCTTAACAATTTGAAATATCTGTCTCGTCTTGCACTTTAGACCCCGGGTCAGCTTTCCTACTTTTTATATTAACGTTTGACCTACCAACACCATCTGTAAACGTATTGAAATAAACTCAGGTAATATGAAACAAAACATTTTCGATCACTATTTCTATTATTATACTCCAATACAGCTCATAATATTTCATATTGAATAATTTATTAATAAAATGACGTGTCGTGAGATTTACGATTACACATAAATAAAAGGCGGTTGGCTGTTCTCGTCTCGAGAAAGCGCTTGCGCACGCCGGAAGCCACTCTCCAACATACCCGCTGAGAATCTGCAACTTACTGCGCTAAACCGACTTAACTACTACTACGGCTAAATAAATTAATACCTTACTTTTGATTAGACGGTGATTATCTTGTTGATTGGTAGGTACAGGCGTCGGTTGCCGTATTGAGGGTAAACGCCATGCTTGTGAACGTAGATTTCTACTAATGTGCGTCGACAGATAGTTATGTACGAATATTGATTGCAATACTTGATTTAGAATAATAAGTGTTCGATTTTGTAACAACATGGTTTAGTACTCGTAAAGAGTAGGGAAAGAGAAAGTACTGACTTTATATTTTTGTAATTTATATAAATCTACATCAGAAATTGACAAAATTTATAGGTATAACAAGCGACTAAAGTTGCCAGTTAAAAAAATAGCTACAATGTAATTTTAGTGCGATTTTAGATGTGAATAGAAAATAATGTTGTATAGGCTGCTTTACAGCAGCCATGGTTGCAGTGTAAAAAGTTGATGGATAAATTCAAATTCATTTATTTGCATTCAGGCATTTCAATCGTGGCGTAATACAGGTCTCTAACTATCATTTTGTTGATTTTACTACTATTTTACATTTCAAGACATGGCAAGTCAGGTCAAAAAATTTAAATCATCACTATAGATGACAACAGTTTTAAAGTGACTGAATTCCGTTTTTTGCTATTGTTTTTTCACGCTTTAAACCTTCAGTTTGTAGGAAGAAGTAAAATGTGTAGTAATATAGTGCTGCTAAGAAATTTAGGAGGTGCTGCCGTTTAGTTATTGTTGGAATTTTTTACACATAATTATAGACTAAACCGTAGCAAAGACTTTAACCGCCCCCTATCTCCTCTCTGTATTTGCCATGTAGAATGTTTTTTAAATGCAAACTTCTTTATGCGTCTAAGGGCCGGTTCGACCAAACGCGAGTAAAGTTTATTCTTAGAATAATCCGCCAATATGTGGGTGATATTGCCTGTTTATTCTAGGAATAAATTACGTTACTCGCGTTTGCTCAAATGTCCCGTAAGTAGTTTAGGTTAGCATTTTGACATTGACATGATCTTTTCAGATGAAAAAGCCATTCTGTGTATCTGTATATAAAGCATCAACATAGATTGATCCCGTATGCATCAGAGAAGTTTCTCACTACACTTTCGGAGAGCCACTGTTTTTTTTTTTCATCCACTAGGGGCTACTGTAAGACCCAGTACGTTCCATTACATTACGCAGCGTAACGCCGTGGTCAGTCAGTACGCACCATTATAACACGACCGGTATAAGTCAATTAAAGTGTTGAGAAGTTAAATTTAATTACGCTTTCAATACTACATTCGATTAATCTCGTCGTTATTTTATATGATTACCTGAGATAGAAGTTTTTGACTAAGAAATCACTATAATATAGTGTATCTACCATGTGATACCAGAACCCAATCTTCGTCTCATGACTTACCCTACGAAGCATCCCGGGTTTCTCTGCCTGATTTGGAATATCCTATTACGATCTAAGATCTGGTATAAGAACTATGAATAATTTGATTTTATGTTGTTCGTACTACTCAGAAAATATTTTACTGAGGCATACCGAACTGAATCCTAATATTCGACACAGGAATCAAATCCAGAACCCGCTAACAGCATTTGCAACATGCACTGTTAGCACCGTTAACGTAGTCATAACTCATAATCGTAATAATCATAATAACTCTTCCAAATCTCTAATTTAAATACCTTAATTAAGTTCTGAGTTTCAGTGATAAATAAATTAGTATTTAGATAAAAAAATATGTTTTAAAATTATGTATGTTAATGATTATGGTGTGCAATATTCTTTACGATGCACCATAAACGTTAACATATAAACTTAAAAATAATAAAAATGTAATGTTAGAACCAGTGGTCTTATCGCTGGCCTGACTGGCTAACCTGTTATATTCAATAGTTAGATGTACTAAGCTTGCAATGGATTTGTGTAGGTATGAGACAGCAGACGCACGTATTTATCATTTAAAACTAGCTTTTGCCCGCGACTCCGTCCGCGTTGAGTTCGGAATAGAAAGGTATAGGACACGCTGCTCCTGTAAAGTTCCTTAAAGTTTCTGCGAGCCTGGTACTTCATGCAAATGTACCAGGCTCACAGAAATACTGAACCCGTGACCGCGACCTACAGGAACCTATACCCGAGAGAAAAAAAGGTCGAACGAGATCAAAAGTATCCTATGTCCGTCTCCTGGTTCATCCCCATTAATTTTCAGCGAAATCGGTGAAGTCGTTCTTGAGTTATAAATAGTGTAACTAACACGACTTTCTTTTATATATAAGAGAAGAAGAAGATTCTACAGGCGGCATTCCGTCACTATACACGATTTATCAAGAAAACTCGTGTAGTGGCTTTTCAGGCATCATACGCTTAATGCTTATTATGTTTTCAGTATTAATGAACTAGCAGCATGTTTAATAGGCATACAACTAATTTGCGAAACTCCCCGCCTGAGTCTATCATTCCGGCAAATCTAGGAACCTTCGCAGACCCACGATCACATAGGTATGAGCACGTGAGATAGTAGTCGAACGTGCGATTGTAGTCATTTCAATAATAGAAAAATGGACAGCTATTTTGTATCCTTAACAGTCAAGTCTTAAGGCAAACAATAAGACTTTATAAATTATCACCTATTTTAACATGACCATGGCATTGTTTCTTAACTTTTTAATCGCACGCTTCTCCGTCACGGACCGCTAAGTAGAGGGCTTGACCCCTAATAAATATTCCGTAAAACTAAACACAAAAATATGAGTTTTACATGTATATTTTTTGATAAGCTTTTGGTATTTAGGCCGCACGAATAGCCCGGTTGGGCCGAACTTAAGATCCCTAGTTGACCCCCTCAGCAAATTTACCGGCTTGCAAGTAAGGATGGCTAGGGTCTCGTATCCGCAGCCCATGGGAACTTATTCTGGAGTAGAAAGCCCATGTATTATTTCAGACTAAATAATCTATCCCTGTACCAAATTTCAACCGTATCTAGATGTTTGTGTATTAGAGATCGTAGAAAAAGTATTTGCCGTGTTGGTTCCCGTTGGAGTAGAATAGGACCACCCCAGCTCTTCCTGTGGGCGTCGTAAAAGGTGACTAAGGGGTAAGGCATACAGCCTAAGAAAACGGGGCCGCTAGACGGCAATAGGCTCGCCCCCTATTACGTCATAGGACCGAAAATCATAATTGGCGAAACTTGAGTGCTAGTACAACTCTGCCTACCCCTTCGGGAATTTACAGACGTAAGTATATGGATGGAAGTAAAATAAAAGTAAAGATAGAAGGTATTTACATTGAAATTCGTTAGTATTCAGCAACTTTCATCATTGACTATATACACAAACAATTTTATAAATGCCATAATCAACAGTCAAACGCTTGACATTAGTTACGCAATAGTAGAAAGAAAATCGTAAACTAAATCCGAAGGAATCGTTTCGTTGGACCATAAAAATGTTTATTGCTTCTCTTCCCACTTGTCCACAAGTTCATTGACATCATATATTTTAGATTGAATATACAATACAACGAAATATTTACATATCATTATCGTCAATTAATCAATACATGGTTTGAAGAGGTCGGTATAATTGTGACTGTTTACCGTACATATCTCAATTAGTTTTCACAGTTTTTGTTAGTAATTGCCATATTATATGCTTGTAATACGGATTAAGAACAAATGTGTTCTTGGTTGTGTTTAAAACTGTTCAAGTTAGTAAGATCTTATACTGACGGTACAATAGTTCAGACCTTGCACTATACTTGAGTTGTTTAGACTGTAGATTTTATTTTAGTTTCTATTAGAGTGTTAACTTAGTTACCTACTTGCTAGTCTGTGTAGCCTTCCAAGTTAGCTAAATTGCTTGTATCAGAAGTGGATTCTTATCCACTAAGCTACTATACTATTGCATATGTTAATGTTGTGTCTATGTGCAATATCATTGCTTGTGCTGCCGTTGCAGAAAAGTTGATTGCTGTTCCATGTGTAATGTTCGTGAACGGTGCGTGTGCTACTTATGGTGAGTGACAGCTCTGTTTATATTTAAATTTTATAAACACATTTAATCTAACAGAGTACTGCCATACATGCCACCTCAAAAAGTGCGTAATGAGCTTATAATTATCAAAATTTCAATCACTCAATCTTAAATTTGTGGTCTCAAGTGAAACAGTCAATATTAACATAGGCTGATCTTAATCAGGGTAAAAATGTTAGACTAGAATCAATTAAAGGTGTTTATATTCATTGGAGAAATCCTCAATTAGCAATCTAAATAAAAATAAATAATGAAATTATAATTTATTTTCCAGACATTTTTACAATCCTATAAAATACTTGATTTTTAGTCTTGAAACTAGATCAAAGACAAAGTTCAAATTCCACTATAAATAAATTTAATATTTTTGCGAAAGTTGACTCACTAAATCATCATTAGGCAGGTATTACATTTTTGCACCCACGTTATCTACTCCTAGATAAAATGATACCAGTACAAATGTACATTATATTGCTACAACATCCGCAATTGGCCCAGTATTAATTGAATAGTATGTGACAATACAAGTAACCACTATTGAGCTTTCGTTTCTCACAGAATCCACTTTCTTTTTTATAAATGTGATATCGGATGTGTATACGTTCGCGACAATTTTGAGGAAATCAGATCAGTGATTCCGGACTTTACTAATTACTTTTTATTTCTATTTAGTGACTTTGATTTTTTCAAGGCCCAAGTGGAAGATAGATAAGATTGTGTTGAAAGGGAAGTCATATGGATGGTAAGGTAACTAGGAGGAGATGACTTCTAACAGGAGTAAAAAGAGCTTGCTGCACGAAATAAAACTCCTGGAAATTTCAACTTATTCATAATTTTGAATGAAATCAATTTAGAAAGGAAAAAAAAATATAATCGGTCCAAACTTCTGGTAGCTTAGTGGTGAAAGCATCCTTCTCTTACAGGGGAAACCCTGTAGGAGAAGGATCGCGGGGTTAAATCCCGCATGGGCCGATCATATATTTCTTCCTTTCTAAATTGATTTAATAAATTATAATTTGGAGATATCCCACTGAAGCACTGACATGCTATAGATACCTAACATCAGCTAAATTACTACCTGCTCATTTAAAACTTCGTTATTATTATTGAGTATATGAATACAGTTAATTTATCAAGCGAATTTTATACTTATTTGACACTTTAGCAAGTAAGCTAAGCTCTTCAATGTACCTACTAACCAAAAAACAGATTAGCTTACTTTTAAAAACTAAGGATATTATAACCAGTCGAAAAAATGACTCAATTCTACAAGTGGTATTATAGCGAAAGTTTGAGATGATAAGTGAAGGTGCATGTATGCTCAAAAAAATGTAGCGAAATGTATTATAACAATTGGTTACATCCTGGATATAGACATTACATATTATGTTAGCTACTTTATCTTGAGAAAATAAATATGGGTGTATTTTACGGCAACTTCTGAGAGATAATATCAGATATTATCATTTAATTATTTCTTTCTTACTTGAATTAGATTCATTTGATTACTTGTGTTTAGTAAAATTATTCTTCTCTACGACCCTAGGCGAACTAAAACAACGAAAACCCGTAAGAACAGGTATTGAGATTTAAATAAGTTAAGAAAACTTCAGCTACCTATGTTTCTTTACTAAGCATAGTGGCATTATTTACGGTATCAGATTCTCAATGAAAAAGGATATGTTGTGCACTTATTATAACGCAGAAATCTAGGTTTGTGATTTAAAAGTACCCGATAAAATTTTCTCTATGAAGAAAAACAACGATGGCTTCCTACTTTTAATTTCATAGTTGACAATTTTTTTCCTTTATTTATTTTATAGTGTCGTTATTTTGGCCTTTGATGGTAATTTAATTAAAAATTATGTTTTTAAGTAATAAGTGATTTTATTACGTTTTAAATTACAACAAATGTTTTAGAAGAATAATTGCACGAAACATTACATAATTAAGCGTTATTTATTGAAAATTATTTATAAAGACAGTACTGAAAAACATAGGGAATAATTTACTGACTAACCATGGATATCTCGTTTCTTGCTAAACGGTTCTTTAACAGGCACTTATTGGTTTTTTCTACCACCTTACAGCAACTGGCAGAGGTCAAGAGGCTGTGTATAGTTGGATAGCTAATGAACATAAACTGCTGTGCACGAGAACGTTTCTGATTTAAATAACCTAACTTACTTTCCTTCAGATAATCAACTCTATTAAATTAACAGAAAGAATAAAATGCAGTTTTTAAGTAAATCTCTACATATAAAATTACTTGTCCCGGCTGACTGACTGACTGATTGATTCATCAACGCAGAGCCTAAACCGCTGGACCTACAAACTTGAAATTTTGACAGTAGATCCATTTTATGATCTAAGCATCCACTAAGAAAGAATTTTTGGAAATTCTGCTTATAAAGGGGTAAAATAAGGGATGGAAGTTTGTAAGAAAGTCCGTAATTTTCAGAGCTAGATTTTATAAACATGTGTCTTTTAAGAAATAAATGAACACGTGTCTCAGCGTTTTAAAAAAAAAACTAATAAGAGGGTAAAATTGGCGATAAGCGTTTGTATGGAAAGTTCATTATTTAGGTCACTATCAAATACATTTGGAATACGAAATTTTCCCGGGCGAATCCGGGATAGGTCAGCTAGTTCAAAATATATATCTTTCATTTTAAGAATGTATAATACTGTCCCATCTAGAGGTATTAAAACGTAACTTTAAAAAATTACTGTTGTCTACAGTTTTAAAAATAAGTACTTGTAACATGTTACATAACACTGTCCACGAGCAAGTACTACTGAATTCACACGATGGAGCTGTTATACAGAACTCTCGTTACGTGAACTAATCTGACACTTGGTATTCTAGTTTGTTTAGTGAGTGTAGGCGATTTGTTTGACACAAGATATTTGAAAAGCGACGTGATAATTATTATTTGGTGTCAAATAGTGGGAAAAGTCGTGAGAATAACATCAAGAAAACGAGAGCTCGTGACTGTATGTGAACAAAAAAATACGGCTGACTAGTCATTTTCTGTAAAACTTTACAACTTAGTAAGAAAGAAACACTGTCGTAAATTGAACATTTTATCTATTACAGTCGACTAACACATTATGCGAAAAAGGGAAATATAAATATTAAGTTTCACCTGCCTGTAAAATATAACAGAGGTTTATAATAAACTATGATTATTGGCTAACGGTTAAGGTATTAAAATAATACCAAGAAACTTCAGGCATTTAGCTGAAAACTATTAATTTTAATGAGTATTACTGACTGAGACTGAGGTTAGCGGTACACTGATGTAAAAGACGCCGTCATACAATGAAATTCATTATAAACGATCGCATGACCACGCCGGGACTGTTAGTGCTGCAGTAATATGCCCCTGAGATATTGATCTCTACTCTAGTAATATATTGTATGGGAAATACGGATCCCATTAAATCACATAGCTCAAAACATGCTACCGGCGCCGAGGACTAATTGAAAATTGCGAATACGAAGTGCCTAGATTCAGCGTATTAATTAAAGCTAAAGATTCTCGCCTCTCTTTGCCTATGTTGAAATACCTACTTACTTGCTACTATCTACACATTATACATAATCATCTCCAGCTGTGTCATTGCAAAGTGACCGTTAACCCCGTGTGGTAAGAGTGAAGTTCTGAAGTCGTTGGTCAAAACTTTCTTATACAATTTTAAACTATAAACAAAGGCCCTAAAGTCTACTTTAAGCTAAATGATATTAAGAATGGATGTGAAATCAAACAAGGCACGTAGTTAATAATTTATTGATATAAGACATGCGAAGCCCATAAAGTTACCTTTGGCACACGTCTTGGTCTCTTTTAATTTGTAACTCGTTAGCATCAAGTGGTCAATGCGTGTACTTATCATACTTGAATTAAGCATTTAGGAGTGGTCACAATAGGTATATAATATTAAAAGATTTATTGTTTTCTTCTTACTAATGAAATAAAATAAAGCTCTATTCTATAAAAAAAATCAACTGTGTCTCCATGGCTTTTTAGAAAATCTAGTTAAACAAATTGAAAAAGTTACATTTTGACCAAAGACTAAATGTGTGAGTAATACTAAATAAATACATGAATGAAATAAATACATAGTCATTAGAGGGATGAGGTAACAGAGGTTCATTAAGAGAGCAAACACTCAAACCGAGCGTAACAAGCATCGGTGTGTCAAACAATAGTCATAACTGTTGAACAAACAAAAGTTATCGCTCATAAGGCAAGCGTTTGGCCGAAATAGAGAGGGCGGTGTAAGCGGAGAATGTTAGAAAAACTTATAGAAAATGACAAGCGGCCGATAGGGACGGAAATAGCCGGGGCGTAGAAACGAGCGAGACAGATACAAAACTCGTTCTCCGGCATTCCGCCGCATGGTAGATTTAGGAACGGGGGCAGAACGATACGATTAGAAGGTTATGTTGTGTTATTTTTAAGGATAGTTTAAATAATTAGATATCAATAAACAAAATGAAAAATTATAGCTCAGAGCTAAAAGCAAGTTTACGGACTATTATTATAAGTAATTTACGAGCTGAGAGGGGTTTCGCAAGTGCTTACATTTTTTGGCAGATCAAAATACAATCGATATGTTACATTGACAACTAAATTAATATACAATGTATGTTTTTACATGATTGAATCATGTTACGATAGTTTCGTTTTGACCTTAGACAGCATACAATAACTATTAGTGTGCCAATAGTATCTAAATAAAAAAATATTGTACGTTCAACGCTTCTAACATTTAATTACAGATCGGTTAGGCGAACTTGAGTTATATGATAATTTGTGGTTATTTTATCGTAAATCAATAAATAACATAATTTATGAAGAATAGCTAATGACATGTTACTAGTGAATCACAGGTAACGTAAACGTAGTTCTAAATATTTAGTTTTGTTTTCTTTTTCAGATCTACATCGCGCTACTATAATCATCATCAGATAAAAATAATAAAATTGTTCAAAAACCATTCTCAAGATGATTGAAAATTAATTTCATTATCTATACTTACTTATCTGTATAATTTAGTTGCTAGCTATGACTTTGCAGACACATTTCTGTACAAGAAAATTTAAGTTCTACTTGAAGCTACCGAATTCATACCTACAGTCTTTTCTTTCTTCGTCTTCTCTTTCTTCGCTCTACAGTTTGTATCTCTCTCTGGAACTTAAGAGCTACGCTCTTGTCGGTGGAGTAATCGCCACTCTTCTCTCTGCTCCGCCAATCCTTTCACCTCCTGATACGATGTGACTTGTATCTTTTCCTTTACCTGTGCCATAAATGTTCCTCTTGGCCTACCTCTTCCTCTCTTTCCTTCTACCTTCCCCTCTATGATGTTTCTTATGAACAAGTCATGTCCTATCAGGTGTCCAATCATTTTTCCTCTTCGGTTCTCGATTATTCTCAATAAAGACCTTCCCTCTTGCACCCTATTTAGTACTCTTTCGTTCGTCATCTTTTCTGTCCAGCTTATCCCCTCCATTCTTCTCCAGCACCACATTTCGAACGCTTCCAGCCTGTCTCTGTCCCCCTTTGTCATTATCCATGTCTCACATCCATAGAGTGCAATGCTCCAAACATAAGTTTTTATGAATCTTTTCCTTATTAATAATGAAATATTTTTTGTCTTGAGTAAATGCTTCTTGTTGTTGAATGCTTGCTTAGCTATTGCAATTCTGGCCACTATATCCTGTGCACACCGCGAGTCACTGTTCAAAATACTACCGAGATACCTAAAACTATCCACCTGCTCTAAGTTGTTGTTATTTAGTACAATAGGTCTCTGTATCGATGGATGTTTTGAAGTTATCATGGTTTTAGTTTTCTTACTGTTAATTTTTAGTCGGTATTTTAGAAAAACATTGCCCACTGTGCTCATCAGGTCCTGTAACTCATTGCCGCTTTCTGCTAGAACAGTTTGTATATTAATCGTAAAAACACTTCACCGATTTGAACGACAATTTGTTTGTAGATAAGGTTTTGTTTTTAGTTTATTAAGGTCAACCACCTACCGGGTTATATTATAAGTGTAATCTATCCATGAACCCGCTCAAATTTTCTTACTTTCAAGTAAACATTTGATAAATAAACTTTACTTTTATTTCAGTGACTGTACTTTATTTAATTTATTATTCCTTAAAATAAAATGTGTGCTGATAGCCTACTACGGCTACTACATATTTTCGGCGGTGACGATTCGCACATCAATAACTTAACTTAGTGCGAATCGCCTACAGAAAAAAATATATTTAAAGGAGTCGATTCGCATGTTTTGTGCGAGTTCAGTTCGTGCCAATCGACCAATAAACCAGTACATTTCGTCCAAATTAGTTTAGCTACTTAAAACGCGTTCAATAATGAATTTTATATACAGAAGCCTTTTAAATATTCGTGTAAAGATTATGATTATGTGCATACACAAAATATTTCATCATCAATCATCAATCTGTTATACATACCTACTTATAGCTGATGTGAACCAGACACTTCAGTTTGAAAGTCTTTAAATATACCTACATGTAGATATACATATAAATAACTTTATTGCTCTCGCTATTTTCGAATAATACAAGAACGAATTTATATTGAAAAATGTAATTTAATATTTATAGCTGTTTGACAGTATTATAATTTATACATTATATATCCCAATTAATCCCAATATATTGCCTTATTATGCAAATAAAGTAACAGATTATAAAAGTTTAGGCCTAATAATACCAAAATATGAAGTTTTTCTATGTGACTTGATAATATGATATTCTGTTATCTGTGGTTACGGCTATGGCTCATGGGCGTTGCTAGGCAAGGCACTGCCCACCCTGAAAACTCACTGTCATCTAAAAAAATAACCCATTATGTTGTCTACCTTTATGAATGATCAGATGGTCGACTTCTGAAACAACACTATAGTAAAGGCAACAGTTGAAATTATGTCACTCATCTATCCATCCAACTTATAGATGCATTAAAGAGATTTTTAAACATCCTACTATTTTTCAGGTGCGTAGAAACCTAAGTGAATAGAATATTATTTCATTAGAAAAAAAATAGTAGTAGAACATGGTAAGGAAACGAGAAACTAAGGAAATATTCCATTATTAAATAATTTGACATTAAGGAAATGATTGTCAGAGATTGACATGTTACACCGTCCTCATATAAAATCGAAATGATGGGCAGATAGAGTTACTGTATCCGGTTTTTTGTTTGGCACGTGTGTCGAGAAAAAGAGTGAAAGACAGCATATAAGATCTTATTTGGAGTGATCTTATTAGACTGGTAGCGGTTTGATATTCAGGTTTCCATCTGTCAGATCTTAGTCGGACTCTTCTTCCCAACGTATCAAGTCAAGAGCTGAGTATAACAATAACTATTGACACGAATGAAACTGACCAGTTTACGGCACCTGACACTGATACCAGGAATACCACGAAAAGACCCCACTTGGGTGCGAAACTAAAGAGCCGTTAGCAAAATATAATGCTAAATGAAGGCAATAACATTTTATAACTTTAGTTATAAAATTACTAGCGGACCCGACAGAATTCGTTCTGTCAAAAAGATTTGCTGTTTTTAGGCATTTCCCGGCAATTATTCGATCACCTATTTTACCGTCTTAGTAGTTAAATTTTGAAAAACGCTGATACAGGTGTTCATTTATTTCTTAAAAGACACAGGTTTATGAAATTTAGTGCATCTAGCTCTGAAAATGACGGACTTTCATACAAACTTCCATCCCTTATTTTACCCCTTTAGTAGCAGAATTTCCAAAGATCATTTCTTAGTGGATGTTCACATTATAAAATGCATCTACTGCCAAAATTTCAAGTTTGTAGGTCCAGCGGTTTAGGCTCTGCGTTGATGAATCAGTCAGTCAGTCAGTCGAGACAAGTGATTTTAAATATATAGATAAGTTTTATTTGTTCACCACTTCACTCGTAAAACATTATGATTTTTCACCCGTTAAGTAAGTTAAGTAAGCGTCCTTAGTATTTCAACTAGGTAACATTCACAAACATTCGTAAGGTTTTTACCTCAGAGCACAGAATAGATAATAGTACTGCTCAGAGTTCAGTTCCACTTACTCATTCTGCTTTATGAATGCGGCTCTGGGTGATCTTCCTGATATAGATAGATCTAGAAGAGCCGACTTACAATCAAAACCAATAGACGGACCTAGGTAAAAGGGTAAACTTTTCGCGCCTCAGAAATCGCTATGAGGGTCAAAATAATAATACCCATTTGTAAAAGATATCATCATTATTGCATTAGTCCCGGTCGCATCTGAGGAGTCTCTTAAAGTCCCGAGTCCGCTTAGAAGGTCCTCACATTTAAAGTTATAAGTACAATTAGTTCCTTGGCCATGTTTACACCCTAAGCGTACAATGTTCATACAGTCAAAGTTACTTACTACATTACTTTTAGAATATACGACTCCTAAAAAGCGCTGGATTATCATTTAGACTCATATTAGACTCGCTGCCGGCTGATCTACGCAAATAATTGTCTTCCCCGCTGCGTGCAGCAGATCAGTTGTTGCAAATATTATAACGATATGAGGTAGCAATATTGGTTTGTTATGGTATTGAGGGAGGGGTAGGGCCGCCCACCTCACGCAAGGAACACGCACAGAGGTGTCCGGTTGCTTGTCGGGTAACGTTACCCGCGTGAAACGAACCTCGCCGCGACAAGTTATGACACGACAACAAACGCCGACGCTGCCTGTGATAAAGGTTTTAATTTATTTTTGACACTGACTCCTGATATAACATCTTATGCGAATATTCCGATCTGGGACTGTGGACCATGTGCCTAACTCACAGAACGAATCATAAGAAGTTTAGTAGCTTTGTGGTCTAACTCCATGGTTCACTTCTTGATAATTATTATTTTTGATAAGTCGTGAAATATACAAGTGTTGTTGTTGATTTATGTGTTTGTTTGTTATCTAATCTTTTCGGGCGGGACTCGAACCCGCAGTCTTTCCCTTACAGGGGGAATGCTTTGACCAATTCGGCTACCGAGACACGCCCGAGGGACAGACTGCGGGTTCGAGTCCCGCCCGAGAAGAATCTTTTTCCCTATGTATTCGATTTGTATAGTTTGCATACTTAATGCTGTAAAAATTCATTCAATATATTTTTGATTTAAAATAATAGTGATTGTCATAAATAAAAATATTGTTTAACTTTTGTCTGATTGTATGTAGGTATTATGTGTTTCTGCCTATTGGTTCCGGCTAATTTCCAAAATGGCAGTATTCAATTCGGTTGGTTTTTCAGTGGCATATTGCTGATATTTGGACACATTACTTGGGTTAGTTTTGTTTTAAAAGAATGATTAGAATTCTATAAAAACAAAGATTCGAATACATGTGAAAATGATTAAGTTATATCACAAAACATAATCTTAAACATTATATTCCACTATAATACTAAGGTTGACAGCTAACTGTCCAACATGAATTGAATGATTTAGAGTAAACGACTCGAATGTAATAAATAAGTTTTGCAGTTATTCAGTAAGTAGATGCTTCATAATTCATATATCCTACCTCTTATAATAAGCAGTAAACTTTATGTTTCAACTTGAAGAACATGATATATTGTGTTTCAGCATCAACTACCGGCCTATACGTATCTTTACTACCCACAGCACTTATGAATAAAACAGATCAGATATGTACTCACTCAAGTCCTTAATAATGCATACGTCGATACACGCAATCATAACCATGTAACTACATATTTTATACATTAACATAATATATAAAAATACCCATCATAAACTCAATCGATCGTACCCTCAACCCTCGAGCAACAAACACGATATTTTTTAAAATTTAAAGGCTATCTGTTATATAAATTCCGAACATGGGCGCGACATTCGCCAACCAGAAAAGTGTCGTAATAATATGGGCGTAAGTCATAAAGTTCGGTGAATTAATATAATCCTCTGATACTCATTATGAATAATTCGTCTGCGAAACTTTTTCGAAAACTGTGTACACAACAGGAATTCATAAACAGCATTAATTTTTTGCGCTCATTAACAGACCGCACCGTAAAATAATCGGTGCTTCGTATTAGTTTCATCGTTCATGTTTCGTGCGTGTAGCCCACCTCTGCTGGCGCCTAAACAAATAATATGGAGGTTCGAAAACTGTCACAGTTCGCTCTCTATTTACGTCGGCGCTCATCACTTGAGAAAAAAATAGAAGAAAGAAAAATGCACCAGGTTTTATTTTTTCTCGGAAGTGTCTGAGCCGACGCGCGAAGTGATAAAATACATGGCTGTATACGGTAACAAGTCTAGAGACAATGCGAGTGTTTTTGTGGGCAGTAGCAGCTCCTAGATCATTACAATAGCATAAAGTAGCCAGTTATGAAGCGACCATACCTTGTGAGAACACGGTTTGAGACCGGTTTATATGGTTTAACACTTTTTATAGGAAAAAGGGTCCATCGTAACTCAAGCGATTTTTTAAACATTTAAGAACATTAATACATTAGCAAAGCTATTTCATCATAGCCACAAATCATATTACAATGTTGTATTTAGAGCGGTAGCGACCAATGAATGTACCTGTATAGAAATTATAACATAAAAGACCGATCTCGAATTATCGATACACTGCGAACAACCAATCCATAAAAGTCAGAAAAAAGAACCAAAATATCGTATAAAATCGTATCGGTAGAGATAAGGGCGGCGACGCGTTCGTGCCGCGTAGCCCACGGCTGCGACTCGATATTTCATGAAACGCCCGATTTATATTCGCTGCCGTGGTCCAGCAAAACTTTAATGTTCACCGTTCGTAATTACTGGCGAAAAAGGGAAAATAAAATCAAAAGAACGTAATTTTTCCATATAAATCATGAAATCCTGATTATACAATGTAAAACGTTAAAATAAACTTTGCTCTTTTTATTAATTGACGGAAGTCGATCATAAATTTATATTTTTATTAATAAGTCGTCAAAATATTTTTCTTACAGGTATTGTGCGCAACAAATTGACAGCGATCAGCTAAAACATGGCATATTTGTGTTTTTCACGAGCAGAAAAGTAACATGGTATTTAACGGACTTTTCCACAAATTTAACAGTCACAGATCACTGATGAAATAATTCAATAATGTTAAGATATTCAAAATCTTTCTCAGACGTTCGTCCAGCAAAGAGATTAATATGTTAGTTCGAGAAGCGGTAGAAGAAAACATTGGCTCAATGACCAGGCAATGACAGCAAGGCGGAACATTATCACTTCATCCTAATTAGGTTGGCGACCAGGAAAAATCCATAGCAGTCGCCAGCTTCAAGATGGCAACGGCTTATTTCTTAGCCTATTCACTATGAGACAAGGGTCTGAGATATATCACAAAAACACAAATCACAAACTGACAGATTTCGTTATCTTATTGCAAATCCTGGGGAGGGGACATTGGTACTATGACTTTAATGTATGTTCCCAGCGTGGAGTCTCCTAGGAGGGGTGGCGCCGCCACCGCCTGTGTAAGTGCCTTAATAGAGGCGTCACCAGTACGCTCCGACAGCCTTACATAACGGGAGGTAGGCAGGTCAGTAGTGACGCATGTTATCGCCGCATGAGTCACAAAAATCTAAAAAACTCCATTGGAACATAAAATAAAACAGGACTACTTTTTTAAACTAAAAGTTCTATGATACTGCCGGTAGTTTACCATGACACGCATTAAAATAAAAAATAATAACAAATTATATCACTATAGATTTGGTATTATTTTATTATTTACTATTTCAACATTAGAGTAAATTGATTTAGGCAGTTGTGGTCACGGGAAGACAAGGGGAGTCTCCCCATAACCATAACACCGCTTTAAACTACCATGTGAATTTTCTCTACAATCCGTCAATATTGTATGTAAGTTGAAATAAATCGCATTTTCAATTTTCGCAATTTTCTTTCTATTTTAATTGTAAAAATGACGAGACATACAATTCGCCATTAAATTTAATCTCGTGTTATTCATTAGGCAATTCCATGTTTACGACCTTAAATACTGAACTCTGCACCCATATTAAAGTTGGATTATGAAACTATTATTACTGGTATTATTTTGATGGCAACAATAAATTCAGGTCTCTCCATATGCAACAAATTACATCAAGAATTTTCCATGAAACCAAACGAATAAAAGGGTCCGGCCGTTATGCTCCCATTCCGGGTTGCCCCCGGCCGGTATGCCACCACATTGAAAAATTTGTTATTCCGTTTTGCCCCCGGCCGCGTTGCCACCATAGTTTCTCCTTTTGTCATGATATTCGATTCAGTACGGTTGAGCAGACAAGTGTTAAAATAATAAATGGAAATTAAAAGTATAATCATGACTGATGTGTGTAGCTATAGCTCGTGCGAGTTAACATGGCACCTGGGCTTGCAAACAACCCTAGGACTTTTTCCCTCTTAGTATGCAAGGATGTACCAATTGTAAAGATAAACAATCGAAAAATTTTATCATATATTTCCATTTTTAGAAAAAAATGTCTAAAAATGTAGATTCCCCTACAGTGTTTTTATTTAATATACCTACCTACTTACTTAATTCGTTATGCTTTCAACTTTACAAAATGTATAACACAACACAAGCATATCATAACAAAGATTAGTTATCAAAAATCAATGTTTAAAAATGATTGTAACATCATTCATTGATTCCGATAGTTCGTAAGAAAATGGGTAGATGACTCCACCGTCGCCTTAAAGACGTATAAGATGGGAAATTTTAATCACATCGGGCGGTGTCTCGGTAGCCGAATTGGTCAAGGCATTCCCCCTGTAAGGGAAAGACTGCGGGTTCGAGTCCCGCCCGAGATGATTCTTTCTTTTTCCCTATGTATTCGAAATAAGCTTATAATTACGCTGTAGTCCTTGAGAGGAGGTAGGACACGACGGTATCTCCCGTCCCAAATTGAGCAGTCCGACTGGGGAAGTACCTCCGCCCTACAGAATACCGCGGCCATAATAACCTAGTGTTGTGTTCCCGGCGGTGAGTAGGGTAGCCAGAGCTCACTGGAGAGGTCCTGTGCTGTCAATAGGAAGACCAAAGGCTCAAGTAGACGCCGCTTGCTGGTTGGGGCGTGAAATGTAAGCGCTGCGGTCAGGGAGACCCGGTGAAACGGTTATGCGCTGGCCGCCCGCAGGCTGTACGGTACCCAAACCTGGGGATCACTTAATCTCCGCCCCAGGAGGCTGAACCAGCAGCCTGTGTAAAGTTTCCGGTGCTGTAGTCGTGCCGGAGGAGGAGACCGGAGTGGACCCGGCTACAGTATCGAGGAGGGGACCGGGGGCCCTTCCGCCCGCCGCGCCAGCCAGTCACACAACCCCAGTCCGTATGTGGTGGTACAGAGCCTTACTTTGTCTTCTGCGCTGACGGCACAGCAACTCTCTCTGCCTACGGGTTCTCTCAACTGGTGCATTCTGTCACTAGAACACCAGATATCGGGACCCACAGATCCTCTATACTGGACCTTCTGTTGACTTCGCGTCCGGACGAGAACTCCGTAACTGTGGAAGCACCTCTTGGTCTTCACTTCGGACCACAGCCTCGTCCGGGCGAAAGTGACTCTTATGCGACCTGAGCCATCGCGGCCACCTCAGTGGCGGCATGTCTGGCACTACAGGTCAGCAGACTGGGACGGACTGCGGGAATTCTTCGCGTCGTACCCGTGGAGGCAGCTCTGCTTCACTTCAGATGATCCAAACTCCTGTGCAACAGCAGTCGCTGACGCGATCCTAGCGGGCATGGAGTGCTATATCCCCAACCACTGGATCGCGACAAGAGCGAGCAAGCATCCGTGGTTTAATAGGTCCTGCAGAGAAGCGAGAACTCGCAAGCAATCTGCTTACAAGGATTGGACCACGGCCCTCGCCAATAAGGATCCGAACATCGGTGAAGTGAAGCGGAAATTGAATGCTGCCTCGAGGTCCAGTAAGAAGGCAACGGCCAGGGCTAAGTTTCAGTTCATCGGCAGAATTGGTGAGCGGCTTGCGCGGTTCCCATCCGGTATCCATTCCTGTCTTCCACCGCTATTAAAACCCGACGGTAGTGGGGCCCATGGCGCCAAGGAGAAAGCCGATCTTTTAGGTAACCTCTTTGCGTCAAACTCGACTATGAACGATGGGAATGCCGAACCACCTAGTATACCCTGGTGTGGAACTTCAATGAGTGAAGTAAAAATCACCCAGCGGAGGGTTCAGCGAAAAATTAAAATCCCTAGATGTTCGAAAGTCGAGTGGGCCGGATGGCATACCGGCAATGGTGCTTAAGCACTGTGCTCCAGAGTTGTGCCCTGTTCTTACAAGACTCTTCGCGCTCTCATTCTCCGCTGGACGAGTTCCGGCTTCGTGGAAGACCGCATACGTGCATCCTGTGCCTAAGAAAGGCGAGAAGGACAGACCCGTCCAACTACAGGCCCATCGCTATCACCTCCCTTCTCTCGAAGGTTATGGAGCGTGTTATTAATACACAGCTCCTGGGATACCTTGAGGGTAACTATCTACTGAGCGACCGACAGTACGGCGTCGCTCGACCGGTGACCTTCTTGTGTATCTCACAAACCGTTGGGCGCAAGCCATCGAG
Organism: Eilema sororculum; assembly: GCA_914829495.1. Classification (NCBI taxonomy): domain Eukaryota; kingdom Metazoa; phylum Arthropoda; class Insecta; order Lepidoptera; family Erebidae; genus Eilema; species Eilema sororculum. The sequence goes on from OU618542.1 coordinate 11,606,992, forward strand.
AGCCAGGGTGAGGCACTAGCGGTCAGCCTAGATATAGCGAAGGCCTTCGATCGGGTATGGCACAGAGGTCTTCTTGCGAAGCTACCATCTTATGGACTCTCTGAGGGGCTGTGTAATTGGATTTCCAGCTTTTTGTCCAACAGAAGCATCCAAGCCGTCGTAGACGGCAGTCGCTCGGACCGCATGGACATAAACGCTGGTGTCCCACAAGGTTCCGTGTTGTCTCCGACCCTGTTTCTGCTGCATATTAATGACATGCTGTCGGATGACTTCATTCATTGCTATGCGGACGACAGTACTGGAGACGCATGTTACACGGGGCGTGCAAACATCCCCCAGTCCGAGGTGGAGGGAAGTCACGAACAACTTGTGTCAGAAATCGAGACTACTCTCTCGGGAGTATCCGATTGGGGTCGACTAAACCTGGTCCAGTTCAACCGCACCAAGACACAAGTATGTGTATTCACCGCTAAGAAAACCCCATTTATTGTAGCGCCGCAATTCCTGGGCACACGGCTTACCATTGCCCCGAGTATCGGGATCCTAGGCGTCGACATCTCAAGTGACGTCCAGTACCGCAGTCATTTGGAGGACAAGGTCAAGCTGGCCTCAAAGAAGCTTGGAGTTCTTAACAGGGCGAAGCAGTACTTCACTGCGGGGCAGCGACTCCTTCTTTATAAGGCACAGCTACGGCCCCACATGGAGTACTGCTGTCATCTTTTTGCCGGAGCACCCGCACGCCAGCTTGACCCTTTCGACTCGGTGCAAAGACGTGCGTTGAGGCTCGTCGACAGTCCCATACTCGCAGGCGATGTGGAACCTCTCAGTCTCAGGAGGGATTTTGCCTCACTGTGTGTTTTCTACCGCCTATATAATGGTTTGTGCTCAGATGAATATTTGACATGATGCCTACAGCTACATTCTATCATCGCACCGCTCGCCATAGACAGGGAATTCATCCCCACACATTGCATCCGAATACGGTGCGCACCACTTCATACCACGTACGCTCAAGCTGTGGAATGAACTCCCTGCCACGGTTTTCCCAAGCGACTACAATATGGGGTTCTTCAAGAGGGGCATTAGAAGGTTTCTACAGGTTAGGCAGCGCGAGTGAAACGCCCCTGGTGTTGCATACGTCCATAGGCCTCGGTAATCGCTTTCCATCAGGTGGGCCGTGTGCTTGTCTGCCACCTAAGTGGTATAAAAAAAAAAGAGGAAGAAGGACCTTCACTCGACATTGTGAAACGACACACTGAGCGGTTAACCTATGTTATCACTTGCATATTTGCAATATACAAGCATGAGCGGAAGGGATGCACTTATCCATTGTTTCGGAAATTCGTTTTTCAGGTAGAGCTGACAATGGGCACGCTACCCCTTTATTGTTTTCGGTCACCTATCTTCGACATTGTAAAACGACACACTGACCGCTTAACCTATGTTATCACTAGCATATTTGCAATATTCAAGCATGAGCGAAAAGGATGCAATTATCCATTGTTTCGGATATTAGTTTTTCAGGTAGAAGCGGACAATTAATATTATGATATCTATTTATTTTGGAAAATTATCCATAGTGTTAGTAACAGTCATCATTATAAACTAGGGTTAGTATACATTTATATTATTTTTCTTTGGAAACGACCTACATGTGAATTTGTACCCATCTTCGCCACATAGGTGAATCCTGCCGATCCGTGAACACGCCAAGAATACTGTTGGTGCTGCCGCGTACACGGTTTTGCATAGACGCACACCGCTTCCTCATAATTGCTTCGAAGCCATCCGTACGCGCTTCTGCAAACATACCTGATGCACTACAGTGCCACGGCAGCCCCACCAGAACCCTAAACGCGTTATTATATTGGACACGCAGAGCGCTGTATGCCCGCTGCGTATAGCTAACCCAAAGGCTGCACGTGTAAAAGGATTGACAGTATGCTTTAAAAAGCATAACCTTCACTGACTTAGTACAGCGTGCAAACCTACGGGCCAGCATGTTGCATCGGACAGCCAGCGATCTGCGCTCCCTCTCAATGTCACAATCATCTCGCAAGTCCTCGGTGATTCAGTGGCCCAGATACATTGTCCTGTCCTGTCAACTCTATTAAGGGGTTTCCCATATAGTGAGACTGTGGGCACATCTGAGTATGTCACTGCGTTTGCCTTAAAGATCATAATCTCACTCTTTTTGCCATTGTATCTGAGCCCATGACTAACCGCTTTTAGGGTTTTTGGTCATCTATCTTATTTAAAATTGTCTTTTGTTCCAAAAACTCGTTTGAGCTCTGGTAGGTAGTCTAAACTATGAACGAGCAACCTAAGAGTGTTAATTTTCGAAATCAGCATTATTTTAATTTAATTTAGTTCGCGTTTTTTAAATCCTTATAGAATATACTCAAAAACTATCCCTATTAATGTCTAAAACGATGATACATAGTATAAAATAAATATAAGTTAAATTCAAAAACACTTTTGTTCTCAACAGTATTTGCTCAAGAGTTTTGTTACAAAGAAAATGGGAGCAACACGGCCGGGGGCAAACCGGAATAACAAATTTTTCTATGTGGGGGCATACCGGCCGGGGGCAACCCGGAATGGGAGCATAACGGCCGGACCCGAATAAAATGTCATAAGAAATATATCAAGGTACCTATATCTATCGCTATAGGCTATCTGTAAAAATGCAAATTCCCTAAATGACCTGATCCAACATATTTATGTATAAATCTGATCTATCACGTTTTAAATCCCTCATCTCCAATGTCTGTATGTTTATCAAATGAGTTGTATAATTAGAACAGAAATCAAAACTTCAATGAAACCTACAACGCAGTGATATGGAAGTAATCTTTTGGATTAGATTGATTATGAATAATTTCGGTGGAATGTGTGTTTATGAGGTAATTTAAAAAAAAACGATAAAATGTGAAACTTACGAGTATAAGTAATTTACGTAAGAACGGCACCGATTGAGTATCATTTTCTATTGAGCTTACAAAGATTTTGAATTCCGTAACCAATAACTTTGAGAGATTTAGAAATACATATTTTGTAATTATAAAACAATATTATTTTCAGCATAAAGAGTAAGCATTGCCAACGTGGCGATTACCAGGAATAGTGTTGTAATAGCCTTCATTTAATCAATCAATCAATAATATCAGCCTATCGTCGTCCACTGCTGAATATACGAGTAAGCCTCTCTCAATGTTGAGAGACTTTGGCCTACTGTTTCCACGTTGGCCAGAAGGTACCTAAAAGGTTTTATTTCGAGATTTCCTTCTCTTTTTCTTTTTAATATACAAACGATATAATGCGGTAGCCTATTGGTATGGGTAATGGACTGCTGAGACGAGGTCTCGGGTTCGATCCCAGGTTTACCATGGCACACAATAATGACTTTTCAATGCTTTTCGAAGTTATGTGTGTATTTATCGCGGCTTTTTAAGTGCCCGTTTAATGGCAATAGGCTCGCCACCTATTACATTGGGACCTAAACATAAACTGGCGAAATGTGGGTGCTAGCACCTCTGCCTACCCCTTCGGGGAATACAGGCTGTGAGTTTATGTTGTGTTATGTTACGATGGTGGCCCTCTTTCCGAGACTTTGCCTTTAGCTTAACATCAGGCGAGGTGAAGTCAAATTGACGTGTCCTATATAAAAAAAAAAAAAAAAAAATATCATATGAGTATTTTTTTCTTTAGTCGCCTCTTACGACACCCTTAGAGGGATGGTGATGATTCCACGTCATCACGCGGATATAGGTTTCATTAGTATTAGTATCCAATTCTATTTATTAACTAGATAACCAGGTGAACTTCGTATCGACATTTTTCTTTCTGCCCGCGTGGCGTCAGCTCCCGTTCCCGCTTCACCCTCTACTATATTAAGCGTGTATTATACGTATAAACCTTCCTCTTGAATTACTCTATCTATTAAGCCGTAGTGTAGTTTTAAAAATATAATCATACAGACAGACCAAAGCGACTTGACTCTTTCAAAATATATTTCTGAAATAGCCGACGCGGAACGAATATCAAATGTTTGACAGGTAAGAACAGTTTGTATGAGAAAATAAAATTATTGTATTTTAATCGCCATCTTTCCATATGTTCTCACCGTTTAAACCTTCCCTGGACTTCCACGAATACGTCAAAACCAAAATTAGCCAAATCGGTTCAGCCATTCTAGAGTTTTAGCGAGACTAACAGAGACTTGCAATTAATTTTTACTTATATAGAAGATAGATTATGATAGTAATTTTAGTGTTACGGTATTTTTAATCAATCATGTTAGATATTTATAAAATATTTAAGTCATTCTTAAACGTAACATGTCAGACTAATATATTAACAAAAGTAATTGGAGCGGTTCATTCAGGTAGTTGCTCCCACTTGTCACTTATAACATTTATCTGGCAACAGGTATCAGCATCATACATTAGTCGCTACAGCTTTGTACCGAAGATTCGTATCTCGCCACATGCCGACGGGACAGTTATTTTCAAAGCGCACAAAAAACGCCTTTTGTATTTATTGGTACTTATCTAACTACTATTTTAAGACGGAAGACACTTGGATATAAATTAAGTATGGCTACCATTAACTTATTTGAGTTATTGTAGACCAAGTTTTCTAAACTACTTATTTAATATTCCCAGAAAAAAGGAGCATCCTCAATTCCTGACGATTTTTGTCTTTCGATAGCGTGATAGGTATAACAAATTTTAAAACTAAAAATGTGAACACGACTAAGCCAAAAGAGAATTTAATAAGAATTTGGAATAAAAGGACATCCTTCCGAGGGCTTACCCGGGGCTCCCAACCATAGGCTGCTAGGCGCTACCGTGGGGGTTTTAGTCGGTAGGAGTCCGGCATAACATCCATGAAGGATTTTCCCCCACAGAAAATATTCATCGATCACATCAAAGATAAAATTCACGTCTGTGCCTAAACTGTAAGCACTGGGGATTACTTAACTAATAAGAGAGAAAGTGTAACATAATCAGGCCGTATTTAGCTCCGAAGTTACTTCAGGGCACGTGGTTGTACCAAGAAAGTTGTTATCGAGGCGTGCTAACAACTATTACCTATAGTGCTTAGTCGAGATTTCTGTTACTTAATATATCAAAGACTTAACCTCAATGTAGATATCAAAACTAAATAATCAATTAATACTTTATTCGTTTGTCTTAAGGTCTATTCTAAGAGATTGATCGTTACACAGTGGCATTTATAACTATGTTTGTTTTATAACTATGTTTGTTTTATATATCATGGTGCCGCGTGGTTCCCAGCCGAAGAATAATTTGAGCCACCTCATCTCCTCCCATGTGGTGTAGTACAAGGCGACTAGGGGATAGGGCTGTTTTACATCAGACAGATATTTACAGCCCGGACTCAACCTCAGATATAGGCTCGAGTCATCAATAGTGCCCGGGATACATAGGCTCACCCCCTATTACGTGGGACCGAATACTATGATTGGTGAAAAATGTGGGTGTTAACTCACCACTGCCTAACTCTCCGGGGATAAAGGCGTAATTGTATATATGTGACTTTTATGGAACGAATACAAGTTGACCTCCCGATACCTAGATACAAGCCTGCACCAGAGCGCAATTCATCAGTCAGCAGATGTACCGTCGGGCAATTGAGATCTGGGGTAGACTCTGCCCCGAGGGTCTTGAAGGTGAATACACCTATACCGGTGAATACTCTGTGCTTTGCATAATAAAACATTTTATTCGTCCCAAAAACGGCAATATTTGGTTGAAGTATTAATAAAAAATCAAGTTATCGCGACAAATGATGGTGATTCATAGCATTTTATTAATTCATAGCAACGTATTTCTGCTTCGCCCGTTATGGGAAGTCGTGAAGATAAGTGAGGAATTCACAAAGAAATGTAACGAGCATACCGCGAGAATCTACTCGGTGCTCAGGTGAATTCAAATGTCGCTGCAAACCGGTTGGTATGACAGTTAATAAGTATACCGTTTTATTTTTAGAAACAATAATATAATATGGTTACGATTCTTCTAGAACTGGTCGAGTATATTTAACTTTACATACTTTAAAAGCTTATTTATATATTCACACCTGTAAGTATGAGGGGTAAACAGAGATGTAGAAAACAATTATCTAATCTAATCCAGAACCTCAAAAATACTGTTCCAACGATATATCGAGTATTTTAAATATTGATTGAATAAATTCACGAAAAAACCACATAGGTAATAGATCTAGGTAAAGATGCAATATTCACTAATAAGTTTGAAAATTAAGAAAACACAATTGAATTTATAACAATCTATCATTTAAATATTGTTGTGCCGATTCAAGTTCCAATTTCAAATTCAAACCTTTGGAACTATTTTTATTGTGACAACTGATATTATGCTTATCTGTGGTCTGACTGTGATGAATCGTTGTTAAGAGTAAAGAAACCTCTTTTATTGCTTAGCCTCTTATCAACTGCCATAAAAGCGCTGTCTTTTTTGACCTTAGTTCAAATATTTATACAGTCCCCACAGATTTGGAATCATAGAATCTGTCATGTTAATCATTCTATCGTGGCGGTTTCATAATTCCGTCTTTTTTTATGAATATAATCATATTATGGCTTAATACTTACTCTAAAATCATAAACTATCAAAGAGTGACCCCAGATATCACGAAAACGAAATAAAAAACTAACTACTTATAAATAAAATAGGATTACGCCAACATAAAGCTACATCTACGTATCTCCGAAAAGCATTCAGGTAAATTATCACTTTTTATATTACAGATATATGAAACCAGATGCTGTACAACAATAAATTTTCCTAGTAATACAAACCGGCCTCCAACTAAACCCAAACCAACGCTGGCCACAATAGAACACGTCAGATCAAAAGATGAATGATTCAAATTTTGGCGTCCCACGAGCTCGCACCGACTTTACCTGAGATAAACAACCTTACACACTTAACTTTTGTATATCATTGCTTAAATTTTTAACATCTATCGAAGTCGGAATGCGCTTTAATAAACACAATTTTTAATTAAGCTGTGTTCAGAATTTTTAATGGCGGTCCATGAATTCATCAGTTCCATAGCTAATTATGGCGGGATTGCGTTTATTTAGGATTGAATTATGCAACGGTCGGGCGAACCAGGGCTGCATATTAAAGCTACGAGTGTCGGATATCCGACGTCGAGCTAGAAGTACAGTCGTTTTCAAACAACTTTCGCTTTACACTCGCTTATTACTTCTTATTTCGAAGCAAAATTCAGAAATCAATTTTTTTTTGAACTATAAAGTTACTTTTATGGAGTATCTTACCATAGACGTTTATAGAATATTTGGTTTTAATTCGAATATGGCCACAAAAGATTATATTGTTAACAAGAGAGGGTATGAACTACGATTATAATGAGGTGTAATTTTTTTTTTATTTGATAGCCAACAGGGCTCGTGTGACAAACACAGCAGGTCCACCGTTCTCGACTGTACCCGAGCAATCCCGAACAATGGCTGCTAATAATAAGGGACGTCGTATTTACGAGCATACGTGCCCTCCGAGCTGAGACGAGCTAGCCCTATTGTGCTCAGACCTCCTATGATTATTTCAGTCCCTTGCACTTTTCCAGAAATCCCCTTTTTAAGTTTAGATTTTATAGCCTTTAGATGGAATGAATAAAGCGTCAGACGCGTAAATCTAATTTACGCTTTACCGAAACATTCATTCATTTTAAGCCGAATCCGGTCGTAAGTCAACTTAAAGCTGACTTCACTAGGCAAGCCCGTTCTGGAATCGTATTTGTTAAAAGTTTTAAATAGTCTGAACGGCTTGAACTGTATGCTTTGTAATTTTACAGCTTGTTATATTACCGGATGTATGGCAAGGTGGAGCGTCCTTGTTAGACACAGTGTACCTACATATGTATAGACTTACTGTCCTCTACATAACGGCTATATTATGATAATACAGGTAGGTTATTATTAATGACTTAAAAGTTTGCGATGGTCTCTTAACAAATCTATAAAAATAAAAATGACTCGCCGAAATGGATGTAGGTCCGGATGTACACGCATAACTTCAGAACGACTGCACCTAATTGAAAAGTTCTTTATTTTGCTGGTTATTGTCAGCCCAAGGCCTGTACGAAGTACTTTTCTTTAAAGGCCATGAAATACACTGGGATGAAAACAGAACGCACAGCTAAATATTATGGGTTTGGAATTTCTAACCAAACGCTGGAATATCTATACCTAGACTAGGCTATGATACCTAGTCTCATGATAAAGAGAGTGAAATTGAGATATTCCTGAAGTGTGCAGAGGTCTTAGAGATAATAAAACCTTACTATGTTTTTCATATAAAAAATTCTAATTGTAAGTTTTATAGATAGTACCTAATTACAGGCATTGGTTCGTAATCGGTTTATGCTAGCGTGATATAAAAGCTGTTGCTAGACTAGACCCACGCAGCGGCATGACCTAAATACATGTGCCCGCGCACCCGGCGTCTACCAATCAGAAGCCGCCATTCAAATTGCCGGCGCCGATTCTTGTGTCTATAAATCTATAGAAATACCTACGTAACGCAAATTATAGGTGTCTGAACTATTAAATAATATTTGCAAATATCCTTTGTATTAATGCCTTCTATTAATTTTATTGATCATTTTATTATAGGAGTGTCAAGTGCGATAAAATCTATCGATATCTTAAAAAGGGGGGGAAACACCCCCTAGAGTTTTGTCTAAGGGCTTGTTGAGACTCTTCCGCAGGTAAGCGTCTCATCCGTTAATTAGCAGGTGTGCTGGCTGGCAGGTGTGGAGTGGCAATTAGCTATACAAAATTGCAAGTATCTTAAAATATTTCAGGATGATAAATATGGATGTCGGGAATATTGTATGTGTTAATCCAGGGTGTCGGCTAACTCCACACCAATTTTTATTAATAATTTGGTATAGGGGTAGATAGACCTTGAGAAAGGACATAAAGCTATGTTTGGTCGCGATAACCGACATCCACGCGGGTGGAGCCGTGGGCAAATGCTAGTAATGTATATGTTCCTAATTGATTTTTTGTACCCAGTTTTGTTTTAATATCTCTGCTGCAGTCTCTTATATCAGATCATATTTTAATCACCTACTTCTTATTTCATTTTGAAGGAATATTTTAATTATAAGAACTAGAGGCGAACTAATAGTTACTTCTACAGTTATTTACTAACAATTTAATTAACTAAAGGCGTGCAAGTGACAACCCTGTTTAAAAGTAAATAACTGACTGTTACCAAATCTCTCATAGCGATGGCGCCAATCTTATATTTGAATCACAAACAGTGGTTTTAAGTTACGATTACACTTTATAACTTGAAACTGGTTTCATAAATTATGCAATACGTATAATGAGCAGATTAGTCGCAAACCTTGAAATTAAATCTTGTAATAATTGTAATATCAAATCGATGGTTGTAAGGCGAAAGGGTGTAAGCGACAATGACAGTGACACGAAAATCACTAATGTTTATGATGTCGTTTTGGACCTTTTTGACACGCTACTATTAACATAGCATGTATGTTTTTAGTATGCATATTTGTATGTAACGAAATCTTGAGCTCGATTTTCCAGCATTTCGAAGTGCCGTGTTTCGATATTTTGCATATTTATCAAAAACAATATCCTAAGTAGTTACTATTCGATACTATTTGATACTTAATTAAAGGTTCAAAAACAAATGATAGTTTAAAAATTATTTTTAAACTAAAAAACGTGATATTATAGACGACGAAACTATTAAAAACCCAACAAAAAAATCATCATCGATCGCTCCACGCCTTTTAACTATTACATCACTTTCATTAGCAATTATTATTATATATTACCTTTTATTCGGGCCTTTGTTAGTAATAGTAGTACCAATATTGCGGACGCCACTATCGCTCCCGTATCGGACTTTACAGACATTCCAAAGTTTGCCGCACAGATGCGGTCTGAATCATCTATTTAATTTGCAGAGTAACTAGTGTTAGTATATTTTAGTAAAGTATTTTTTTTTTCTTTTAATATCGAATGTCACTTGCCCACTTTTGCAATACAACCGTCAATACATAATTGAATTTGTTCAGGAATAACACGCTTGCATCGCACCAACAAATTATAATAACGGATTTTATTTCGTTCAATAACCATAATGTGTTTAAGAAGATAGCAAAACCAATAATGCCACTGACTCGGTACGGATACCGGGTCCGTGACGAAACAGATTGATTAATAAATGCCGTTAAGTAATGATAGCTGGGTCAATACATAGATGGATAACCAATCGCAAAAACTTACAGTGTTCCATTTTCTTAGAGAGCGAAACTCAACAGCTGTAATCTGTATTAACAGTTAGTACCTGTAAAGAACCAAAGAACATTGTTAGATTAAATGTTATTCTTTTTATTCGAAACTAGTATTAAATCAACCAGTATGACAGCCTCTGTGGCGTGGTGGTAGTGGACGCGACTGGTACGCAGGACGCGCTCCCCCCTCCCAAGCAGAGCCAGACCGTAAGGAATGGCCCTGGGTCAGCCATGATGCGAGGGATATGTCAAAGACAACCTCACCTCCGACCTAGCACCACGACCCTCAGTCGGCGTGTAGTTTTAGTCGGTTCTAGTCCGAAATAAACTCCCCTTCCGGCTCCAGCAAGGTACCCGAGGGGATTCCCGAACGAAATTTTAATATTCACGGACACGTCAAAATATTATAAAAAAGTACGCAGGAAGTGCAGGTTCGATAACCGCTCAGTGCAAATATTTGTATGCATGAATATGGCTATTTGCATTGGCCTCGGTGTGTCTACGTATAATATGTTTGAATGTACAAAAAAAGTATCTAAATATGTTTATCCGTATTCTAGATTCCAAACACAAGCTAGTTAAGCTTATTATGGGTCTAGATAGCGTTGCGTAGAATATTGTGGAATATTTATAATTTATTATTATTATATAGCCTGCTCTAAGGGCTAATGAGCAGACGATTCGCTTGATGCAGGAGGTAAAGACCTACGTATTTGTACTGATAGCATTAGAGGTATCGCATATCCCTTGCTACGAAGGCCATTCGTCTGCCCGTGTTCGCCTGTTTGGTGCCAATAATGTTGGTTGAATTTTGTTTATATAATTACGTGCAAAAAATATATAATGACCAGCACGAAACAGTATGCTTTGCGAACTCTCGCGAGTGTCATCTAACCTCCCAAGGGAGGAGTTTTATTAATTTTAAATACCTGTAATAGGTTCATGAAAAAAAAAAACAACATCTGTAGCAGGTTCAATAAGTACCCATTCAATTCGGCAGTTACTTTACCAGTCTTATCTTAATCTATAAATAAATCCATAGACATTAAAAACTTAGCGGCTACTTCCGGTTTAATTTTAGCCGTAATACATGTGAACGTTAACAAAAAAACTGTCAAAGTAGTTAAAAGATCGATGATACATTCAACGACAAAAGTTGCTAATTACTAAATTACATATTATGCATTACTTAATGAAATAATGAATAGTAAAAGTAGTTTTATATTTATATAACTTTAACGATGAAAATTTCATGTACCTAGGTGTACAATTGAGCATAAACAAAATGACAATATAAAAATATTTTTTTAAAGAACATTAGAACCGAAATTATTAATATTCCCTCTAACCCCTCCGGCGAACCTAAATTGCTTGTGTTAGGAGTGGGTTCACCTCGATAGTGTAATGGGCAGGATTCGAACCCGGGACCTTTCGATCGTAAGGCCGACTCCTTAACCACTAAGCTACCGACGCTTTATGTAGTTAATATATTGCATATTTTATTGAAGAGGTATTTTCTTCAAAGTTTCATAGCTTGATGTAAACAAATTCGAATTCGTTGGGCTACTTTTGTTTTTGACTGTACCTGTGTACAAGGAACAAGAGAAGCGCCTATTAAGTAACCGACAAAGCGATCCAATGCCAATTGTTACAACTTGAACAACTACGCTTTAAGGATTTAAATTCATCGTAAATTTTACGAGATACTTATTAGCGCTGTATTTAATCATGTACGTAAGAGAAAGCTTACTAATCCACGCATTTCCCTAGATTGTTCTTGTTTAACGTTTGAACATCCCCAAGGGGTAAGCAAAGGTGTAAAATAATATTTCGAACGAATTTCCTTCAAATTAGCCGATTCTAAAGTACTAGATGTTTATCAACTCTTCCTTTTCTCTCTCCAGGATAGGTGATAACCCGTCATACGGTTCTACCCTTAAAAGTCCTTAAAGAATCCCTGCCAGCTCACGTGTTTCCTTCTTCCTACAGTCCCGGATCCTATAAGCGTGGCGTGAAAAGGCATCTGATGAGGCCACCACTGTTAAAATGGTACATGTTTACGATGATTACCCTCTTTCCGAGACTTTACCTTTAGCAGGCGAGGTGATTTCAAATTGACGTGTCCTTTATAAAAAAAAACGAGCTTCTACCATCATTTAATCTTTCATACCACCACCGTTTTTATGTGTGTTCTACGGGTTCTGACTTTCCTACCCACTTGTACGTGCCTCACATACTTGGAGTGTCATTAACGATAAACGGGCTGCAAAATTGCTGTTTGAAAGCTGCCGTTGTGCAGTTGTAATAAATAATGTTATCGCTAATCATCAATCGACGGCTCAGTTCACGTAGTATTCAAAGGCAGTTCTTCAAGTCGTGTATGGCAATCTGCCAACCAACTTCGATGTGGTTTTGTCAACTGTACAGCCTCAGAGATCAATATGTGTGAGATAAACGTGACCGGAGCAAGAAGCAAAGTTCTCCTCCTATGTGACCATCTGAAGTCTATAGTTCTGTCGGTAGAGTTATCTTCCTTAAGGCGTTACTATACCTTTTATTCTTTTTTTTTTAGTGCAGATATCCCCATGGGTACCTCCCCCGCCGGAGCCAGGAGAGGAGGTTATGTCGGACTCGAACCGACTAAAACCACACGCTGACAGAGGGTCGTAGTGCTAGGCCAGAGATAAGATTGTCTTCGACATATATCTCGCGACTTGCCCCCTGAATGGGGCCGTGGCGCCGTGGCCTGGGCATTACTACACCAATCGGTCAATCGTCAATCGATGCCATCGAGCAGTGATACATGATCCTTAGTATTCTTAGAAAGAATACATCCCACTTAATAGGAACATGGCCTCACACATACTGGAATTATTTGCATTATAGGCAGTAGTTCCATCCGCTATTACCTAAGTGGCATTGATAAACATAGTTTAAGAAGTACTGTTGAAGTTTGTAAATACCTACCTTGGCCTATTGCTTCGGAGAATGACCACGTGTATGATTATTCTGTCTAGCAGAAAACATATATTCATATTCAGAATTAATGTATTGAAATGTATTACATTAACTACCAATAGGAAAAGTTAACATATTTATTACTATAAATATGTAATAAATCTTGGTATGAAAGATAACACAGCCCTTAATTTCTGAATATTCTAAAACGCGACGTTGTATCCATCTCTTTATTCGACAACAAAACTATGATACCATTAGTTATTGGTGATATAACGCACAAATTATAATATAAATGAATACCTATAGAAAAACAAAAACTTGTTAAAGAAAAACATACAAGGACGACACGTGGAGAGCTAAGATGCCATCCATATACGGTGAAGAGTATACCTGCTAGAACCAAGCGTTTCAGTGACTCATTCCTATGCCGCACGACTAAGACCTGGAACTCCCTGCCAGCTCACGTGTTTCCTTCTTCCTACTGTCCCGGGTCCTTTTAAGCGGGGCGTGAAAATGCATCTAATGAGGCCGTCAAGCTGAGTGCCACCACTGTTAACATGGTACATGTTTGCGATGGTGACCCTCTCTCCGAGACTTTGCCTTTAGCTTAACATCAGGCGAGGTGAAGTCTAATTGACGTGTACTAGATAAAAAAAAAGTAAAGGAAAAGAAGACTGTTATTTAAATCAATTTTAAAGTAATATACATATTTTTTAATACAACGCATAGCATGTCAGCATTTTATTCTGCTCCCATGGTTTGTAAGTACATAATATTTTTTACAACTCTACCTAGATATACGGATATAATCTCTGGCATATAATTATAAAATTTGGCTCCACTTATTCGGTACTCTTTTTATAGATGTGGAATCTCCCACGATGCCACCATCATCGGAGTCAACGGTAAAGTGATTATGTCAAAACTGAACAGAATAAAACCATACGATGTTTAGTCACTCGACCGTGTCGCCGGGTGATCGTGTATAGCCTATTCGATCCCAAGATCCGGCATAGAAAAAAAGCATCTCGCCAAATTATATACATTGTGTGAATAAGATTTCAATCAATAAAAACTTCCAGAAGATGCGGTGACTTACAGAAGCAGAAACGACTGTCATTCCTTAATAGGTATATCAAAAACTATGTATTACTCTGCTCGTACATGCTAATATCCGAAACCATATATCAATGGAATTTTATTTATGTACCTACTAGCTTTTGCCGCAGCCCCGCCCGCGTGGATGTCGGTTATCACGACCAAACAGAGCCTATGTCCTTCCTCAAGGTCTAACCTATTCCTATACCAAATTTCATCAAAATTGTTACAGTGGTTTATGCGTGAAAGCGTTACATACAAACAGACAAACATCGTAAACGGTAAACGGGTGGACACTGTGTTAAAGAGATTTTCAGAAGTTAATATTGATGTCATCCGAGACGTGTACCTACCACGATCCTAATGCCATGATTCGGACTGCTGTTGGCGACTTGAGACCCTTTTCTATCACCATCAGGGTACATCAAGTATCCGTTTTTAGTCCACTTCTATTCATTGTGGTGTAAGACGTTTTGTTACATAGCATCAGAGACTCATATGACAGACTCAGATGCGACCAGGAGAGTGAAGATAATGATGATGATAGTTCATTCATTATCATCCTCCTAGAAATTTTCTAATTGCGGCCAAACTTATCTCTCTTGAGCCCGGGGTCTGCTTATTATTTTTGATTGGTTTGTTGACTATTATGTGAAAAACTGCTGCTGAGTAAAGCTTGCGCCAGAGCCTAGACGTTGACTTGAGCTCCTAGAGTATTGGTAGTGCCTTTCTACTTCCTTGTAGTGGCGCTGTTGTCAAGATTATAACATATTTTCTACATAGTAGGCTATTTACTAATAGTAATTTTATAAGTTAATGTAATAGCTAGTAATACATGTAGGTATTTCACTAAAATCTATGCTTTAAAAACATGTGTCACAAAGTCAACTGAGAAAAACCAAAAGCTGGTCATTATAAAAAAAATTTATGAGATTTTTTGCATTATTCATAATGTATAATGATCGACACGCTTTAAAATAAGTGTGGCATAAAATTTATTGATTCTTTAGCATATAAAGCATCGGTCTATTTCTCGTCCGTATAATCCCAACCGTTGAAAACTAGGATTATGACGGAGGTAGATTAATGTACGTATAGCAATACTGTTTAGTAAGAGATTAAGTTTTATGTGACCGACGACGCCGTGTGAAGAAAACTTATTGGATTATTGAAGCTATTTGTTAACCGCTCAACAGTTTATGATGAAATATTAAGATGACATATAGCTCAAAAGATTCACCGTGCATTATCACATGCCGATGTTTAAAAAACCTTCTATGTATTTATGTGCGCAAGATTGTGTTTCTACGTCTCACTCGTATAGTTGATCAACGAGATAAAGGCTTCAAAAGCGATGCAAGTATTAAGTCTCGCTTGTTAAATTTATCTCACGTTGAAAGAGGCGTCATGATTATATTCCTTCGTAATGTTATCTCGTCTATAATGGTGGAATTATTCCCTAGTCATCAACATAAATATAACTACTTATATAACAACGGCGCGATACTTACGCGAATCATGATGCGAAGTTGCTAGCCATTCACTTATAGGAATGCAAAAGCATTCACAAGCGGAGTAAAATTTAAAATAAAAAAATATAACACGTGAAGACTTGTATCACAATATGAGCTTTCGTCGCTCGAGGGATGAGCGAACCTTTTAAAAGCTTTTCCGAAGCCGTACAGGGCATTAAGTCAAAGTGAAGATAAACTTGGTAACAACCTCCGGACGATATGTTGCCTGCACCATAAATATATTTATCTACTTTGCTTTTGTTGCCAAGATAAATCGGCTCGTTTGACTAGGGCATCGTTTCCAGATTGAAATATATAAAGTGTTACCACTTTGTCTACGTGGTTCAACTGTCGTTGTTTAGTTTGTGCAACGCTTATTCACGCTTTCTTGCTATTTGTTAGACACGAGGTAAAGTACTAAGTTCATTATGTCTACTGTTAACGTGTTCGAACAATAATATAATTGAAAGGCTTTGAACAATATTTTTAAATTAAATAAATCCTGTTTTAATGTGGTAAAGGTAACATGACAAACATCCAAATTTATTAATTGCATGTCTGACATGTCTCGTTTTATCCAAAAAGTTTACATTTAAAAAACCATTTTCCTCATATTTATTATAACATAATTTGGGTGCATGTTTTAATGTTGGTACAACTATAAAACATTTAAGACCCTTGTCAGTTATACCTACACATTTGTCTCGGTGCTACTTTATATGTGCCATTATACAAAATCCACATCTTTATTATTCACTTTTTGTATACAATATGTATTATGTTTACTCCCAAATTCTGGCATAACAGATTTTGGTCACGTATTGATATATTTCGTTTCTTAATATTCGTGCTTGGGAGTTTTTAAGCTGAAGCTACGAAATTAGTAAACAACAACATAACCCAACTAATGGCAAGCACTTAGCGTGGCTACACCATTTGCAGTTTCACTGGATCGAAAAAGGATAATATCGGGATCCAAGCCAACTGTACACGCAACCCAGTACATCAGTAATCAATAAGTACCCGTAGAAAATCTAAATGATCTAATGGTAAGCAACCTGCTGATTGACGGGGTTATTGGGCACCTATTTAGGGTTGTTGGGCACCCTCTTAGGGTTGTTGGGTAGACCACGGTCGCTTCCTTAAAACTCAAGATAAACAAATATGAAGAGAAAGACATAAACGCTGACACTGTGATAGTTTTTTTTAAACATTATTACTATTTTACACTATAGTTAAACACCACGCGGTTGTATATATATATGATGATGAAGGTAAGTAAGCATATACACGCAGTAAGTAAACGCAGTTACCTTCGTAAAACGAAATTTCTGCTAGAAAGAAATTTTATGAATCTTAAAATGACGTAAGCTACACAAACATAAATGTTAAACGACAGACTGTTAGCACAATAAAGAAAGACACATCTCAACGTTGTGTAAATAATATAGCTATAAATAAATAATTGTCTACATTACAATTCACACTGTACATAAAATAATCCCTCTCAGTGAGCAATGACAAAGACTCTCTCGATCCGGAAACATATTCTTAGTTCATGTAATATATGAATGTCGCTTAAGCAAAAGTAGCTTCGATATTTCAAGCGGCGGTTAAGTTATTGGCTGTTATTAATAATGCGTCTTTCCTAACTTAATCTGACTTGAAAGGCATTGAGTCGTACGTCGCGCAGCCGATCCATTGTTCAGACAGTACTTTAGGTGTATACGTATAATAGTGTCTCTATATCCCTTCACTGTAAGTATCGTTGCTACATTCAGTTTATTAAGCTCACTTAATCCTTTCTTTGGCATCGTCTGAGCTTAAAATCATGTTTTAACAAAGTAGATCATGTCGAGAAGATCAGTTTTTGTCTCTAAAATAACATTATTGTGTGAAGTCCTCAGTGTCATGTCTGCAGGCCTTTCAAATGCTATGCTGTATTGGTTCGATTCCCGCTTTTAGCAAATTGTATATTTGAAAGTATGAATAGATATGTAAAAAACACTTTTACGTCATACAAGAATCAAAAGTCGATATTCTATATCACAATCGTTATACCTAAAAGGTAGGTAGTTAATTTTATGCGGACGGCAGAAGTATCCGGTACATTCTAACAACCAATTAAAGGCAAGAATCTGAAATATAATTATTTTTGACAGTCTCATCTCCGTTAAGACGGCATTTTTACGTTGAGTTTTTGAGGTAAATAATCTCTTTTACAACGTATTTTATTCTATCTCATTAATGTAGTGATCTATAATATAGTTGAAAAACAAAAGGGTGTAAGTGATATCTCATTTTCATGGAAAAAAGTCATAAAAAACATCAAAAACACTAAATAGTACAGTGATTTTTCTATCAACGGTAGTTGTCGCTTACGCCCTTTCAACTTAGCCTTCCAACCGTCGATATCATTAATGGTATAAAATCGAAATGAATCGCCAAAACAGGTAGCATACCTACAGTAGGTTAACATACACCTATTAAATTTAATTTGCTTATTTACCGTTCATTGTATTTTACTAATCAGATACGTATTTTATAATACAGGATATTATTCTGTATTAAATTTTACAACGTGAGATTAAATTTTACAACATTATGCTTAGGCAGCAATGGCTCTACTGTACTTTAAATTCTCCTTTTTAAACAAGTAAATGTAGATGGCAAACCTTTGCTTCCTGTCCTATTTAAGAACCAACAAATTTGACAAAAAAATTGTTTTAGGTTTTTATCTAAACTTATTCTAAACTTTAAGGTTTGAATTAGGCGTAAGACATAATCAAAGCAACATCATACGTATCAACATGATTTTGCTCAGAGTTCACGATTTTGCTATGATATCTAACATCTTATGCCTCTTGACTTTTTGCAATAATGCACGACTGAGTTAAGGTCGGACATTCCCTAAAATGGTCTTATTATATTGTTAAGGGTCCGGAAACTTCCATTAGCTGATAATAATTATTAAATGCAAATAGGACTTCTGCTTAACTATTCAATATCTAACTTAACAGATCCATATAAATACATGGTTCTTAAAAAAATTAACGACAAAAGGGAAGACTTATTTGAATTCAATATGGAAAAATGTTACTATACAAGATGCATGGGTGTGACAGTTCGCCTAAATTTGAATGTTTGTATTTGATGAACTCGAATAATTAGAAGTAGAACAAGCATGACTTTCGAACTATTCTCGGAAACAATACAAATTATTTAAATAACCCTACCCTATTTGTTTTAAACTTAATACACGTCATTGTGATTGAAAACGGTGACTATTTAAAAAAAAATTGTTCACCTGTTCTGATTTTTGAATAATTACACAAATACACCCTTTTCAAATAAATACGCCCTTTTCATTAAGGAATAGGTAGAGATATCAATCCACCATTTGCTGCCGCTATTTCATACCTCACAAATAAAAACTGAAACCTGTCATACAACCCAGCCAGGTTCGGGTGTACCATACGTGCCCTTTTTAAAAACGATATCAATAAATAATCAACAAAAAGAACGACAAATGATAATGATAGTTGTTTAAGTCATTTAATTACAGTATAACACACACATAAGAATGTTCACACCTATTGTCCTCCGCAGTAGACTCACCATTTACTTTCGTAATACACTCCTCGAGTTTCCTCTATTGTCATACGATTTTCACTGATGAATTTCTTAACTGAAATGGATTTCAGAAAATAAAATGTTGACAATGATTACAAATCATAATATTATTTTTAACATAACGCTGAATCACAAAACAAGCAATAAAATATTCGTTTCGAAACTATATTGTTTATTGTTTCAATATCAGAAATCATTATAAATCATTAAGACTTCGGCATGTACTTGAGAACACTCAAGTCAATCGTTACTCGTTAGCTACGCCCTGGCTCTGACTCCTAAAGAATCGAAGTATCTCTTGAGAGTTAACGCTGTGTCATTCCTTACGCCCGCACCCTATAGAACAGGGCAGACTTAAGTAGACATCGCTGGATTTTTTCCAATGTCGAGAGTAATTAAACTTAACAGCAGAGTTAAAAAACTTATCGTTAATAACCATACCGTTCTAGGAAAATGTTTGCCGATTAGCTATAAAAAATTATATCTCAGAAACACTATCAGAACAAGTAATTTTAAGAGTTTCTTTATTGTCAATACTTCGTTTTATGACTTAAATTTGATATAGTAATATTATTGTACAACAATTAAACGTTGGTAATATATATATTTTTTTAAAGAATATTAGAACCGAAGTTACTAATATTCCCTCTAACCCCTTCAACTAAGCTAAATTGCTTGTGCTAGGAGTAGGTTCACGTTGGTAGTGTAATGACCAGGATCGAACCCGGGACCTCTCGATCGTAAGGCCGAGTCCTTAATCAGCCTAAGCCTTAAGCTACTGACGAAGCTAACTATATGATAACTAGCTTTTGCTCGCGTGTCCGCCCGCGTGTATATCGGTTATCGTGACCAAACATAGCCTATGGGTTATTACAGGGTTCAGCCGTTTAGATATGAAGAAGTAACAAACACACACACTCACAAACTTACACGTAATATATTTCGACAGGTTAAATAAATGCGACGTCAAAAGGGTAATGATGGCAGGCATTGTATTTGCAAGCGTATAGGTAGTTCGTACTTTGATGGGTTGAAAATAATACAAATAATGTGTAACTCACATTACTGGTAATGCTTTTGAAGAAAATAAACAACACTTCTTAACAGACAGCTCTCGCTAAAGTGAACATTTTTTATGAGTGTTGCTCAAAATATCGTTTGTTTTTAGTTTTTTTTTAGTTTAGTATTATGAGAGTTAAGTATAAACTCCTCCTAATTCAACAATATAAATATTTTTGTTAAAGGAGGAATTGAATTATAGTGTCTTACAATCTGTACCAGCAACACTCGCCCTTAAAGACGGTTATGAAGAGAAGGGAAATTTGTAGTGACTCAGGTGTGGCTCAATAGCTCAGTTGAAAGAACATTCCCCCTGTAAGGGAAAGTTTGTGGGTTTAAGTCCCACTTGAGCGCTTCTTTTTCCCGATGTATTTCGAACATAAATATTTTTGTTAAAGGAGGAATTGAATTATAGTGTCATACAACTTGTAACAGCGACAATCGCCCTTTAAGACGGATATAAAGAGAAGGGAAATTTAAAGTGATTCAGGTGTGGTGTGGCTCATAACTTAGTTGGAAGAGCTTCAAGTCCCATTTGAGCATTTAATTTTTCACGACGTATTCGAACTTTTTTAAGTTATATGACAGTATAACTCAATTCCTTTTTTAACAAAAATATTTATATTGTTAAATGAGGGGAGTTTATATTTAACTGTCATAAAAATAAACTATAAGAAAAATAAAAACAAACGATATTTTCGAAAAACATTGGAAAAAATGAAATGCTCAAGTGAGACTCGAACTCACGACCTCTTCGAACTTAAAAAGTTAGCATAATAAATGCTATAAAAAATTCATTCAAATATTTGGGCGCAGTCATCAAAATGGGAATGGAAGAGCAGTCCCCCTGTAAGGGAAAACTCGTGAGTTCGAGTCTCACTTGAGCATTTCATGTTTTTCCAATGTTTTTCGAACTTAAAAGTTATAAAAAATTCATTCAAACGATATTTTGTCACATTTAAGTTCAAATCATAAATTGTTTGTATGTCTCTGAGATCAGTAGGTTAGCAAGCTTCATTGAGTTATATTGAGTAGGGACAATCAGTAGATCTGGTTAATCTAAGTAGAGAAACTGACACAGATTGGTTCTAGACAATTTCCCTATAGAGGCAAAGGTCGAAGGAAACTTATTGTAGAGTAAGTTAATTACTTACAAAGAAGTCATTGAAGTTTAAATATGATTTTAATTTATATAGAAGTGCACTTTGCCTGTTTCACAATGATCTAAATTATTTTTTGAAATAAAACCGCTTTTTAACGGATTCTGATACGATTTATTTGTTACTAGCTTTTGCCCGCGGCTCCGCCCGCGTGGATGTCGGTTATCGCGACAAAACATAGCCTATGTCCTTTCTCAAGGTCTAATCTACCCCTATACCAAATTTAATCAAAATCGTTTCAGTGGTTTATGCGTGAAAGCGTAACATATAGACAGACAGACAGAGTTATATGGATTTGTATTATGGATTATATAATTTACTTTCAATCAGTTTTATTTTATTAGCAAATGACATTTATATACAATTACTTATTACAAAAAGAAAATAAAATAAATCAATTAAAAACTAAAATTAACGCCTCGTAGAATTCCTCCGCAATTCCTTATAAGTAATCTGACGTTTCGGGTACCCTTTAGTAACCATGGTCGTGGGCTCATACCACGATAGAAACCGGTAAAATATAATTTTATTTCAATGAGTGACATTCGCGTTATCTTCAAAAAATATCATGTAAATAAATAAATAAATAATAAATAAATATTCCACAACATTCTACACAACGCTATTTAGACCCATGTAATAAGTAGTTTTGTCAATTTTTTTAACATAACATAACATAACATAAACTCACGCCTGTATTCCCCGAAGGGGTAGGCAGAGGTGCTAGCACCCACATTTCGCCAGTTTATGTTTAGGACCCAATGTAATAGGTGGCGAGCCTATTACCATTAACCGGGCACTTATAAACCTGCGATAAATACACACATAACTTCGAAAAGCATCGAAAAGTCATTGGTGTGTGCCATGCCCGAGACCTCGTCTCAGCAGTCTATTACCCATACCACTAGGCTACCGCAGAATTTTTTTAAGATATATTTTTTCAAGGACGTCTCCACGATTTTTTCTGTCCGGCTAGAGGAATACGAACGATTGAGTGGCCATAGGTTGGCGTGTGGGCCGTCGGGGAGTATGGAGGATTTTTTTTTTTTCCTGCGAACACGCGTCGTGCGCCGTCGCCATTGCGAGGCTAAGCCACCATTGTCCACCATACACTAAAATAACCCGCATTTTAGTACTAAGCAAAATATTGAGTATGCATAACGCATGAGTTATGGAATTTGTGCAATATAACATAAATGATTTATTAGAGCCCTATGGTGAAACTAGACATAATTAAGGCTTTAAGCGGAAAATGGACTTAACGTATGTACAGTCAGCGTCAGAATAAAAGTCTCAAAATGATCTTAAATTCAAGGTATTGAGAGTAAATGAGTGTTTTATTGGTTTAAATAACATAACATAACATAAACTCACGCCTGTATTCTCCGAAGGGGTAGGCAGAGGTGCTAGCACCCACATTTCGCCAGTTTATGTTTAGGTCCCAATGTAATAGGTGGCGAGCCTATTGCCATTAACCGGGTACTTATAAACCTGCGATAAATACACACATAACTTCGAAAAGCATCGAAAAGTCATTGGTGTGTGCCATGGTAAACCTGGGATCGAACCCGAGACCTCGTCTCAGCAGTCCATTACCCATACCACTAGGCTACCGCATAAATATGTATATAGAAATAAATATGTATAGATTTAAATTCTGGTGTTCAATAGCTTTTGATTAATTAAACTCAAACACCGATTTTTTTAAAACGAACGCCGGATAACTATATAATTAAAAATGCGTCTTTAGTTTTATAAGCATCGGTAGCTTAGTGGTTAAGGAGTCGGCCTTGCGATTGAGAGGTCCCGGGTTCGATCCTGGCCATTACACTACCGACGTGAACCCACTCCTAGCACAAGCTATTTAGCTTAGTTGGAGGGTTTAGCGGGAATATTAGTAACTTCAGTTCTAATATTCTTTAAAAAAAAGAGTTTAATTTCTCTATGAACACAATATGTATATTGACCGAACTACTTTTTTCTTCTAAAAATCAGAACACTCAGTCAACAGGAAGGGAGGTGGGGGGGGGGGGGGGATCAAGTCATTAAGATCATTTTCAGCACTTTGTTCATCAACATCGATCTGATGCTGACTGTACAAAAAGAAGAAATATTCAGTTCTTCTTTTCATAATACGTAATAGTTATACGTAGGTACTTAAAACTGATGTATACAAATATTTTTTGTAAGTATAACGACTACCTAACTAAATCACTGTAACTAAAATTTTACGAAAATAATTTGAATACTTCTATATAATTGACGATCTTATTTAAAACTATTTATACTGAAAAAGAATCTGATACTATTACGATTCTAAATTATAAGAATTCTTCTGATCATCGCGGTAGAGGACAGAGCATTAGACAGCAACGCGCGCAGTTTTGATTTCCGATCTATGTACGTACATAAAATTAATAATTTATGTTTGCATAGGTTCAGGTGTTTCTGTGTTAAAATGTATAATGTATATATCTACAACAACAGTATAGAAATAGGTACCTATGTTTATCCGTGCTCTAGAGTTTTTATTTTAATGATATTTCGTAGCAATAAGACATTATACTACCTTTTGCTAAATAGGTATCATCATGTTATATGATTAGTATTGAAATATCTCATAATTTAGAATAGTTCCAGGGTCCAGGCAACTCAGTTGATAAGAGTATTTCCCCTGGACTGGATGTAAGTTCCTCAATAGGTTAGGTAATTCATTTTAAAGGCCATTTTCAAGGGGATATCATTAATTTTTCCATATATTTAAATAGAATATAGTTGTATTTTAGGACATATTTTTAATTTATTTGTATGTGAATAAATGACGAATTTAATACTTAATTATAATTAATTATAGAAAATCAATATAATAATGATGTTTCTTAGGATACCACATTATTTATTTATAAATACCTATTATCAACATGATTGCAATAATTTAAACTTCTACAAATTTCGATTTTCAAATTTTGCAATATTTTGTATAAAACTAGAAAAACCATGTATAAATTAATATAAATTTACAGCCTCAACAATTGTTCTGTAGGTATTGGAAGGTAATATATATTAATCCTATCAGAGTGGCTCTCGTGAGTGGCAATAAAAATGTTTGGCAGCTTATCGTTGGGGCTTATAACTGGAAACTATAAATATGGAATTATCATAATTGTGATTAATATATTCAACAATTTTATTCTCTACATTTAAATGTGGAAACAAAACACATTTAGAGATAGGGCTTCAGTCTCAATAGAAAAAAAAACTACAGCAATTATAAAAAAAAAATTGTCACCTGAAGATTAAAAAAAAAATATCTGTAATTATTATCGGCTGTTCTCCATTCGTTAGTAAACAAAGAGCCCATGACTAAGTGACGCTTAACAGCACCTACCTCTGGCTATTTCTGCGAGGCTATCTGTTGTACTTAACATAACATAAACTCACGCCTGTATTCCCCGAAGGGGTAGGCAGAGGTGCTAGCACCCACATTTTGCCAGTTTATGTTTAGGTCCCAATGTAATAGGTAGCGAGCCTATTGCCATTAACCGGGCACTTATAAACCTGCGATAAATACACACATAACTTCGAAAAGCATCGAAAAGTCATTGGTGTGTGCCATGGTAAACCTGGGATCGAACCCGAGACCTCGTCTCAGCAGTCCATTACCCATACCCATACTGTTGTACTTATGTAATATAATTGGGTATAAGAGTTATATTAATATTTCACCAATCATTTTATTCGGTCCCACGTAATAGGGGGTGAGCCTATTGCCGATTTTGATTCGAGCCATGCATCTGAGGCTGAGCCTGGGCTGTATTATATCTGTCTGATGTTAAACAGTCCTGTTCCTTACTTTTTTTTTCGTGCGGAAATCCCCTCGGATACCTCCTCGGATAGGGGAGGTTGTTGGGCTCGAACCGACTAAAATCGCACGCCGACTGTGGGTCGTGGTGCTAGGCAAGAGGTGAGGTTGTCATCGACATATCCCTCGCACCCCGGCTGACCCAGGGCCATCCCTTACGGTCTAGCCCTCCTCGGGAGGGGGGACAACGGTGTCCCCGACTCGCCCCCGGAACGGGGAGGCGCGTCTCAGCCTCTGCTGGGGTGACAGCTGGCTCCACCCATCACCCCCAGGCCCGTGCTCATGGGGGACGGAGGTCAGTCAGTGCCCTCCGACGCCCGAGTTGCCTGCGCGCGCGTGCGGCGCGATTCGCGAGTCTCACTCGCTCGCGCCGCCGTCCTGTCCCTTACTTGTCTAGTACAATAGCACATAGGAATGAGATAGATGAGGGGGCCAAAATTATACTCTGCCGGGAATCATGCGGCGGAAGAGACGTGACACGCAAAATTTTCATACGATTTAATGCACATACTGAATCTAATCTCCTCTCCTAATAGCGTAAATCATATTACCTAGTATTAATTCCTATCTATAAAATAAATACATACTGTTTATTTCACTCATTGTGCACCTACATCCATAAAAAGACACTATAATGGTACTGATGCCCTCTGAGTACTGTAAAAATCACGAACACTTCACAAACGAAGATAGCAACTATCTGAACGATTACTCAGAGGGACGCGAACGTATAAAAGCGCATGCTTATCTTATATTTAGCCGTTGTCGTAAACCTCACTATGGTGTACTTTATGTCACACCATGCTGAAGAATTATTTACAGTTTAATATCGCTAGGTTCTTACAGCACTTAGTATAAACCCAAAGTTGAATGACCCTGCCTATAACCCTATTTATGAAACATATAGGCATACTAGCGTTCCCGGGAGTTTCCACAAGTAAAACACGAAAACTGGTTCCACCTCCGTTTTCAGCCACCTTGATTACGTCATCGGTCTATCGAAGGGACATCCCACGCGGCCCTTTTATATTCCATAAGACTGTTATATATTCCTCTTATTGTATATTACTCGCCATGAATGCATACTAATTATAATAGTTTTAATTTATTACGCACTAATAACATTATTTGAATGAATGGCTAACGAAGAATGCCAGTTGCCTGTCTACAATAAAATATTTAACTACACCATTATACAATACATTAAACATTTCCCATTATAAATAATCAAATCCTATTTATAGAGGTTTGGCTTCGTTAAAGCACTCCAAAACGTTGGCGAAAAAATAAACGAAGGTAAAGACCGTCCGCAAAAACTCAATAAGGTTTAATTTATCTGTAATGATTATTAATAGGGGTTTTTGCGTGTGAGAATGTTTATTAATCTGTAGACTGCAATGAGTCGGTCACAATACGAGTCGATTGACCTGTAACGGGTTTTCAAGTCCAACATACATTACAGTCGACATAATATATCGTTATTCAAATAAGACTACCTAAATTAAAATTCAATTAATAGTTTGAAAGTAATTACCGCACTACATCAGGGTCTCAGAGACTTAAAGAGAAATTTGAAGTAAGCCCCGATAAAATCAATTTTGTACTTTACTGTCGGATGTCATAATAAATACTGTTGTATAGCTTTTCATTTCCAGCGTATTTTGATCTAACTAAAGCTGTTCAATCGAAAACGAGTCGTATTCATTTATATTTTAGACTAAAAATTAGATAGCAAACGTTTTTATATGACGATACAACCTTTCTCATGTTTCGTGGACAGTATTTATTTTTGTATGAGTCCAAATTCTTGTTAGAATCGAGTGGCGAGAAGAAACTGGTTTTGAATTGTATCTGGTATAAATATGTATGTAGATAGTGACGCCCCCGAGGTGATCACTAGTTGTTATAAAGCATTTTAAATGTTGCCTCACCTCTCAAATAATATGATATTTTCTATCTTTATCAGGGTTGGGAATGTTTATTTTGATGGCTCGTTTAATTTATCGCGTTATCAAGTTCTACTACACTGGAACGACTCACTCAAACAAACGCTCAGCAAGACACGTTGTATAAACTAATCACGGTTCTTGTTGGATTACAAGAGAGTTTATAGCTATAACTGGTATTGATGATTTCTTGCAATGCATTTCGCAAAAGAAGTTAAATGTAACGTGTATACGATATACGTGTAACATAACCGTTCCAGTGAACAAACATTAATTTTCTCCACATATGTAAGTACCTAATAAACACATAACTGCGCGTCCCAACATCTTATTAAGCGACTTTAAAAAAGAAAAAGATTATACTAAGTATAAACGATTCACAAAAAATAAAATAATACAGATATTTGGTACTCCGTTCTTCTTCGGGCTGTGCGATTTAGAAATAAACTGAAAAGCTGACTGATTTTTAGTTAAATGAGTTTTGAGCAAAACTATGTTTCTGAGTGAGTAAATGTAGGCCAACTGCTAGTTGAAATCGCACATGAAGTGTTACAGCGGCAACAGAAATACCTATATTATCTGTGAAAATTTAAACTGTCACGGTTCTCAGATACAGCGTGGTGACAGACAGACAGACAGGATTTTCGCCTTCTAGATACAGAACCCTTTTATCTCTATACATTTATATAAGGGGACACAATTCCATTAAGATGTTTATAAATATTTTAACCGAATAGCATGTATAAAAGGTCAAAAGTGTTGGATTTTAAGTATTGCACCAAAAATCCGACTCGATTCAATCTGACATAACTAAGTTTGGCGTCAGTTCGATTTCTGACAACCCAATTAATATTATTAAAAAGGACATGAGGTCTAAAACATACGTATCTGATATTATCGTGGTTACAAATACACGATGTATATGCCATTAGCCCTTCAATTAGTATTCAGGACCCATGAGGCAGTGAGAAGGAATTAAGAACGACATCATGTGATCCCACTGAGAACAATAGAGACGGATCGGTATAAAAACAAGCATGTGGCAAATACAGCGAAACGTACCTGGGCTCGCGACCGACGTCGGGGTATTAATTAGTAGCTATAGGGTGACAAGGTTACTAAAAAATCGGGAAGCAAACACTTTACGACAGCACTGCAAGAATTCCCCATTCGAAAAGAACTTTCTGGTGGAGGCGAATTTTCCTTTTTATGAGACATTCACAAATGTCGTTTTGGATAGGTATTGTTTTAATTAAATACCACTTTTTGCCATTGAGTTCGTTGTCCGAAAAATTAGTCGTAATCATGGTTCTCCTAATTAATGAAAAAGTGTCGCCATATCGAGGCACCAGAAAAGGATGCCCGAATTACTCGTGCATTGGCCGTCGCGAAACTCAAAAAACCGTTTAAAAATCACTCGCTCCGCCCATCGTCCGCCCAACGACTCCTGCGCACTTATGATTTATCGTTATGAGGACAACCCGCCCCTCGCACTAACTACCCGGCTTCCGTACCGCTAATTATACGTACACATAGCCCTCTTAAAATCTTAAATCGCATTCTCGATTCTGTCATCAGAAGCCGGGTCGTACGCGCCGCCATGCCACCGCGCCATAATCGAATTCGATATGGCTTATTCGTCTTAATCGGTTAAAGTCGATTCACGTGCTATTTCCGTATGTTTCTTCTGATTTTTTACCGCTGACTCTTATGTATATGTTCTTTTATTCAAACAGAATGAGGTTCATTCATATATTGTAAATTTGATGACTTTTAAGGGATTCTATCGCAATTTATTTGATATCATTTACATTTTCGTGATAAAATTCATTGAACATTATTTTATTTCATTAAGTGACATTTGCGTACACTTCCGACCGTATTTTATTGAATTATTAGAAGTTATGAATCTAATTTCATACCATAAGTTGCTTGATATAAAATTAAACCATATATTGTATAAAGTATAAAAATAATATAAGTAACTCATTGATTAAATTATTTTATTGTTTTATTTTGTTATTCTTCATCTTCCTCCATCTTCATCTGCAGTTATGTTTTAACCGCCAATAGACAAATATCATGCACGTAAGACTCCTTATATAAACCTAGCTGTGCCCCTGACTTCGTCCACGTGGACTTGCATTTGTGTTTTTCAGTGTGGTATTTTTTTTAAAGTAGCACACGTTATATTAGCAATCTACCAGTGAAAAGTGAAAAATCTGACCAGTGATTACTTAACTGAAGATAGAAAAATAGACAGGCAGGCAGATAAAATTGGTTTTATGTGGAAATACTATGTATATATTCATTGGCATTTAATGCAAAGTGGTTATTTTATTGTCACAATCAAAAGTATTTATTTGTTTGTATTGGTTTCAAACTATTTTCTTATTTTTATTACTTTATAATATCATCATTGACTCGCAAGTTTATCTACAATTTGTAATGATCCATCTAAAGAGAGTTAGCAAATACCACACCCTTCATCATAAAAAACTTAACATGTTGCTCTACTAAGGCTCAATTCATACCGAGATACCGGTCAGCAGGATAGCGATAAGTATTCCAACGTTCACAGCATTTTAAACTTTATGCTTTCTATATTAATACATAGTATTGCTCCACAGGTTGGAAAAATCGCGCAGTCGCCTGAACCGCCGCGGGCTGTCTAGTGTCCATTTTGTGATTTGTCAAAGAGACGCAAGCAGCGTACGACTTCTTTCGGGGCCACAGGCACTTTAGAGAGACCACAGTAGACAAATATGACAACTCTCAAACGTCAATTTCCATTTTCAATTTCTTCCATTTTCTCAACTACGTTAAAATCACTAACACTAAACTGCTGTATCATTAAAAGTCTGAAATGGTGATAATTATGTTAGTATAAATATCCAGTTCATGGAGTGTAACGTAAAAACGACTTAACCGATATTACTGTTTTTTTTATAGAGAAAACAATAAAGAATCATAGAATTGTATTTCTAATGGGTATAAAAATGAAAGCTATCGTGTTAGAACAGCATTTTCTAGATAAAAAGGTACACTGGCATTGGCAACGTTCGAAGTAATATAATACACGCGTTGTGCTGTATTGTTTGCTGATTTAGTAACCGGTCACG
The DNA here is from genome assembly GCA_914829495.1 of Eilema sororculum. Taxonomy (NCBI): domain Eukaryota; kingdom Metazoa; phylum Arthropoda; class Insecta; order Lepidoptera; family Erebidae; genus Eilema; species Eilema sororculum. The sequence goes on from OU618542.1 coordinate 11,637,700, forward strand.
CATCAAGGACGTGGATTGAACGTATTCTGCATAATTTGGAAGTGGACATGGCCAGTTCTCACGCTATGGGCATTCTTACGCGGTAAATAAAGAGCTTTTCATACACTTGCGAATAATTTCGCAGGTCTTTATAACGTTTTGTTGATTCATGTACTGCCAGACATAGTCAAGTTGGTTAGACTGTTGTGTGCGTTCTTTTTTCTTTGATAAAAATATGAATTGATATTAGTTTAATTATGGCTTCATTTAAGGAGTGATTCTTAAACATGTGTATCCATACTTCCATACTTAATAATATAAATGCGAAAGTAACTCTGTCTGTCTGTCTGTATATTACGCTTTGACGCCTAAACCACTGAACCGATTTTGATAAAATTTGGTATAAAAGTAGATTATACCTTGAGAAAGGACATAGGCTATGTTTGGTTGTGTTTGGTTGCGATAACCGACATCCACGTGGACGGAGCCACGGGCAAAGGCTAGTGAATTATAATTTCCCGATATAGAAATGTTTTCATTGCAATTGGATTTATATATATAAGGAAGTACTAATTATAATGTCCATCATTCCATAGCTAGAATAATGATGACGACAGACCTCTGCCATGCCCTACGTGAGCTGGGTGAGCCCTTGACTTAGCTGGTTAATATGTTGAGTACTTGCCTGACAACGTAGACATTCTGCATCTTGGATAAGCCAGTAGCAATGTCATCCAAATATCAAAACGAAGAAGTAAACTAAGTCAACAAGTCGAATGCTTTAAGTAAATTAATATGGATATGTATATGTAACTACCCATTATTCAAGAACACACCAAACACAGCGGGTAGGTGCCTACGATGCGTAAAACTAAACAGAGAATTTATCCATGACAAATTGGTCGCTTAACCAGCGGACAATGTTCGGAATAAATTATCTAATAAGCTTAAAATAGTGGCATCGGTTGTGACCTCACAGCGATCTAACGAACGTTGTCTTATGTTCTTGTCAAGATAGGATGCATAAAATTAGTATAAATATATAGACTATATAGCCCATTAAATTGGCCCACTTCATTAAATCAAAAAGGATATTATCTAGACGATCATTCCGTAGATATGTTCAAACAAACACAAAATATACATTAAAGGTATTGGTGCTATTTTTTTTTTCTTTTTTGCCTCTACAATTAACTTATAAATTTAATAGATTAAAATCTGATGTTATTTCAAAAACAATACAAGATTTCTAGTTTTATTCGGATATATTTACATACTTTTTTATGACTCTGTTGCTTAAAAATATATAGACATGACATGTAAAGCCTCTAGATATCGAACAAATATGGGTTTGTTTGAAAAAAGAATGAATATTGGATAACTATCGGAGGTTAAAAATTATTCATAGAGGTGTTAGATGACAAGCAAAATTTTATTATACTAAACTAGGCAAACTGACACTCATGGTTATCTTGATATTAACATTGACCAGGTTTTGTTTGCCAAGCTGTGGACGAAAAAATAGACAACCAAGGATAGCTGAATTGAACTGAGCTAGACTAGACAGTTAAAATAAAGTGAGCCAATTGGTGGATATATTTGTCACGCACCACTAAACCTCTGAAGTTTTACAGGTCTCTGGTATATACACTGAATTCAGTTTCGAAGTTCTTCAAGCACGAACTTCTGAATGATTTACTTTCCAAGCCTTAAAATCCCAGGCCTATGCGAATCCCCTATAAGTGCAATTGCTGCTTCGTGCATGGCTTTTTTTTCGCGCGGAAATCCCCACGGAACCCTCCCCTGCCGGAATCGAGACGGGAGGTTATGTCGGACTCGAACCGACTAAAACCGCACGCCGACTGACGGTCGTGGTGCTAGGCCGTAGATGAAGTTTGTCTTCGACATATCCCTCGCACCCCGGCTGACCCAGGGCCGTCCCTTCAGGTCTGGCCCACCTTGAGAGACCTCGTGCGTGGCTAATATTATTGAAACACAAAAATAACAAATGTATAGATGCTCTTATAGGTATTTATTGATTACCCACGAGCAACATTTTAGATCAATATTTACAGTATCAAGCATTTTTTTACCATCAATTAAGAGAACGGTGATACATATTAATGATCATATTAGTTTATATTCCGATAAATATTTCTTCTAAGATTCCATGTCCTTTTGTGTTACATTTCTGTAAAAACCAGGTGTTAGGTATACCTCACCGTTATAATGATGATAAAATATGCCCATTATGTTTAATAAAATTAGATAAATTTGTCAAGTCAGCGATCTTTAACCCACTTTAAAATACTTAGGTGAATGAAATATTATTTTACTCATCCTTATCATTTCCATCAAGTCTGGTTTCATCACCAGGCTTCGCTTTGCAATTTTTTCTTTCTCATCGTACTTTTCACATCTTATCTTATCTTTTCGTTTTCACAGTAGGGGTGGCCATTTGAGCCCCTAACCCCTAAATAATGAGGTTGGCATGCACCCCTATGATCTTGACGAGGTTCGTTAATTACAAGAGAAATTTGAGTAATATCAGATCACGCAAATTCGTTAACTGTGAGGATATAAAAATACGGAAGTGTCATCCTATATAGGTTGCAGAAGGCCTACTATTCTACTGTTTATACAGGAGATTGATGGCGCTTGGTGGAATTTGCTACACATATTGAATAACACACTTGTACTTTTCCACTATTCTACCTTAACAATGTTCGCATGGTGATCAGACTCATAATAATACCCGATTTCAGTTTAAAACAAGAATTTTTGTAACAAATAATCACAGCGTAGCACTAGTCCCTTTTGCATTCAAAACCCGTGCTCGCAATCTGTCTCTTAATTTTAATTGCCTTGGCATTTACGGGAGCAAATGTCATGTCATCCCCAAACTACTTATATTTATAATTATTATTCTCCAAAAGATCACCGACAACAACAGTAAACTCATCAAATTTTTATACTAGCACACGCTATCACGCTTGTCATATAAATTATTAATTCATTAGCTTATTAAATAAATTAATATATCAGCTTTTAGTGCCAATACATTAAATAGTCTTGAGTTATCTGAAGTGAGATAGCCAATAGTATGGGAATCAATATAAATAAATTGCCCAATAGAATTGCCAGAGGAACACGTCTGACTGGAGATCAGATGCTATAACTCAACACGCAACATATCAATTAAAGGGTGTATTAAACATCCTCGTCCCATACATAGAGTGTGATTTAAATGCGAATACTCGATATTGCTTTATTTATTGACTTGTTATTAACGACACTGCAATTGTGTCAAGTGAGACCTTACTCATAAGTAACAGTATAAGCAACATTGTAATGATAAAAATATGTAAGTTGTAAGAAGTTAAAGATGAAAAGCGTCCTATAAAAACTGTTTTTACCCGAGTGCCGAAGGAAGGAGGGTAATGTTTTTATTATTTTGTGCTTGTTGTTTTGCGAAACTTTAGGCAATGGTTTATTAACACTCGTATCTCAATCAAATACTTTTGCTAGCTGTAATTTGGGGTGAGCCTACTGCGATCAATCACTGGTTTTCCTTCAGTTTTTGCCCATATTAAGAAAGTATAAATGGTAATTAAATAACACTTTGCTCGCCCTGGCCCTGGTGCCTGGGGCCCAGCACTTCATGTACCCATCTCGTGTCTACTACCATTGGATCACCAACACACAGCAGCAACACACAGCAAGATGGCGTGCGTTTTAGTCGGTTCGAGCCCGACATAACCACCTCCACCGGTATCGTGGGGGTGGTATCCGTGTCCATCCGTCCATGGTATCCGTTGCACGATAAAAAAAAGAAAAACACACACAGAAAAACACAGCAGGCATTGTGTATTTCTTTTTTAAGCCTGTACATTTCTGTAAGGCCTTCTTATGCAATAGTTACCACTATAGCATGCAAACCTATGACTACAATTACTAACAGAAAAATTTAATAACACATTTTGTCTGACCTGGAAAATGAACCCAAGATCTCTCAAGTTCAACTCACTTGCTGCACCATCAAAGAATTCCTGCGTATTTGTTTAGCTAAGGGCTGACATTTCCATCAGATGAGAGCAAAGGCTATCTCCATACATTTCTAATACGCTACACAACAAGGTCCTAACGCCGCGAGATATCTCCGTATTGTCATAAATCGCGAATTTATTTACGATCAATATCTTCACTTGATTTATAATGACAATGCTATTATGTCTTTATAATACTAAAACATGGCTGGCTTTGTCTTATTATACGTTGAGGCACTCAAAAATGTAGTAGCTGCTGGCTAGTAATTTAATTTTACTGTCGTTATTAAAATATTCTATGAGATATGTTATATTTTTATGAAATTGGTGATTGTGTAGTAATTTAGTAATGTTATTGTGTAATTACTCGTAAATCGTAATGTACCATATCACTCAGTTTATTGTTTACCAAGTAGTGTCTCAAAATTTTTAGATACGTTTACGCAAATATTATACACTAGCTTTCACCCGCGGCTCCGCCCCCGTGGATGTCGGTTGTCGCGATTAAACATAGCCTATGTCCTTTCTCATGGTCTAATCTACCTTTATGCCAAATCACATCAAAATCGATTCAGTGGTTTAGGCGTGAAAGTGCAAAATACAGACAGACAGACAGTATGGATTGACATAGTACAATTTGATGTCATTTTATTATTAACCCTTATTCCGATGTTTCATTTGCTTTTAGCAGCAGTTGTGACTATGGAGTTGTATTTCCATCTATAGGATCTAACTTATCAGAATATAACTTTCAAATTTGTAGCAAACTGACTAGGCAAGATCTACAACAAATTGCAGTTAAAGTAATACGAGGTACGAGGTATTGCAGTTGCAATTAATAATTTCCATTATTCATTTGTAATACAATTTTTGTGCAATGTTTCCCTATAAAGTCGGTGTTGGCTGTAAATGCGTCAGTTTATTGGAAGATATAAAATAATGATGACAAGCTATTACAAGTCTTGGAATGCAATTATATAAGCTACAGACATAAATACCAAGACTAGGTTCTAATACAAACCGATTGCACGAATAAGTGTAACAGCTAATAGCTGAAGATGATTTAGGAGACCCGTAGGAGTTATTTGGAATTGACAGGCTCGCGTAGCGGTAGTGAACGCACCCGCTACGCAGGAGGCGCGGGTTTGATCCCTGCTCAGTGCAAATATTTTTTTGCATGAATATAGGTACCTACGAGTATATGGGTATATGACAGCCTCCGTGGCGTGGTGGTAGTGAACGGACTGCTACGCAGGAGGCGCGGGTTCGATTCCCGCTCAGTGCAAATATTTGTGTGCATGAATATGGCTATTTGCATTGGTCTGGGTGTTTCTATGTATAATATGTATGTATTTACAAAAAAAAAGGTATTTATATATGTTTATCCGCATTCCAGATTCCATAACACAAGCTAGTTAAGCTATTCTTATCATGAGTTTAGATAGCGTTGTGTAAAATGTTGTGGAATATTTATTTATAATATTTATATCTGGTAGTGGTATGCTTTCATACAATATATCACACACACGATTTACGTGAAAAGAATAACTACCAAAACCTTATAAACAAATGGCAACAAAAAAAGAGGCAGAGAATATTAAGTTTCAAAAGAAGATAACAAAAGTTATATGACAACATTAAACATAAGTAGCGTAATTAAACAAGCGAGGTGAAGTCAAGTTAACGTGTCTTTAATAAAATAAAAAATCTTTCAAAATATATATTTTCATTTCTCTTGATTTCTCCCAACATCACCAGTACCTCGAAGAACATAACTCATATAGTCGTATTTGGCGAGCAAAAAAGATCAAAAGGCCCGCAGGTTAAAAAGTAAAAATAAATCGCAACGTAACTTGCAGAACAAGTACATTTAAAAAAAAAACTAACCCACCACATATCTACATATTCACAATAGCATGTAAACGAATAACTTGATGGATATGTCAAGTGTTAATTTATTATCTTACTTTAATAGTGAGTCGTGTACACAGGCACTAATTAAAAATGGCCGATCTATTCTGGAAACGTAACTGTCGTCGCACCACTTTATCATGGCATGTTTTTTATTGCCATCATGGGCACAGATACCGTTGACCCCCGTGGGCATACAAGACATGCGGAATTGGAAGAATGTGCGCAAAACCGACAAACCGACCAACGACTAGTATTTAATTAAGCCATTTTTACCTCATTCTACAAACGCTATCAACATTTACAAGACAAGTGAATGTTGGCAATCCTTATAGATTAACATTTACTGCACTTAATATAATTTTGCTGAGTTCTTATTCGTAAAATAGATTTAGTAACAATTGAATACAAACTACTAATTATAAGATTAATAATAAATGCATGTCGCAGATAAACCGCATAAATGAGACTTTCGTAATAATCCCACGCGACTGAACGGTTGATAAATATTTACTCATAGTATTCAAAATAAAACCTTAACTTATACCTTAATGTACAGTCAACGATAAAAGTAGCTTAGCAAAATTTAATTCGTTGAACTTTAATAAGATTTAAAAATATACTAGTACTGTTTTAATAATCCTAAGGACTATTCGGAAGTCCTTAAGTCAACCTCGAGACGAACGCAGAGTTTAAATAAAGTCAGTACATTAATTCCAAATCATGTTATCAATAATATTATTAAGAAAAATTAAGTTAAATTATGATATTTTCTGAAGTTTACGCGATATCACTCATTGAAATAAAACCACTTTTTACGGATTCTATCGCGATATATTTGTTATTATTACTTTTTAACCCGACGTTTCGGCTGCTTTGCAGCAGCCATTTTCGCGGTGTGACTCACGATGGTAGTTGTCAGATAGTTTGAAGTATAAGTTATCTCAAAATACCCGAATCATGGTGAATTATTGGTGTTCATATTTACGCAGAATGAGCTCACTGTGTTGTTAAGTCTTGCTGGATTTTGCTGCTTACTGGGTTTGATTAAGTGGATTAAAAAGTAATAATAACAAATATATCGCGATAGAATCCGTAAAAAGTGGTTTTATTTCAATAAGTTAAATTAATTTAAAATTTCTAAATTAAAATCAGATTTGCTTATTTAATGCTTAAAAGGGTGATAGCTACAGGCCGCTTAGGTACCGCAAAAATGTAGGGCACAAAGAATACCTACTAGTTTTGAAAATTACTTATTATACTTGTTTGTAATGTAATGTTACAATAGCTAGAGACAAAATAAACTAAAGAAAATAAAGATATTAATAAAATATTTACATACACAATGCGTCGTGGAATTCCTCCGCATTGTCACCGACCGGTAACGTACCCAGAAGGCTGGCTTCATTGCCACGTTGAATGGCAATGCTTAACATAGGTCACGTGTGGCGTCGATCAGCCTCTTTGCTAGATCTTTGTAAAGAAAACGGGCACTTGGGCCCCATGTCCCCAACGTTTCAACCCCAAACGGCTCAAAAACATAATCACCTGTTAAGTTACAGTATTTGCGCCGTTTGAGGTTTTCCGTTTAATTACAATGATATAACTTGTATCTCTTGAAAATAATTAACTCATCTTTAATTTAACAGTTTTGCCTTATGACATGAAGAAAAAATTGCAAATACACTAATAACATATTTATTGACACATAAATTTCTTCGCTTACGCACCTTCTGTAGCCAATGTGGTGTCTTTATTTAAATAAACCTTCTGGATAGCTTACTACCTTAATAGTTATTAAATTACCAATAACAATAAAATATTTAATGACATCAATATTAAATGATGAATGACACATAATTTATTCCCTATACGGTATTTCACCCGTCTTGAATAATAAATTCCGTTTCGCGGAAACCTCTTCAAAATACCTCTATTAATGCGTGGTTTAACTTTCGTAGTTGGGAATACCGGTGGAAGTTACAGCCATACAAGCCGTAAAAATACACGAGACGGAGTCAGAATGAGAATTGTGATATTGATGTATGTATAGTAGTATTTTTAAGTTTCTAGTTTACCTTTAAAGTCTGAAACAGTACATTATTTTAATTGTACAAATTATTATATCTACCCGTAACATATTGTTTCAACCCTTCCAATTCCCACCAGTACATCATTGTGAATACCGCGGTTAATTATATGAGTGAGATAACATAATTATTCAATATTACAGTTAAGACCCACGCACAAACATACCAAGGACCATGTATTATGTAATGAGGCTTCCATTTTCTCAACAAAGCTGTTGAGTCGGGTCGCGAGGTTATCTACGCGGTTACGGCCGTGATCCTTGTCAATATCCTCATATGTACTGTTGTCCAAAATGGTCTACTATTAGATAATTTCTGACTACTTGCGTTTGAAATTGGTAATCCTTGTGAATTTAAACATACTATAATTTATTATGTCATTTTATCATTAACTTTGCGTTGTGTCCCGATTGCATGCAATCTTCATCTCGGAGCCATGCCATGGTCCGTTTTCTCCTTTTCTTTCTCCACTTTATACGATCTTGTGCATACATGGCAGTAGGAACACCAGATATTTCAGATGATAACGTGAGAGTAGCATATCTGAGTAAGCGCGTATATGCCTATCCCACGGGTTTATCCATATCCATACTAATATTATAAATGCGTAAGTAACTCTGTCTGTCTGTCTTTCTGTCTGTCTGTCTGCCTGTCCGTCTGTATGTTACGCTTTCACGCCTTAACCACTGAACCGATTTTGATGAAATTTGGTATAGGGGTAGATTAGACCATGAGAAAGGACATAGGCTATGTTTGGTCGCGATAACCACCATCCACGCGGGCGGAGCCGCGGGCAAAAGCTAGTTTGCTATATATTTATCAAAACCATTTGAAATATTATAATAAATTGAACACGCTTTCCAAATATAACAGATCAAAAACTGAAGTCGATTTTAGCAACTGAATCAATGTATAAAACTGTCCCACAAACAAATAATTAGAAAATCTATTAGAACGAACCACGTACAATCACATTTTAAAACATTCCGTCACGGACTCACACGAGTGTTTATAGAGTTTCTTAATAACTTTAATATCTCTATCAAGTTTAATATATACGCCGAAGATTTGTAAGGGGAAACATTATTTTATTTGTACTCTGGTTCGTCGTATTTTCCAATTTATTTTATTTTAGTGGTCATTAAACATAATTTATTACCAAGAGGCCGCTATTAAAAGGCTCAATGGAAGTTATCTGTAGTTTCGCTTCTACTTGTCATTTTTATTGATCTAAACACACTTACGAGCCGGCCGCTTGGTAATAAAAGTATTTTTCACATGCACTGAAATACCAATCTTACAAAAGACAAATTAATAGATTAATTACTTACGTAGGTTAAGTAGACAATCTTTCGGTGGTATTAAGCACTGTGTTATTGCAATATTTACCTGAAATAAAATAAAAACATTTAAGTATTCTGCAGAAGCTTTAAAGGCATTATCTTGTTCATTATTTTTTTATCCAACTGTCATCATCATCATCATCTTAGCTATTTTCATCCGTGTCTTTCACCTCGGAGCACGGTTTTGTTTGTATGATTTTTAAGAGAGGTCTAACATCAGGCGTCTGACCTCCAAACGAAAGCCTATTCTGGGGCCTCGTCTGTCATTCGCAGTGTACCTGTTTTTAAGTAAGATTAACTTGGTCCATGAAGTCTTAGTGAGCCCAATACAATATACTATGCCATGCTGCAAAGCTAGTATTCAAAAGCTCTCTACGTCACGGTAACCGACTATATTATAGAACATTGTTATTATAGTGAGGAGGAGGGCTCTCACAGCTTTAAAGGGAAATTTATTGCCTTGAACATTAAAGTAGAGATAAACCCTGTGTACTTAATCCAAGTTCACGCGGCAACAGTACAGTAAAAAAAATAACGTAGGCATTTTTGAAATATTGGCAGTTGTAATATCTTGTTATAACGAGAAGATGAAAATAACTAAATTAAACAAATCTTGTTTTTATTTAAACTATCATGGTCACTCATGTTATATTATTATTAAAGGTATTGGCGGTAAACAGCGAAAAAGTTTATAGGAGAACTTCTAAAAAGTTTTTCGCTGCTAATCATGGTGCTTGCAATAGCGTCGAAATATTGGAAACTCGAACCAGTACCTGATACCTCTAAAAATAAAATAAATCCTATTGAAATTTATAGCGATTTATTCCATGTTTTCGGTACTTTTCGATATCTTTAATCTGCATAAGTTCGAGCTGAATGTGTAGGTAATATTCGCATCAACGCTTCGACAATAGCATCATCATTACAGCGTTAATCCCGGTTACATGTTTTGTTCAGCGTGAAATCCGGTCTCCTCTTTCTTTTGATTCATTTTCTCTTGACATGAGCGGGTATGACTAGCTTCTGAGCTACCAAAATCGCGACTTCGAGAGCTTAGACGCTGCGAGCAGGTTTACCTGGCTAGTAGGATACTTAGGCTTGCTTGAACCCAAAACATTTTCTTGAAACTAACATACATCCAAACTCTCCGATAATATTGTACGTAAACATGAAAATTCATACTAATTTACTATAGTTTATAAATTTCATATTTATATTTCGGTATATACTAACTAGGTACCATTTTTCATTAAATTTTGTACCATTGCTGAACAAAGGCCTCGTATATTCATAGTAGTGCTGTTGTTTATTGTTACTATTCTAATTGTATCGATCAATTAGTACAGTTCATTACTGGACATAACTGCCTTGTAGTATACCTACTATATATTCAAAATCTATCAACTTACTTACGTTACAATAGTTATGTGAGCTGCAGAGTACTAGCGCTTTTGAATGTCCAGGAATAATTCAATCTAGGTCATATCTGCGCCTCTGGCCAATGAACCAAAGCGCACCAACCAACATCGCGTGGCTTTAAGTGATTTGATTCAGACATAACATCACCAAGTCCTCGATGAAGTAGCATGATCCGTGGGAGTTACCAAACTAGAGGAAAGAGCGAGTATTTCTCGACTACAATGTGGAGAATACATAATGGTTTTGTCCTTCATCCTGTTAATACAATTGAAACTTGTAGTTTGTGATTGGTACAGACTAACCACCTACACAAAACACACCTGGTTGTTTATATGTACCACTCTAGACTGTACTTTTCCTTTTTCTGAATAGATTTCGAAATGTTCGATCCGTCAGTTTTGATTAGTCCACTGCTAACCGAAGACTTTTCTCAGAATGTGACAAAGCATCACATTGGTGACCATTGCTTTGAAGGTTTATTTTTTACTCACGAATTGTTCCATAAAGACCACATCATCCGTAAATATAAAACGTTGCATTTTTAAATAAGATTTTTTATTCATATGGATACTTTATATTCCAAAGATTTTCAGACATTCCTAATTCCTGTGGAAGCCCACGGGAATTGGGAATTTCGGCTAGAAAACGGATTTATTGCTGGCAACCGGGCTATAAAAGATAATATATAGATAGAACGTATAAATTGGAAAAAGTAATTATGTCAAAAAATATTGTGCGAAAAAAACAAACAATTCAGTCATATAACAATAGTTCGACAGATATAACTATATGTAGGTACCAACTTATATGGTACGAACGTTAGTTAAAATCAGAACAAAAAAAACATGTTACTATTATATTCGCGTGGGCGTGTGTCCGTGTTTTTACCCAGATGGCAACGGTAAAAGTTATGTGTTTTTACACAAATATAACCTCCTTTTCGTAACCACTTATTAGCAGCATTATAGTTAAAACTTATCTAGTCATCATCTGTCTTATTTATAAGTGGAGAAAAGAGAAATTTTCACTTAAAATACACCTATCTATATTAAACTTTTTACTGAAAATACATCACCAAAGTACAATTATTTATGCGCCCTCTTCCTAATTTCGTTATATTTATTTTTACTAATATTTCTGAGTGTGAGATAATAAATGAATACTCATAAATCGAAAATGGCCGCTTAAATTTGACCTTCGTTCCAACTTTTGACCAATGCCGAGTCATTGTACTCATATATGTATAGATAAATTATAAGAATCTATAACTCGCTTACCTTTTTTCCTTTTTGTTAATAAAGTTATTTGAAATTATAATACTATTTATGGAGCAATAGAGCCATTTAAATATTTTTATTTGAATACAAGGGACACTATGTAAATAATTTTTCAAATTCATTTTCAGATAAAACAAATGAAAAAAAAAGCTTTCGAACTTTAAAGTTAGCATATTAAATGCTATAAAAAGTTCATTAAAAATAAAACTTCAGAACAAAATTAAATTTCCAGTTAACTTAGAAAGCTTTTCATAGAACTAATTTTCTTTGGAGCAGGTTCATATACCAAACCGGTTTTTCTATTAAAATTGTTCCATACAACACAGATTCTACTAAGGCTGACTACCATGCACAAATCGAATGGTGCGTGCACAATTACTAATTGTTGTAATTGTCAATACTAAGACAATCAATATTTTTATTGAATAATAGTCTGTTACAGATTGAATTATCAAACTTGAACTTGACTTGCATTTTGAAGTAATATTACAACATATTTATTTAACTGTATAAAAATGTATCTGTTATTAATAAATTTATTCATATTCCCCTTCACGCAATAATTAAACTTATGACTTCACCCCTTACATTCTATTTTATTTTACTAATATTTAAAGATATAAATCTATCTAGTTTAATTAATCTAGTTTATGAATTTTTGCAACTATCAGTATAACCCATAAACTTAGTAAAGTATAAGGTATAACCATAGAACGCCTTTTTGTCAATTTAACAGGAGCAAAAAGTGGTGCTACTCCTGCATTTATTTGACAGTCTACTATTATAATATAGAAGTAAGTTATTATGGGCAAAAAGCAGTCTATTTGACAGCAAATGATTGACGGAGACTATAGTCCTCCTTAATTAGCACCCAGTTACTAACAGAAACACACCGGTTTTCTATAGCTCTAAGGTACTTCCCCTATTGAGTAACCATAAATTTGAACTTTTATCTTCATAAGTACCCTCTTTCCTATAGAGGAGGAGGATGAGGAGGAGGGCCTAGTGAAAATTGCCTGCATCGTAATATGCAACCTGCATAGTGCAAAATTTTGGTGATACAATGTAGTTCAACCCATAAACATGAATCTATACCATATTATCCTACATGATTACATGATCATCGTGACTGGCCCTATATCGCGTGGTCATTTAGATCATAAAACAATAGAACAGTTGCAACTGAGAGAATGCATTGCGCAGTTATGCAAATAGTAGGGGTCGCGACCGTAAGCATGAATATTGATACAGCATTGTCGAGATTGTAGATTTTCTCCACGATAGCCCGGGCCCTTACTCTCTGCTAGCACGATTCCTAAACGAATTAACCTGAACTGATTATCTGACAGTGGTATTAGATCTCACAATAAAACTATAAAGAGATCTCAAAGAAATTTGAGCTAAAAATCCATTCCCTCGGAATTGTGTAATACTTTAAGTATAATAAGAATGGCATGAAGACTCGAAGCGAAGTGGTCACGCAGCCACAATAGTCGGCCCGGCCAAGAAATGGCTTCAAAAACGTATATAACTTCGTCAAATGGTCATAAAATGAGACCCGTTTTATGGCGCACCTTTATAGCCGCGAGCTACGTAAGGATGAGCGGCGGATGCCACGCAGATCTGGCCCCAATGTTGGAACAAACATTGTTCCACGCTTCAAACTGTACCTGCATTTCATACTGTTGAGTAAGACGACATAATAGAAATTCTCCCAGCGAGTCTTTTGTGTGATAACTTCTGTCACGGTGCAAATTCTCAATGAATCAATAGATGTAAATTTCAACAAAGTGCGCCTGGAATATTCCGGCTCCTTTTAACAGGTAGATTTAAACGCCTTATCCTTAGTTACTTTCACGGTAGTATTCATATGATATCTACACGACAAGACCTTGCCTAACCTGGTAATTGAACTTAGGACTAAGCATGTACGCAGGGTTCATGAGAACAGCCTACAGTTACACTCGCCATCACTGTGCAACCGAGGCAATCAGTTTCCATTTACTAAAGCTGTAAATATTTTAACACGTTTATTACCATTTAGACTCACCCGTAAATATATCAGTTTTATTAAAATTATCGTTCAATGCTGCAGTTTCAGTAAGATAGGAAGAGTAGGTAGGGATGTTGGGTAGAAAATTTATACGGACCGTACCGGTCATACCGTAGAACTTACTTTTCGTTGCTTCCGGATAATGTTTTGTCGGGCTGGCAAATAAGTCACGATTTATGACACTCAGTTTCTACGTATTGTTCTCTCATTATTACAAAGCAAGGTGCCTAACAGCTACCTCATATTGGTGTATACTTTCATCCGCGGGCAGGCCACCTGGCTATAGATTGATATTGGAGACACTGGGGTCAAATATTGCCAATACAAAACCCACAAGTGCAGCTGTATTCTGATGCCACCAATTCCATATTTATGCTGAAACTTACTCATATTTATAATGCATAGAATTCTAAATTATTATACATGAAGATATAGCCATGCCGAAAAAAATGGCTTCGATATTAGTGACATCTGAATCCCTAATCCGAACAGGACAGCCTGCACCAAAATCTCGTCCTTCAATCAGCTACAGGTGATGTTTAGAAAAGGACAAAAGCTTTGCTTAAGCTCACTGCTAGCTTTTAATATAATATAAATAAATACAGGTGAAATCTGGTGCCTCTAAATTGGCTCTAATCAAGTTTTAATTCACTACCGTTACCGTATTTAGGATTTTGGAATATTTTTCGTGGGTATCACATATTGCAAAACTATCGACGTGTTATCTGACAATTTCTCTAGCATATTAGGAGTAATTTCGCAGTAAAACTCTCATAAAAATGCCCCATATTATTAAACTGAACCAATTTTAATTTTAAATTTATTGAAACTGAATAATTTAATTTTAGTATCGCTAATGTTCTGCAGGAGAAAGTTCGATACAGAGTTAATGTGTACTTAAATGATAATATGTTCGGCATAACTACGTGAAAGTTTATTAAGATGACCTCTTTATAACATGAAAAAAAATCAACCTTGAATCGCGATCAGATTGTTTATCGTCTGATTTTGGTCTAACAACTGAATTACTCAAGTTCCGCCAAGAGGTCAACGTAGTCATTGAAGTAAATAACTGGTTAATTTGGTTCATGTGAAGTGATGATGTTTCTTTTTTTTTGTTATATACCTACCTATAGGTATTTTGAGCGCTTCCTATAAAAATCCTTCATTTCTTAATATTTATTTCTTTACTAGCTTTTGCCCGCGGCTCCGCCCGCGTGGATGTCGGTTCCCGAATTATTCGAATTATTCTCGCCGTAAAAACCATCCTTGAACTTCAACGAACATTTAAAAAAAAGAATTGGCCAAATTGGTCCAGGCGTTGTTGATTTATGCGCTTACCAACACATTTAGCGATTAATTTTTAACACGCTTTTATTATACTATAGATTAGCTTTATTAAATTCGCGTGACATTGATCTTATTTCTGACCCACAGGTATATTCCAGGAATAAAAGTAGCGTAAATGCTATTTCAGTCTTTTACAATTTTTGTGTCAAATTTCATCAAGATCTGTTTAGCTATTTTTACGTGAAAGAGTATCAGACATCCATTCATACTCAAAAACTTTCGCATTCTTAAATAATTTCAACCGTACTATTATTACGAATAAACACGAAAGTTTGTAAGTAGGAATGAATGGATATTTGTTATTCTTTCACGTCTAAACGGCTGAAGTGATTTTATTAAAATTTGGTATGGATTTAGCTGATACTTTTGATTATAAGCTGGCTATGTTTGGTCGCGATAACCGAAATCCACGTAAGTGAAGCCGCGGTTAAAAGCTTATTAATAAATAAATATACTAGAATATTCTACTTGTTGCTACTTAGTCAACAATGTTAGTAGGAATAGTTGAATATGTTTATTTTTAACATTCCGCTTTTCTTTTCTTTTAATATTTGGTCCATCAATTGGCTGAGGTGCAGTCAAGAAAATACGGTCCACAATTCTCGATGCTGTTGAACGTATAATGGTGGTCCCTAACTTCCAGCTTTTCCTTCTCGACTTCGCACTATCTGGGCGTCCATAGTACACAGACGACAAACCAGCATCCGACTCCTACCACAGGCCTGGTAAAGGCATAACTAATATTAATGAATAACCTAATTCAAAATCTTTAAACTTAAGATAGAGATCATGTTTGTTATAATACCGTATATAATATATTATATCCGGTTAAGATTTGTATACCGAATGTCATCAAGTCATTTGACCAATATAAGTAGCAACGCATTCCAAGCGGCATAGTTGAAATCTTTAGATGGCAGTTTAGATACTTTATTAATTTCTACTGATAGGTATCAATATTACACCTGCGCCCACGCATATGCCCTGCATGCACATAAACTATACGAGTAATGTATTATGTTTAGTGTATTTGACCTCGTTTGAACGGGCGCTACCTGAGGTGATTAGCTAAACTTGATATATCATGATGTTCTAAATTTAATGAATGTACTTATAACTAACTGGATTTCGGTTATCGCGAGCAAACACAGCTTATGTCCTTTCTCAAGGTTTAATTTAGACGTGAAGGCGTAACTGGCAGACAGACAGAGTTACTTTCGCATTAATAATATTATTAAAGAGGTAATATAGTCTGGGCTGTGTATATCTGTCCGATGTTAAACAGCTCTATCCCTTAGTCGGCTTGTACGAAACTGCATGGGAAGAGAGATGAGGTGGCCTAAATTCTACTCTGCCGGGAACCACGCTTTTGTAACATTTTTTTTTTTTTTACACAGGACACGTCAATTTGACTTCACCTCGCCTGATGTTAAGCTAAAGGCAAAGTCTCGGAAAGAGGGTCACCATCGTAAACATTTACCATGTTAACAGTGGTGGCACTCAGCTTGACGGCCTCATTAGATGCCTTTTCATGCCCCGCTTAAAGGACCCGGGACTGTAGGAAGAAGGAAACACGTGAGCTGGCAGGGAATTCCAGGTCTTAGTGGTGCGGCATAGGAATGAATCACTGAAACGCTTGGTTCTAGCAGGTATTCTGCACCGTAAATGGATGACATCTTAGCCCTGCACGTGTCGTCCTGTGAAGGAAAGGGGAGGGTGGGACTAATTGGAAGAGCTCGTCAGAACATTCACCATGGTAGAGACGGTAGAAACGTTTCGTAACATTTACAAATTTTTCGTAATTAATAAATTGAAAAAATCAACCTGCTGTACACGATTCGCCCTTTCTACAATCTAATACCGTTGGGTTGCTCGTGTCGAAATACAATAGACTATACCTGCCTCAGGTAGCTGTTATGTGGAATCTATAAGCATGTTTTTTTAATTAATATTGTATTCTGTAACATCGTTTCTAGTTTTATAACTTCCTGGTGGATTAAAACGGATTGCATTGGCTTCTAATGTCCCTATTACTTGCTGTTAATAATACTGATTATAATTTATTGACGTGATGACATAAGAGAAATTATTGTTATCACCCTTAAGCCCCGTATTCATGGTAAACATTTGTTTAGCAACAAAGTTGAATTAATGTGTTGCGGAGTTGCTGTCAACATGTTGCTGGCAACACTACATGTTGCAGGGTTGATAACGGCATGTTGACAAGCTCTCGCCCGACGAGCGTAAACATCAGTTTAGAAACAAATGTTGACGTGTGTGAACGTGTTTGCAACAGTTTATAAACATGGCAGTAGTGTGGAGCAATGATAAAATATTGCAATTAATAGAAATGTTTCAACCAAAATCATTATTATGGGATTCTTCTATAAACGATGCATTCGAAGAAATTTCTCAAGCTCTAAATATACCCAAAAAGACGCGAAAACTAAAATTATTACAAATCCTGCACATCAGATACAGAGAACACAACAACACTACTTCCTCGGGCAACATTTTCACGCAAATTGGTCTGTGGACAACCTGTACTAATTTAAACAAAGTTTCCAGCAACATTCTTTCCGCTCATCAACAATGTTGATCAAATGTTGCTAAACAAATGTTTACCATGAATACGGGGCTTTAGATGTATCTTACATCTTAGAGTGATAACAATAATTTATCTTATGTTAGTTAACGTTACTTACAAATAAAAAAAAAATAAGTTTCAGAGCAAAGCGGGAGGGAATTTTCGTGCTACAGAAATGGGTGATCCATAGTCCATACTTAATATTATAAACGCGAAAGTAACTCTGTCTGTCTATCTGTCTATATGTTACGCTTTCACGCCTAAAACACTGAACCGATTTTGATGAACTTTGGTCTAAGGGTAGATTAGACCTTGAGAAAGGACATAGGCTATGTTTGGTCGCGATAACCGACATCCACGCGGGCGGCGCCGCGGGTAAAAGCTAGTACTTAATAAAAACTATGCAACAGTTTCAGAACGGAGCGGGAGTGAATTTTGGAACGTGCTACAGAAATGGGTGATATCCTATAACATTAAAAACTATGTTATCCATAGTCTAGAACCCCTAGAAAAAAATATACTTAGGTTTAGATAGCACTGTGTAATATATCCTATGGTATTATTTTTATTAAATAGTTTTTACCCATATTCTGGCAGATTCCCCTTAAAATCTGAATGTCATTGAACTCCAGGTTTACAAGGTCATTATTGAATAGCTGTGAACGTTAGCTCCTCACCATTTTCAAGTATTCCCATTACGATGAACAAAACCCCGACCCCTTCGCTTAAGTGAATTATTTTATTGAATAGGCTTATTACTAAAGGAGAGGAGGGCTTTTATTTTATTTAGAAAAATAATTTAAGTTCGCACACTTGCTTTGAAACCTGCAAACAGGTTTTAGATGTTCTAATTGGTTTTAGTGAGCTATCAATAGTAATGAAATAACATACGTAAGGCTATTTTGAAAAATATTTCTGATATACTGTATCAATTATAGAATTAATTCTATCGATTTATAGGATTGAATGCAAAAAGTGCGGTATGATTGAATCGGTATTAGTAGCAGGTAGGCTGATGGGATGATCTTACGTAAGAAATCTTTTGTTGTTATAAAATATGGTCAGTTTAGTTTTCTACCTGAAGTTTAAGTTGTGTTAACTTAAAAATGGGAAGCACTTTCACATATTGGAATGAGGATGCCATTATTGTAAAATGAAATTACCCTTACTGTACTCCTCTAACATCTCCAGCCAAGTTAAATAACTTGTTTTAGTAAATGGTTTCGGTAGTGTGATGGCCAGTATTCAAGCCAGGGTATCTCGATCCTAAAACCGAAGTCTATTTTAAATCACTAATTTAAAATAAGTCGCTTCAATACTCCAACATATGAACAATTAATTTCAATAACGAAGTAATTGTAATTGACAAACAGTAACAACCCAGTACATTTCTGTAAACATTTCCAAACCAATTGAACAGTGGGTTTACTCACAGCCGGTAGATCGTGAATAACTATGTAGCGAGTAATTACGGGTTACGCGCCAACCAAATTAAATATTTTTAACGGCCCGTTTCCTCGGAATAGTGATGTATCAGTGCAGTGTACTTGAAAGGCCACGATGTCATTTAAATTATTATTATCAATTATTAATAACTATTAAATTCTTCGTTATCCTACCGTGTTATAAATTGAATTGGTGAGGTTGAATGACTGCATGTAGGTTTTTTTTAAAAAGAATATTAGAACCGAAGTTACTAATATTCCCTCTAACCCCTCCAGCAAAGCTAAATAGCTTGTGCTAGGAGTGGGTTCACGTCGGTAGTGTAATGGCCAGGACCGAACCCGGAACCTCTCGATCGTAAGGCCGACTCCTTAACCACTAAGCTACCGACGCTGTATGGATGAATATATGGAAAGAAGTATTATCTCTGAAAAGGAACTGGGTTGCGACTTGCGGGCACAGAATCCTTATGTTACTCTGACCATGGCCTATGAAAAAGTTGAAAATATGACCGGTTGATGGTCATAAGGACCCATAACAAAACCTATCTCACACTGAAACACTGTTTTGGAGTTTTACAGGTGCGAGCTAATTTTAAATATGCACAATATCTTTGTATTGCTGTGTATCTATTTGTGTTGTTTAATTTCTAGGTTGCGAAGTTGAATAATCGTTAATAACTCAACATAAAAAACACACAAAAAACATGACCACTTCCAAATTGCTAAATTATTATTTTACAGGCTAATAAATCTATCTTATTTGACAATTAAAAGATATATGCGATAATTTAAATGTCAATAGTGTCGATTCTGTTATCAGGGTACTCTCTAAAGTAGACTAATGAGTGCTAAAATCTATTTGGTTTTCATATATCAAGTTTCCCACTTGGTTACGTATCTGCAAAGACTAAATTTAATCCAACTACCAAATAAGATGAATGTTCAAAATTCAAATTAAATCATTTTAGAAGTCGTAGTAAGGTACCCAACAGAATCAGCGCCATGTGTAAATTTAAACCTTAAACAATCTTATTTGTAAATTCAAAACAAATAATAAATGGTACGCATCAATTAAATTATCGATATAATAAATAATTCCTTACGTTATCGACAGATCTCATCCCTAATAACAAAATGGCGTTTAGCCTTTTAGCTGCCGTTCGGGGCGCTTGCGCATTGCCGATCGGCTCACGCTCCCTCTACAATTATCGGATGAAATGTAGTCACTGCTATAGTCTATTGTCTTGCCTTCTAGATATATGGACTCTACATTCGACTCTCTCATCACATTTAAATTGGTACGAAGTATTATTTTTATAAGTTATGTGTGAGTTTGTTTTATTTTACTTTAACTGGTTTAAGCGCCAGTAGAACAATCGCCTTTGTATCTCGTTTCTTAATTACCAACAATCCTCGTAAATATCTAACTAGCTCATACCTGCGGCCCCACCTGTGCGGATATCGTTTGTCGTTTTTGGTCATATCTCCGGTTCTACTCAACCAATCATAATCAAACACACGGCAGATTTTAAGTCTAATTAGAACTTTTATTAGAAAGGTCTTCTCAGTCTTAAAATCTGTAATAAAACGCTTCAAATTCCTTTCAAGTATTTTGTACACAGCTGAATAAACAGGTAAGAATTCCATAAAAACATATTTTTGGGTCGATAATCGTGAATTTATGAAAGTATTTAATTTATAAATATCTTCAATGTATAGACATGACTTATTTGCATTTTTTATTAGTAGACAGACCCAACTAAGATCACCTACTGGTTGACAAATCAGGCTCTGGTGCAGATTCGCCTCTTAGGGCTAAGGAATCAGATGGCAGTGGTTCCTGTAAAATTCAAAATATGGAAAGGAGGAATAAAAGAGTGGAGCACGTGATCCAAGCTTGGAATTCAAGCGGAACTGGCAACTGAGTGAAGAAGAATATAAAATTATAAAACTGCTTACATAGGTTTAATATATTCCCCAAAGCCCATTAATCATTAAAATTATATTAACTGGACACATGTTTTATTCATTCACCACAATATCAAAACAAACCAACTGTGTATTGACTTATGCTTGAGATTAATAATAATATATTCCAAATAAAATATGAGTATACCTACGTTAAAAATCTCGAATTTCTTATAGGTACCTACTTAAATTCCATCGATCTGTTATTAGAAAGATCATGATTACGTAATTATATGTCTAATTACATGAAGGTATATGAAGCAATATAAAACAAAACGTTAATTTCTACCTGTGTCTCGAAGAAAGCATTCCTTTTAAAGGTTTCCCTTATTTGAATTCAAAGCGCTTTCCTTTCCCTATTACGCTATTCTACAAATACTTGAAATTTAACCAAAGTATCTTGCACTACATTTACCGACGTGAACTACCGCTAATACAACATTAGGATAAAAAGAAACTTAAGACATAAAAAGAATTACTTTATTTATATTTATTGTTTTATACAAAAAGTTAACATAATGTGTGAAAATGTATATGTGGATAAAGTAACGGTACTAAGACTGGGCGTGGGCGTCAGATTCTTAACATTTCACTAGTCCCATTTGCATTTTACAACTTTTATCGATGTACTAAACGAGATTCTGCCGCGGATGGCGAGAATCAGTGCGTCTTCCATATTGCTTCCCAGTTATCAACTGCCTCTGTCGTTAAAAATTATGAGAATTTGTCTTTATATTTGATAATTTAATTATGTGGATGATATGCAAACGTTTTCTTTTTATTTTACGTCCATTGACCTTTTAAAGGGTTTTTTTATTTGGTAGGTCGATACGAAATACGCTGAGTAAAGTGGTTTCATGGAAATAATTAGTTAAGAATACAGATAAAAGTCCCTATTCGGTTCACTTCGTTATAAAAAACTCTACTAACGGAAAAACCGTGGATACTATTTTTACTGGACTACTTTAACAAATAACTTAAATAAGCAGCTCTTTCGAGTAAATAGGCAATTATAGCCAAAGCCACTTTATATAAAGTTACCGAATACGGCTTTTGGTATGGTATGATATTTAATTCTTTATTTAAATTTTTGGTAATGAGACAGACATCTTAAAGTATTTACTAACTGAACTCTTCATTAGATTCTTACAAATAATTTCGTCGTCTGAGAATACTGAACTCCTTTCATCATTTCCATATTGAAGAACGAGTCAAAATAGAGAAAACTGAACAAAATATATTACATGCCAACACAAGTACTAATATTCTAAAGAATTACAATGAAAATGCACGCTTAAATATAACACGATATGTCAAAACGGCCATCTTAATTGTAATTTAGTAGGTAGGTAATACTTGCAAGCGAGATATCGAGATCAGCAGGCTACGCTTATTTCAGCCTTTCCAAAATGTATTTGACTTATGCGATGCGAGGGCTGAACATCGTGCCACATACAATAACGCACTAAATCAAATCAAACCGTAATGCGACGGAGGTGTGTCGGCAACGGAATTAAAATGCAATAATATCCCGGCCTTGCTGTAATTCTGGCCTGTCTCTGATCTTTGGAGATTATCTTAAAGTATTTATTTATCCAGCGTTCCCTCGGGAGGTTAGATACCATCAGGAAATCAATTTTGCAATGAAACGTCGTGGAGGCGTAAGGTTTGCGGTCTTTAAGTTACAGGTGCCGGAGGAATATCGATATTAAAGCTATTGAATTTCCAAATCATATTCAAGGAAACGTAATCATTTTAAATATGAATTAAAGTCCATGGCCAAGAAATAAGCTTCGTATAATAAAAATAGGGAGTATACGTAATGTCAATTTGTACAAAAGGGTTTTAAGAAGTAAAAGCATTGATAAATCTTTAAAGCCCTGGTTGAAATGGTTCAATTTATACTGCCCAGGTACGTAAAACACCTGCAGGCAGGAAGCCTACTATAATTCTACAATAATCTTTTGAATCTTGTTATTCGTTTTACTGATATACGCCTGTGCACTGCAATGTGTCTTCGTATATATAGGTACACACGATCATTTTTTTCAACCATTCAGATTAAAATTCCATGCATTCGATTTAACTAATTTGAATAATCAATTCATATAAATTACTCTGTAAGGGGTATTCTTGTGGGTAGCCACGATCTAGAATCACATTATTTGAGAAGCCATTCGAAACATTTCTTTCAACTATTTGATACATTTCTTAGTAAGCGCACTTGCAATTTAGATGACGATGAATGACGAGATGTCTAAAATATTAAATAACTTATCTTTACATCCTTACTAAGTTATAAACATAATAAAGACGACAACGCTACAAGTCTGCATGAGCTAAACTCCCATCACGCCTCAGCCAATGATACACAAATCATAATAAACTTCATACAAGTTCAAACTTATGGACTACATACACACAAGCATCTCATAAGTATCCCCACATAAACGCCGATGTATGACGTAGAAAGCAACAGAACCACTAGGAACCGGTTCAACTTCACATGAATGCACACACATAAACTGTCCAATTAAGCAAGACCTATGACAGTCCGATCAGTGTCCCCGTGCAGGTCGCAGCGTCGGAATTTTGAGGGGGGTGAGGTAGATCACATGTCTATGGTCGTTATAGTCAACAGCGATAAGAAAGCGGACTCAGCCGATGGACTGTCAAGAAACAATCTATATATTGTGATTACGAACAGATAGCGTAGGGAAAATATTGCAAAAATAGTTGCAATTAATGATTTACCTACTTTAACGTGTTTGGAGTCATTGGACAAAAAATAAAGCATCTCTTGTACCAACATTTCCTTACTGGAAAGGTTAGCTATTACAAAAGTATCTTTCATATTTTGATAGGTAAGTCAAAAATAGCACGCTATGTTGTCAATTAGTATAAATGCATGCTAAGCAGGAGTAATTATTGAATATAATACAATTCAAACAATTTTCCAAAGGCTTGAAAATTGATAAAAGAATAAAAAAGAAGATTTTTTTCCTTTCATATAAATAAGTCCAGATACTGTCATAATTCACAATTGAAATTTGATTACCATGTTTAATTTCCAAGCTCATTACCAATTCATCTGGAAACAAGTCTTTTGAGCCATAAAAATGGCAAACACAAACACTCTTAGAATGAGGTATCAGATTTTTTTAGAGACGCTAACAATTTATCAATTTTATGTATATTATTGAACCTATTAAAACTAAAAAATATCTATATAAATAGCAGTATTTTGGCGAAGATGGAAACTAGGAGGTATTTGAACGTAAAACTGTCTTTTTAAAATTATTTATGAACCTATATGTTAAACCAATGTAATACGAGTTCTCCAGTATAATTTATTTAATTCTTTGCAAATGATTTATACTAAGAGTAACATTATAGGAAAAATAATTTTAAATTTAATATAATATCATCATCGTACACTTTGGAACTTGGAGCCACCACCAGCTTTTACTACTCGGCACTCGGCATCGTGAGACCGTGCAAGTGCTAGTGCACGGTCTCACCGTGCACGGCAAGGATACCATTGAGAGGTTTGTCCAATATGCAATTTCATATTAAATTAATTATAAATTACTAGATAACATGGTGTCACTGAGGTACTAAAACGCTTAATGCTGGTCTGAATTGTGTATTAAAGAAAATTTTATTAATTTCCGTTTTCCTCTAACGAGGTCTTCCTTAGAGATTACGCACAATAAAATAAAATACCTATCTATATTTTGCCAACTCTGGAGTTATATAGTGGCAAATTATGAGGCTATTTGAATTTACTGTAAAGTGGTTAGTCCCAGCGGTTAAGTTGTCTAATATGTCACTGTGATCGTACAAGCTAATCTACAAAACCACCCAGCCGTTTTCAATTAAACTTAGTGAATTTGTGATTCAAATCAAATCAATTATTGTTACAAATGTTACAAATGGTTACAAATTAGAATGTTACAGTTTATAATTAACGCTTTGTCGCAATGCAACAGAGCTCAGAGAAATAGAGACAAGCAATAATCCTGATATCACTATTTTCCAATAGGTATATCACTTTGTTTTAAAGATCACCATGTGAAGACAAAAAAAAGATTTGCAGCTTTTTTTTATAACACTTAGGTGGCAGACAAGTACACGGCCCACCTGATGGAAAGTGGTTACCGCGGCATATGGACGTAGGCAGCACCAGGGGCGTTACACTCGTGCTGCCTACCCTGAAGAAAACTTCTAATGTCCCTCTTGAAGAATCCCATATTGCAGTCACTTGGGAAAATCCACGGCAGGGAGTTCAATCCACAGCTTGAGCGTGCATGGGATGAAGTTCCTTTCATACCGCACGGTGCTCACTGTTTTCGGATGCAATGTGTGGGGTTGAATTCCCTGCTTATGGCGAACGGTGCGATGATAGAATCTAGCTGTGGGCATTATCATTAGACAAGAAACTGCAACTAATATACTGAGCATCGAAACTATAATAACAAATTATTATACTAAGTAGCAGTGGCATCTTGAACTTACAGAAATAAGGAATGGTGGAAAAAGATTACTGTGAGTGTGTGCAAGATGTGGTAATCTAAAAAAATAGATATGAATTTATGAAGAATTTGGCAACATTTCAAAAAATAGGATAGTTTACCTACTGGTATTTTGGAATCTAAACCTGATTATAATTTATTTTCGTCAAAAAATGTAGGTAAGTATAGAAGATTGTCTATGGTAAGCCATCTGACTAAGTCCATTAGTAATAAGTATTCTATAAAGTCCTACCTCTTTCACAAACTAGTTTCTAGTCCTACCTAATAGGATGAAAAGTGAAAGGGAATAAAGTTAGCAACACGTTAGTGACACCCTTGGGTTGTATGTGCTTACAAACGTCGCTAAATGCTCACCAGAATTCAAGCCGTGTGCTTGCTTGCTACTTGTTGTGAAGAACTGGGTGTGAGGTTACTTAGACATAAAGGGGCGATTCTCTGATCAGACTAGGTTATGACACCTGTCACTTTAGACTAATTCAATACATTCGTAATTCTATTCTACGATACGCCAGCAAACGAACTGCCACTTTTCTAGGAGGGTTGGTGGGCCACGGCACAAGAGTTCCCTTGTTCAGTGATTTCTTTCGGATAGCGTAGAGTAAGTAGAAGTAGGTATCACATTATTATAAAAAGTGAAACATGCAAAGGTGCTTTTTTCATCGTTCGAAAAATCCTCACGGAATCCAAACGGAGCCGGTGGAGGTGGTTATGTCGAACTCGAACCGACTAAAACGCACACCTTCTTTGGTTGCCGGAGATGAGAATGCAGGGAGCATATCTCTCGCACCCCGGCAGAACCATCTCTTTGGAGGTGGTTGTTGACCAAAGGGGGCCTTCGGGTTGTGGGCACCATAGTGTCACCATCTAGCCCCAGGTATGGGGAGGCTCACTTTGCGCCGTCGCCGCCGCTGCGGCCTGCTTCTACTAGGGTGACAGGCGGCTCCATCGATCACCCCCAGGCCCGCGCTCATTGAGGACGGAGGTCATTACGCGACCTACGACGCCCGAGTTGCCTTCGCTCTTCGCAGGATGCAAAGGTGCTTGCTCTACTTCATTTCTCTGTGTCTAAACTAATGTAGGTAATGATGGTAACACAGAAGAAAGTGTGACTACTGAGAGAAGTGGGAGAGGAAAATCCGTAGGCGGACCCCTGGCTCCGAGCTGAAAGCCTCGAATGTAACCGAGGATATTGCAGTAATGATTATGATGAGAAGAAGGTATGTAACATGTACATGAAAATAAATTAATCAACCATTTCTAATACATTTACCACGGAGTTAGAATCCAGGAAATAAAGCTACAACTCATTAATGTTTAGCGGGAAAGCCTATTAAAATTATATAGCAAAGTTTCAAACCAAAGTGATACATGAAACCATAACTGGCTTGATCCCTTTACAACACGAGAAATCGTGTTTTAATATATGTAAGTACATAATCTTGGTCATACAATTATGTAGCTTAGCACACTCTGAGTTTGCGCTAGTTTAGTGAAATTTCCAAGTTAAAAGAGACATCTATCTCTTATACTTATCATAAGAAATATGTTTTGTATATTATATGTTTTGTAAAAACATAAAATCTAATTACTCGTATAAAAATCTCGTTTCACAATATTTGGTAATCAATTCCTCCGAAACGGCTTGACCGATTCTTATGGTTTATTGTGTTTATTTGGTAAGTCTGTGAACAGGCAGTAGACTATTTTTTATTTAGAAAAATAGGTACAACAGCCATTAATAACATATAATTAGCATTCATAAACTAATAGTAATTAAATATGGTAAAAATATTAAACCGTTAGATTTTTTGGAGATTTTGCCACTTACATATGTTATATATTTATTTAACACCTAAAGAATGAGTAATATATTAGACAAATAATAATATTAGACATTCACCTTAGGCGTTTTGCTAGATAGCCAATTTGCCTTTAGATGGCAGGCTATTGACCTTAACAAATATCCATATATAGGTACGCTGAGAGTCATGTATCGTTTTAACGTTGATATTTATTTGATACTAGCTTTTATCCATAGCTCCGCCCGCATGGATGCGGCCAAATGGCAGCTCTAGTCTTTTCATACGGAATTTCATCATAATCGGTTCAATGACTTAGGCGTGAAAGCGTAGCAGAAGACAAACAGACAAACTCACAGACTTATTGATTTACTTTCGCATTTATAATATTAGTGTGGAAGTATGGATGAGTAGTACTACCTACATGCCAAGAAAAACAAGGCTCTAATATTGACCTTACTGACATGAATTAGTTCTTCGGAGAAATAAAATAAGAATTTTAACTTCTACTTTGTAACTAATAAACGACTACAAATATAATATCTAATCAGAAATCCAACTTTAATCAATTGAAGAATTTAAAATTATTTGAAAATTATATGTTTTAAAGTGAAGATTGATATAGCTGGGTCTCTTATATCATTAATTAATTATAACGTTACATCATTCGAAACTAGTTCTATTAATATAAGTTCAATTATTTCATGTATATTTCTGACTTTCTTTAATACTAAACTGTTGACGACAACATGGGAAAATGGCGTCTGTATAGAATTACGATTAAAGAAGAAAGTTTGTGCGATAATATGCATAAATAACGATAGCTATAATGTATTTATTATGTAAGTATCAAAAATCATAGACAAAACAGTATGCAATCGGAAGCAGTAAAAGCAACCATACCGGACCAAGTTCAGACACTACCTTAACGCGGCGTTATTTATGTAAATGGTTGGTTTTAAAAAAAGCGAATCAATGAAATAATACTAAATCGCGATAGAGTCAGTTAATATAATTTCGGCTGCTACGCAGGAAGCGCGGGTTCGATCCCCGCTCAGTGCAAATATTTGTATGCATGAATGCGGTAGCCTAGTGGTATGGGTAATGGACTGCTGAGACGTGGTCTCGGGTTCGATCCCAGGTTTACCATGGCTCACACCAATGACTTTTCGATGCTTTTCGAAGTTATGTGTATATTTATCGCAGGTTTATAAGTGCCCGGTTAATGGCAATAGGTTCGCCACCTATTACATTGGGACCTACACATAAACTGGCGAAATGTGGGTGCTAGAACCTCTGCCTACCCCTTCGGGGAATACGGGCGTGAGTTTATGTTATGTTATGTTATGAATATGTATATTTGCATCGCTCTGGGTGTTTCTATGTATAATATTTTATGTATTTTAAAAAAGTATCCGCGTATGTTTATCTGTAACACAAGCTAGTTAAGTTATGCTTACCATAGGTCTAGATAGCATTGTGCGGAATGTTGTGGAATATTTATTTATTATTTATTTAGTTTAATTTCAATATGAAGGAGTCGGCCTTACGATCGAGAGGTCCCGGGTTCGATCCTGGCCATTACACTACCAACGTGAACCCACTCCTAGCCCAAGCAATTTAGCTTAGTTGGAGGGGTTAAAGGGAATAATTAGTAACTTGGTTCTAATATTCTTTTAAAAAAAACTCTAATACCTAAAGATGTAGATTTAAAGGAATACAATTATGTCAATCATGTCTTCCAAATAATTATGACACTTACGTTGGTAAAAATTATTTAATACCCCGTTCACAATGCTACAGATAGAACTGTGAGAAAAGAGCAAAGCAATAAAACCTCACGCGCCTCTATTCCAATCGCCAAATTATACTGCGAGGATTTAAAACTCTGGTAATAACTATTTCTATAAATTATGACGTCAGAACTTTACTCATTCTTCATAACATTTAGGTATAGAATATCTATATTATTTTATCTGTGAATGTGTTATTTTATGCAATCATCTCAATAAATCAATGAGCTACGAGCGTCTAGGCGAATATCTAAGGTATTTTTTATTAATATCTCAGTCACTTTACATCCGAATTATTTGAAGCAATCAACAGACCATACCTACTAAAAGTAAAATACGGATTCAATTTGTCGAATCAGAGCTTGTAGCTCTTATTTTTGTTAAATTATTTTAATATAATATCTATGGTGATGTTTCTTTGCATTACAAAAATTATTATTTTTAAATTAGTATAAACCAAACTTGAAGCTCTAATGAGGTGTCAGGAAAGCTGACAGGAAACCGTTACGACAAAGTCATCATTTCTGTCAGCATCGCCTATAATTCTTGTATTTTATTGTTTTAACAAAAACCTGTTGAACGTCTTAATCGTTGTTCACAAGATTCACGATAAATACTTTATCTGCTCCTAAAATGTTTAGAAATATTTATTTCGTATAATAAATGTAATTTTGCATACCTAGTTTTTGTTATTATAATAATGTCCTAATTGGGATATTGATATGTTGACCCTAATTTGTTTTAAAATTTACCAAATATTTTTAACAAATGCAAATTATTTATACACCTTTAAGCAATTAATAATGTCAGCTTTGAACGCTATTATGGTATAAAATAACACTCAACTCTGACCCTAAACTGTCGGGACAGCTCTTTACATGTAAAAGTTTATTGACTCTTTTTATATCAGCAATCTCAAGCAAGCTCTTTTCTCAATGGATTGATAGATGTTCTTAGAGGAAGCTTCAAAACTTCTAAAAAGAACAAGGGGAATGAAGAATTTCTAAAATATGATTGAACTATCTTCAGTCATATTTTAGAGATTCTAAAAGCTCTTTGGTTTCAGTTAATGCGAGGGTTTACATTCCCTTTTGTTTACCTAATCCCTCTAACTTAGAACTGTTCAGTTTGCTATAATCCAATCAGGACTGAAACTGGCAAGACTTGTACCTTTTACGGGCCTTTTCGTTGAGATTGCAGCTAGAGCTACGAGTAATTTGATATCGAACTAAAATTAAACCTCGCACGATTTCGCTGTTTTACGCAACTTACTCAAATGGTACAGCGTAGGATTTCACTTAGGATACAACGATACAAACCAAGTCACGACTGACGTCTTTCGGCAACTTGTCAGTCAACCGTTATCTATACGATTATACTAATATAATGGTAAATGTTAATCGTGTGACACGAGCTTTATAATTGGCAGATACTCGGTACAAACTTGTTAGCTGTAGAAAACATTTAACGTGCTTTTAAGACCTCAGTTAGTCGAATAACATGCAAGAAAAGTGATCTATATACCCTTAGATTTATTTAATTTGCATATTCCATTCGCTCGGAGTAAGCTATTAATTTGCCAGTGGACATCTCCCACTGTGCCAACTCTTCGTTGGAATTACTGGTATGAAAATTAAAAAAAGAGAACGGAAATTACTTAATGCATTTTAGAGATAAACAAAAAGTCATGTTTATTTAACTTTCGAGACTAAGGCTGTGTTTTTTTTCGACGATAACGCTTTTAGGGAACGCGCCACCCAAACTCGTTATCAATGCGTCTCGAAACGCATTTAGGCGGGGTAACAGGTTAAATAAACGTTGATTTAGCATTTAAAGATTTCTTCCAATCGGCATATTTGGCTGGGCCACCAATAAATTTATTGATAAAAAAGCGAAACGCTAATAAGTTAAAAAACATTTGATGGTAAGTCGGTAATTACGAGCAACGCTTTACGTAAATTTTAATTAACGATATATATGTCATTTCCAAAATATTCGTCAAATAACTTCCGATTCAATTGAGCGTCCACATAAAGATTTTTGACTGAATACGTAGTTAAAAAAATAGGAGTTTTCAATCCAAAATTTCTTTTAGTATTTTGATAAGCTAGATTACGATATGTATTAGAATAACCATTCAAATTGTGAAAGATATTATACAACCATATAACACCTTCAAACTCGTATGTTAATTGCCCTTCTTGAAATAGAGAATATTAGACAAAACAAAATTTATTATTATAGAAAAAGTTTTACTAGCTTATAGTTCCATCGATTTGCACTGTAACCTCGGTTCTAAGTATATTTAATTATTTTATTTAAAAACACTTAATCGTTTAAGAGCTTAACTTCAATCTATAAAATATCTTATATAGGTGGATAACGTGTTAAACGTATGGATATTATTTTTAACAGCACAATACATTTAATTACCCAAGGTTGGATAAAGTTTTATTGGCTATGTATACTTGAGATTACAATATAACGTGTTGAAAATCCATGTCGCAAATTTTGAAATTTGCAAATATTTGAAAAGTTTTGCAAGTGTCTTTATGATATTTAAACACCAAACAAAGCAATCCACCACAAGAAAAGATAACATACTACGTCACTCTTGATACATCTCCTGTCTTGAAATAGCAAAAGAAGAATAAAGAAACCATTACGTGAATCGAAGGTTGAATGTGGTGCGTAGACATAAGACTATTAGTATTGGCGTGAAATAATGAAAGCCATTTCACAGTATAACGTAACTTGTATGTTCATTAAAGCGAGTGTCGATGCCCGCGCCGGCGGGTGTACGTTGCATAAATCAGTCCCGAGAATGCAGCCCGGCGCCCTAATGCGCTTTCGGTGTTGGTTGATAGCTCACCCCTCTCCACTTCTTACCTTAAATCGCTCCTTTTCACACAATCATACCCCCAATAATTTTATGGTGGGATTAAAAAATGATAATTGCGACTGTCCAATTGCTTGATTTCCAAAAAAGCTACGCCATTTCGACTTGATGCGCATTCCTCTGGTTTTGACCTAACGTAATGTTTGGATATATACTAGGTGAGTTGATGCACGCTTGAGATAGTAACGCAACAAATACCTGAATGATGAATCATGTTAATTTGAACATTGTGCGACATTGCAACATGGGTTCAAGGTATCAGTTTAAAGAGCTCAAATCCAATCGAACAGGAATTTCAAAATGTTGATTATCGAAGGCTTTATTTTTGGGATTTGTTTCTAATTACACACGTACTTCCATTTTAGCCTTGCTGATACTCTTCAGTATTGGCAATACATTTCGGTAACTAAAACTTATTAAAGATAGGTACCATACAAATAAATCCACAAAAGTAATCCTGAAACCTTACCTTACTCTTCTTAAAGATATATGAATATTAATGAATTCGAGGGTTGGACTTTTTCTAGTTGTTTTGGATTAGAGAATTTTCTTTAACGTGTTGAAGTATTCGTATTCCAGGTGAGAAAAAGGGATGGAGATATATAGATATAGTGTAGTTTCATCCCTCTTTCTTGTCCAAATTACTGAGGCTTTAACATGTCACAGAGGGTAAATCTACCTAAGCGGTTTTGAAGAAAGTCGAAACTTTCATACTTTTATCATATCTTCTGCTTCTCTTCATACTAAGTTCCTTCTCCCATTGCAATTAAAACAAAATGTGCCTTGATATTAAAAGTCAAATGGATGAGATGTACGCCTCTTCTCGCTTGTGAGTTTCTTAATTTGAATTTGATATCAACTGACCCGTAACGGTTTTTTTAGTCATGGACGCATGAACACATGACAGCACCTGACCGCTTTTCAGATTGTGATCTACGAATAAACGTTTAAATTACCTGACTTGAATGCTTTTCTCTTCACCTGCTATTTGTATTTCATGTAAATCATAATCTCTGTTTGATGTAACATCATAAATGAGTTCTTTCTGTAAGATCAAATCTGATTTACAAACTTAGTTAAGCAATGACTGTAAATTAATTTTGATGAATGACTCAATTTTGTGGTGAACTTAACATCAAAAGTATTATAGAACATGAAAAATTCGTATCTTTCGTTTTTGGTTATTCAATGAAACATTTTTAGCTTCGTTTCCTAATAGTTTCTTTCAATATTTTTGTTGTTACCTGAAACAGTATAAAAAGTAGGTTTTTACTAAAACTAATTACTAAGAAGCCTTTAAATAATACTTTGTTTGACCCGGGAATCGAAACTTGATGATCACTATCACGTTCAAATCTAACAGCCCATCGAGTATGTGATATGTGTGTAATATCTTTTCAGAAAAGATCTCTTTAACCTTGCAAAATTAATAGTCAAATAGCAAAAACCCACGGGTTTTATAAAGGCACCAAACGGACAATATTGTCAGTACACAAAAGGTGCAATGGAATATTCCATTGTCCATAAAAATGTGCAGTTTAAATATTCCTGACACCATAATCATCACAAATGGCATTTTCCCTCCACTCGTAGGTACCGATATACAATGTCCACTTAAGCCTGATCCCTAATAGTATGTAAATCAGCAATACAGAAACAACCAGGTCCTGTACAATAAAATAAAATGTTGTTAAAATTACTGTTTTATGACAATATATTGAGTAGTAAATGTGACAGTTCTCACTTGCCTCGACCAATTGGTTAGCGTCGATTAAGTAAGATATTCGATTCGTATATTCAAATAAGCAAAACCTGAGATATTAATACGCTTTTATTATTTTTCTGATTCTTAAAGTTCCACTGCAAAGTACGTTCCGGATGCCTGTATAAGATAACGGTCCCTGATGGAAAATAACTTTGGCGACTTTATATCAATGTGTAAAATGTTTAATATTGCAGAGTACGTACTACGTACTGTTAGCTTGTATCGAATAACCCTCATTATATGCGCTAATATTACTCGAGTCTTTCATTCAAACTATTATTATTGTATTTAAATATGTTTTCTTCTTTACCTTCTAACTTACATTTGCTATAAACATTATAACATTGAGAAACAAAGTGGTACGTGTATTTTGTATACCACAGATCCGAAACACATGTAGCTTATGCGTAAAAATATACTAAACTACAAAGTTGAAATGACTAAAGTCTTGATTACTACCATGAACATATAAACACACATGCAACACGTAGAACAATCTGTAGACAACATAAATATATCTGTGAAGTGTTGTATGATACAAATTTTAAATGCCCACACCACCCATGTAGTAGAAATGAGGTGATTATTTAAACCATTCCAAAATAGAACAATTCGTGTGCTATGACATTTACGATGGTATGCAAGGGATTTTTACATTGAATCACCCCGGAGACACTGTTTTATTGAAGTCGTAACGAACACGTTTATGACATGACTTGCTGTAATGTCAAGAGAATATCCAAGATAATATCTACCTACCGAAGTGCTCTCTAACAGTAACATTCAAGTCTACAATCTAATAAAATATTCGCTGTTATTTTTAATGGTTTGATTTAGAGACAAAATATGAATTTCGAATTTTGCATGTTTATTGTTTTTTATTTTGTACTTATTAGTATTATCCTATGTAATTTATAATGTCCATAATTTATTTATATAAAATTACATGTCCCGACTGAGTGACTGACTGATTCATCAAGGTAGAGGCTAAACTTGAAATTTTGACAGTAGATGCATTTTATGATCAGCTTCCACTAAGAAAGGATTTTTGGAATTTCTGCTACTAAAGGGTTTGTATGAAAGTCCGTCATTTTCAGAGCTAGATGCACTAAATTTCATAAACCTGTGTCTTTAAAAAAATAAATGAACACGTGTATCAGCATTTTTCAAAATTTAACTATAAAGAGGCTAAAATAGGTAATAAACGTTTGTATGGGAAGTTCGTCATTTAGGTCACTATCAAATATGGAATACGAAATTTTCCTGGGCGGAACCGGGACGGGTCAGCCAGATAAGACATAAACTCCTTGATAATTTATCTGTACTGTTAGATTATATACAAACTCTATTACTAATACTGTACCAACCAAGGATTAGGGCCAAACCAACCTCTTCTGCAAGACGGTATGGTAGAAGAAATAAGTAGAGGTAAAATCCTCTTCTACAACCGCGCTTAGATGAAGAAGAATAGACAGTGTAAATGTTGTGTTTCCAGTGTAAGGGTACAGGACTAATGCGATATGATTTGATAAACATAGATGTCTGTGTAACATTTTTTTATTGGACTGCATAAACATTTTAGTAAATAAAACGTACAAATTGTAAGAAGAGTGCTAAATGGCCACACCCGCATGTCACAAGTTCAACATTTTATACGTCAAAAGGTGAGGTACAATATCGTAATCGTAATGTGACGAGATTTTTTACGAGCACACAACCAGTTTTAGGTACTTTTTATTTCCCTTGCAAATAACAAAATTGCGCTTAAAACTTGTGACTCAAAATGGCTTTTTCGGATCGAAGGTTAAATTATTTTTTCAAACGGATTATTTTCATTTAAAACGCACGTGTAAATATGATTAAATTGTAATATACCTACCTACTATATGATGAAAATGTTTTAACTTCGATTGATGTACAAAATCATCCAATAAGTGAGTGATAGTATTTAATGATACATGATACAAACAAAAGTCATGTTTTACGTATTGTTAATCTTTAGAAGGTTTCAGAACGAGTGTCCCGATATCGTTCGCGAGACACGACTTATCGTAATTTAGAGCCCCCGATTAGACCGCGCTGGCCGCCATACACTAACGAGTATTCATTTTTATTTTTTATTTTAACAACAGTACGGTTCCGATGTGTTGTCTCTACCGGCGATTGCGCAAAGTTAATTGGATTGTTCGCGTTGAATTGTTAACAGTACGACTACGCCAAAAATCACTTGATGCGATCACGCAATCTGTCCAATTAATTATATGATCTTTTTGGGACTTACCTTAGTTGTTGTCGTTTTCAGCGGCGATCCCGAAGACACGGCGCATATTTCCACTTCGTACCGGTCCACACCAGCCTCTCGGTCGAGAGAAACCGCCGTTGATAATATTCCCAAAGAAGAATCGATATCGAATAACCTGTCTACTTGCCTATTATCACCAGTCACATTCACTATATAATATTCTAAACCCGATTTAAAGTTATTAGTCAAATTTAACACAGGCGTTCCTGCAGGTTCGTTCTCAGCCACAGAAATTGATTCGACATTTGTCCACGTTACCCCTTGAAGTTCTGTACCTCCCATGATAACAGTTAGATAAGTCTCCGTACTTTTTTGTTCACTAAGCACAGCCTCATCAGTAGCTTTTATGACCAAATTCCACCGCGCTTCAGGAGTAGCTGGAGGATAACGTAAAGTCAACGCACCGTTACTTCTATGTAAATCGAATAGGTCATTACCTCCATGTATGAGTTTATAGGTGACCAATCCATTTGTCCCTGAATCTATGTCACGAGCTAATACATTCATTATAAATATTCCACGACCTGCGCTTCTTCCTAGTTTCTCAGTATTAAGCACGGCAGCATTCATAGACACGAAAACTGGAGCATTATCGTTAATATCTTCTACGATTACAGTAACTAATTTCTCAGCAGATAGCCGTGCTGATGGTGGCTCGGCTCTATCATAAGCTACAACAGTTATTCTGAATGTGTCAATGCTTTCTCTGTCAATGGGTAATAAAGTATGTATGACCCCTGTGATGTTCTGTATGGCAAAGTGCCGTTTGCTGTCATGGGGATCTTGGTGCGTGATCGAATAGTAAACTTTGCCGTTTAAGCCTGAATCTGGGTCTTCTGCGGTGACAGTTACTATTGGAGTATGCTTTGGTATACCTTCCCTTATTTGACGCACAATAGCAGTATTAGTGAATATGGGTGCATTGTCATTTGCGTCAATCACGTTTACAGTAAATGATATGCTTGAGGATAAACTTGGACTGCCATTATCTGTAGCTGTTATGTTCAAGACATACGTCGTCAAATCTTCATAATCAAGCTGCTTATGTAAGAATAACTCGCCAGAGTAGCTGTCAATGAAAAATGCCTCTTTTCTATTTCCTGTTGAAATAGAAAACTGCAGTTCCTGATTGATACCAAGATCAGCATCAGTAGCATGGAACTGAATTATCTTTTTGTTTAT
Source organism: Eilema sororculum (assembly GCA_914829495.1). Classification (NCBI taxonomy): domain Eukaryota; kingdom Metazoa; phylum Arthropoda; class Insecta; order Lepidoptera; family Erebidae; genus Eilema; species Eilema sororculum. The sequence goes on from OU618542.1 coordinate 11,675,443, forward strand.
AGGTTCCGTTTCTAGGACTGACACTTTCATTTGTGTCTGAGTAAATACAGGTGCATTATCATTCTCATCAAGCACCTGAACTGTAATCATTGTTGTGGCTGAAAGGCGGACAGTTTGGCCTGAGTCATGAGCCATTACTGTGAGTTGATATCTGTCTGTAGTCTCTCGATCTAAAGGTTTATTGATTAGTAATTGTCCAGTCGCCTCATCCAGAGAGAATTTACCAAGATCATCACCCCCGATTAATTTGTAGTAAATGTCTCCGTTCAAACCTTCATCAGCATCAGTCGAGTATACTCGCATAATAGAAGCTCCTACAGCAGAACCTTCAGATACTTCAACTTTATACGGGGTTCGTGTAAATACAGGTGCATTATCGTTAACATCCGTAATATAAATTGTAACTCTTACGGAATCAGATAATTTCATTCTGCCATTGTCACTGACGGTCACTGTTAGGGTGATATAGTTTTGACCTGTATTACGTGCCAGACTTTCCCTATCAAACGATTTTAATGTCTTTATGAAACCATTCCTCGAATCTATTCTAAAATCATTTTGCGCAATTGGCAGTGAGAATGTCAACTCTGCATTGCGACCAATATCTCTATCTATAGCTGTTAATTTTCCAACAAATGTGTCAGGTGGCTCATTTTCCTTTATTTTAAAAATAAATGTAGTGTTGGTGAACTGCGGGCTGTTGTCATTTTCATCCAAAACATGGATAACTACCGGTACTTGAGATGTTCGTGCTGGTTTGCCATGATCTGTGGCTATCAATGTAAGCGAATAATAGTCTTTCTCTTCTCTATCTAATAAACTTTTCACATATAGATAGCCATCTGGAAATACTCCAAACTTCCCATCAGTATTTCCTTCTGCAATATAATACGAAATCCTACCACTAGCACCAAGATCGGCATCGGATGCAGATATTGCAAAAAATCTAGTATTCACCAAAGTAGATTCGAGTAAAGAAGTTTCATAAGAGGTGTGATCAAACACTGGTGTGTGATCATTGACATCATCAACTATTACAGATATAGAGTGCTTTGCCGCTAGAGCAGGACTACCGTTATCAGTGGCAGTTACTTCAGTAAACATCACAGTTCCAGGCTCTCCTGAAATAGGTTTATTCAAATAAATAACTCCCGTTGTTTCCGATATTCGAAAGTTTGCTTCTGGATTGTAACTCAACGTATAAAAAATTGTTCTATTAGATCCCGAGTCACGATCGGTCGCTCTGGCAAAATATACTTCTTGTCCCACTGCCATGTTTTCAGGTATGTGTATTTCATCTTTATCTTCAATAAATATAGGATAGTTGTCGTTTACATCTAAAACTGAAATATTGACAGTTGTAAACCCAAATGCAACACCGGTCTTAGCCATAACTTTTAAGTGATAGGTCATTTTATCTTCTCGGTCAACATTTGAGTCTGTGGTAATTACTCCCGTTTTTTCGTCTATTTTAAATACATGTTTCGAGTCACCTTCTAAGATGTAATATGATATCGAGTCACTTGATATTCTAGCACTGACTTTACCCACATAACGACCTATATCTGCTTTTGATGTACCTTCGTCTTCAAGTATCTTGAAATGATATCCATTATATCCATCAAATTGAAGATTGTTGCGTTGTGACGTTTTTACTATTTCTACAATAGCATCTTCAAATGCTCTCCTATTTCCTTTATCTTTACAAGATATTTTTAATGTGTACATGGTTTCTGGAGACTTACGGAAGTCTTTTTGTAAAACAATGTTTCCAGTCCATGGTTCAACATCAAAATATCCATCACCACCGCTCTCAAGTCTGTACATAATTCTAGCATTTTCACCCTCATCTAAATCTATTGCTTTTACTTGCAATACGTTTGTTCCAACAGATAATTCTTCGTTAATACTTTCGATATATCTTTGAGGATAAAACATTGGATCATTATCATTAACATCTAAAACTTTTAGAAGTATAGTTGCTGTAGATGACTGGGGAGGAAATCCTTGATCTTTGGCGAGGACTTGTATTTCATACAATGGTATTCTTTCTCTATCCAATTCAATTACTGTACTTAACTGCCCTGTGATAGGATCTAACACAAACGTATTGGGATATTTCCTCTCAATACTCAATGGCAAATAATATGACACTGAGCCATTAGTGCCTTGATCATAATCCGATGCAGTAAGAATTAGAATTTCTTTTATTGGTTTTATATTTTCATGCAAAGTTGCGTTTATTTGCTGTTGAGAGAAAGAAGGTGCTTCATCATTTTCATCCAAAATAGTTATCTTTAATCTAGTGTAAGCCCACTTTGGGTTAGGACCCCCATCTCTTGCTGAAACATTTAATTCAACAGTTCCTTGAATTTCACGATCTAACATAGATTTAGTTGTGACTAAACCCGTCAAGTGGTCAATGAAAAACCACTGTTGTTGATTTCCATCGTAAAAATCATAATATATTTCAGCGTTTACTCCAGTATCTTCATCAGTAGCGGTAATACTAGCTACGTAGGACCCTGATGGGGCTAGTTCAGTTAATACTGCTGAATATTCTGACTTTTCAAATACAGGTTCGTGGTCATTTACATCATTAACATGAATAACTAAGAATGAGGTAGCAGTTCGTGGAGGTGAACCTCTGTCTGTTGCAACAACGGTTAAATTATATTTACTAATTTCTTCTCTATCTAAGACACCGTTAACATGCACTATATACACACTAGAGGAATTTTCTAGACGAAAATGATTGAGTTCATTACCAGCAACAATACTAATACTTGTAATGCCATTTAAACCTGCATCTAAGTCAGTCACAGTTATAGCAGCAACAAGAGACCCATTTTTAGCATTTTCATCAACAGTGGCAAAGTTGGCTGTTGGTGGCACATAAGTGAATGTTATTACAGGATCGTGATCATTAGCATCAATAAGATTAACTGTGACGTATGTGCGTGCATCCTGTCGTGGTACACCATGATCTTTAGCAATAACAGTAAGAACACAAGTCATATTACAAGTAGTATTACTACAATACTTAGGGCAATTCAGCTTCTTCATGGTTGTTATCACTCCAGATTCAGGATCCACAGCAAATTGTTTTTCTGAATCAGTCACTTCATATGTTATTTTACTATTATCACCTAAATCACTATCGGTGGCTGTAACTTTTAAAACTGTAGTTCCAGGGGGTACACTTTCATTTAAAGACACTGAAAAGTCACTTTGATCGAATATAGGAGGATTATCATTAACGTCCAGGATAGATACGTTCACTTGAAGATACCCGTATTTTGGTGGACTACCACCATCACGTGCTGATATGTTGAGAACATAAAAATCTGTCGTTTCTCTATCTAATTTCCCCGTCGTTTCTAGGTGTAAATAAGACGTTTGACCGCTTGGATTTACAGTGACGTTTAAACGGAATTTTCCTTCGATATCACCATCGACGATTCTATAATCATTGGTAATACCGTTTTCGCCTAAATCCTTATCTGTAGCAGCATCGAGTAATAACTTTGTCCCAGCCGCTGCACTCTCAGAAAACGCTACCGCTATACTTGGTTCGGGGAATTCTGGATTATTGTCATTCACATCAGTCACCCGTAATCGCACTTCTATCGGATAGGTCGGCTGACTTGATAACACAACAAAAGCATAGCGGTCCACTGTTTCCCTATCAAGAATTAAGTTGGTCCTAATCTCACCGGAAACCGGGTCGAGTATAAATTCCTTGGGAGGTTCATTGAATCGGTAAGTGAAGCCAGGCTTCGTAGGTATCCTTCCAACGATAGTACCAACGGGCTGGTCTTCAGGCACGCGAAGGTCAACGCCGGTGTCAACGGCGCGAGATTGCATCTGTTCGGCGGTAGCGCTGATGCCAACGCCGGAGAGCACCGCAAGCGCGACCAGCGCCACGTGCCATCGCCCCATCCTCGTCATGACACCGATAAAAACATTGCAGGGTTGTTCTTCGTCAGCGAAAGTTGACGCGCGCCGGGAGCGCTCGCTGTGTCCCGTTCGCGCAGACTCGCGCACTCGCTCTTGTCAGGTATGCAGCATGGCCGCGACGACCTGCGCGCGCACGAATATCTCACGGAGAGTGCGACCCGCCGCGGTTGCGCCTACGCCGTCACATTCATTCGTAAACACGTGACAAAATACTATCTAGTTGTCCAACATGTATGTCCGAAGTTACACTTAACCAATCTTTTAAAATAACAGTCACCCAATCACAAGAACACAATTTCAAAACACTTTTCAGTTATGTTTTTGTTTTTTGACAAGTGAATAACGCGTAGAATGCGGCATGCGGGCGGCGTCGCAGTCGGCGCGGCACTGGCAGGCGGAGGCCTCGCCGGCCCGCGCCCCTCCCTTCGTCGCTTCGAACCTCCCCCGCAGCTTTGAAAGCTTCTACTGTAGCTGCGTGATGATGATGCCGAGATAATGGAAGTCGAAGGATTCTACTATTTATTGTTCGATACGGGTCAGTTAAAGTTCTTAGAAAAGCTTGCGGGGCTTAGGTTAAGTACGAAATCACCGATTGCTTTTTATATCTGAGTAAATAGTGTCTTTTTTTTGTTTTCAATATAAGTGTGCGACAAATTTTCTTCTTTTTTTTTCAGAACTTACTAATATTTTCCCTAACCCCTCAAGGTAAGTGAAATTACTTGTGCTAGGAGTAGGTTCACATCGGTAGTGTAAATGGCAGAAATGGAATTAATCGGCAGATAAAAAATTCTAATTAATAAGATCAAACTAATTTGAATTATAAAAAAAATGATCATCATTATAATTATTTAAGTAAATGATGACAAAATAAAAATTTAATGTACTATCAAAAGAAACAAACGCAATATCTGTAAACTTGTACGTACTCGTATGTAAATATTTTCTTAATTAAACTATGTACGGATTGCGTATTCGGTTGTTCGCGTCGGTGTGCGTTGATGTCTATTATATGTAAGTATCACGCATGCGCTTGCGCACCGCGACCAGCTGCACCGACCAGTTGGTACCGTGTCAAGTTGACACAATGGTTACCAACTACTACACGCCTTATTTAATTGCTATATTTATTTTAATACTAAATTTTAGATATTTAAAAAATATAATATTGTTAAAGTCTACGTACAATAGAAAAAAATGATATAACGTGAACATTTGTAATGTTGGATGGACGTGTGTTTATTGCCCTTTCACACAAAAAAGACTGAACGATTTTGAGTGGAATTGACTGATGAATAGTTTCTTGTGATCTGTGAGTCATAATCAGTAAATTGCATCAGTATGTATATAACCACAAACTAATACATACTAATAAATGCCAGGGCTGGTCGGACAGTCGAACCACTAACGATCGTTGAAGATACTGTCACCCTAATCGTAGTTATTTTTATGTTGCAACTATAAATCCATTCAAAGACAGTAGTGTGACTTGCCCGGAGTCCAAACATTTGGCATAAGTAGCAAGTTTGCGTAGTACCTGATCCTATGCCTACCACATACGCTTCTTCTTCCTTTCCTCCATCTTAGTGTAAATCTCAGTCGCATCCGAAGCATTCAGCTTGGAGTCTGGATTCCGCTTCACCAGTCTAACTGCGGATTTGGCTAAACCTCGATATTTTCTGCGAAGCGATTGCCACCTGACCTTCTCAACCCAAAGACGATATCGAAGCATTCCAGTTAGACCAGTTGTTGGACTTTTTAGGGCTCTAACTATCCGTAATGACTGCCATAGATATTCGTATGGCAACCAGGACCGAGGGCTTAACGTGATATCCATATCCGAAGCACGACCAGACCAATGCAAATATCCAAATTCATGCATACAAATATATTTGCTTTGAGCGGGGATCGAACTCGAGCCTCCTGCGTAGCGGACGCATTCAGTACCGCTACGCCATGGAGGCTACCGCATACACTAAACCTCAGTTATCTTTTTCAGGTCAGTCTACACTCTCGATCTCACTCCTTGCAACTGTCATTGGTTCTTCTGTAGATGTGGTCAGTCTACTGCCTCTTTAGCTTGCGTGTTCTGAGAACTATGACAGTAATTTTAGGTTTTTGATGAGCTGGTTCGGATTTTTGTCTTTCAAAGAAACCGCTTTCCAACTTTTGGTATATGAAAACCAATTTCCAACTTGGATCGGCGCTGGTGTTCGAACTCATATATCTACCGCTTGCAGGATATTTACACTAGAGTAATGCCTTGATCACACGCATTGAGTAGAGTAGCGAAACAGTGCAATCGCCTGAGTGCGATGAACGTGCAAAATACTAGGCGCTATGTTCACTCGCAGTGAGAGCCAGTGAGGGCTTATTCCACAGTTCCCCGTTGATGGGGATTATTGAGCTTTTTGTTCACTATCACATTATGTAATTTTTTGGTATCAACAAAAAGTTCAATAATCCCCATCAATGGATATTGTCAACGGGGAAAAGTGGAATAAGCCGCAGTGAGCATGGGCCGAGTGTACTGTCTCGCTACTCCACTCGGTGAGTGTCATCAAAGCATTAGTATATGTATATTTAGTTATTTCGAGATCAGATGTAATCATTAATTTTATATTTGGAATGTTTCAACCACAACTACATATACCCTAACAATACATTTTTTAAATTTATATCACCATAATCATCCCAGCTCCAATCCTGGTTACACCCAAATCTTAAATTTTGTAGCTTAGGGTCTACTCTTCATCTCCTGCATTAAAGAAGCAATCTTGTTGACTAGATGAAAGTCGCTGTCCACAGGTGCACTTTGCTGGTAAAGTTGACTTGGGTCTGGAAGATCTTGTAGGGTCTGTACTCTCCTCAAAATACCACACGTTCGTGACCACTGTCTATTCATCGTGACTAAGTTTGTGTTCATTGCTATTTGTAGATACAATTCGTTACTGTACCTACATAATTGAAACAGCATTCCATTTATCTTGAGAGTTCAGAGTTCTAGTTAACCTGGAAATCAAATCAATGCGCATGAATTGCAGTACCTGTATGTGTGCGAATACAATACATGTTGTATGTAAAGTGTATTATTTCCCCGATATTACAGTATAGTATGTATATAAAAAAAAATCTGCGGTAGCCTAGTGGTATCGGTAATGGACTGCTGAGACGAGGTCTCGGGTTCGATCCCAGGTTTACCATGGCACACACCAATGACTTTTCGATGCTTTTCGAAGTTATGTGTGTATTTATCGCAGGTTCATAAGTGCCCGGTTAATAGCAATAGGCTCGCCACCTATTACATTGGGACCTAAACATAAACTGGCGAAATGTGGGTGCTAGCACCTCTGCCAACCCCTTCGGGGAATACAGGCGTGAGTTTATGTTATGTCATGTTATGTTATTATTTCCCCAACTCCAACAAACTTATTAAACACATAAAAGGAGGTTGCCGTGTTGATTCCCGGTGGAGTAGAATAGGACCACCCCAGCTCTTTCTGTGGGTGTTGTAAAAGGTGACTAAGGGATAGGGCTGTTATCCGACAGTAAACATACAGCCCAAGACAAAGGGCCCGCTAGACGGCAAAAGGCTCGCCCTCTATTACGTCATGGGACCGAAAATCATAATTGGCGAAACGTGGGTGCTAGTACACCTCTGCCTATTTACAGACGTGAGTATATGGATGGATGGATAAAAGGAAAATTAAATTTGAATTTAAATTTAAATTTATTTTAATTTTGAATCCGTGAACCGCACGTACTTTTTGTGACGAACAAACAGACCAGAATTCCTAATAAAAAACCCCCGTCACAAAAAACACCTCCAAAAAGTTGAAAATAAATGAATAAATTTTGATTCAACGGTTGCCATGTCGGGGGACCCTAACTGGTTAAGCACTCCGTTACATTATCGGAACAATTCAACAATTTGTTTCAAACATAGCTAAGAACACTCCCGACTAATATACCTTTCAAACAAAAAAAACTAAATCCAAATCGGTTCATCCGTTTGGGAGCTACGATGCCACAGACAGACACACACACACACACACAGACACGTCAAACTTATAACACCCCGTCGTTTTTGCGTCGGGGGTTAAAGATATAGTTTCGTACAAAGAATCGTCTAAAAATATGTGCAATATAAAAATTAAAATTTTAATAATCACCGGCACAATAAATACTTCTCAAAAATAAAAATTCTGTTGATTAGCCCTTTAACTTTGATATAGGTACCTAGTATTATTTTGATTTGAGCTAAGTCGTGTCACCTAACTGGTAAAACACTCCCACACAGAACGAGGGTACTCCGACACGATTAAAATATTTTAATTAAATTCTAATAACAATACCCGGGTTCTGATAGATTGATAATATATACTTTGATAAAACCGAAACCAAAGTGTTAATACTACACAAACCCAGACGCTCTCTATAAAGGTATCAAGCTGTCAATCCAATGTGTGATAGACCGAATGCTTTCTATTTATCAAAAAATATTTACCAAAAATAAAAAACCCGAATGATAACTGAAAATTTAAAAAGAATATTGAAACAAGATTAATAACAGGCGGTACCCATTAATTTTAATTCGTTTTATGATTTGGAAATGAATATTTTCAGTTATCAGGCGGTTTTTTATTTTTGATAAAGATCTTTTTCTACACTTATTAGTTATGCTATATGTATGTTTTTGTAAACGTCTTATAACTCCAGTCAAATAGATACCCTACTTGATAACTTTAAGTAAAAATATTGCAACAAATAGCTTCTCATTTATATTTTATATATCTAAGAACACTTGGGTGATGAATACCTTCAATTTGAGATATCATTCATCAAACCGTGTAGTGATTCAGGAGATTTGAAGTAATAAAGAATATTACAAACGTATATACAAGATACACGCGAAAAACATAACTCTTCTTGACAGTCGGGTAAAGACATTAATAATTAATCAGAGCTAAATAAATATCTTTAGACATAGACGGTACTTTATCATTTATCAAAACATCTTTAAAATACAAAAGCATCAGGCGAAGTGAGGGATAAACTTTACATTATGCATCTAATACCTACAAACATGGATTAATTTATTATTGTTACTAAAGTCATTGAATACGAGCAACAGCCCGCCTGCAATATTGAACCCGATCCCGTATTCCACAACCCACATACCTATTCCGGGTATAAAAAGCCTAGAGATAACCTATTATATAATTATTATCCTAGACTATAATCGATCTACAAATTTTCTATCACCATATTATCAAACATGAAAAAGCTCACGATATCTTTTTATGGGCCATCTAGCGGCCATTCTAAAAAACTTCAACCGGCAAAGCCTTGAATGAAAGTTCAACCCCCGACAGCGGACATCGTCGTGAGCTTTCGTAGTTACTGCAAGCTTTCAATACAGATGTCGCTACTAGTACTTGTATAGTAACAGGAATTAAATTTTTATAAGGTTTAGATTTTTAGGGTTATTATTAGGTTTTTAAATTTTGCGTTCAAAGAAGTGGAATGTCTACCTCATACATGTTTCCCTATTCTTACAATCGCGTGTTATTTAAGTGTGCCGTGAAAGGCATCTAGACTTCACCCTTCTCATTTCTCTCCCTCTAATTTGACTGATATGACTTTTATGGGAGACACTGCTATCTGAGCATCCAACCCCAATTAGCTGGTGATTACTGGTCAAGACTCCGACACAGACTTATCAGCTTGCAGGTAGAAATTACTTGACTGTAAAAGTCTTGGCGATGAAACATTTCAACTTACTTGTCCTTACAGAATCACAGATTTTCGTCTTGTATTGGGATAAAAAAAAAATATATTTTAAACTATTGTTTTTTTTTGTTCACATTTAATGTTATTTCATGGTATAAATAAATCATCAAAATCTATGTTTTTAAACATCAGTTTTTTATAGTGGGCGTGTGTTAACACCCATATTTCGTCAAATAGGTATGATTTTTGGAATCACGTAATAATATATGTTAGTGTGTATAAAAACGCATAGACTTTTTGACTTTGACTTTTTTCCAGAAGTTTTCATAGGTTGTGGCAACTTGGTGGGTGAAGCCGCGGGCAACAACTCATAAAACAACAACTCATAAATAATATTAGTACGTAATAGTTGCCGCAACCCGTGAAGGGGACAAAAAGCAAAAAGGGAATGGATATATATCTCTAAATATTACTTTTATAAGCCTAAAAAATTTAATATAAGTATGAAAGACAGATATATCAGAAATGTTTTCATATAAGATACTTGAAGTGTAAGAGCCGGTTCGATATTCGTCTACCCAGGGGTGGTGGCGCGCGGTGCGGCGGCGTAAACAATGTGGAGGTACCAATTTCGCCGTCTCCATGGAATGACAATTATGGCGACGTTCTAACAATCTAAAATAGACATTATTCTATTTATAAAACGAAATTTCGATCGACATATTTTGGTATACATATAAACCATAATCTTATAGGTGTTTTAGAACCGAAACGAGGTAACTTGAATAAATAATAGCAACACAAATGATGGTTTCGAGTTCAAAATACTTGATATAAAATTTGTTTTGGCATGCATATTATATTGACGTCGCAGAAGGTGACACGTGTCTCATTGCATCAAGGCCGTGAAGTGGAGAAGGAAAAGTGAGAAGGCGGTTCTCGGCTTCCGAGGTGAAGGTATTGCAAGTTATGAAGATGAACTATTACATTGTCTGAAAAGAATATAATAGTTTTGCATCACAAAACTAACTGTGATACAAGAAAACAATGTGTACTCTTATTAAAAACATCTTTGAAGCTTATATTTGTTTTATAAAAGAATTCTTTGGCAATAAAATATACGTACCAAGTATTTACAAACCTACGCATTCGTGAAATTGCACTGAGATCAAAAGTCCGCCTACGATGCTTAGTCACTGTAGCGTAATACTATATTTCATTGTAAATGAATAACATTCACGCATGCCATATTATTAATATGCTGAGTAAAAATTCCAGGAATCACTTTTTCCTCTGTTTATCAACCGATATTTCATGGCCTTCGACGAATTTATTTCCCCAACATTTACTCAGGTTTTCCTCGATTCAATAATGATTATGTTCGAATTTCGAAAATGTGCAGACTTAAAACAGTTTCTCATAGCGATAAATAAATTACTACACACACATTATGATTATAAAGAATTACATTTCAATACATAATATTAAAAGTATTTTGTTAGATTGCAAGTTGTGTTTCAAGCGAAAAATGTTGTTTGTTATAGCGATAATAAATAAACCCATATAAAGCCAAATACACTCATAACTTTTATGACTTAAGCCTATTTTATTAAAACCACGCCCAGTATAGCTCAAAGGTACAAATACTCAGAAGTATCAACCTAGAAACGGGTAATCATAACATCAAACCAACACATAAAGGTGGCTAGGTCTTTTTCGGCAGTCTAAAAATAGCACCAATGCTATACCTAGGCACTTATTATATCTTCTACTGGAGCACTTGTTGCATGAAAGGTTTGACGTCAGCTCCCCCTGCCGATTGCGCGCTAGTCGGAGGGGGGCCGCGCCTCCTGAGTGGGCCAGTGCTGACGTCAGCACTTACATTCATGAATGGATGAAACCCTGCTCCGACCTAACTTGATTATTATCCATACATGTAGTATATGTATATTGATTATAATGTATATTATAATAGCTTTGACCTTACGAGAATGTACGTTGTTCTTAATATAGTTTTTTAGCTTGTTATGTGGGTCATAAAATATGATGAGGTGGGGTTAGTGAGGGAGAGATTCATGGAAAATGTTAGCACGTACACATTAAACGTGTAATGACTGAAAGATAAATTTCAATTATAAAGGTTTTTTGATAGTTATCCATAGGGATGGTTGTCGTTGGTCTCACCTCTATGGTAAGTAATAATGTGTTAACACTGTAAAGTACTTTACTAGAAGCAACCTATTAAATCGATTCGTAAAGATACCCAGTTTATACCTTTCCGAAAACACAAACTCAGCCAAGGAGTTCTATTTCATGTGTAAGAATAATGAACGAGTTGCCAAAAATAAGTTGTAAAGCTAGGTAGATTCATATTTACGTTAAGTTAATACTATTACGATGTCCAGGAGTATACCGCGCTATATACTATACAGTCCTATCAACAAATGCATGAACTGACAGGTGGCGTCGCTTTCGCTTCAATGTTGCTATTAGATTTTTGATATACAATAAAATCAGGAAGCTACCTTGTAGAAATCCAATTTTCTCATTAAATGAAGTTTTTTATCTCACCTACTTATCTCAACAGCCGTTAAAAACACCTTTAGATTTACGAAAATACTGATTAGAATTTTTTATCATGTTGCCTGTAGCTACGTAGTGTCTAGTAGTCATTTTACACTTTGACAATAGAGCTGTAATTCACTCGCACGGTGAGAATGAGAGATTTATGCAATGAAAACTGACTACAAGAATCTGTAGTGTAATGAAATTTTATTCGGCAGTGTCAAACATAGTTCTGATTTTTACTATATCACTGATTCGCTGGTACATCTGTGTGACAAAAGGTATACTTTATTCATATATTGCCTTGTTGCACTTTTACTAGTAATAAGGCGAAGTGACCTTGTTTTGAGTAACCATTTTGGAGTATCTTTGTCGTATCCAAATCTTTTTAATTTAAAATCATGTAGTTGTGTTAAGGACGGCATCTAGTTTTGTCATTCAGGCAAGAACACCCTCTATACAGTCCAGACAGACACAGACACTTACCTCTAGGTTAAGTTTGTAGTTAGAATATGCTATGTACGCATACGCATTAAATAGACATTGCTTTTTTTATTACGTGCCGATGACACCTCATCACATTTATAGAATCACTAGCTGATGCACGCGGCTCCGCCCGCGTGGTTGTCGGTTATCGCGACCAAACTTAGCCTATGTCCTCTCTCGTGGTCTAATCTACCCCTATACCAAATTTCATCAAAATCGGTTCAGTGGTTGAGGCGTGAAAGCGTAACATACAGACAGACAGAGTTACTTTCATATTTATAATATTAAATATGGATGGATTCCATTCGTGTCAATAAGAACAATATAGTATGTTTGACTTGACCGGCAAAGATATAGCGAAGGAGGAATAAGAGAGCATCCAAGGATTGGATGCAAGTGGGATTGAGACTCAATCTGAGGTAGGTTAAGTCTCAATGCAGTCTCGTACACATAGAATGCAGTTAGTGAGTGTTATGGAAAATAAAGTATCACTTCTGTTGTATAACATCGCGATTCCATTGAAATAATTTATTTACTGGTACTTTGCCGTCTTCATCCGAGCGCCAATCCCGAGTCGTATCTAATACTTGCATTTTAGAGCCCGGTGTCAACTTTCCTATTCCTTATTTAAGTTTATCTTCGCTTTTATGTTTGTTATAATGACGATATATTGTATTTTGTTTTTGTATTTGGTTGTAGTTTGTTTTGTCTTTATGAAGTATTAGGTTATTGAATTATAATTATAATAATAATATATATAATCGCAATGTAGAATGCACGGCAATCCACACAAACCTCAGTGGTTTAAGGTTTGCTATGATTGTTATCGAATTGTATAATATTGTTGTAAAACAAATAAATAAAAAAAAAAAACTATGATAATGGGCATTAACGCGATCATGATATAGGTACATACATACTTTTGAGTTGCCTGACGTTTCAACCAGGTTACAACGGCGGGGTTTAAAAGTTATTGTTATGACTACTGTCTGACCTTACCCCGGAGGAAAGCCTGCGCCAAAGCCTCATGTGTCAATCAACGACTGTACCAGCTTGCAGGTGAGGCTAGCTTGCAACACGAACGTCTTAGTGGAGACCTATACAGCCTTGGGCATCACTTTTTATCCGCCAACGATTGTTGGGGATTGACCTGGAGTTAGGTAACTCCAGGTTAAAATTGCAATTTCTCATCGGGCTTGGTAACTTTAAGGACCACCTGCACTCATTAAATTTATGGTAGTTTCTTTATAGTAACTCAAACAATATTGAAACCCGAATTCAACTGTGGATACTGTCTTTAAAAACCCTTGGGAGCCATGTCTTTGACTAATTAAATGTAATGAAAGCCTGTTACCATATAGTCAATAGAAACTCCCATTTATAAAATAATGTCCATTTATGTAGTCTCATTCAATATTTACCTTTGTCAAGCGATTTCCTTCAAAGTCCGGTCAATGTACTGTACCATAAGCTAAATATATCCTAAATAGCACAGACGAAAATATCTCCATTGATTGATGAATTTGGATCGTGGTAGTCCATTTTCAACCTTAAAATGTTCTAGAGTATTGCAGTTCAATAAGTACTTTGATAGATGCCCACGTAGGTACCCGCCAGTTCTATAAATAGAAGCAGCTACTCCCACGTATAGAGTGGGACAGGGTGAAATGAAAAGCGAGACGGGTGCTATCTACCTGCGCAATTCGGTTGCATATCTTTTCAGTAACAGTTTTCTTTGAAATATCTTCGAATATCTAACAAGGATATTTTAAATCAATGATTTGTGTATTGTATATATGAAAGTGGACATACTTAATTGGCAAAAGTTACATTTATATGTAAGTGTAAAAATTATTTTACAGTAATTTCATAACATGTTTATTTTATTAAAAGTATTTAAGGGAAGATTATTCAAAGTAATATAGATAATATTGGTGGTTGAGTACTAAATTCGCAATTAAGATGAGATTATAGTATCTACTAATTAACTAGGTCACTTTGTTAGTTTACGTTAGAATCGGATCGTAATCGACGTTGACCATTGTATTATAATCAGTCCTGGGCCTCAATAATTCTCCTCGGCATTAAATAATAGACTTTAAAGCTACGCTGTTAAAGTTCAAAATTAAATGAGTTTTGCAGAGGAATTGAAAAAGTGTAATGAAACTGTTTTCATTTCATTTTGGATTTTAGGCACATAGAAATAAAATCTAAAATTTAATGTCATTTTTTGTAGTGACTGCGGCACCACAATGGTTTAGCTTTAGAAGAATCGAGGGTCTGATATCGTGAGCATCAAAAAAAGTTGCAACTATCCTAATAGCCGGTATAATATAGATTATATAAAAACAAATTGTCTAGTCTGCTGTCCTCTTCGTAGAAGTTATCTTACCTAACTCGGGATACTGACGTTTTTTTAGACCCTGTTCAGATAGCTACTGATCATTCTTTCTAAGCTAAGGTATTAAAATAATGTTACATTTTATTATGTATATATTAAAACAATACTCATGACAAGAGATATGCGACTCACGTTATTTCCGAGGACGAATGAACGTAAACACGGCACGAAAACAATTTTCACTTCGTAAAATTAACCGTAAAATAGTAGCTTTTCTTATATCTATATAATAGGGTAAATGTCAACACAGTCGGGTACTTACAGTATCGAAATTCTTACAGTAATATTGTTGCATTTCGGGCACTATTATTGACTCGAGCCAAGCATCTGAAACTGAGTCTAGGCTGTATAATATCTGTCTGATGTTAAACAGCCTTATCCCTTAGTCACCTTGTACGATACCATTTAGGAAGAGATGGGGTGGCCCGAATTCTTCTCTGCTTGGGAACCACGCGGCTGTCGCATCGATCGGCACTGAAGATAAACTGACTTGTGTCTGACTGTTGTAGGATACATAAACATTTGACAGCCTCCGTGGCGTGGCGCTAGTGAACGCGACTGCCACGCAGGAGGCGCGGGTTCGATTCCCGCTCAGTGCAAATATATGTATGCATGAATATGGCTATTTGCATTGGTCTGTCTATAATATGTATGTATTTACAAAAAAAAAGGTATTAAAGTATGTTTATCCGCATTCTAGATTCCATAACACAAGCTAGTTAAGCTATGCTTACCATGGGTCTATATGGCGTTGTGTGGAATGTTGGGAAATATTTATATTAATTATTATTATTTACCAGGTCTGATCCTGAAATGACTGAAAAACTAATACTTAGTATTTTTGTCAGATCTTATAGACTTCAATGGATGCAACTAGACCTGCAACAAACAATACAGAAAAATAATAATGGGTCTAGAATTATTAATGTAAACAAATATAATACGCAGATACTAATTACTTACCTCATTCAATCTTCTTCTAACCAAATATTAGTATAGTAATAACAAAACAAACTTAATAAGCGTTAAATATTATTGTTTTGTTTGCACAATAAACTACATTTATGTAATTAACAGTACCAGCTATCAAATATCAAGTGTATTTTTCCAGCGGTTGGCTCTGTGTTAATTAATCAATAAGCCAAGACAAGTAATTATATAGATTAAATTTATTTTTATTCATCGTAAGACTACTTTTGCTTGCTGAGAGGAAGTAATAATGAAAACAATGAGGCTCGCGTTAGACGGTTGTGTCAAGGGCTTGATGCAGAAGGCCGTGCTCCTCGATATGGCACGTATACTAAGGGGGTTCCTTTCTCTAGAGCCTTAACTCTTGTTACCTTGATCGATGCCGATGGTACTTGTTTAGTATTTTTAAATCCATATTGGTTTTCTCACGAAAGAAGTTTGAAATTTATTTATTCACTTAAAATTTTCTTTTTACAATAATATTTGGACCCCTCAGGTAAGCAAATGATGCTTAAATCATATATAATTTATTAATTTGCAGAAAACACTATTACAATGATGTTGTTAATCCATACTATCCATACTAATATTATAAATGTGAAAGTAACTCTGTCTGTCTGTCTGTATGTTACGCTTTCACGCCTAAACTGCTGAACCGATTTTGATGAAATTTGGTATATGCGTAGATTAGACCTTGAGAAAAGACATAGGCTATGTTTGGTCACGATAACCGAAATCCACGCAGGCGGAGCCACGGGCAAAAGCTAGTTGAGTAATAATTCTAATAAATAGCAATACTTTGGGACATACCAACTACAAAGAGACACTCAAACTAGAATTTAGACAAAAATTCTAGTCATTAAAGGAACAAGCAGTGCATCCTATCTTTCTAATAAATGCGAAAGTTTGTAAGTTTATTTGTTTGTTACTTGAATACGCGTAGACAACAAGATAACTTCAGCTGAAATTTATTTTCTTCAACGACATATATGAGGATCTAGAATACTTTTAATGTAGTAGTAGATTTCTATCAAAGATTATGTAAACTTTACCGTTGTTTTGATTTAAAGTGTGGTCAGAACTTGTCAAAAGTTCACGCTACTCAATTTTCAACAGGGACAAGATGTGGGTAAATGCCTGTGCCTATACCTAGTAAATCTTACAAAGTTATAGGACCTACTTTGTTAAAAGGTCGGGGCTTTGTCTCAAGTGTAACGATATTTAACGTCTTAAGCTTTCCTTACATAGGGTGATTAATAGGACATCTGAAACCTACACCTGTAAAGAATGAAAATAGCAAGATTTTCTAACTAACTGCGGTGGAGTCATAAGAAGAAGAAGGGTTACCTACATTTTTCCTTTGATCCACTTCCACTACTTATTCTATTAACCAGTGCAGATTTTATTTCGGTTTTTCGTAACTTCTTCCACCTAGCGGTAATCCCAATAGCATCTGAAGCTTGGAGTATGGGGTCCACTTTACCAGTCTAAAGTTCGGATTTTCGTTACTATAGAGTTACCAATTAAGATTTTTTATTGAAATAAAACCACCCTTTACGGATTCTATCGCGATAATTATTATTACTTTTTAACTCGATACGTTTTAACCCGACGAGTCACACCGCGAACATGGCTGCTGCAAAGCAGCCGAAATTTTGGGTTGAAAAGTAATAATAACAAATATATCGCGATAGAATCCGTAAAGCGTGGTTTTATTTCACTGAGTGACATTCGCGTAAACTTTAGAAAATAAGATTTTTTATTCCACGTCCAATTCTTTGTTTCGTAACCAGCAGCCAGAGAAGAAGATTTTTATTTCAGATTTTCATAACTACTTTGTTACCAATTAAGATCGTTCGTTTCGTTACTATAGTAGGCCCTTACTTAATAGTTGGTAGCCTCAATAGTACGAAAAAATAACACAAGTTACTTAGTAATATTCTCGTAGCCCTTCCAACTGAGATTAAAGTTTAAATGAGCTGTGACTTTACATCGGATCTTAGTTTTCAAGATAATCTCGCAGTTATCTTTAAAAATGAATTATAAAATTTGGTCCCTTATGTGTTTTAACTTGCCACCTTCTGCTTCTGGAACTAATATTAGAAGCTTAGTTTGGAACTGCATAGCTCTTTCTATTTGTCCAAGAATAATATATTTATTGAAATAATTTCCACTCTAAAACACAGCAGTAGAAATACAAAAATTAAACCTCCTTCACTGTTGATTGATATTGAATTGTAAGAGTACGTATACCGCGGGCGTCATCATACGGTCGATCAATACCGCTAGGTGCTTTTGTAAGTTTCCATATGGAATTCTCCTTCACCATTTAATACTGGGCAACGACAGCTCCAGGAATATATACATTTGTAATAATTGTGGAACTTTACACGAACTACAGTATGTACCAAATTTTGTTTTGATACAATGTATTGTGAAGAAGAGTGGGTTCGGCTAACATCGACTGGGTTCGGTTTTGTATAGCGTTCTCTCTATCGCACATCTAAGTTATCTTTATATAGTAGTTAGAAATGTATGTCTTTATAAAAAAAAAAACATTTTTACTAATTTTTGTTGACGAAGAGTACCTACGTGTGTGTGTTTTTATATTCAAAATCAACGAGTTCGATTCCTTGATATACGCTAGTTTTCATCAAAAACTTAATCAAGTCATCAAAAGCAGGCCCAAAACTCCTAGGAGTACGCAATGTCTCTCATAGCTTTGTATAATATCTATCTGTCTATCGGGCTCTTGAAGACTAACAATTATGCCTTACATAAATTGACTTGACATAAATACATAATCCTACGCCTTTTCACGCCGGTGTCTCAAACTTACCAATAACAACTCAACTTTTGTTCACGCGGCTCAGTCAGCCATTAAAACCATCCTAAATTTTACCCTAGTAGTGCTTGTTGGATTTTTCAGAACCAAATAGTGTTGAGAACTGAGATGGAGCATTTAAAAAGAAAACTATTTATTTTTTTAACGTAAGTATCACAAGTTCTGTTTTAATGGTTTATGGTCTATGATGCCCACATTAGCGAAGTTTACGTTATCTTCTCCTAAAAGCTACTCAGAAGATCAGATTTATCAAAGACAAGAAGGTTTGATAGAGTGCCGTAAGAGAGCCGGTTCTACTCTACTCTCTAAAAGGGAAAAACTGGAAAACTGGTGGTGGAAATAATAGTAATACTTAATTAGCCCTTGGTCTGTCTATCCACTTCTTCTAAAAAACCTGAACGATTTAAAGTTCAGTTGCCTGTTAACGTTATGTATATTATGCAATGCATGCGATATTTCATAACGATTTCAATCCCACGCTCTGACCTATAAGCAGACATAGGTCAAGCGTGGGTGTATCTACTCATTCCTTCGGGAACCATCTTTATATTTCTAAAGTGCAAATCTAGCAAAACATTTTGAGTAACGCATGTGTTAGAAATTCTTACAATGTGTAAATTATGTGAATTGAATTTTTTATATGAGATACGGAAGTTTTATCTAGGTTACGAATTCTAAGGCTTTTACGCGATGATATGATTTATGCTTTCATGAGACGTTTGCAACGTTGTCTTCATAGCAACATAAGCTATAAATACACAGTAAATTTTTTTCATTGGAGTGGACTAAGACCAAATGTTTCCGCCTGCTTTGATCCTTGAACTTTTTCTACTTTCATAATTGGTTTCATACATGCTCGTCCATTGCGGATAATATTAAAAAAAAATGTTAACTTTAAATTTCAAGAATGATTCGTTTCCTTTTCTAGATTATATTTCATTCATGATCAATTCATAATAAATCAATTTTATAATTGAGTAGGGTGTTCATGCGCACTTTAAACCATCATGAGCTCCACATTCTAAGTCAGTTAATTACAAGTGAATCTAATAAAGTCATGTTAAAAAGAATCTGAAATTTACATCAACTTATCACAA
Source organism: Eilema sororculum (assembly GCA_914829495.1). NCBI lineage: Eukaryota > Metazoa > Arthropoda > Insecta > Lepidoptera > Erebidae > Eilema > Eilema sororculum. Next base: position 11,695,496 of record OU618542.1, read on the forward strand.
CTTAGGTAGTATATTAAATCCTGTAACAAGATACGAATTACGACTTGTTGAAGATATAATGACGTCATAACTCACATCCTTATCAAACAAGAAAATCACAACATGTCAGAGACAAGAACACCAATGACGCAAGAAAAGATCTCGGTAAAGAAATGTAAGAACTGCTCACCTAGTGTCGATTTTCCATCAAGAAAATATTATTGAAGATTTGCGTAGGACGATCTCATAACAGAAGCTATGTTGCCTTATTATTATGCAGCACAAAACTTTCACTTGTACGTGACTGCTAAAAATACCACCTCACACCACTTCGGCTCGGGTCATCTGAACTACCTCTTTTTACGCAGTAACTAAACACAGGGTGGCTTTGAATTCGTAAAATCCTTTTACGATCTACTGCTGTCCTGAGTCTCTCCGTGGACGGGTTACATTACATGTCGGCTGATGTTGGTCACATATTAGTTTTTCTTTCAAGAAAAATATAGGTGCAACCGAAAATACAATATTACTAGTCTATAGACTTAGACTGATTTTGAGATAAATCTGAATGTTATCTAACCATCAGTCTGACCTGTTGGTTGATTTAGAAATGGAAACTTTAGTTAGATAGAAGGCAAATTTATATTTTAAGAATCAATTCTTCTATTCATTAGAAAGGTCAAAACTTAAATTAGAAATTGACCTTTGGAATGACAAGCCTAGATAATGTAGAACGAAAATGTTGTACTCCCTAAGTGATCACTAATTCATGTTCCAGATTGATTCGACCTTTATCGTAGCGATACAAGTAGTAAGTAACCTTTGCTACGAGACATCCTTGTCTTGTTATCGAAGGATAATGAAGATTGAGGCTAATTTAGGGTAATGACAGCGTTCAGTGACTGAATTACCTAGTTACAGTAGAAGCCGCTTTTGATGGAAGGGAATTGAGAAACATGACATTAATTGGACGTACGTCATAAAAGGTCTTCGGATATCATATTACAACTAAGGATCCGTGTGGCAATCGGTACCGACGCGACGGCTTAACGTGCTCTCCAAGGTACCTAAGACTGCCAGTATTACTCAATCTTGCAATGACCTAACTAACTCGATTGCCACTCAGCCACGGACCTACGGTCTGTTCTCTATCCATACAGGTACACCAATTTACAAAAAATGTTTAGCTACATAGAATACACCATTAAAATATATACAAAAGGCTGCATTATCGCTAAAAGCAATATCGTGAAAACAAACTCGGACGAGTATTTCAATGAATTAATGATATAGGTAATGTGTTTTATTATCCATGATTACCTAGTGATAATAGGTAAAAGCATATAAAATATTGTATCTGTATAAAGATAAGGACATAAAAGGTTATTTTAAATAATGTAGGTACTCATTATTAGCAAGGTTTCGTGGAAGCGCGTTCTAGAATAGATAGAACACGAGATATGCCCATAGAAAGCTTTGTTCATTACCGTAAGTACAACAAGAAAACAAAAGCAGTATTCCACCTTTTCTTCTTGCAGTTTCCTTGAATTATATCAACTAATTATTGTGAGCTAATAAACATGCCAGAAACAGGTAGTAAATACAATTTATTGCGAGAACCAACAGACAATAAGCGTTTAATGGAAAATATCCTAGAATTGTAGGTAAGTATAAGTAAGGAATCCTACTTTAATTACGTAGTGTACTGTGTGTAAGAGTCTCAGACTTCGGTACCGATATCACCAGCTACGTAAGAGCGGCCTAATTTGATGCCCGGATAAGGTAAGGAAGAAGAAAGAAAGAAAGAAAATATTTTTTATTCTGCACACAAAAATCTACATGAAGTCAAAGCATAATTAATTTCTCTCTAAGAAATGGTCCGGTTAAAAGCAACTGATACAGAGTTTCCGGATAGAGTTGCTGGTATAGATAATTCACAAACATTAACTTACTATACCATGACCAATCTTCAAAACCAATATTTATATGCTGCTGTTACGACATCACTATTCTTGATTTATAGACCGGTGCCCTACTTATGTCCAAGAACAGCTAACCTATTTTCCATGCACCAGATTGCATTTAGTATATAGCTACCTATAATTATACTGTGAGGAAGGCTGGGCGGACTTATGACCCAGTTTATCGACCTGACATAGTTACGTGCCTTGTAGGACACCTGGAGATCCGTTTGCCTCCCAGGCTCGGTAAATTTTGCAAAGGTAAGTCTTTAAGTGAATAACGTATAATTGCTTCTGAGAAATTGCTGTCCTACTTCTCATCCTCGTTTAAAGTTGCAAAGACTCTATATTTCCTATGACAGTATAAAACAATTTCAGTTAAACTTGAAAAAAAATTGGAAACTTTGGCATAGATTCGATATTTGCTGCAGTGGTGTGTATAAGTAGTTGCCTTTGACGTATAGACTGTTGCAGTTGGTTAAAATCAAAGTCAAAAATCATCATCCACAGACAATTAAAACGGCACTCATGTCATCAAACTAAAAATTATAAACCGGACTATTGCTTATCAAGTGAACCACATGGGTTCGAAATGCAACCCTGTCCTGAGAAGTCTTCGAGAAAACTTGCTTACCCCTATGGGTATTTAAAGGCATTAATATCACATCATCATCTTCATGGAAACGTATTTTCCTGATAGCATCCGAGGCCAGGGTGATCTTGAAACTCAAGGTCCACCTTCCGGCTCTTTCTCCTCCACTTCGCAAGATTTTGGGCATCCATACTTGTGATACCATTTGCACACAGTTCACCATCCACGACGTCAAACTAGGACTTTTTCTTCTTCCTTCCTTCTACCTGGACCCGGCGGGGTGCCATTGCCAGGCATTTGTTGCGTATGAAGCCCGGTGAAGACACCGTTGCAAGACCTTAATACCTTTATGAATGTATGTATGTACTAGCTTTTTCCCGGGGTTCCGCCGATATCGGTTATTATGACCAAACATCCTATGTGTTAATCCAGGGTGTCAGCTAACTTAATACCAATTTTTTTTAAATCGCTCCAGCTGTTTAGATGTGAAAGAGTAACCAACATCAATACTTATAAACTTTCGCGTTTATAATGTTAGCATCTGTTATGCTAGCAACTGTTTGTCAATAGGATTCATTCACTCGCTTTAAAGTATTCGTATTGGGTGCTGTGACGTATATTCGGATAGCCCAGCAATGGTCTGCAGTGCTGTAAAATTCATTCAATTATTTGGGCGGAGTTATCGAAAATCAATGTTTAAAAATGATTGTAACATCATTCATTGGTTCCGATAGTTCGTAAGAATATCGGTAGATGACTCCACCGTCGCCTTAAAGACGGATTTTTTTAATTTGAAATTTGAATCACATCGGGCGTGTCTCGGTAGCCGAGTTGGTCAAGGCATTCCCCCTGTAAGGGAAAGATCGCGGGTTTGAGTCCCGCCCGATCAGATTCTTTTTCCATATGTATTCCACTTAACTCTTATTGACTCTCACGCTTAACATACATAGGTATACATGAATATGAAAATGTATCATTGTAAGCCTATTTGAACATGATAATAAGCCGACTCAGATAAAAGAAGCTTATTAACACCCGTATGACGCAAACACCCAATTATCTCATGTAACATATTACTTAGATTAGATTTCACTGGTTATTATTCTGTCATAAAAACCTCCATCTGCTATTGAGACATAAAACCCATTCGAGCAAAAAACTTTATATATTATGTTTACGTCCAAAACCTACATTGGGTTGATTTGATTCTGTAATTGAAATGTACCGTCTATCTCTATATTATTTAAGGCTTCGTCCAATTTCGCAACTGATTTTTGATATCCATACTAGCCATTCCTCGCGGCTCTGCTTGCCTGGAATTCTGATCCCGTTCATGTTGTATCTTCTGTTTTTATGATTACTGGTTCACTTCCTTGGATAGTCACGTGATAATATCTATGTGTAACTTATCCCTATGTTACTTAGTGCTAATATAGCTTTCTAGTGGCAAAGAGTTTTGGAAATATATCCAGTAGTTTTTGAGTTTATTGTATACAAAAATACAAACATACAAATCTTTGCTCTATATAATATTAGTATTACTATATAATATTAGATATACCTATAGATTACTAAATCTTTTAAAAATTAGGTCTGCGCCGTCTACGAATACTTTCAAAGACCGCATTGAAATGATATTTTGACATTTAATAGTAAAGAAAAATATAGTAGGGATACTTTTTATATCATTTCTTTGTCGTGTACAGTCACCTCTATAAATATGTATACACGGTAGGGTTCCAGAAACAAGTAACTGGGGTTAACTTCAAATTTTTGTTTACAAAATTTAAAGCAAAATGATGTAAACTCTTAATATTTCATAAAAATGTAACCATTACACGCCTCATAAAATGTATCAAATAATGCTTCCAAAAATATATCCACAACTAACGGGTCAATTGAATGGAAACATGCTATAGTTCATATATATATAAACACGTACTTTCAAAATAATATAAAATATACTTTCAGTGAAGTTAGTCTCTTTATTCGCCCAAGGCACATCAACTCACGCTAATATAAATAACTAGCCGATGTCCGCGGCTCCGCTTGCGTGGATGTCGGCCATTGTGACTTTCAATCATAACTCCGTTTTTACTCTTAACCAATTATGATCAAACGTAATATTTTAAGTATGACTTTTGAATTTGAGTCTGAGAGTCTTAGTCTGAGAGTCTGAGTCTGAGAGTCTGAGTCTGAGAGTCTGAGTCTGAGAGTCTGAGTGTGAGAGTCTGAGTCTGAGGGTCTGAGTGTGAAAGTTTGAGTCTAAGAGACTGAGTCTGAGAGTCTGAGTCTGAGTCTGAGCCTGAGAAGCTGAGTCTGAGAGTCTGAATGAGTCCGAACCTGAGTCTGAGATTATGAGTCTGAGAGTCGCGTCTGAATCAAGTTAGAATTGAATTTGAAGTTTCGATTTTATAGAAAACTACATATTTTAGACTACAGACTACATAACTTCACTGAAAGTATATTTTATATTATTTTGAAAGTACGTGTTTACATATATATGAACTATAGCATGTTTCCATTCAATTGACCCGTTAGTTGTGGATATATTTTTGCAAGCATTAGTTGATACATTTTATGAGGCGTGTAATGGTTACATATTTGTGAAATATTAAGAGTTTACATCATTTGGTTATTTATTTTGTAAACAAAAATTTGAAGTTAACCCTGGTTACTTGTTTCTGGAACCCTACCGTGTATACATATTTATAGAGGTGACTGTACATCGAAGTAAGTTTAAATTAGAAGGCTTTTTTTATTTAGCACAACGGCTCAGCTGATGGACTGTGGGCCGTGGCCTGTGGACATGTGCTAACACCAGAGCCCCGATGCTGCTAAAACTAAACCACAGTGGTGCCACCGCTATTGCACAAACGGTATTAAATAATATACTTTAAAGCGATGCAGTAATAGTTCAAAATTTAATGACTTTTTGCAGAGTAATTAAATAAGTGTAATGAAACTGTTTTCATTTCATTTTGGACTTTAGGTATATAGAAATAAAGTCTAAAATTTTATGTCATTTTTTGCAGTGACCGCGGCACCACAGTGGTTTATCTTTAGCAAAATCGAGGGCCTGCTAAACCTGTAACCAGTGTGCATACAGATAGTTTCTGTGCCGTTAGTGTAGAAGACAAAGCAGGACAAGCCTTTGGTCTTCCCACTGACAGCACAAAAACTCTCTGACTACCCTATTTACCGCTGGGAACACAACAGGTACAGGTTAATAGCATTTAGCCGGCAGTTTCACTATGTACAGACCTACAACCGTATCCTATCATCATCAACTCAAACCCAGTTGCGTCCAAAACTAGCAATTCGGATAGGAACAGTAGAAGAGCGGATCCAAGAGTGCACTCTCCTACGGTTGCTTTTCATGTTTTGATTTAAGGGCTAGTGTACCTAGTACACTAGTAGCGTGGGGACACCGATGTCCACCCTCCTGAGGAGGGCCAGACCGTAAAGGATGGCCCTGGGTCAGCCGGGGTGCGAGGGATATGTCGATGACAACCTCACCTCCGACCTACCACCACGACCCACAGTCGGCATACGGTTTTAGTCGGGTCGAATCCGACATAACCTCCCCTTTCGGCTCCGGCAGGGGATTTCGCACGGAAAAAAAAAGTACACTAGTAGCGTGGTTCCCGGCAGAATAGAATTTGGGCCACCCCATCTCTTCCCATGCGGTGTTATACAAGGGCTTTTTAACATCAGACAGATCTAAACAGCCCAGACTCAGCCTCAGACAAATTCAATAATTGTGCCCGGATTAGGCAATAGGCTCACCCAATATTACGTGGGACCGAATACGATGACAATACAATACAATGACATGTGGGGGTTGATTCACCTCTGCCTTACCCTGCGGGAATAAAGGCGTGATTATATGTATGTATGTACCGAGTACCCATTTGTAAAACGATATGAATAAGGAATATTGCTAAATCGAAATTTTAAGGATTCTTACCCTAAGTAGAAAATTAAAAAATAAACACGACTTGGGAGACTAGTAACAATACCGTTACAAACTTTATGAAGCTGAGCAAATTCCGCTTTATCCAGAATTTTCACGAAGTTTCAGCTACTGTGTAACTGTTTCCTAATTGGAATTATTTCACAGGTTTCTTGTACATAAGGTAGTTGCTACCGATTGTTGAACGTCTGCAAGGCGCCACCCGGCCATCGACCCCTTGTTTGTGACGATTTCCGCACCCAAAACTGACGATGCACTTCGACTGCACCGAATTTCGCCCGATACGTCCCCCTCTCCCGACCTACCCCATGATATCACAAACCACCCGAATAGCGCGCCAACTCCATGGATTACGAAACCAAGTAGTAGGTACTCAAATCTTTGTATTATCTAACTGTAGTCGACCTTTAACCCTTAAATAATTCAACTGAGGTAGGAACTAAATTAATTAGGTCTATTTAGTGCTTGCGTGGGAAACACGGTATGCAAAGACACCTACATGAAGATGCCTCGGTGTAGAATATTAAACAGTCTGTTGACAACAGTAACTTACTAAACATAAGTTAGGGCGTCAACTTGTGAGTTTAATGTGGAGAAATATTGTAGCTATCCACTTGCTATTACGTTACTTGAAAAGCGATTTGCTTAGAAGCTGGCTGTGTTGAGCAAAGACATGCGGAGTACAATACAATACAATACAAATCTTCTTTATTGTACACCAAAAACAATATTTACAGAAAAGTTAAATACAAAATACATATATTATGAGGCAGTACAAATGGCGGTCTTATCGCTAAGCGCGATTTCTTACAGACAACCTGTGACAATGGAGTCTGTGCAGTGGAGTTATGCATGGGCAGTTTAGTGGTGCACAAATGTCAACATTTTTGTTTTATTTATATTATACAAATACGATAGCTAGATACATACATATCTTTATATATAAATATATACACACACATACATACACACATACACATACACACATATATACATACGCAGAAAGATGAAATACCTATATTTACTATATAAAAACAATTGTATAAAATAACTACCTATATAAACATAATGTTATATACCTAATACTTTATAGATACTGAATAAAAGTACGTATATTATACTTATACATATTATGGAAGACAACATAGAGATAAAGCCGATAAAGGCAGTTATAATGACAGGTAGTAGTTGTTAACCATATTTTTAAAAATTTGAAGAGATTGTGCACGCCTTATATGCACCGGTAGAGCATTCCACAGACGAGCAGCCTGTACTGTAAAGGATTTATCTAAGTAGTTCGTGGAATGCATTGGCAACTTCAGGCGCAGGTTTTCCGATGATCTCAGAACCCTAGTATGTGTATCACTAAGATACGAGAACCGTTCTTTAAGATAGGTGGGTGTGCAAGGATTAAATAATATATTGTAAAGAAGAAATAGAATGTGAGCATTTCGGCGAAGTCGGATAGGAAGCCACTTGAGTTTAACGCGAAATTCAGAGATGTGGTCATTGTGGTCATATTTGCGCAAGCCAAATATGAACCTAATACAGAAGTTTTGGAGTCGCTCAAGTTTATTAAGTTGTTCCTCGGTTAGGTCTAAATAGCTTGCATCGGCGTAGTCGAGGATTGGCAGTAGGAGAGTTTGAGCCAACGCAGTTTTTGTTGCAGTGGGTAGAAAATTACGCAGTCTCCTCAGAGACCCAGCCGAAGCGTAAACCTTACGGTTTACCTCTTGCAGCTGTGGGATCCATGAAATCGTGCTGTCGATGTAGATTCCCAGATTCTTAACTTTGTCACTAACAGGAATGATGTTACCATTGAATATAATGGGTGGGAGCTTATCCCATTCAATTTGCGCAACCAGTCTGGAGCCGCCTACAATTATGACTTGACTTTTTTGTGGATTTACTGTAAGACCATGTTCTGTGCTCCAGTCAGCAATATGCGATAAGTCTGTGTTTATTAAATTAATTGCTTCAGATAGTTGCCCAGGTGGAGCATGTGTGTATATTTGTAAGTCATCAGCGTAGAGGTGGTAGGATGAAAGAAAATTACAGGCAATGGAGTTAATAAATATTGTGAAGAGTAAGGGAGATAAGACGCCACCCTGTGGCACACCAATAGAAGTGTTGCACCAGGATGAAAATGTATCACTGATGCGCGTACACTGACGGCGGCCAGACAGATAACTACGAAACCAACCAATCACCGTTGGAGATATGTTAAGCGAGCGAAGCATGGCCAGCAAAATGTCAAAATCAACGGTGTTAAATGCGTTACTGAAATCCAGTAAGGCTAGCACCGTGAGATTTCCACCTTCCATGCTTGTTCTGATGTCATCCGTAATATTTATTAGTGCTGTTGTAGTACTATGCCCAGGCCGAAAACCGGACTGGTAAGGATTCAAAAGGTTGTGCCTATTAAGGAAGATGCTAAGTTGGTTGTGAACTTGGCGCTCCATGACCTTAGAGAGGAATGGTAGTATAGAGATTGGTCGATATACGGAGAGGGATGAAGGATTTGCTTTTTTAGGTAAGGGTATGATTTGAGCGTCTTTCCATGCTGAAGGATAGGTGCTACTGGATAAGGAATAATTTAAGATATGGCATATGATGGGAAGAATTGCATCTAAGATAGGCACAATCATGTTACGGCTGACGCAGTCCGTTCCAACAGCATTGGATGTAATTGACAGTATGCTCTTTTTAACATCACAAGCAGCGATTTGATTAAAAGTAAACGGGAGATAATCAGGAGTTGGAAGTGATGAAAGATAATCTAAAGTCTTAGCTTTAGTTGTCCTATTAAAATTAGACGAAGCTGTGAAATGTTGATTCAATAAATCTATATTACAATTTTTGGGTATTGTTTCTTGCTGCGACTTTCCAACTCCAAGTGATTTTAGAAACTTCCAGACTTTAGCTGGATCACCATTTTGAACTGAATCGTGACTATGTTGGCGTTGTGCTTTCCTACACACCCTGCTGCAGAGGTTACGTATGGTAATGTATTTGTCCAGTTTGTCTTGTGTGGGTCGGCGTTTATATTTGGTTTTAGCAGCAGCCTTTTTTGCGATAAGTGTTTTTATGTCCTGTGTAAGCCATGGTGTCGGAAGGTGTTTCAGTCTTATCTCACGCACGGGGGCATGTATATCATATAGTCGCAGTAGCTGGTCAGTGAATATGTGAATTTTTTTGTCTATAGTTTCTGCGGCTACAAGTAGTGACCAGTCGATATTGTTGGCATCCTCCTGGAGTTTGCCAAGGTCCATGCCACCAAAGCAGCGCTGACGAACGACTTTGGGCTTTGCTTTAGGTGTGCGTACTTTGTAGGATAGGTAGAGTAGATCATGGTAGGAAAAATTGTCGGCTTCATATTGACCAAACTTAGCAACATGATTAGTTGAAGATACTATTATGAGGTCAAGAAGGGAGGGAAGACGGTTAGGAACGTGGTGAGTAGCTGTTAGAGGAAGGATAGATAGATTGTAAGAGCCTAGAACGTTGTTAATAGCAGATGAACGTGAATCATTTTTGAGAAGACATGTATTAAAATCTCCCAAAATTATCGTATGATCGTACAAAGAGACAAGATTTTCAAGTAAATTTTCAAATGACGAAAAGTAATTAACGCCTGAAGAATGTGAGTAATAAACACCGAGCAAAACCTTAACCTGGTTAAGCACTACTTCTATGAATATATGTTCACCGGCATTGGATGGTGGTGGTTGTGAAGATAGGTCAAGAACGGTATAGGGGAATTGATCTCTGAGATATATAGCAACTCCACCACCACGCTGTCCTGTGCGGTCGTTGCGTATGAATTGGTAACCCGGTAGTGTATAAGATTTAGAAGGAAGACAAGGCTTTAGCCATGTTTCCGATACAAGAACAGCATGAATATTCTGACTCTCAAAAGACGCCACCATGTCGGGAAAATGAGCCGGAATGCTCTGAGCATTGATGTGAACAACATTGAAGTTTCTGCCAACATCAGAAAATTGCGCCCGAAGTATATCCGGCAGTGAAGGATCCATACATGTTCGATATTGTTTGAGAAGCACTAAGAGCCTCGTAGACGGCATCACATTAAATAAATAAAGATAAAGATAAAGATAAAGGAATAAAGGTATAAATAGACATCTATAGAATTTCAGTTCATCTCACATAATTTTTTTTTTGAAATTCCACTAAAACATTTTATCACTTAGACAACATTTTAGAAATATTCCCGAGAGAGTATATCTGGTACACGGGTAGATTCAGTTATAAATATAAAGTAACTCAGTCTATTTATGTATCTGTCTGTTACTTGTGCACGGTTACTCCTTTGAACAGATCGTAATGAAACTTGAGATCGAGGTAGCATGAAATAAGGACGTAAGCTATTTTTAACTCACAACTTCAAAGATATTAAGAATTTGTGAAAGCACAAATACAATATCGACCTTGCAGTCTGTCTGTCTATGTAACTCAACACAGCGAGGAACTCGGGTTGACTCAGATTCTAAGAAGCACTAAGGGCCTCGTACACGGGATCAAATTTAATGAACCCGTCATAATCGAAATTATAAATGAAGACACTGTAAGTGTAAATAGACTTCAGTATATCGTATTTCATTTCATCTAACTATAAAGTTTTCTGTAATAGAAATCATTTATATTATTTAGCATCGGAGGACTAAGGATGGAACTGTTATTCGCCTTTTACGACCACACACAACGAAGTCATTCATCTTAATTTGCTCGCGCGAATAGTCTTGTCAAAATATGGTTTGAATCTAAATGTGGCGAAGTATTCGTAGTAGAAGTATTCTACTTGGCGTTGAACTCAACAGATCCCACACCCGTCCGCATAGGCGATGACTTGGTCGAGCGCATGGATCAGGTTGGACCTGGGATCTGTACTTCACTTTTCTGGTGACATCGACTACGACGTCAAGGCACGTATTGCCGCAGCGTGGGCCAAGTGACGGGGAAAGGACTGGCATCACATGCGATCCCAAAATGCCAGTAAGGCTGAAAAGGCAGGTCTCCCGAGGAGGGCCAGACCCTAAGGGATGGCCCTGGGTCAGCCAGGGTGCGAAGGATATGTCGAAGGCAACCTCACCTCCGGCCTAGCACCACGGCCCACAGTCGGCGTGCGGTTTTAGTCGGTTTGAGTCCGACATAACCTCCCCTTCCGGCTCCGGTAGGAGAGGTATCCGAGGGGATTTCCGCATGAAAAAAAGAAGAGGCAGGTCTATAAGACGATCTTTAGGCCTGTCCTTTTACACGGCTGAGGGGCGTGGCCGCCATTGGAGCGACACAAGCAGATGCTGCGGTCACTTGAGGAACTCTCGCATCCGCGGTAGCCTTCATGACCTTGACATCACAGATAAAATGCAAGAGAGCCGCTTCCGCTGGTGCGGTCACGTCTTGCGGCAACCACCAAGCTACGTGGGTAACAAATGCCGAAAAGAAGAGGTAGGCCCAAATAGACCTGGCATGACATCGTGGATGGTGATATGCGTGCAAATGATCTAACTACCACGGACAACCAAGATCGTGCGGAGTGGGGAAGGAAAAGCCGGAAGGCGGACGGACCCTGAGCTCCAAGGGCACCATGGCCTCGGGTGCAATCAGGATTGACGTCTCAATATTGATGATGATGGAGTCTTGTCAAAACGCTGTAGTTTTGACAACACTATATTTATTACTGTTTTGATTCAAAACCAACTGCAGAATTGCCAATAATATTACCTGGGCCAGCCGGGGTGCGGGGGATATGTCGATGACAACCTCACCTCCGGCCTAGCACCACGACCCATAGTCGGCGTGCGGTTTTAGTCGGTTCGAGTCCGACATAACCTCCCCTTCCGGCTCAGGCAGGGGAGGTATCCGAGGGGATTTCCGCACAAAAAAGGCAATAATATTACAGTACCTACTATTACTATATATCTCTTGTAATCTGATGTTGGTGTATATGCTCGTGGAAACCTATAATTGGCTGTCTGTCACGTATTTTCGACTGTGTATCTTGTTGTATTGTACGAGTAGCAGTTGGTCTCCCAAATAAATATAAATAAATTAAAAAAAGTACATAATAAAGAGTTGTCTATTTATATATCTATCTATCTACTTATTTTTTAGTTATGCAACAATAACTTTTCATTGTTTAAATGACTTATCAACAATATTACTTGTAGCTGGTAAAAAAAACTTCAAGAAAACATATTACTCAGCCACTCCACATTGTAGCAAACGTGAGGTACTTAATTAAATTGTTCGTAAAAGCACCCAACATTTTGGTTGAACTTCATTTCCATGGAAGTGACTTTTCCTCGAAACAAAATTTCATTTATATTACGCTTTCCGATAGACAAAGTGATCGTATTTATATATGGACTTCTTGCCGTACAGTCAATAACAAAAGTAACGTAGTGATTAATAGTAAAACACTCGCTGGAATATTTACCATGTTTGTTTATTTTATTTGATCGAATATCCGATATTTTGGCGCGAATCTCCCTGCCAGCTCCCATATTTCCTTCTTCCTACAGTCCCGTGTTCTTTAAGCGGGGCGTGAAAAGGCATCTGATGAGGCCGTCAAGCTGAGTGCCACCACTGTTAACGCTTGTTTACGATGGTGACCAGGTAAGTTGGTTTTACAGGTACAGTGACTAACACGTGAGGTTGGATTGGGCCCCAAAACTATTAATAATAATACATAATAAAGTACACTTATCTACAGTATTTATTATAAGTAAACCATAAATGTTTATACATAACTAAATATATCAAGTTAACTTCAACTTATAGACATAAGTTTGCTGCTGACGTAACAGTCCAAGCAACTTTCCACTACATAACCTTACTGGAAAAGGCTAAAGTAATTTCTCCATTTAATTGGCGTAGCACACCCACACCCTTCAGCGCAATGTAGCATATGACAAGCTGAATGAAACTGTGCTACAAAACGCTACGAAAGTGCTACGCATTTTCTTTTGTGTTGGCATGAACTTTTACCTAGAACTAAATATTATGACAGTTAAAAACGTATTCTAATAAACGAAAGGCTTTTTCTAGTGAAACGTGGCTCATTAATATTTTTATGTTTGACTCATATTTTTCACGGTATTCGTTAATTCATTATTTGTGTTATTGAGTGATAAAAGTTATAATTATATTAATTAATTTCGTTCTTACTACCTTTTATCCATCGTATATTCGCACAATTGATATAATATACATTTCATAACTTGTAATATACCTATTCGAGAATTATGTTGGTTGTTTATAGATTAGTATGTAATAGTATTATGTAAGTAACAGTAGTCTTTAAATAACAAGTTTTTAGACAAATCTGTAAATAATATGTGAAACATAGATAAAAATCTTTATCCTATGTTTGCAGTGATATATATTGTTATTTATTTTATTTATTTATTTTATTTTATTTTATTTGGAAAACAAACAGCATTAAAACTATGTAACATAAACACTTACATCACTAAAGACCATTTATGTAATTCTCATTGTATGTTTATCTTTTGCGTGTTTACACTTGTCATTACTAATGTTTTTTTTAATTCCTAAAAAAATTGGAGAGAGTGATTATTTCAATGAATGACTTTCGCATAAACTTTAGAAAATATCACGATAGAGTTACGTTTACAATACTTATTTAAAAAAAGCCGCTATTGAAATTAATTAATTACATATCTGTTAAAACGCTTCATTTAACAAATGAGTATTCAACCTTGGAATTATCAAACTTATCACCTTAAAAGCAGATCACACTATGGCTCAACCACTACAACAATATTCCCTATGTTGTACATAGCTTTTGTAACATCTGAGCAGATCATGTATCCGAATTTAGCTCCTTCAACTCATTCCAGTAAGGTCCTAGCCCGTAACCACTCTATATATATCTACCTACATTCTTAGAGGTTCATTTCATGTTCTAAATTTAAACCAGAGGCGCGTCGGCTTCAATACGCCTGTACACGCGTCTCGAATGATCTATGCAGGATCTGCGTCCTAAAGGTAGTCAAATGCCACCCCACGAAGCCTCCTTACTTTTGAATACAAAATTGGCACAGCTATATTTATATTTCTTATGAATCAAGCTAAATATAATTGAACCATAGTTCATCAGTTGTCAACAGTTCATCGGGAATCAAAACCGGTGTCGTAGTTTAGCAAGATGAATAATCTGTGGGCGCGATCGATACAGAATGCCGCGGCGGGTTGAGGGTAAATGGGGGGAAACGGGGCGGTTGGGACGAGATGGGGATGGTGTGGACGGGGGGCACTGTTTCATTGAGAACGTGTGGGCGGCGAGCGTGGGCGACAGCTTATAAAGCCGCCCGGCCCTCCCTGCCTCCGTGTAGTCGTGACTAGACCGCGATCAGAGTAACACAGAACAGTGAACATGTGCAACATGCGGCTCTCGAGCTTCAGGTGAGTCTTTTATGTAACTTCAATGTTTTGTAAATAAAATTCTAAAAATATAGTCATATTGTTTTAAAATTATTGATGCTGTATTAATATTATTTATTTGGATAGATTTCAGAATTTTTAATATTATAAATTTTCAATAAATAGATTATTAAATTTAAATAGTTTTGTAAATTTGGTTAAACAATAGAAAATTAACGGTGTAAATATTATTGTTTTAGGCTATTATCTATCTTACTTGGCTACTTAGTAGCACAAGCGAAGGCCTATCCCATGCAAAGTTGGCCTATGTATCCTCAAGCTTCACGGGAGTACCCGGATGATGAATATTATTACGCACCTAAAGTTCAGTATTTCTATGACGCCCCAGCAATGAGTGTACCCGAAATGCATGCCCAAGTTCAATACCCGTATATCTATGACCCGTACGGACACTTCGCGGCTGACGAAGCACCTAAGAGACAGGAAGATAGGATAGCAGCCCTACCTATTGGACAGGAGACATGGTTTGAGAGTGACACCACGCCCCGCTGGCAAACCAACGATATCGATGACGTCAGTGCAGCTTTTCTCGACAATTTAATTCTTACTCAGATGGCTCAAGACGCGCAAAGGCGACGCGAGAATGCTCGCGCAGCCTTCCCGCCTGTTGATTACGAGGAGCGCGACGTCGAGGACGAGGACGTCCGCGAGCTGAAGGCTCTAGCCGGACAGCCTCTCTACCACGTACCTAAAACTGTACCTCGATACGATGAAGATGACTACGCATCTGATGATGGATTTATCAACTGGAATGGAAATAAGAGAAGTGTCAAGGCGACGACGGCTGCCCCGGTAACTGCAACTGTAGCCCCTAAAGAAGGTGACAAGGAATTTGTGATGCCGCGACCTGCACAAAACTCACACTCACATGGACATCATAATACTCAGATGAAACGAAATCAAAATGCATTTTACGATACTATTGCGCGATACTTTGCAAACAAATCAGCTAAAACAAACCTACAAGTACGTATATCCATATATTTTAAACCTTTCTAACGTTTTCTTACAAATTTTACCTCTTAAGTAATAAAAATGTGCCCCACGTAGAAGAAAATTTATTACTCGATGTTTTGGAACTAACTGACTTGACTGTAGAAGCCCCGAAGTCTAAAAATAGCATGGCTGGGTTGGGGTGGCGGGTGACACAGTGGCCCCCGAGGCCGGGTCAATCGGTGCCGAGAGGGTGCAAGCGTTAGTATCACCTTAGATCGCTTTATGCTGATCTACTTCTACCTCATACGAATACCTGGAGATGTCTAACAGTACTTTTTTATTTAACAGGATATCCCACAAGGACGAAGAATCGAAAAACGTTTTGTAGCAGGTGATTCCGACCTAGTCGTGGAACTTCGAGGCCTAAAACATCGCATCGCCACTTAAATTGATACATCGGATTATCGCCAACAAATATGAGACTGAGTAATATGTAGAATAATAGCTACACAGCGGCGACAAACACTACGATCGCGTCACCGACAAGCTAAATAGGAAAAACGATACGTGTATACATGTACCCATTTCATAAAGTTTTGTCGTCCACAGTAATAAGTAACGTTGTGTCAATGATTATAATATTAATGTAAAAAAAAAGTTTAGAAGATCCTTTTCTATCTCTATAAATACATACTTTCAGTACAGTACTAGTCGTAGGTATGTAAAAGTGTGAAATACGGATAAATGATGGTACAAAATGTGACTATAATCCCATTTAACAAATGAGTTGTTGACTGAAATATGCATGATAGTTTTTTAAATAAAATGTTGCTCCCTTCAATTGGCAGCTGCTAGCACAATGTGTGCTCTTTGTAAATATATATGTGTAGGTACTGATCGTCTAAGACTTATAATTATTTAGATAGAAGTCAATGCATCAAAAAATTAAACATAAGGTATTATTAAAACTATTTTCAAATTTTGTATAAATCAATTGCAGATCTTACTGTTTTTCTACATAACGCCTAAGTCAAAATCATCTTAATGAAGAAATATTGTGAAAATTGGTCTTCGCTGTGTTAAAGTATGTTATATTAAGTAACTATTCGTTAAAAGCACAATGTATAGAATTTGGTACATTACTTCTTTATACATAGTTTTATTGGCCTATCAGGAAAACATTGTAATTTCTCTCAGGTGCTAATTCGTGGTAAAGCGACGTGAATAGAGATCAAATTGTGCAAAGAAACAAAATGATCAGATAAATAATGAACAGAACCCTCCAAATAATGAGTTCTTCAAATTTTGTTTTTTTTTTAAAGGACACGTCAATTTGACTTCTCCTCGCCTGATGGTAAGCTAAAGATAAAGTTAAGTCAATTAAAAAGGGTCACAATCATAAACATGTACCATGTTAACAATGGTGGCACTCAGCTTGACGGCCTCACCAGATGCCTTTTCACGCCCCGCTTAAAGGACCCGGGACTGTAGGAATCTTGTATACGAAATCATTCAAAAATGTCTAATGATCATCTTGTTTCTATTCACTTCTTGATTTCTACTCCCCATTTTACAGTGTTTTAAGTTAAACGTGTTAACGGTCGGGCTATGCAGACAATACCACAAACGAACTTTGCAAAGCAAAACATATAGTATATATAATATATATCCTATTTATCTGTAAGTGTGAAGATTCTCTCGGGAAGCAGAGGATACGTGATATTTTAGCTTTACTGCTTCTTAACTAACATTTATAATGCAATTGGTCTATGAGACCGATAAAAACACTAAAAAAAATCTACTTTGTTATTCTTTTATCTATTTGCTAATGTTATATCCAGAAATTACTACTGTCCATTATTAGAGAGTTTTGTACCCACACTTTCGACCATCCTAAATGTCTCCATCATTCATCATCTATAAGATCGAGTAAGTAAAGTATCTTTCAAGTACATATCTGTTTAAAGTAAAGTCAAATTACTTCTCTAAATTAAACCTAACCAATTCTTTAAATTAGTTTGTAATGTTGTGTAAAGTATTACTAGTTGGTGTTAAACGTTACAAAAAATATAAAATAAAATAGTTAATTACAGTGTTAAGGTTATCTACTTCAAGTATTTTGTTTGTAATATTTGCCTAAAAGCAAATAAAAGGATTTCTACCAGAAATTGACTTCTCAATAATTAAAACCGTCAAATTGTTTGTAATGATTTGTCCATTTGGTATTTATATGCCGTTTTGTAAAATATTGCTCAGAAGATTGTCTATCGGTAGATACATGGCATTATCATGTGCATCTGTGTACTTGTATTTTATATAGTCACTACAATATTTTAATAGATAGGTATTTTTTTAATTATTGCCTACTTGTAACTGAAAATGTACCTATGGATACAAATCCGAACCCTAGCGAATATGACATTGTATCAATATAAATGAAAAAATAAATTCAATGAGTGAAAATAAACTTTTTTTTTATTTCTCTTCAATAATCAAGCTTTTTGTGAAGTAAGGTAGCTCCCAGAAGGAATTTATCCCAATTCAAGTTACCGATCACTTAAGCTTCAATACTTTGTATAACATAATAAACAGAATATAATTATAAAATAATACATACTAATGTTAAGCTTTTATGATTACAAAACACTTATTACCTTAATTATTTACTGATTTATTACAAGTTAATGTGTTCAGCAACTTTTGAGGGTGACTTTTTAGGACACAGTCTGGCTCAAAAGATAGGTAAGCCTGAAACAGACGTTAAGCAGCATTATAACTGTATTCATATAGTTTATGAGTTTATCAGAGACATTTCCTACCATTTTTAGTTCACAATATCTTTCTACTCTTAGGCCCGTATTCTAGAATGACACTCAGCCTGGATCGCGATGTCAGATTGATAGTTTGACATATTGCTTATACAATCTGTCCTCAGATAAATCGCGAGTGTCATCCTAGAATATGAGCCTTAGCCTCCTTTTCACTCTATAGGTAACGACGCGCGAGTGTCCAAAACTTTCGAACTATGATAACACTTTACCGTTAAGTAAGCCTTTGCTACCTTAATAATATAAAAAGATTATTAGAGACCGCCGGACAGTAGCCACCCTAGCCAGAGGGACTGATGACCTAGAAAATGTGGCTAGGACCTAAAATAGCTGTGAAATTCTTCCAGTTTCAAACGTATTTTGAAAGTGAAAATCACACCTTAGGACATTTAGGAATTTCGTAATGATTTTCTCAGTGATGCAGCGGTAGGGACCGTGCCGTTTTGACTGCTGAGCCGGGTAAATAAATAATTTCCTTAGCAACTCAGATGAAAATAATATAGGCTCCCTCATTTTTTTGCGAGGGCTTACCGTGAGGGTTTTTAGTCTGTAGGAGTCCGCTATAGCATCCATGAAGGATTTTCCCTCATGGTAAAAATAAATAAAAAATAAGTCACCCTCATTTTTGGGAACCGAAAAGAACTAAAGAAATGATGTTATTTTAATTCACCTATGCCTACGCCACAGAATAATAGGTAGGTTAGCCAAAGCTCACTGGAGACTTTTAGTGGTGTCACTGGGAAAGTTAAAGGCTTAACTATCCTGTTTTGTCTTCTACACTGATGGCAGAGAAACTCGCTGTGCTTACAGGGTCTGCAGTACGAGTGTGACTCCCTGGCGTTGTCCCGTGTTGCACACGTCCATAGGCCATGGTAACCACTTTTCATCAGGTGGGCCAAATACTTGTCTGCCAACGAAGTAGTATAAACAATCCATACTAATCCATACTAATATTATAAATGCGAAAGTAACTCTGTCTGTCTGTCTGTATGTTACGCTTTCACGCCAAAACCACTGAACCGATTTTGATGAAATTTGGTATAGGGATAGTTTAGACCTTGAGAAAGGACATAGGCTATGTTTGGTCGCGATAACCGACATCCACGCGGGCGGAGCCGCGAGCAAAAGCTAGTATTATAAATGCGAAAGTAACTATGTCTGTGTGTCTGTCTTTCTGTCTGTCTGTACGTTACGCTTTCACGCCTAAACCACTGAACCAATTTTGATGAAATTTGGCATAGGGATAGATTAGACCTCGAGAAAGGACATAGGCTATGTTATATCGCGATAACCGACATCCACGCGGGCGGAGCCGCGGGTAAAAGCTAGTAGAGTATAAACTGGCTAGCCTACACCTTCTAGGAATTATAAGCGTGAGTAATAAATAAATAAGGTGGTTTTTCCCCAATGTATTTCGAATTTAAAAGTTAGCATAATAAATGCTATAAAAAAATCATTCTAATAAGATGAACCTATGTCCAAATGTCAAACGGTTAGTTGCGCCACAATTTTTATTAAGTACTTTCTCAGACAACTTTGGCACAATAGATATGGTTTCAAAAAGGTTTCAAGATGGCGACAGTCTCAGTTATAGCGCTCAAAGTAAAGCTTAATATTTACGTACCTGTTAGATACTTAGAAGCACTTTGAAACTGATCGAGGTGCATAATAAGTACTTATAGTGGCCGGTTACTAGCATATCGATCGTGGCGACCCAATGACCTAATTCCTTGAAGAGAAAAGTATTAGATGGAACGGTTTATTTCAAGAAAATATTTATCTAAATGCTTGGTAGTCAATGCTAATATTGAAATTAAAATATAGAGTCGGCTGTAGTAAAATTGACTAAATTAATCATATTATTCGAGAAGCACTACTAGATTAAATTAGATCATTATTGTAAGTCCAAGGCGGAGGCCCTGCCCCTGAGGCTGTCCTCGGGGATCCGTATCCGTGCTATGTCCATAAATATAATTCCGAGTCCGTTGACTTTCTCAGTCTTAATCAACAGGTTGCTAACTAACCGGTTTACGGTGTGTTAGTTATAGAATAGAATAATGGGATGGGGTTAATCCGAGATATGAGTACATTTGTACACAAATACTCTTCTGTTCGCACTAGTGGCAGGATTTACCTATAAACTGCCGTTTTTATGGATGGCTTTCGAACCCATTTTTTTTATATGCCACAGAATAAATATAAACATTTATTTATATATTATAGCTACGTTTTCCTTTCTTTATTGTTGTGTTCAAGCGTCACGTGAAAAAAGTCGACAGGTCCAACTGAAAATTTGGTTAAAGATTCATTAACAGTGTGGCAAAGAAACTGAATTAGATCAATATTTTGTTATTCAGTTAAAACACAGTTTACCTACTTATTTCAATGTTTTGTGTGAGTGAATTAATAATATTTTTAACTCCTGCATTTTTTTACGTTTACTTTAAAATATGGTGTGAGTTCCGACACAGTTTAACTTTCCCTGAGACTTCCGTTTGCCACAACTCGGTATTTAAGAGGGTCAGTGCAGTTGATCCAGATATAGGTATAGGTATAACACCATCACCAATGCAAGTGTGGGTGGTCACACTTTTAATTTTACACAATTTCTCAGGTCAAGTGGGGGAAACGTGTCACCGCACCATTTTCCACTATCATAATTCTCTGAGCTCTTTCCCCACTCAGTTGGCATGCATCGGCTTTCCAGTCTATGATGAGGTTGAACTTCGATTTTTCCGTGAAGATACTGACTAGTCTAGTCGGACTAGTTAGACTTTTGAGAGGTCCTACATATAGTTGCAAAACTTCTGAAAAATTCCGGAATACTTCTGGGAAAGTTTCTTTAACTCAGAATTATTCAAAATGAATTTAATTAAGTTTTTTTTTGCTGATATATCGTATTTTGCATCGATCGTCGATCGCCGCCGCCGCTGCCCCTCGGTGCGTCCGCCTAAGCCGCCGCACGCGCCCGACTGCTACGCGAGTGCGTGCAGGCGATGGCTTTGCGGGGTGCGGTAATAGGGGAGATGCTCCCTGGAGAAGTTTTCCCTCGCCCCGCGAGAAAGATTCGTACCCCGCAATCGAATGTTTCCGCCGAATATTTCGCCAGAATAATTCAATGGGAATAAACGTGTTTGTTTGTGGTGTGGTGGGTGAGTTAATTATTGTTCAGTGGAACATACCTAGGTAAAATATAAATGTTTATTTTATTATAAATGGGATTGATTAAGTATATTCTGATAGGATTTTTATAGATTAACAGGATTTTTATTCTTCTGTTTTAGGTAGGTATGTACCTACTTATTTCGAAATCGAATGCTATCTTTATATTAGTGCCAGTTGTGGAATAAAAAACCAGGTCATAGGTATTGGATTTGTTTTTTGAAAAAGGGTTACCTATTTTTAGGTTAGTTTGTATGTAGCTGGTATGTATTCGCGAATCGCATAGGTAGGTAATTAATACTTAACGCGTATAATATGGCCCAGTCAATAAAAACAAGTAAAGGCAAACCTTGCAAGCGAACATGTTTTGATGCGATTTTCAGAAAAGTATTTGTTATACTTAGGAGCAGGTTTTGGTATGTTAACCGACTTCAAAAAAAGGAGGTTATGAGTTTGAAACGTACGTATGTGTGTATGCCTGCGATTATCTTGTGTTTGGCTGAACCGATTTTCATGCGTATTTCAGGAAGGTATTTACTATACTCAGGCCTGTCTTTCTACGTTAACCGACTTCAAAAAAGGAGGTTATGAGTTGGAACCGTATCTATGTAATGTATGCATGTTTGTCCGTGATTATCTCGCGTATGGCTGAACCTATTTAGATTCGGTTTTCAGAAAAGTATTTATTACACTCAGGAGCAGATTTGGTATTATTGATCGACTTTAAAAAAGGAGGTTATAGGTCTGAGCCCTATATATGTACCTACCTATGTTTGTCCCAGTTTGTCCACGATCATCTCGCGTTTGGCTGAATCGATTTTGATGCAGTTTTCAGAACAGTATTAGTAGTCACTTAAATAAATGTTGAAATAAATATGTTTGTTTGCTTGCTTGCAGTCACAACCATAAGCTACAACTAAAGAAGATTAACTTCCAAGCGTGAAATAGGTTGGAAGGTCGATTTTCCTCGTTTATTTTTTACAGTTGTAATATTCACAAAGTTTCGGAATATTTCGGAATACTTCCGAAGCATTCGAAGGGAATGATTCGGATTTTTTCCCGCCAGCATCTATAGTCCTACACCATCTTCTTACTTCTTAATTCTTAATTCTTTATTGCACACAAACAGTACAGAAATCATACATAAAACATTTCAAAGAACATGTACAAAGGCGAGCTTAACTCAAAATGAGGTCTCGAGTTCGAATGTTCGTGAAGGGGGATGTGAAGTGTACATAAAAACAGATAAAATAAATGAAAAAAAAAGAAAAAAAGGAACATGAATAAGAAAGTGTACCTAAACAGGTACATTATACACAATACACACATATTATAGCATACATAATCATATTCATACATACATACATACATACATACATATACATACACCTAAGCATAATAATAAATAGGTACACATATACATGTACCTACATATATACAAACTATACACATACATAGACTTAGATAAATACGTACATATATAGATATTAACAGACTACATTATTATGTCAGGAAATGTTCCCTAGTTCTTCCACTACAGCAAGTTATTTTATTTGGAAGGTACCTACATTTTATTTTGAATTACCTTTTTGTTAACTAAATATGTGTAAACAAATAGATTACCTATGAAAGATAATGCGGTGCATATTTTAAGTGTCACACAAAATAATTATGCTTTAGACAAAATATTTTTCCATTATTTCTGCTATTAGCATGAGAATGGTGCATGAGAACAGAGATTTTCATACAAATAAGCATTTTACATACATTATTATAACGCATTAAATAAACGAGCAGCTTAGTGATTATTATGATGACTTGTTAGTAATTATAATTATAATTAGTGAAGGTGACACAAATCATGGTTCTATTTTTTATTTATGTAATAGCTGTTGCTCTCAGCTTCGCCCGCGTGGTTATATATTCGTATCTGCGCCATTTTCTTCCCATAAGAACCTTCTACTTCTAATAGAAATCTTAGAAAAATATGTATCAAATCTGTCAAGACAGTAACAGAATTTTTTTATACACAAAAAGACATTCTTTACAGTGGTTTCAGGGCGCTACCAACATTATTAGGTCCAAGTTATCTTATCTGCAAGTAAGTGCAGTTGCTAAATAAGTGAAAAATCGACAAACCAATAAAAAACAAAGGACCTCGGACTCTGAAGTGGGGACATAACTGGGAAATCCCTAAGAGAACGATAATATTGAGATATTACTATTAGAGGCATCGGGATATTTACCATGTTTTATTGTTACGAGTTTCCGTTTATAATTAGGATTATTTGTACTTTAGATGGTGCACAGGAACTCGTTATCAGGCATGTGTAACGACCCTTAATTATGACCACACCTTTCTGTAACACCCTGTATATTCTGATAGCTCTAATAATAATACGAGTGACCATGATGGTTTAAATACCTATATTGAGTATATTATTTATCGAACGTATAACGCTACCCGTGACCAGAGGATTGGCATTACCATTCAACGTGGCAATACCACCAGCCTTCTGACCACCCTCAGGGTTGATGTCGATGAAGAGGAATTCTTTGACGCTTGAACCTACAGGTTTGCATTGCAGATAATTATTATGTAATGTATGTTCGAAGGCGCACAGCTATAGATACAATAAACTACCTAACCATTTCAAAAACTGTGAAAGTGTGAGTGCTTTCAAAGGTAAACTTAAGGCGAATGTACATGCCTTTTAGGTCTACTTTTAAATGCATGTGTATGAGTACATACTGTGCAATAAATGTGTGTTGTGTTGACATCCCAGCTCGCCAGATGCAAATGTTAATACTATTTTAATTAAGTTATATCACTATGTATCTCATTTTAAGAGAACTACTGTTGTTCTTTTGTAATTGTAATTGTGTTCACCGTCTGTTCTTATGAGAAATAAAGTAATATAAACCGAAATGAAGTAAAATTATCGAAATGCATGTTTATTTTAATTAAATTTAAAAAGGTTCAGCTTATATTTTTATTTTATCTACCTAGAAACCAATTTTATATTCTAGTTCAGTACTAAGAAACCGATAGTAAAATACAATATTTAATTTTCAACAAAGCTTCCTACGCATAGCGGTAACCTTTGACATTTCAGCACCACGCCCACACGGCTTCTACTTAGGTAGATACTTTATTTTCATTTCATGGTATTTCTCGTGAAAATTTAATAACTACAAATGTATTATGTATTAATTTTTTTTTTTTTCATACAACCGATCTATCTGTGGGTGCCTGAT
This sequence comes from Eilema sororculum, assembly GCA_914829495.1. NCBI lineage: Eukaryota > Metazoa > Arthropoda > Insecta > Lepidoptera > Erebidae > Eilema > Eilema sororculum. Next base: position 11,720,675 of record OU618542.1, read on the forward strand.
GCTTAGATAATAATTATTTCGATATTTAATCCATTTATCCTGCAGGTACCTTTACTACCTACCTACCGTTCTGGGGCCCCACGAAAGTCTTCAGGGTCCAAGAAGTCCAACCACGCTTACAGAACAGAAATATACACCCGCTGATTGACAAGCGAGATTTTTTATTAAAAAAGACTTTTTCGTTTGTTAGGTATGTTTCAACCATAGTATACAATGAGCTTATGGTTTCAACGCAATTGATTGAGTACCTATGAGATTATGAAAAGTCCGAAAAACATCGGAAAAAAAAAATGAAGAGTCTTCATAATCTGAAGAGATAAGACCAGAAGTCAAGATAATTGACAGCCACACGGTCCACGCCGGCAAAACCGCGGGCATAAACTAGTAAACGAATAAAAATCTCATTTCAGTTTTATTATAAGTCTAGTTTTATTTTCTTGATAGCAGGCAAGGGAGTGGGTGAGTTCTTCGTGTCGTCTATTTATTTCTCTTATTTGAGTCACAACTGGAATTCGTAAGTTGTTTAGATGTGTGCTAATAATTTCATTTATGGTGGTGTTTTGAACAATCCTACTAATTTTCAGCTGGGTGCGAATTATTGTACGTACCCTCACTCCTTTAAATTTGTTTAGATTATCCCGACTATAACGCCTACATCAGTCATCAGTCATCAGCCCGTAGCAAACCGCCTAGCCATAGCTGTCAGTTCTATTTTCTTTCTGAATATTTGGGTATTATTTGAATTAAGTAGGTAATATAAGGGTAGATTCTTTTTACTATTACCTAATTTTATTGAGACTTGATTATAACTACACTTTGCCGTGAAGACGAAGAATACAATACTATAGAAACTCCAATCTTGTGCCAAAACAATAAAGTTTACGACATTGTTAGCAAGTAAACTGCAGCATTGTACCTACAAGTTGTACCGAACTTTGTTGACATTAAAAGATAAATGAAAAGATCCAAGATTATAATATGTTACTAGCTGTCCCGGCGAACTTCGTACCGCCAATTTTCCTACCCTCGTGGCGTCAGATCCCGTTCCCGCTGCACCATTTAGGGGGATGAAAAATAGATAATAATTAAATGGTTATTGATCATTTTTCTACCGGAAAGAAAAAATGATTAAATTACTAAAATGGCTATTAAAAAATAAGGGTTGATCGTAGAAGGGTGAAAATTGAGGATTGTATGTATTTTTGTATGTTGTATCATAAAAAAATAGAAATTAAAAATTTTGTCTAAAAAATAAAAAATAAAAATTTTGGGGTGGACTACCCCTAACATTTAGGGGGATGAAAAATAGATGTTAGCCGATTCTCAGACCTACTCAATATGCTCACAAAATTTCATCAAAATCAGTCAAGCCGTTTCGGACGAGTATGGCAACAAAAACTGTGACACGAGAATTTTATATATTAGATGACACTCTAGACGCCAATCTTGCCTTCGTGGATATATATGCAGCTGAAGATTGTAAAACAGCTAATTTCTTCGTCAACACTCAGATAAGTACCATCTTCTATTCCGTATCCACCTGCAATTTTTTATTTATTAATAATGAATAATAACGTAGAAAGGTAAGTATGGACAGCCTCTGTGGCGTGGCGGTAGTGCACGCGACTGGCACGCAGGAGGCGCGGGTTGGAATCCCGCTCAGTGCAAATATTTGTATGCATGAATATGGCTATTTGCATTGGTCTGGGTGTTTCTATGTATAATATGTATGTCTTTACAAAAAAAAGTATAGATATAAGTTTGTTTTTCTGCATTCTACATTCCATAACACAAGTTATAAAAGCTTACCATGGGTCTAGATAGCGTTGTGTAGAATGTTGAGGAATATTCAGGAATTATATATGATTCATATATCTTGGAACAAATGTGCTCAACATGTGTTCTTTACTCACAGTACATATTTCTAGGATGTATTTTGAATATAGCACGGGATACTACCTACTGCGGTGGACGAGCTTAAATTATTGTTACAAAACCATCTGCTATTATTTTACAAAACAATCTGCTAGCGCCAGGCCCTAAAAATATCGCGCGATTTAGTTTCAAGATATATGAATCCATCTAGGTATATGTATCTATATGTAGGTACCTACCTACTATTACCATTATGTATTACGTTTTTAAATAGAACACATACTATTTTATGTCCTTTTATTTTATGTGTAAATATTTTATTGTGTTCCGTATCAAATATACAGAATAAGATCAAGATTGTTTAGATACGTTTAGTCAAGTACCTAACAGAGTGGAGTATAGGTACTTATTTTTAGAAATTTCACCAAATGAATAGGTAGGTAGGGTAAGCAGGGGGAATGGCGTTCACTTAAGGCAAACACGGTAGGTATATTTTTAAAAATATCTATTAAAAATCAAGATTAAGAAATGTAACAAAGTCTTTAACTGTCGAGTAATCAACATTTTAATAACAAAAGCATATAAGTATCTTTTACTTACTATTATTAGGAAAACTTAAAAAAAAAACATGTTTGAGCGGCATTGCCCCTGCCTTTGGGTAATGCCGCTCAGGGTTATGAGTGATGTTTTCTAACATGTTTTTTTGGAATGTAATAAGTTAGGTGCATTTTAATAAATATATTAATGAGATCAACCTTGTATTTTTTTTATACAATAGAAGTAAAGTCTACAATAACAAATTGGCATTAATTATTAAGCTCCCAGTTCGCAGAAGGTGCGGCGATACCACAACTTGTTATTTATTTCTGAATTCCACGCGCATAAATTTATTTGTTATAATTTTTTTTTGTCTGCATTCATTTCGTCATCACTGCCATTTTCGCAGTCGTCTTCTTCTTAACTCTCCGAAGAACTTTCTTGTATAATAAGTCACTACGGGGTAATGGCGTTCGGCTGAGCGGTAAAACCCCAAACGGTCGTTTCATAAATAATTTGAAAGTAAAAAAAACCATACTTACCCACTTATTGAAAATTTATTTTGCTATCACAAAATTGAATAGTTTTACTGTCAGAAAAGTATAAGTAAAAACTAATTAACAACTATAGTTCTTAACTTACCAACAACAAAACGTTACCAAAAATTACATCAGTGCGGCCACAATCAAAGAAACGCACTTTACAGTCGCATGACATGCGTTGACTGGCCGTTTGCATCTCAATCTGTTAGAGGCCTCTACCCCCCGTATCTCACACGGCGTTTCGTTTTGCTACATTGCATTTTGTCAGAGTTACAGAGGTGAGCGCCATTACCCAGTGGGTGTTATTACCCCTGCTTACCCTACAGTGTCACACAAAATTCTTTCCTTTTCATTTTTACAACATAGGTAGTAGGAATTTGACCTGGGCGGCAGCATCTCCCCTGCGTGAGTGGCTCTGCCATCTCTCTAATGTACCTAGGTACTTACTACTTAGATTTTTCAAGCAATAATTCGGTCTACTGATTTATTCATAACTTAGCTCCGCGTATTTCTATTTGCACATAATATCCATAGCTGGTCTTATTCTCACATATGGTTCATCATCGATCATTGGGTTTATAGAAACCAGATCTTCAAACTCAAACTCAAACTCAAACTCATTTATTCAAAATTGTGTAGCACTACTACAGCTTTTTGACGTCAAATTCTGCTTAAAACTAAGTTTACCACCGCTTCCTAGGCACCAGTGGAGAAGAAACGGCGCAACAAACTCCACTGTAGCATTTTCTGGACGTCAATTTACAAAAATAAAAGTAAGTTCTTAAGACTAAATATGGACGAATGTACACATGTCTCGTGTCAAGATAATTAAAGTATATAAAAAAAATTTATAATAAAATAATTAACCTAAGTTAACAAAAATAAATAAAAAAAGAAGTTCGCGTTCCTATTTAAACATTATGCCGTAGTTACAGCAATTTAGGAGGGGCCTGCACCATGCTCAAGCCAGACATTTTTGTCTTTAAGGTAATCATCTGTCCTATAGTATGCTTTTTTACATAAGGTGGTCTTCACAAAGGTTTTAAATTTATTGTCAGGCATACCAAGGACTGATTCAGGCAATTTATTATAAAAACGTATACCACCCCCCCTAAAAGAATCACTAACTCTGCAAAGCCGATAGCATGGAAGGAGCAGTTTATTTTTATTGCGCAGATTTCTGTCTGTAATGTCACTTACTTTTGTAAAATTAGATATATTTTTTCTGACATACAGTATATTTTCGAGTAGGTATATATTGGGAAGCTACAGTTAAAATATTAATATCTTTAAATCGTTCCCTAAGAGAATCTCTCTCTTACCTTCGGACTCCAAACCAATCTCAGGGGCACTCCCTAAAATTTTTAATGGTTGTGAAGAGTGACTTCCGTCTGGCCACCAATACCGGCAGTGCAGGCTGTCAGGGAATGTCGGCCAGCTGAAGTCACTCTTCATAACCATTAAAATTAACAGAGGTGAAAAGGTGTTGAATTTTTTTCAACCTATAGTAGGTAAGTATGTAGGTAACATAAGAATAAAATATTATATATTTATAAATCACGTATAATTTCGTGATCTTGCAATTATGTGTGTAGTCTGCAGTGCAGAAGGATGAATTTGAACATAACTAACACAGTACTAGCTTAGAAAAAGTACATAATTAATAACGTTATTTACGGTACAGTGCGGTATATACTTACTATTTTATTTTCCAAAATTAGTGTGAATTCAAGTTTTTATATGTAAAAGTCGTGAATTTTCAAACAGAACGTCTTGGACAACGCACACAAGTGTAGGAAAGTGGCATATAACAGTGAATTGTGACTTTTCGAGTTGGTTTCAAGTCTTCCTAGGAAGCTTCTAGTTAAGTCCCCACAACTTTACTGAGGTAGCAATTACCATTCATCGTCATGGTCATTATCATTATCTTCGTCATCATCATTATCATCATCAAGAATCATTCCAGCTTATGATAAAACTATAAACTGATAAGGCAGCATGGTCATAGTACCTTAGCCTTTTCCGAAAGCAACGAAAGAAACAAAAAAATAACGTTATGTCAATATTATCAATATTGTCATTATTGTCAATGTCTTGTCAAAGTCTTGTCAATATGATGTCATTGTCACTACAAAGTTTGTGGAAATCAAAACAAATATGTAGTTGATGAATTTTTATTGTTTATTTTCGTTTGAATTTATGAACGAATGTGTGTGAAAGTTAATTTTATGCATGTGTAGCGCGTCTCTAAATCTATGAGGGTGTTTTTGTCTTCAAGTTATTTAACATTCACCATATCACTATAAAAACCGCTAAAGTTCCCGTTATAGTGCGGGCGTAACTTAGATTCCACGTCAGTAGTGTTTATTATTTATTTTGTAGATTGATCGTGATGGGTCGTTCTAAAGGATACCAGGATTTGGATGACAGTCATGTTCGCCCCCGATCGCCAGGTCCGGCAATGCCTCCCCCTCAAGAGATTGAAATGGCATCAGTGTCAGTGGTCCCTGACGGTAAGCTGGTGTTCACTTTTAGTATGTAATCAATCAAATCAAAGTAAAAAATGAAGGCAACGCACCTGTGACTCCTCTGGTGTTGCGGGTGGCCATGGGCGGTGATCGCTTACCATTAGGCGATCAGTCTGCTCGTTTGCCTCCATATTCAGTAAAAAAAAAAACCATCGAATTATCACTAACCTACCAAGTGAAATATCATGAAAACCTGTGAATTATGAGTTAAGGAATGTATTTGTTAATTAGAAAATTTTATACATGGTATAAATGCATGTAAGACTTTCTTAGTATAATGTTCCATCACTTGTAAACAAACATGTAATATTATTATATATAGACTCGGCAATAGACTACCACTGATTCACAGGAGAGTGCTAAGAAACTTCCCTTTCAAAATAGAAGCCATTCTTAAAAAGATTTTATCTATAACAATTTGAAAAAAATACTTTGCTATTCAATTATTCTGCCCTTATCCTGTTAATTATCCGACTGCCGAAGGAAGGAGGGTAATGTTTTTCGAGACTATGTATGTATGTATATCCATTTATTTGGCAAGCCCTACAGCCTGAACGGCTTGACGGATATGGACATGTGAGGTGTTGGTTCACTGTGATTGTTCTTTGTTTTTAAATAAAAATTTGGTTTATGATTTACATAATACTAGCTTATGCACGCGGCTCCGCCCGCGTGGATGTCGGTTATCGCGTCAAAACATAGCCTATGTCCTTTCTCAAGGTCTAAGCTACCCCTATACTAAATTTCATCAAAATCGGTTCAGTGGTTTAGGCGTGAAAGCGTAACATACAGACAGACAGACAGACAGACAGAGTTACTTTCGCATTTATAATATTAGTATGGATATCGCCGTCCCCGAAGAATCAAAGAATTTTTTCTTAATTTGAATTGTTTTAGTCAAATTTGCCTAACACCTGTCAAAATTAAGATATTTAAAGAATAAAACGTTAGTGTAAATGAATCATCATCAAAGTTCTACTCTATGTCATTTTATTCTCCGTTCAGTGTGATCAGAAAGAAATATGATACTACTTATCATTTTCTTCTATGAGTTTTTGGGAAGGGAGACTATAATTCTATTACTATCAATTGTCAATATAACAAGTGAGGATACGTTTTGGTAATATTATAATTATCCTTTTATTCCCGTTCTTTTAGGCCTGTCTTAAATCTTCGAATACCATTGTAATTTTTCGCAACTCTGTAAATAACAGAAAAAAATTACCAAAAAAATTAAGTAGATGTATTAGTAGATGTTAGCTTTGAGGAGATGACTTTAACTTGCAAAATATTCAAATCAAGAGTACGATGGTGTATAAAACACCAAGAACAGATTAGCATGGATATTTTAGCATCTCATCATTCAAATAAAGATTTTAAAAACTTCTGGAAGTACACAAAGAAAATAAACAATGGGCCTATCCATGCGGAAAGTATTAATAGTATAAAAAACAACAAAGAAATCGCAAATCTATTCATGCATGAATTTAAAAGTGTTTCACCGATGGCACAGGTATTGCAGGGGAACGATGCTGTGGCAACAAGTTTGAATCCGTGCATGATGTTAACATGTAAAGAAATTAAAACTGCAATTAAAAGTATGAAAAAGGGCAAGTCTCCGGGGCATGACGGGCTCAGCATCGAACACCTGCAATATGCCGGTGTACATCTGCCCAGAGTACTAACTTTGTTATACAATCTCTGCTTTAGTCATCGATATTTGCCAAAAGATTTGATGAAAACCATAGTGGTGCCTATTGTTAAGAATAGGACAGGAGACATCGCGGATAAGGGTAATTATAGACCAATATCATTGGCTACTATTATAGCTAAAATATTGGACAGTGTGCTCGACTCATATCTCGCTAGACATCTTAGTCTGCACGATGCACAATTTGGGTTTAGACAAGGGTTGTCTACTGAAACGGCCATATTTGCTTTGAAGCACACTGTCCAGTATTATACACGTAGAAAAACTCCGGTATACGCGTGTTTCCTGGACCTGTCCAGGGCATTTGACTCAGTGGTGTATGATAAATTATGGGCAAAGCTTGGGGAGCGGGGTGTCCCTGCTGACCTAATTGAAATACTAGCATACTGGTATGGTAATCAGTCGAACCAAGTAAAATGGCAAGATGCACTTTCTGAGTCGTATGGGCTAGAGTGTGGAGTCAGGCAGGGAGGCCTTACCTCCCCTAGGCTTTTTAATGCATATGTGAATGGGCTGATTGAGGAGCTCAGCAACACCTATGTAGGGTGTCGAATTGATGACGTAAGTCTCAACAATATTAGCTATGCGGACGACATGGTGTTGCTGAGCCCGTCAATCGGTGGCATTCGAAAGTTAGTAGCCATATGCGAAAGATATGCCACTGAACACGGGTTGCGTTATAATTCTGCAAAGAGCGAGCTGATGGTTTTCAGAGGAACAAACAAAAGCCCACTGTATGTACCACCAGTTACACTAAATAGTTCGCCATTGACAAGAGTTAGCAAATTTAAGTACTTAGGACATATTGTTAGAGAAGACTTAAAGGACGATTGTGATATTGAAAGGGAGCGTAGGGCGTTGTGTATGAGGGGTAATATGATGGTTCGCAGGTTTAATAAATGCTCAATACCTGTTAAAATAATGCTATTCAAGGCTTTTTGCCAAACCTTCTACACAAGCAGCCTGTGGACCACGTATACCCAGAAATCGTACGGCACCCTACGTGTGCAATATAATAACGCCTTTAGGATGCTGATGGGGCTCCCCCGAGGCTGTAGTGCATCCGAAATGTTTGCAGCGAGAAGAACAGACGACTTCTTTGCTCTCATGCGCAAAAGAGTGGCCTCGCTGGTGCACAGGCTGTGGGCGAGTTCTAACAGCATGCTGAAGGTGTTCGCGGGCAGGACGGAAGGACCTGTGATGGGTAGGTTCACCAGGTTGCACGTTGAACGTGGGACCTGATGAACTTATCTGCAGAATAATAAAATTTTGTACCACATACTAACATAGATATAAGCTAAAATTGTTACTAACCAAAATGAGCCTATGTTGCTAGAAAAATAAAATATTTATTATTATTATTATTATTAACACTCAAAGATCTCAAAAATTACATAACAGCCAGATCCCAGATTCAGCCTTGGATGTGTCTGGAATGTGGCAATAGGCTCACCCCCTATTACGTGGGACAGAATCCAATGATTGATGAAGTGAGGGTGTATATTCACCTTTGCCTAACCCTCCGGAATATAGAATATAGAAATAAAAAAAAAATAATCAATCAGCAAGGGTATGGGTTTGCAGATGAATTGAGGCATTTTTTTTATTTTTTTTCGTGCGGAAATCCCCTCGGATATCCCCCCTGCCGGAGCCGGAAGAGGAGGTTATGTCGGGCTCGAGGCGACTAAAACCGCACGCCGACTGTGGGTCGTGGTGCTAGGCCCAAGGTGAGGTTGTCATCGACTTATCCCTCGCACCCCGGCTGACCCAGGGCCATCCCTTACGGTCTAGCCCTCCTCAGGATGAATTGTGGCCTTGAATATCTTGATGAAGCCCTGCAGACTCAATATAATTCGAAGTTTATTGATGTAATATTTATCATATAACGTGTTTCAGATACTTTCACTGTCACTCAAGCTGTGAACGCTCTCGGTTTTGGTTGGTTTCAAGTGAAACTATCACTATTCACTGGACTGTGCTGGATGGCTGATTCAATGGAAATGACAATACTGAGCATTTTATCACCCGCATTGCACTGTGAATGGAATATCAGCAAGTGAGTTTTCTTGTTTTACCCATACATACCATAGGTTAAGTCGTATCTGGCACCCACAGGACAGGCTTGCCTAGTGTGGGGCTACAGTGAAACGCACAATGCTGTAAATTTTTTTGGCAATAAACTCATTATCTTTTCATTTCATTCATTCTTCTTCTCCTTTTGGTTTGGCTTATTATGATTTTATGACACGACCATCTGTCCTTCCAACGCCGAGAAAAACCCGTTTAGAATATGTATTATAGCATGGGTATATACTGTTTTTTTTTAACTCGAAAACTGTCCATTTTGGCACTGGTAAGATTTTCTTTCATATATTTACTAGCTTTTGCCCGTGGCTCCGCCCGCGTGGGATGTCGGTTATCGCGATCAAACATAGCCTATGTCCTTTCTCAAGGTCTAATCTACCGCTATACCAAATTTCATCAAAATCGGTTCAGTGGTTTAGGCGTGAAAGCGTAACATACAGACAGACAGACAGCTACTTTCGCATTTATAATATTAGTATGGATTTTGGCACAATTAAACTGAATCTCAATTTATCTGAGGACAGATTGTATGGGCCAGGGGTCGGCGAGTAGTTTTAGATATTGAGGGCAAATTTTAACGAGGTCTGGAAAAAAACAACTGATAATTTTAATAAACATTTATTTCAACAAAATCTTTTTTTTGTAACGAGGTCCAGAAATAAACCACTGATAATTTTTAAAATAAACAACTGATAATTTTTAAAATAAACAACTGATAATTTTAATAAGTTGTTTTTTTCAGGACCTCATTAAAATTTGCCCTCAATAATTAGAGGTTGGATAATTAGAGATGAGGTTAGAGGGAATATTAGTGACTTTGGTTCTAATATTCTTTTTAAAAAAAAAAAAAAAAAAAAAAACAGTTAGCATAATAAATGCTATAAAAAATTCATTCAAATAATAATAATAATTAATTCGACAAAATTCTGAAATAGGTTAGGAAATCACGTCCTCTGCCATAACATGAATAATGTCAGCGAGAACATAAGACGAGACCGCAGGCACCGCTTACACTCCACAAATAGTAGGAAGTTTAAATAAGAAGAAGAAGTATGAATTTTATGTAGCATTTATTATGCTAACTTTAAAATTCGAATACTTACATTGGGAAAACTGAAATGCTCAAGTGGGAAGAAGAAGGGAAATTTGAAGTGATTCAGGAGTAGCTGATTGGGAAGACCATTCCCCCTGTAAGGGAAAGGTCGTGGGTTCAAGTTCCACTTAGCATTTCAAATAAATCGGTAGACCAACAGTACTGTACCTTTTTCACCCCAGCAGAAGCAGGCCACGGCGGCGGTGCGCTGAAAAACGCGCCTCCCCATTCCGGGGGCGAGTCGGGGACACAGTTGTCCCCCCCAGATTGTAAGGGATGGCCCTGGGGCAACTGGGTTGCGAGGGATATGTCGATGACAACCTCACCTACGGCCTAGCACCACGACCCACAGTCGGCGTGCGGTTTTAGTCGGTTCGAGTCCGACATAACCTCCCCTTCTAATTGATACTTGCGAGATATACCTACAATATTTGGCGATCCGAGATTCGACCTTTCGCAGTCCGCAATTGGACCGCGGTCTGCCTGTTGCGAACCGTTGCCACGTTGGTATAGGCAATATGTCAGATCTATCAATCTGTCCACATAAATCACAACAAGCCTTAGTCATGTCATGACACTTGATTTGTGTAATATCATCAAGTAATTAATTTACTTTCATTACAGATACCAGCAAGCATTAACAACAACTATAGTTTTTATGGGCATGATGTTAAGCTCTACATTTTGGGGGAACATAAGTGACCGTTATGGAAGAAAAACTGTAAGTAATACTATCACTATCATTCATATTACCGTCTTAAGAAAGAGAGATCCCGGGTTCAAATCCTGGCCATTATACTACCAATGTGAAGCCTCTCCTAATACAAGTAGTATAGCTTGGGACATATACTTTGGACTTAAGTCACGTGACACAAAAGATTCTGACGCCCAGAATGTTGATAAATTTAAACTCAAATACCTGGAGGGATTTGACAAGAATACTAGCAATTTCAGCTACTAGCAGAGTACCAAAAAAAAAACTAGAGAAATATAAAATATAGGCACGCTATGCTAACAGGTACTAGCTAGGTACTAAATCATAAGAACAACTCTAAAGACTGTTAGCATAACTATACCTACATCATTCTAAAGACACATAGTTAAGGAGGATTTACATTCTAATTGCTTTTTTATAGGCCCTTAGTATGTGTGGAGTACTGCTGTTCTACTATGGTCTATTGAGCTCAATAGCACCTAATTTCCTATGGCTATTATTCCTGAGGGGCCTTGTTGGATTTGCAATAGGATGTGTACCCCAATCGTGAGTAAATCATGTATCATTATATTAGCAGTTATACCTCATGCCAAATAGATTGAGAATAAAGTTGGTTGATCGAGTTGACCTTGTGGCAAGTCTGGATCGGTTACTTAGGGGCGGCGCCCAGTGCCGGCATCGGCAAGCATGAGGATTTGTATTTGTCGAATAACAATAGATCTTATTGTTGTAGATATAAGGTTGAACTTTAATTGGTAACCATAACGCTGCAGAATGCCGATCGATGCCGACAATAGTCGACGATCGTCATTGAAATTTCAATTTTATGTTGATAGTGATAAGATTTATTATGCTTGGCCAAAAAAATCCTGAAGCTCGCCGATGCCGATAATGGGCGCCGGCCCTTAGGGGTCGTAAACATTCGTCACACTGTAGCGAAACCGATTACAGAGCGCCACGTGGCGCCCGCGTGAACATTTATTTTTGATACACTAAAATCACTAGGTACTTATAATACGATATTTACTGCAAACTTTATTCTCATTCGATCTGGCACGGCACTGGCACTACAAAAATTCTTCTTGTCACTCTGTAATAGCTTGTCTAAACTGAAATGACGCCCCCATACCATCATCTGTGTAAAAACCGGTGGTCACCATTTCTTCCACCAATCAGAGATGCTACAGTGCGCTACCCGAAAAAACGTCTTTAATAAATTAATTAGGAACAGAAATAATAATATAATTCATAAAAATTAATAGAATTGATGTATAATTATTGAGAAGCTATAATTTTTTTATGTAGTGTGTGTGTGTGTGTGTGTGTGTGTGTGTGTGTGTGTGTGTGTGTGTGTGTGTGTGTGTGTGTGTGTGTGTGTGTGTGCGTGTGTGTGCGTGTGTATGTGTGCGTGTGTGTGTTTGTGGGTGTGTGAGAGTGTAAGTGCGTGCGTACATTCGTGCGTGCGTGCGTGAATTTAAAAAAATACTTTATTTCAAGTGACAGAGTAACAGCTTATTATTAAGATAAAACAGTAATTAATTGATCTTATATATGTTTCTATTATTATTCGGCATTTAACAAAATGACGCTCGACCTAGATAGAACTGTCAATGTGCATCGAATGTTCTAGAAGTTTATTTGCTGTGAAAGCTAACGTGTGGTTTGGGGTTCCTTAACTCCTCCCTCCCCAAGAGAGAAATTATCCGAAGACCTCGCAGATAGCTTCGGGGAATTTCTACGAAAAATATAAAGGTACTTTAATTTCCAAAACAATACAATAATTACAATGGTCATTATGATACGAGTATACAAAAAGATAGGCCAGCCAGACACTTATTTCTGTAGTTAGGATTTGGTTTGTGTTTGTATCACTATTGTCAGTATATTTCACAGTTCTGACAGCCTCCGTGGCGTGGTGGTAGTGAACGCGACTGCCACTGTATTTACAAAAAAAAAGTAAATAAGTATGTTTATCCGCATTCTAGATTCCATAACACAAGCTATAAAAGCTTACCATGGGTCTAGATAGCGTTGTGTAGAATGTTGTGGAATATTTATTTATTTAATTACCGCACTTCGGCTATTAACAGTAACAGAAATATGCGCAATTCGGGTTTTGATAGGAACGAGATGTCGGGTCAGGTTAGGTATAGGGTTACGTTCGGGACAAATATCACATATTTTTTCAAGTTTCTTACCTAAGGTCAGGTTTTCGGGTCAGCTTCGGAATAATCAGTGTTGACTTGGGGTCACCATATAGGTATGTACCTACCAAGAATATTGGCCTTTCTTATCTCGGTGTCACAGTTTTCGGTGATAACTAAGTTACCTTCGGAGTAAACCAACCATTGGCTGTCAGTAATCTTCTGCACTTTGGTCTCCTCGGTCTTGAGGTGACTTTGTATACATCTGTTGTATTTATTTTTCATCAGCATGATTTGTTCCACACAAGTCTCTGTCAAATCTTGGGTCAGGATAACTTCAGATTTACTACAGGTATGTAAGTTAATCCATTATAATATAAGAGTGTTTGGATACTGGAAAATGGGGATAGGTAATAGTTATATGTTTTGTCTTCTATTAGCGCAACCTCTAAAATAAAAACTAACCTATCACTATTTAAATATGATTTAATTATAATATTACGTTCTATATTAAGTAAATTTTGTAGTACTAATGGGTTAAATAGTTCTGGTATGTTTGTTAATAGTTAGTAATGTATCGTATAGTTCTGTGTTATTTATAATTTATATTTAGCTTGCTAAAAGCGATTGCCGTCTCTATTTCTTGTATATCTTCGTAACAAGTGCGAAAGTTACTCAAGCCCTGGTACATAGCATTCACCATGTGTAATTAGTTGTTAAATCTAAACTCACTTTGGGCAAGCTTGCCTATTTGATTGGTTTGTGAACTTAAGTTTTAGATGCTGTAGTTTATTATTTCCGAATTGTTCACCAATCTATCGAAAGCCTTTTGCATTGACGAAACTTTACGTTCAATCACATGTTCGTTATTATTTAACATTTAAATTTCCTTGTCGTATTTTATAGCATCATTCTCATCTAAATTTCCTGTAATCGATTTGACTAATGAACCCAAGGGACTGAATAATGCTCGCTTATGGCGAAAGCTGAAAGGATAAATTTGGGATAATCTATTCCTGGTTAAGCCTATCAAGTATTTTATTTGATTTTCAACCCCAAAAGTTCTGTTGGTTAAACTAATTTCCCTAGTCTTAAGTTAAAGATTTTCAAAATTTTGAATATTATGTTCTATTTGTAAGCCTAAGGATTCTAAGTCTAGGGTTTTGAAAATAGTCCAAAAACTACTCCTCTTCACTGCTACTCCCATCTTCAGCGATGCTATCCCCGAATTCTGACCGAGGTTTAGAAGGTCGCTTTCATCGCTAGAAGGACTAGCCACGATCTGTGGAGGATGTTTTACATTTTTTATTGCTACTTGTGTAGTACGTTTTATTTAATTCTACAGGAACAATATTATGTTGTATGTCCCCTGTTACTTTCGCTTTCTCATATTGTGTTTTTTCTTTAGCCTCCCTAGCCCTGGTATTTTTCATAAAAATGTTGTCAACTGGTTTGATGGATTTCTCCACTTTCTTGAGTCTAACTTTAATTTTATCTGAGCCCAACTTTTCTGTTACAAATTCATACGATACCTTAAGACGCTTCCTATGATCTAATAATAATTTTGAGTTAACTGTTTTTGTCTATCGATATCGAATACATTGCCAGTATCGGTGTGCGCAAATACTAGTTCAAAAGGCGTGAAGCCTGTCGCTGAATGTATGCTGTTATTATAACCCATAACGGCATACGTCATTACGGATGCGACATCTGAGATTATTCGGCATTTAAGAAATGACGTTCGACCTAGATAGATCTGTCGATGTGCATCAAATGTTCTAGAAGTTTATTTTCTGTCAAAGCTAACATGTGTGATTTGGGGTTCCTTGACTCGTGCATGCGTGCGTGCGTGTATATGTGTGTATGTGTGTGTGTGTGTGAACGTGAAGCCTGCCAATCGCAATGCTCCGTTCCCTCTCGATACGAGTACGATAGTTTTTTATGCAATGGGTACAGATTAGCTTGTGTGCGTAAGAGAGGTAGTTGAGCGCATCATTTGTGCTTAGACAAGCTATACATGCACTGGGGTGTGAGTTTAATTTCTTTTCAAATGTACAATCAACAAAGTCACTAGAAATAAGTGTCTCCCGGTGTATGTTTTGCGAATTCAAATCGCCTCCTGTATCAGAAGCGCAATTCTTGACTATATTATACCTATACATTCAGCATGTGGTTAAGTAAATAATTGTTCACTTTTTTTTCAGTGTTACGTTATATGCGGAGTTTTTACCAACAAAGCAAAGAGCGAAATGTGTTGTACTTCTAGATGTAAGTATTAACAGCTTGTCCTGCCACCCAAGTACCTATATAAAAAAAAACGATATTGGGCTCATGGCCGAAGCATTATCATACCCAGTTATACATTATTCAGTAAATTGCCTGTTTAAGATATCTGAAATAAAGATTACGAAACTTTTAAGATTAAACATATCAATATAAAATTAATCATAAAATAATACAATCAAATCCTGAATTCCTGACGCAGCTTTTATTAATCGATTAAAGCATAGGTTTCGTTGCGACAGATCGTAATAAATACCAAAAAATTATAAGGCTTTCTCTTAAATTGAGTTGAAAAAGGCATTTTGAAAACTTTGCGTGACTGAATCGGGTCTCTAATTGGCCTACCACTATGGAAACAGAATGTAAACTGAAATTAAATTATTTTAATCTTACTTCTTTTATTCTTATCTTTTCTTCTTTCTTTTCTTCTTTAAAATTACTTCATAAAATTATCTTTCAGTGTTTTTGGGCGCTGGGTGCATGCTTGGAAGTGGCATTAGCTCTGGTGGTGATGCCCACATTAGGAGTTCACTGGCTACTTGCGTTGTCGACTATACCTCTACTCATTTTTGCTCTGATATGTCCTGTAAGTTGTTATTATTGATGCTGTTTTCTACTACGCACAGTCAGCGGCAGAAGTAGCATTTAGCATTAATTTTATTATTTCATATCTTAGATTCAAAGCACTTTAATAATCATCCTGCATTATAGTATTATAAATCTGCAGAGTTTTTGTTTGAATAATTTTTTGTTACCAATCTCGGTAACTGTGTTCGATGTTATTTGAAAAATCTCTTGAACATTAAGCTCTAGAGCCAGAGTGAAATATAATTTTAATGAAAATTAAATCATTTTTAATTTCTTTGATTTTAGTGGCTACCTGAGTCCGCTAGATTCCACGTAGCAAGTGGTGATCCGGATAAAGCTTTAGCTACTTTAGAACAGGTGAGAACTTACCTAAAAAAAACTACACAATCCTACACCAGCTTCTATACCTCGTGATAGACTTGTTCTCAATAATTGCAGCCTATCAATAGATACAGGACGTATCACTGGGTGTTCTGCTAAAAGTAGGGAAGATAACCGACATCGCATCACTCTGCTCATCGAATGCGGGACCGACCGAAGGTGGTCGGTGCAGACAGCCTTTTCCACTAGACTGTCTGCACCGACTACCTTTGGTCGGTTCTGCGACCAGCGCAAAGAAGAATCAATATTTGGTCGCCGATGCTGAAAATATTTTGACTAAGATATTTGCTTAAAACGTGTTTTTTTTTCAGTAAAAAAATTAACGAAGTGATTATAAAGTCTAGGGGGACTTTTATTTATGCCACTTAGGTGGCAGACAAGGACAGGGCTGGGCTCTGGCTTCCCTACTCACCGCCGGGACTCTTAAAAACTACTAGTAAACCCCTAGAGTAATGTCAGTGGCTTTATCTAGATCGTCTTTAGTACAGGAAGTAGGACATAAGGGACACGTGACCAAATGCGCCATGGACTGCACGGGGGCACCGCAGTCATTCTATTCCCGAATAGTGTAATAATAAATTATAAAAGTGAATCGTTGACACGTAGAGTAATGTCATGAAGTGACAATCAAAATCTGGTGACGTCACTGATTGACACGTTTGTTTTATTTACCAATTAAATGTATTTTATTCTTTGATAACAATTGTGCATTCTTCGACACGAGCCGTCAAAAGCTGGATGCTTAATTGGGCTTTGAGTTTAGCCCGTTTAGGCTATAGCAAGTCAGAACGTATACAAATGATATGCCATCGTTGCAGGTCGCGAAGAACAATGGCAGGCCCATGCTCCTGGGGCGATTGGTTTGTGATGACTCGGTAGGAATCGGACAGCGTGGAAGGTTGAAACATTTGCTCATACCACAATTGAGGAACACTAGCTTATTACTCTGGTTTATATGGTACGTGCATTTAATTCTATATAATTGACTACTAGAGAACTGAATACCCTTAGCATGCTTTTTTTAATCTGTGATTATTGTGATTAATAATATTAAGTGTGGTATACCTCGACCTAAACTTAATGGCAGCTCTGAAGTTTGTACCAATGGCGTTTGAGAGAAGAGAGCGAGTAAAACGCCGATTCGCCTGAAGCATTTGTATAAAGTTCCGAGCCGCCATTAAGTTTGGTTCGAGGTTTAACACTCAGTTTCCAATAGCCACACGCTACAGCTAATATAACTAGTAACTAGTAATATAACATTGGTAAAATGAGAGAGTTATGTACCGATTAGTGAAATTTGAATTGTTCATAACATTTAATAACCTCACAGAAGTTTAGTTTCGACAGATCACACTTAATACCAAAAAAAAATTATTTTTTCTTTCTTATCGAATTGAAATCATGCGTTTTGGGGCCCAGGACAGGACTTGCAAGGAACACTTTTTACATCGCCTGTCATTCTCTTATATATTTTTCTTCCTGCTCAGGATGTCGTGCGCGTTTTGTTACTACGGACTGGTGCTGATGACGACGGAACTGTTCGAGACAGACCCCAGTGGGCTAGAGGAGGCCTGCGCCGCCGACTGTCGACCTCTACAGACTACAGACTACATGGACCTGTTATGGACAACCCTCGCTGAATTCCCTGGTATGATACCTGCACATTAAGCATTTTTGCGGAGGAAAGCTACCACAGTCGGGTTGTACTATTTTTATTCCGACTCAATTTAGCAATATTTCTGTCTTACATACTAAATAACATTTATTATATACTAGGGATTTCACTATTTTCGGAGTGGGAGCGGTGCAAGTGGTCATGTCCTATGTTCTCATTGACTTGCATTATTTTTTTAACGGCAGAGGACGTGATTTTCTAACTTATAACATTATTATTTAAATTTTATTATTTCTTTAGAAATCACTTTCCCGCTTGCCATAGGGATCGTAGTGGAATAACAAGTGTTTTTCCTTCCACTGGGGGATTGAAATATGGAGATGCAAGCGGAACCCCTATTTCGAGGAATATTTTCCAACCACTACTACACTGAGACCATTAGTACCCCAGATAGCTCGATAGCCAAAGCTGCAGAGGAGCATCGGCGGAGGAAAGACTACTCATTATACGTAGATTAACAAACATACTCAATTCATGATAAAAGCTAAAAAAAGAAATCAGAAATGGGTCTCTACTCAATAAATAAAAATATGTATAAATAAATCTTTCAATGCACGCAGGCTTAATAACAGATTAGATGAAGCTCATGTAATAGGTATGTAAGAGCAAGCAATTGTCTCTGCCTACCTTGGAAGGAAATAGGCGCGAGCATATGAATGTATTATGTACAATATATACGTTTTTTATTACCCTCCCCCGAATGACGACGGCCTATCGCCTATTATGTAAATTTTATCTAAGAACGAATTCCCCTTATCTCAATAAGGTCATATTTCAAGGTGATCGGTCAAAAGCTACTGAAGTTTATCAGTAATAAAAATAATATATGTAGTTTACTTTTTATGTATAAGCGAAACTGTTAATGATATAGGTAGTGTACCTAACTTATAATTAGATATTTTTATATGAACTTGCTACACTATTGCATTGGGTGCATATGCCTGTAATGATAGATGTAAGTTAGAGGAAATAAATAAATTAAAAAAAGTATAATTGTACCAACATACATTATTATTTTATACTTTCCAGGTATATTCGCCACAATATTTATAATAGAAAAGTTCGGTCGCAAGAAGACGATGGCTACGCAATTTGTTATATTCGCAATGTGCGTTTGCGTTCTTATATATAATGGAAAGTAAGTGATATCATTTTGTCTTTCGGTACCCCTAGCTCGAAATACATCGGGAAAAAGAAGCGCTCAAGTGGGGCTTGAACCTTGCTCTTCCAACTGAGCTATTGAGCCACATCTGAATCACTTCAAATTTCCCTTCCCTTTATATCCGTCTTTATGGGCGACGGTGGAGCCATCTCTTTTTCCCCGATGTATTTTGAACTTAAAAAGTTAGCGTAATAAATGCTATAAAAATTTCATTAAAAAAGTCTGTTAGCTATTTTACTTTTGTAAGATAGTTTTCTAGTAGCAGAATCGATCTTATATTTCGCGATAGAATCCGTTAATCGTCGCCACCAGCTAGGGTATAATTTACACTAGCTTTTTATAGAGATAATTCTCGTAATTTTGAAGTTTTGCGGCTGATCAGGATTCAAGACCATGTAAGACCCCACTGTTTGGACGGTGAGAAGAAGCTTCGTTGTAAGCTTTCATCTTGAGATTGGTAGGTCAAACATAGTCCCTCCTATAGAAGCAAGGTCAAACCATTCATAAAAAAGAGTATATCTAACTGGACCTCGCACTTCAAAGTGGGGTCTTGTGATGATAATCATGACCAGGTACTGCGTAATAAATAAGTACTCGACGTATCTCTACAAATTTACTATTTTAAAATGTTTTATACTTATGCTTTCAGTCGTACATTCCTGACGTGTGTGTTGTTCGTGGCAAGAGGCATCATTGCTGGGCTCTTTCAAGCTGCTTATGTGTATACTCCTGAGGTGAGAAAAAAAACGAAATGTATTGAGTGAGGACTGTGACTTGACTTGAGGAAATGCCGTTATTGTGTTTTTTTTTTTGTAAAAGGACACATCAATTTGACTTCACCTCGCCTTATGGCAGTCCTAACTAACTAGCAACAATACATAATCATTTTTCGAAGATAATGTTATCTTCGAAAAACATTGGAAATGATTAAAAAATAAAAATTCCGACTGCCACTGAAAAGACCGAAATAAGTTTGAGAGCAGGCGGTACCCATTAATTTTGTTTCGGTATAAGATTGGCAAATGGGTACCGCCTGCTATCAAACTTATTTCGGTCTTTTCAGTGGCAGTCGGGATTTTTATTTTTTAATCATTTGTTTTATTTTATACTTTTTAGTTATGATATGACATGTACATCTTTTTGTAATTTACATACATATCGTTTGTACTTGAAATAAAAACTTAAATCAATAAGTAAGAACATTAGCGAGAATGATTGTTTTGTTAAACAACTTTAAATTGTTATATATCCTAAACTATTTTTTAAAATGAAAAATGATAAAAGGAACCTAAAGATGATTTAAAAATACCTATTCAACGACACCCCACTTGACATAGTTCATCGACTTTAATTTTTTTCATGTTGACAATATGGCGTCTGGTTGTCGCTGTGGTGGATTTTGATTGCTGTCATGTCTTTGGTGACACTCGCAAGGTTAAGACGAATCGATTGACGTATGAATTATCAAAATCGGCCCATGCATTTGGTCTCTAGAACACCACATAGAAACAAACATACATATATACATACATAGGGTAAACTTGCCTAATTCGTACCCCTTCAAGGAAAACAGTCATATTTTCAAAACTAGTAAAGAAAAACTGTATTTTCTTTGAAAAAATGTTAATTTAGTTTAACCTTTTGTTATAATCATAATCAACTTTAACATAATTCTTATCAACTTTTTGGAAATTATCAATTTTTAAAAACCTAAAAAAGGTACGATTTACGACCATTGATCTTAAATCGTACTTATATATTCTTAAATCGTACTATGAGATCTAATCATTGGTTTACAGTTATGATTTTAATATTTCTATAAGAATAAAGTGGATAATAATGTTAAAACATAATATCAAGTGTTAGACATAATAGGTATTACAAACGGTCTTCGCCTATTCTTTACATTTGTAATCTGTGGTTTTTTACAGATACCCGCGCAGAGTTCATGTACCCATTCCTCACATTGAGTACATTTAACATATTTTCTTTTATATCCTCTTCGCATATTTTACAATATTAGCCATAATTTCCAAACTTTTTTTTTCTTTTTTTTTCTTGCTGTGTCGTTTTGGTAGTTTTATTCATCTTTGCACTAAGGTTCTTCGTTACGGTCTTTAACTTTGATTCTTCTATTTAGACTTTCAGTGATGATGAGAGCACCCGTAGTTTTACTTTTTATGCCTTTTGCATTTAAATTAATATGCATCAATTTATAGTCAACAGATTCTTTGGAAACTTTTATTCCTAATTCGTACCAGTACGATTTAAGACTTCGTGTCGAGTACGAAATAGGCGCATGAGTCGAAGAAACTTTAAAATTACCACCAAAAATAATGTCAACAAATACGTGCTTAGTTTTACGTCTATCGAAATCGTAAATATATGCATAAATACAAAATACATACTAAGATAAACTAAATAAGATAGAATTTTAAGTGTGCTCTTACGAATTATGTAAAAATAATAGAAAAATAGTAGATAAAAACTTATTTTTTCAATATTTCTGTTGTTAACAGCGCGCCGGCATATATCTTTCAGATGGTAATATGGCCGAGTAATGTTTACATTTTTTGTCACTAGAGACGCTGATGGCTATTACCGATGTTGAGATTTAAGCAAGGTACGATTTAAGCGCAAGTACGATTTAGGCAAGTTTACCCTACATACATACATACATAGACTGATAAACACATTACCCTCCTTTGCGTCGCGCAGTCGGGTAAAAATGAAATGCTCAAGTGAGACTCGAACTCACGACCTTTCGCTTACAGGGCGACTGCTCTGCCAACTGAGCTATTGAGCACTTCATTATTTTTTCCAATGTTTTTCGAACTTAACAGTTAGCATAATAAATGCTATAAAAAAATCATTCAAATAATGTTATCTTTTACGGAATAGATCATTAAAATGAAAACCCCCGACTGCTGCTGTAAAGATCAATATAAGTTTGATTGCAGGCTGAACCCATTACTCATTATCGTTTATATTATATTTTCATTTGCGTTTAGGTACTGTCTGCTAATGCTTTATAAGTCCATAACAGAATTTCACACAGTATCTCATCCGTTATATTTGTAGGTGTACCCGACTGCACTCCGAGCAACTGCTGTTGGCGCTTGTAGTGCTGTTGCAAGACTTGGTGCCATGGTGACCCCTTACGTTGCCCAGGTAATTAATCTCTCTAGTTTAGATACTTTTTTTTAAATAGCATTATTTATTACTAGCTTTTGCCCGCGGCCTCCGCCCGCGTGGATGTCGGTTATCGCGACAAAACATAGCCTATGTCCTTTCTCAAGGTCTAATCTACCCCTATACCAAATTTCATCAAAATCGGTTCAGTGGTTTAGACGTGAAAACGTAACATACAGACAGACGGACAGACAGACAGAGTTACTTTCGCATTTAGAATATCAGTATAGATATGGATTATTTTCTTTTCACATATTTTTCGGTAATCAATCATGTATTGAGATTGGTATTTCTTGATCATCCAATAAATCGCTTGACAGTTTTTATGTGTAAATTTGACTAAGGCCCGTATTCTAGAATGACACTCAGCCCGAATCGCGATTTATCTGAGGATAGATTGTATAGGCAATATGCGCCGCCGCCGTGGCCTGCTTCTGCTGGGGTGGCAGGCGGCTCCACCCGTCACCCCCAGGCCCGCGCTCATAGGGGACGGAGGTCAGTCAGTGCCCTCCGATGCCTGAGTTGCCTGCGCGCGCCGCCTATATGTCAAATCTATCAATCTGTCCTCATATGAACCGCGATTCAGGCTGAGTGTCAATCTAGAATATGGGCCTTAATACTAATGCTACCTACCCTAGCACTTTAAGTCGTATTATTTAAATAAAATAGGTACATTTTGGTGATATTCACATATAGCGATTTAAGTGGCCACTACGCTTTAGCTGTATCGAATATTGTAGTTTCGGTTCCATCTATACTAAATTATAGCTAAAGAATTTGTCTGTTGTCGCTAATCTTTAGAACTATAATAAGTGCGATTTGCAGAATTTTTTATGCATTAGATAGCCCACTTCTTGAGGAAAGTTATAGGCTATGTAATATCACGACGGCCTTTGTGGTTTGACGGTAGTGAGACGCGGGTTCGATCCCCGATCCTTGCAAATATTTGTATACATAAATATGGGTATTTACATTGGTCTGGTCGTGCTTTAGAGAGCACGTTAAGCCTTCGGTCCCGGTTGCCATACAAACAAGTTGATATATAAGGTGAAATTGTTGAAACGGCCCACACAGTGGGGTGGATCATAATCACCCGTCAGGTCAACGGCGTCCCACTGGCAGTGGCAGTAACAGTAACCTTACATTGACATTTGTAAACCTTTTTCTGTAGTTTCTTTATTCATAACTCGTAAGTAATATGTTTCAGGTGCTGTTGAAGAATTCAATAGTAATAGCAACCAGTGTATACTCTTTAGTCGCTGTATTGGCCGCGGGCGCTTGCCTCGCGTTGCCCATCGAAACCAAGGGCAGGGAACTCAGAGACACGGTTACGGTAACGAACTAGGTAATATAATCTGCATTAGTGTATCTAACACCAATGTACCGATCTAGGTAACATAACCTCCATTGGTGTATCTAACACCAATGTAACGAACTAGGAAACATAATCTCCATTAGTGTATCTAACACGAATGTAACGACCTAGGCAACAACCTCCATTGGTGTATCTAACACCAATGTAACAAACTAGGTAACATAATTTCCATAATTGTATCGAACACCAATGTAACGAACTAGGTTACATAACCTCCATAAGTGTATCAAACACGAATGTAACGAACCTACATTGGTGTATATAACACCAATGTAATGAATTAGGTAACATAACCTGCGTTAGATACACCAATGGAGGTTATGTTACCTAGTTCGTTACACCAATTTAACAAGCTAGGTAACATAACCTGTGTTAGATACACCAATGGAGGTTATGTTATCTATACACAATTTGGTTAGGTACTTAACTAAACGTAAACAATCTTGATACGTCTTTTAAGTAGTAGTTTTATATAAAAACTCAGCTTATAAATATATTTTTTTAGGAACTCATTATAAAGACTAAAAATTGAAATCAAACCACTAATTAGTCAGTCAGTTAGTCTAGTTTGATATGTTTTTTATAAAAAGTCGCTACAAGATTGTTTATCTTTAGTTAAGTATCTAAGTAAATTGAGTATAGTTCGGACGTTAGGGAGGCCTTGCCCTCCTTAAAACAGTCAAAACCCTTCCAAATATTGTAGTCTGTATACATAAGAGATTCTTTCTAATTACTTGTTGGCTGGTCGCCTTTAGACAAGCGAACTAGGTATAAGTATGGTTGATAACTAGTATTATTATGTGATCTGATGTTTCAAACTCTACAAAAAAAATTATACATTTATATTTTATACATTTTCATACTTTTATAATAGTCTTATATACGTAGGAAGATAAATTGAGAGATTAAATTATACTTACGATTCTATAAATTGTGCATACTTCTACTTTTATACATTTTATATGACTTTTGATATTACTGCAAGCTCAGAGTGTACTAAGGAGGATAAATTAAGATATTTAAATCAATTTTCTTATGACATGGTGCATACAACTACTTTCATACTCTTTTTAATAATATTGTATGCTTAGGTTGTAGGAAGATAAACTAATGCATTTGGCTAACAAATTGGTGGTTATTACTACCTACTATTATACATTGTTAAATTATACTTTTTAAATATTATTAGATGCTAAGGTTGTGCTAGAATGAACTAAAAGATTTACGCTCTAATAACTACTTTATTTATTGTCACAGCAGGTTCTAAATAAATCCCTGCTAATTATTATTTTCCCTCCAGCCTATTGGGCTATATCTGGGATGTAATCTGGTAATGACAATAGTTAAAGGCCTGGGGAAACCCTTCAAAGCCTTAAAATGGTGGTATTTTCAAAGACTGTCAAATAAAAAGTCGATTCGTTTGAATTGATAGCGCAGCGCAGTCGAAACGCATCGAAGTCAAATTCTGTCAACCAGTGTCGAAGGGTACAAATTGTCAAAAAGCAAGCCGGTGGAAATGTTGGAGTGTAAAACTCTCTTCTACGGCTTCCCTTTGCAAAGCAAGCCGGAAGAAATCAAGAACCCCCTCGCCACTGCTGTCAACTCACTAATCGGCGTTGGTCGTTCGCTGCATTCGCAAATTCCTGCGTATTTATTTATCTCAGTAGCGATATAAACTTTACTCTCTTAAGATAAGGTTGAATTTCCTATGTCAACTTTTAAAAACGCTTCGATACGCTTCGTCTCTGCTATAGTATAAATCTATTCTTACTCATTCGTTAAAAATATTGTTAATTTTTAATATTATGATAGTTAATAACCCTTCAAAAGACTGCTTACAACATTGCAACGATAATTTTAATACTCTCTGTAAAGATTATTTTAAGCTTTCTTACGCACGAAAAGCAAATGAACGTATTTTATATATGAACTAAAAAAAACTATATATAAGAAATAATCTATATATTAATACGCATTGGGTCGTTTTCTCGTACGTAATTTAAAGCGTTCTCTCCACGGACTGCGTTAGTTGATTTCGTGTTTCAATACAGTACCGGTATCCGATTCAGTAACGCCACGCTTTCAAAACGCGGAACCCAATTCCATTAGTAATAAGACTACGTAAAAAGAAAATTTAGTATTCAGTACGAGTACGATCCGTCTACTTATTCGTGAAGTTTTAATCCTTCAGTCACTCTTTGTTTGATAGCGTTTTCAATCCTTAGAATTTGAAAAATTAATTTTATTCGTTTTCAAATCACACGCTTTAAATTTTACTGAATCAGGTCCTAGAGTTTTCTATAGTACCTATGTTTTATCGTGCGTGATACTTGCAGAATGTAGGTCAAAGTCGGTAAAGTAAAAATAGGTCGAACTTCGACCACTTATCTTAGATAGATAGAGAACTTTTTATTGTACACCAATATCAGATTACAAGAGATAATAGTAAGGATTACTACAGCTGTAATTACTACTGTAATAATACTTTATTAATACTCAAATGTGTATCCGTCCTCACCTTAAATACTCAGTACTTAAAAAAAGAAGTCTTCCAAAATGACGTCAGTATTAAAATGTCTACCCGACTAGCGTTATTTGTATATTCATTTGTACCTAATAAGCTAAGGTTGTGATTATATCATACAATACTTAAGTAGAGTGCTATAAACTTGTTATGAGATACGTTTAAACCTTCCTGCTATTCTAGCGATTGAATCGTTCTGATAAGTTTCACGAAGTACTGTCTTAAGCCGTAATAATTCATAGTTAATTCGCCGTGTGTTGGCATGGTCGTCAGTGTTGTATGGAGCACTGAGGAAGCTTGTTCACAGGCCTCAGTTTACAGATCATCTTAGCTCTAAAACTAAATAATCATAAATACAAGTTACTTTAACGGATGCTATCGTTATTTATTTTGTTCATGCGAAACGATCGCTTGGATTATAAACTAATGAATTATAATTTGAGACAGTTAATAGTAAATATATTTCAATGAACAAGTTTAAATTTGTATCTAATCGAAATCTGGTTGTGTTGTGTCTTTTCATATTATTGTATAATAAGTAATAGCCTATGATGATACATCCTTATTTAATTCGAACTGTGTGTTTTCTATTTAATTTATTATTAGTATTGGGTATGATTGTGGAATTAAGTGTTCGATAAATTTGAACTAGAAGAACATAAACCTATGACGGGACTCAAACCCGCGATAGTATCACGCTAAGAGATTACCTACTCTACTCTGACAATATGACATAAGGAAAATAAATTTATGCATGTAAAATAAATATACAAGGTAGATAAGCTAAAAGTCAATTAAGAGAACAAATCGAACATTTTACAATTTGTTTTGTACTTATTACTTATGTAAAGTTAGCTTCGTTTGGTTGATTGATAGTGGTAGGCAGAAATAGCGTACATTGGAGAGGCCTATGTCTGGCAGTGGACTACAATAGGCAATTTTTTGTCATTGTATCTAAAGTTTTAGAGAAGTTTGTCAGTAACTTGGAATGTGATAGCAACTGTACCTCAGTTGACTGAGTAATCTCTTTAAGACTCTCGCGGGTAGTTTTTAGCTATCGTTAGCATAGTACCTACATAAATACTAATTTTTAATACGTGTATGTATGATATATTATGTTTTAAGATATAATGTTGGAAGATTGTCTGAAAAATATTATATGCAAAGTTATTACAGATTGTAGTTATGTATGATTTGAGATTGACATGGTTATTCACACCGATAGTAAAACACTCACCGGGATATTTACCATGTTTCTTAAAGTTTTTGAGGATCCGATATTTCGGCGCTCGGATACTCAAAAACTTTAAGAAACATGGTATATATCCCGACGAGTGTTTTCATATCGAATTTGCAGTTACCTTTTAACAACGACGTTGAAATTGCAATATTTTATACATTCTAGAATGTAAATAGGTACTTACTTACCTAAGTACTTAAAGTTTATACTTGTAACTTTATTTAACTAAAAAAGTGTAAATTTAGATTTTATTATTAAATTAATTTACAATTTCTACTCGCTAAATGATATTATTTTTAACCAAATAACGGACATATTACTTATTATTTATATCTGTACATTAGATAGTTTTAAGTCATATAGTTAGAATCAACGTGACTTCAATTTTGTATAGAATGTAGTGGTGCTTGTAAGCGAGTTATAATTTTAGAACAATACCTCAAAATGATCTTATATCGAATTGAAGTATGGGTATCTCAATGCTATCGCAATGTCAGAAGTGTAACTCGATGTAAGACCGAAGCTATAGGTACCATAAATTCATTATATGTGAATGAATTTTTATAGCATTTATTATGCTAACTTTTAAGTTCGAAAAACATTGGAAAAAATGAAATGCTCAAGTGAGACTCGAACTCACGACCTTTCCCTTACAGGGGGACTGCTCTGCCAACTGAGCTATTTCCAACAGTTCGTAAGAATGTTGGTAGATGGCTGCACCGTCACCCTTATAGACGGATATAAAAGAGAAGGAAAATTTGGCTGAGCAGTTGGCAGAGCAGTCCCCCTGTAAGGGAAAGGTCGTGAGTTCGAGTCTCACTTGAGCATTTCATTTTTTCCAATGTTTTTCGAACTTAAAAGTTAGCATAATAAATGCTATAAAAAATTCATTCATATAAGTATTTGGGCGCAGTCATCAAAATTCAATGTTTAAAAATGGTTGAAAAATCATTCATTGTTTCCAACAGTTCGTAAGAATGTTGGTAGATGGCTGCACCGTCGCCCTTATAGACGGATATAAAAGAGAAGGAAAATTTGGAATGATTCAAGTGGTGCTCAATAGCTCAGTTGGCAGAGCAGTCCCCCTGTAAGGGAAAGGTCGTGAGTTCGAGTCTCACTTGAGCATTTCATTTTTTCCAATGTTTTTCGAATTCATTATATGTCTAAACTTTGTTCTCGCTCGCACTCATTGATTAGTTCATATGCTATCGTACTCGTTTTTTAAGCTTTGTGAGGCGAATTAACTCATAACTGACCATTTTTCTTGTTTCCAATCGGAGGTCTTTTTTATTGTTTAACTGTAGCCGGTTTTTTTATATTCTTTTAAGGCAAAGGCCCAGAAACTATTTGGTTTCAAAGCATTTCCGCTAATAGAATGTTGTCTACATCAGGAATCATGATTCATTATTTCCCGTACCAAAGCAAAGCCGGGTACTCTTTTGACATTGCCATAGTATTGAGATAACAATATTTATCTCATTTACTTTATATTAATGAAGTGTTTGTTGTTATGTATACAGTTTATCAGACTAATACCAAAAAGGTGATAAGTAAACATAACGTAATTTTTATATACATTTTTGAAGAGTATAAAATATGAAATAAATTATTTCTGATGAAACAATTTGTTTTATAACATAATACGTATTTATACGGTACGTTGACTTTTATGCAGTCGGTACCCCGCACCCTTTCAATGACTTTGAACTCTAATCAATAGGTACTCAATTAGCTAATGTTGAGTTTCTATTACAAAAAGATAAAGAATGTATCATCGACATGTACATTTTTGTATGTGATTAACTCGATAACAACTTTATGGACTTACTAAGATAATAATATTACACTAAGTTTACATTTTTTTATAGATATTACAGTGATTGAATCACACTTATATCACCAAATAATATATTTATGCTTGTTAATTTTAATGTTTTACACAGTTTTAATAAATTATATGTACTTCTCACAGTTGATTTTTTTTACCTACTGTACTCCCTTGACACATGATTGCAGTGGATTTTTTTATAAGGGGACACGTCAATTTGTCTGCACCTCGCCTGATGGTAAGGCTCGGAAACAGGGTCACAAAGGGAGGGAAGGGAGAGGATTATAAACATGTACCATGTTAACAATGGTGGCACTCAGCTTGACAGATATGCTACGGCAGATATACTAGAGGTCTATCAAGGCCTTCGGGGCCCAAGTCAATATTACCAGCTAACTGGTACACTGACAGATAGAGGAGTGAGACGGCACAGGCTTTCCTTTTGAGATTGGGTGAGGAGTCAGATGGCAGTTGCTCCCGTAAAACCTATTCCAGAGAATGAGTGTAAGAGCGGGGTCCCGTACCAAAGTGCAAGGTTTGGATGCAATCGGAACTATGTGACCACAAGAAAGGAAATATACAAGAAAATATCCCTAATAGATAATGTTCGTTACCTAATACATTGCAAGATTCTATAATCATTGGTACGCCTCATATAGAACAGCCTCCGTGGCGTAGCGGTAGTGAACGCGGCCGCTACGCAGGAGGCGTGGGTTCGATCCCCGCTCAGTGCAAATATTTGTATGCTTATATATGAGTATTTGCATAGGTCTGGTCGTGGCTCGGAGAGCACGTTAAGCTGTCGGTCCCGGTTGCCACACTAACATGTATGGCAGTCGTTACAGAGGAATTGGGTGAAATGGCCCACACAGAAGGGCTGATACCCGTCCGGTCAAACGGCGTCCCCACTGGCAGTAGTACCTAGTAGTAGCATATAGGTTTACCTCTTCGAGCTTTACTTCCTCTCATATGGTACCTACGCAAGTCGTGTTATACAGGAAAATCTTCGTTATCAAATTATTGTGCTTACGTCTTTCTACTTCTTGCAAAAAGAAATCGCCGTAGAATCGCTTAGCAAAGGGTAGGTATAGCTATGAATGGGAATTTCTTTACTAGCTGACCCGCGACCAATTGACAACCGCCAATTTTTTCTGTCCTCGTGGCGTCCGATCCCATTCCCCCTGCACCCTCATATTAATCATTCATTATATGTATAAACCATCTTCTTGAATTAGGTACTCTATCTAATAAAAGAAACCAAAATTATTCGCTTAATTTTGAAGATATAAGCATATATATAGGAACAGATAGACGCGGAAAGCGACTTTGCTTTATATTATGTAGTGGAGCGATAGGGCGCCACTGTATCAGCTGTGCAATTCACTAAGCAAGCACAACGATGCGAGTCGCAACGTTGTGCTCGATAGAGATTGTCATTGGTCGATCTCCAGTGACGTGATACAATCCGACCAATGACAATCTCTATCGAGCACAACGTTGTGACTTGCATCGTTGTACTCGCTTAGTGAATTGCAGTGGAGATTCTTTGGAACAACCATGGATGACAGCTCAAGGTGAGGACCTTAAAAAGTTAGTAAGCTTCAATTGCTTAATATAGTTCGCTGTTAGCACTTCTCTGATTGTGTTCAACACTCGATCCTAACAGCAATTTTATTAAGATTGATAAATGTGATTTCATGTACTTGTTTGCTACCACAGTAGCGAAAGCAAGAGCCAGTGAAGTGACGCTGAAAAGAACTGCTTTGCCCTTATCTACACATTTATCCATCCACCATAAGTACTCAGCAGTGCAATAAAAGTTTAGAAATACCTAAGTGCACCATGCGGTAATCGAATTCCACACAACCGGAGAATAATCAACCAGCGTTCGCTGGTTGATTATTCTCCGGTTGTGTGGAATATTTAAAAGAAGTATGGTATATTTAAACTAAACTAGTAACATATAATATGTGGGGAGAAAAAAAATACAAATTAATATAAGAATTTAATTATTTAACTCTATTGTAATACTTCACACTCTTAATAATATAAATGTTCATATCCATACTTGTCAGAAGCAAATAAAAATTTGGAATCACAGAATTAATCACACAACTCAAAATAATTTACTAAAATTACATTTTTCAGTTACATAACGTAAGTAATGTTACGGAACTCTTTATGAATACAAGCAATCAGTCAGAAAGTGGCAAACCTACCTACATCTAAATGTAACTTATGAGCAATATTAGTCCTAAGAATTTTGGTGACCATAATATTGGTAGGATTTTGTCTACTAGTTAAAATTTAATGGGTTACTAATTATATCTATAGTTCTCATCATGAGAAAACAATATCCCTAACAATTTAATGCTTGGATGCCATGGAGCATACACAAATGAAGAGCTGACTAAAAAGCTCTGTGCAAAAAAAAGAAGTATCGGCTTGTAATACTTCTCTTGAGTCTGGCAATATATCAAATTGTGCCTAAATGCCTGTTTAGTCCTCTTATCTCCAGCACCCTTCTTCGCTGAACAAAGTAGGGAAATTAGATTCATAGATCTCTTCTTGGTTAATACTCCATGTTCTAGAATCCATAATTTAACATCTAACACTCACAATTGACCTTAATTTACTACAATAAATACCTATATAGGCTAAGATTTTCAAATTCTTGTACAAATTCATAGCCATGCAGTATTTCTTTCCAACTATACATATAATTCCCTTTATAAAGATTGTAATACCTAGTATTTTGTATAATTTAGATCATTTTTTTTCTAAATTATACATACATAACATAACATATTAATTAAGAAAAAACTAGATGTGAATCTTGCTTAATTACAAATTAAGTCCAAAGAATTAAGTGGAAATCACACAGTGTGCGGTTTATAATACTATTAAAAAGAGCAGAAGACTGGAAGTCATATTATGAAATCTGTTTAACAAGATACAATAGAATGTTACAAATATACACATCATAAGTATAAATATGTAATATTATGTCTATAATAATATATACTCAGTGAATGAACCTTAA
The DNA here is from genome assembly GCA_914829495.1 of Eilema sororculum. Lineage (NCBI taxonomy): Eukaryota > Metazoa > Arthropoda > Insecta > Lepidoptera > Erebidae > Eilema > Eilema sororculum. Next base: position 11,753,196 of record OU618542.1, read on the forward strand.
ATATCATTCATCAGTAGGTACCTACAGTAATTTCAGCATTATAAATATAATTCTGTCTTATCATAAGCACATATATGATAATTACTATTGATTATACTATATTTATAATGCTGATTCCATTGAGATCAACATTCTTAAGATTTCTAAGAGCTTTCATTTTTTTTAAGTATGAAATATTACTTTCTGTACAGTGGCATGGTGGTATTTGGTTTAAATATAATGTTGCTGCCGTGTGTCACCTATAGCTCGTGCGAGTTAACATGGCACCTGCCTCGAAGACACCCTCCTCCCGCTTCCCCGCGCGCGACCCCGCTCTCGCCGTGCGAGGCTAGTAGCGTCAGCGTACACGCCTCCCGCTCCCCCGCGCAAAGCCCCGAGCCAGGTGCCATGTTAACTCGCACGAGTTGTAATTAAATTAGTTGTTCGTTGGGATTTTACAATACCAGTATAAGCAAGGCTAATTAAAAGCGTAATGCATCTTTCAAATGTCAAATACCATTGTAAATCCTTATATTTATGAACAAATTGAAAACAAAAAATTATAAAGTATCTTATTTATTATGATACGGTGGGACATCACTATATAATACCATAGAACTACCTCAAATCATTAATAGAAATTATATACTAGAAATATTTACAACATATATATGCAGAGCTACTTGCAAGCTTTAAATATACTATAAGTATTTTTACATAATACTAATCTTCAATTATAACATTTATTTAATATCAAATTATTATTAGTTTGGTCAACTATTGAAAAATACTTGTCTCTTACCACAAATTAAAAAGAAATTAAATCAGTACTATAACTGTGATAAATCATAAGAACCATACTATAGTTTCTCACTGCACAATGAGTGTGAGTCCAATACTTAAAGCTGCCATACTGTGATGAGAACAAAATATTATTAAAAGAATAGAATAGGTACAGTAGTGCACTTATAATTACACCTTTGTTACATTTGCAACTAACATAAAGTAAGTGGATTTGATTTTTGTACTAAGCCCCAGTCTATGGTTTACTTAATCATCATCTAATTCTATAATAATTGGCTCAACATTATGTGTAGCCTTTGTATATTCCTCTCGTAACTGTACCAGCAATGCACTCTTTGGTATTTTGAGTTCTTCTGCCTCATCTATCAACACTTTCAATTTTTGTAGCCGTCCAATATCAGGTGCTGTGGGAAGCAATATATTCTTGGTTTCGGCCAACCACTTATCAAAACTATCAACTCTAAAGGCGATAGTCTGCAACATTATATACAACTCATCCATGTCATAGCGGTAGTTAAGAGTTTTTTTGTCCAAAGGACATTGACAGAAGTCTTCTGCATGTTGCAAACATACCATATGTTTACAATTGCTACATGCTACTGAAGATAAGAAACATGTTGTCTTGCATACCTCACAAAGTCTCTCATCATCACCGAGTAACTCAAAAGCCGTCCTACGTACACTCTTCAAACCTTTTTTAGCTATCAAAGCCCTTGAAGTGCCTTCTTCTTCAGTAGCTTTTATTAATTCTTTTTGAGTTTCAATAGCAGTTTCCAAATCCAAGCGATCACCTTCCAATGCCATCTTACATATCAGCTCATCATGAGAGAAAACACAAAATCGTTTGAGATTTTTATAATGCATGATGCATTCACGTCCAATTTTTAACCAATCTGGTGGGGCAAAATTTACAGCTTCAGCAAAGTTATATCCCTGGTTGAACCCTGCATGATATGCTCTGGGAAAAGTGACAACAAACTCCCCTGCATTCTGGTCAGTTCTGTATATTGGTACACCTGCTGTCATTAATATATTTGGATTCATTATGGTCACCAACTGATGTAACAAATCAGGTTGGGATTTAAAAAGATCTGGTGCAGCAGCTTTCATAGCATTTTCTAACAACTCAGCACCACTACCTGGAACTCCATACCAAGTCTTCGCTTCACCCCAATGTAAATAATTTATAGAGTAACTCCAATGGTCTTCATTATGCCAGCAAAATGCTGAAAAGCACATACCAACATACATCCAAGGAACTGTCATGCCAGAGATGTCAGCATTAATAAATTTGAGAACTGACCCATCTAGAACTGGTAGATTATTTAAATTCCATCCTGAATCAACATATTCTTGATCCCCAGGATATAAATTAAGGGAAGATTTTGTGGGGAAGCCTGAACCATGATCCATTGAGTGAAGATCTGCACCATATTCAACTGTTACATCTTCTTCTACAGATGAAATAATTCGCCAAAATTCTTTTTCTGCCACTGTTGTTGGAACTAAATGGCCAGACATGTTAAAATAATCTGACTTAAATTTGTCAGCCATTTCTCCAAATTGTTGTAATGTATATTCTCTTTCAGCCTGAGCAAACCCAAAAGCCTCTGCGGGTTTATGTACTTCTTCTGCAATACAACATGGACAACGCCAATCTCCATCTGGTATAGAAGTAAGTGGTGGTTTCAAGCAAAATGTATGATATATATCAGAACAACCATTGCAAATTAACAGTAAATCCTCCCTATGATCTTTTTGACAAATAGCACATTGGTAGTTTGCTAAGGGATCAAGATCATAACGAGGCCTCTTTCTTGATTTTGTAATATCAAATTCCTCATCATTTAATCCAGGCATCTTTGGGCCTGGGCCATAACAAGCTAGCCGTCTTAATTCCCTATTACGTTGTATGTCTTCATGTTCAGTTTTATCTGGAAAACTATCAAAATTAAACTTTATATCTGATCCTGTCTTAGTTTTTTTAATACTTGTATGAGGTTTTTCATCTGTTAAATCTAACTCATGTTTGAGATTACTTTTATTTGTAATTGATTCTATGGGTATCTCCGTGATCAAAGCCTTCCCACCTCCTTCATCTTTAGTTTCAATTTTTATTTCAGCTTTCTTTACAGTTTTCAGTATATCTGCTTTACTTTTCTCAAAGATTTCGTAAGGCAGCAATATTTTTTCATAATTGCTCCTTAAAAACACTACAGTATTTGTGTTCTGGCTGTAGCCCATAGCCGTTGCGATCTTGCGCCATTTTTTCGAGTTGTTACAAATTTCAAAGCCACCTTCTTCATCAACCCAAAATTTAAGACAGTATAAATCTAAAGTTTTGTTCTCGATCATGGGAATTTTTAATGGTGATCCTTGCAGGTCCCAAAATTTTAATATCTTCTCAAGAAACAATAGTTTCAAGCGTGTTATGGCCTCTAGTTCATTCACTTTCTGTATTCTCGGGACAAATTTTAATTTGTCCACGTCTAATGAAAAAGGTGGCTGCCAGCGTGACGGAGGCTTTATTTTGCATATGCCCGTTTTTTCTGCAACTGGACGAATTTTTGCTATATAACCAAGAGGATCCAAGAATTCTTCCGGCGTAGGCTCAAATACGGGGGCTTCTGGAGGTGGAGTGAAAGTGAATTCTGCACTTTTATGCATCGCATTTTTCTGAATATTTTTGATATCCATTTTTATCAAAAATAAGTTCACTTTATCAGTCAATTATAAGATCTTGATATTCCTCAATGTGAAACATTTCACTCACGGATAAAGACTACGTGACTTCTCACCATGTGTAAATGGCTCCTAAAATATTGAGATAGTAGGTAAAATACACTGCCATTACTTTTTGTCCACGATAAGTTCAGGTGAAAAGACTTCTATAACGCAAATGATATTAACACCATTATTTATCTTGAACGCAAACCAAAAATAACACGTATTGAAGAGCAAAATTAGTATTGATTATACGATTTACGTTTACAAAAGCGATGCCACTAGCTAGGCCAGTAATCACCATCCAGTAACTTGATAACTCACTCGACAGCGATAGTCAACATTCGTGCACTCGCCTCGATACGACACTCCCGGCACTGTTCACTGTTCACGCAACTAAAATGTTCATTGAATTGAATTGATGCTTCGTTCAAACGCCACTTGCTTTGCTTTTGCTTGTCGAAAATATTGCGCACACATAGACAAAACAAAATTTTCATCGACTTTGTGTTTGTGCACTTATTTCTTCATCCTATTCTATTGGCGTGCGTGACGGCAGTTGGTCAGTGTCAGTGGGCGACTCAAAGGTAGAATATTTCTTCGGGCACAGCTTCGGGTTGAATCTTTTATGTTGTTACCTGTAGTATGTACCTAAATAATTATTTTTATTATGAACAAAGAAAGAAAATGGCGTAGGCATAAAATCAGACTCACTTCGTCTAAATGCACGGATTATTGTCAAAGGTATAATAGCGTAAGTAGACAAAATTATGATACTTACCTACTGTTATGTGAATGCGTAGTTAGGTCTAAATGACGTCATCAGTTACAACCTATAATTTTATAAATAGGGTCAGAGTCAGGAACGTAATTAGGCGTAATGTTCTGTTACGAAATCAATAGGTATTGTATAGAATTAGCTGCCTGCTTGCTGCATTTGACTTATACCCAATTAAAACTCATAAAGACTTGTAGATAGAACCTATCATAGTACCTACCTAGTTCCCTTTTGATTACCTAATAATAATCATCGTCAAAGACTTCAACATCAACAGCTGTTTTATTATAAGTAGGTACCTACTTATGCACGAATTAGTTATTCCGAGTCATTTGGTAACACTTTATAGCAAAATTTGATATTGATAGGTACCTACTTAACTTATGAAACGTAACTTTGACTATGTTATGATGATGAATTTGATAGGTATTATCCAATACATAAGTAAAGCAAAATAGCATATTCTATAGATCATTCTCCTTCGTCGTCCCGTTTACCTAGGTTGGAAGCAGTTTTAGAAGACCATTCATAAAGTAGGTACCAATCCAGTGGCCAACCCACCCTACCTATTCATCATCTTGTTAAAATGACCTTGCTAAAATTCGAAATTAAAAAGTATTGGAAGTATTTGGGTAATCTGTGTATTCTACAGAGTGGAAGATGATCACCTCACCTGGAGCACCTGGAGGGGAAGTAGGTACTTGAAATACTTACCTACTGGAGATAGCGAATTTCGCTGTAGTTAAACACTCCATTTTTTTTTAAGAAACAAAACCGCAATTCTGCCGTCTTATTCTAAAAAGGCATAACTAACAAAAACAAAAATGTAAGATAATCGAGTTTAAAATTTTTCAAGGTTTTTTTAGCAGAAATAATCCTTTGTGTATTATTGGGAGAAACAAGTTATTAATTAAGGTACACAATCGAAATACCTATCCAACCATGTATAGGAATATATTTATTTATTAATTTTTTATACAGATAATCCCAATTTTCCCCTTCATCTTAACAAAATAATTTCAAATAAAATATCTTTTTATCGTTTTAAAGGCACAACTAACCAGATAATTCTTTTCTTTTTAAAAACAATTCAATATTAAAATGAAAGGACACATAATTTATGTAATTATGTCTTTGTAACGTAATCATATAGGTTCATTGCGAGTTTAAAAGAGTGTAAATTTTACATAAAATTGTTACTTTTAAAATGATTGACTTTTTCACTTACTTTTTAATTATGAACATTGAACAAATAACAAAAAGTTGGTAATCAAAACTCTTTATTTCAAACAAAATGATAAATTTGATGTTACACTTTTTAAACCACCGTATTATCTCTGATTTTGGAACAAAATCTAATTCTACGGGGCCGGACTCACGCACGAAGTGTTTCAGTTCAATGATCTAGCTATAACGGTTCATGAAATAATACCAAAACCTGGTGAAAGACAGATAGCAAATCTTAGTAATATAGTCCCATTTTTACCCATTATGTACGGCACCTTAATAATTCAAAGCAAACAAAAATTTAAAAATAAACTAATAAAATGCTAAACAACTCCATTGTCAACAATTGTTTATTTCTTTGAGTTGTAATTTTTTAATATAATAAGACTTTTCGTCCATTTCGTTCAAATAGATTTAGAAACATAACTTCAGATATCCGGCATAAAAACTAGAGTCTTTAGCTTTAGTAACTGTTAAGTACTATTTACTTATAATATACGTCGTAAGCGCGCGCGGGTAGGCACCTTGCAAGGGCGTGCGTCGTGCGTAGAGGGTAGGTTGAAAATATTGCTCCATTTTCCAAAAATTGGGTGACATGATTTAAAATATTATCATTTTTTTTGGCAAGTTAATATTTTTAGCCTGTCCTCTGTTCATACTACTGTTATATGTTTACCTATTTACCTATTTGAGTTATCAGAACGAATTTGAAAAGTTATGATTATCTAAGCAAAAACATCTGATTACATAATCATAACTTAATTTAAGATTTTAAAATGAAAGAAACAACATTGCTTACCAATAAATCAGCTTGCGTTTACCTTGAATTGAAAACATTGGTGCAATGATGAGCGCAAGGACACCCCCACATTCCTTACCTTCCTTACTGGCGTCTTAAAGAAAAGGCACAACTGGTCACTTGTGACTTCTCTTTATAACACTTTCAAGACATAAGTACGTATTTATGTTGTTTTTTCTTAATAGGTGTCAAATAAGCCTTTTCAATTTATTCAATAACAATTTAGCCGTTAGATGTGCCTTTCGGGCTTAATGTATTTCCGTAGATTCTAGAGATAAAATTACACAAAAAATTGGGTAGATGCACCTTTTTCTCCTGATTCCGAATATGTATATAACTCAATTTTGAAAAAAATGTTAGTTAAGCCTTTTCTCCGTAATACGGCAGAATTATAGACTAGAAAGATATCTTAATAATAGATATCACATAAGATGTCTTAATCGTAAATGAATAAAAGAAACTTATACAAAAATAATTTATTCTATGCATATACCTACCTAATACCTATTCTGTGCATATACCTAATACCTATTACTTACATAACATACGTACATACTTACATACGTAAATATATTCAATCACGCCTTCATCCCTGGAGGGTTAGGCAGAGGTAAATTAACAGTAACACCCACATTTCACCAAACATTAGGTATATTCGATCCCACGTAATAGGGGGTGAGCCTATTACCGTCTTCCGGCCACTATTACATATATAGACTCGAGCCATGTACCTATCTGAGGCTGAGTCTGGGCTGTATAGGTATATCTGTCGGTTGATAAACAACTCTCGCCTACAAACGACACCGCATGGGAAGAGTTGTTGTGGCCCAAACTCTACTCTGCCGGGAACCACGTGGCTTAGAAAAATTTCCTTCACATTCGTTACAATTTTTTATTCAGTAGCCAGTCTAGTACCGTAGGTACAGTCAGCGTTATAAATATCTTTCTTGACGACGAAGTCTTAAAATGATCTTTAAACTCTCGTTTAAAGAGCAAAACAAACTATTTTATTTATTTACATGCTATCCGTACACTTGGTACACATCTTTAGTTTGGACCCATGTACGGATAGCATGTCCGTCATATCAGAACAATCGGTCAACTGGAAGGGGGTCAAAAAACTAAATTAAGATCATGTTGAATGCTTTGTTCATCAACATCTTTCTGATGCTGACTATCTACAACACCATACGTAATTCTTTTAGTAGGTACCTATCTTCTTAGCTAAAGTGGGTATTACATCTTCCTGAATTCAGAATTCTAAATTCAGGAAGCTTTTTAGGAAAAAAAATTCAGTCACCGAAGCTCGCGATTACACGTTCACTAATTTAGGATCCTAAATCATTTTTGAAGGACGAGCGGCAAGGGACGGACGTGTCGACTGTCGAGTGAATTGCGACAAAATGCCCTCAATACTATAAAAAAACAACAAAATATTGATATTGCCATAACCCTTGCGGTTAGCTTAACGACGAACGAATTCTTTCTTTCATAATCAATTTGAATAATTAGCAAAAAAGCTGTAAAATTTCATTCAAACATTTGGGCGAAGTAATCAAAAATCAATGAATAAAATGAATGACAGATCATTCATTGGTTCCGATAGCATAGCTCGTAAGAGCGTCGGTAGATTGCTCCACCATCGCCTTAAAGATGGATACAGATTGGTTTGGGCGTGAGTCTGGTAACTAGGTGGTCAAAGCATTCTCCCTGTAAAAGAAGGATCGCGGGTTCAAATCCCGCCTGGACCGATCATAATTTTTCCTTGATCGATTTGAATAATTAGCATACTAGATGATGTAAAATTTAATTTATTTCGTCGGTACATACGCAATATTATATTGGGAGGGAAAGACAAACGTGCGCTCTCGACGGCAGGCGCGCGGCGACTGAGCGTTCTGAATTTAGGAAACGTAATTACACTCATCCGATTTAGCCATTTAGGACGTCCGTCGGAAACCATTATTTTCCTAAATAGCTTCCTAATTAGGAAGCTTTGCTTCCTAAATGCAATTACACTGTTCTAAATTCAGAATTTTCTAAATTCAGGTTTCTGAATTTAGGAAGATGTAATACCCCTTTAATGCGCGCGGATTTGCTGCGTGAAATACTAATTTCGTTCAGGCCCTGAAAATATAGTTAAAATCTGTCTCTGTGACAAATTCAATCATGATTTGTTCAGCCGTTCTGGAGTAGGTTTTTACCGCCGCAGTTTTTACCGTCTTTTTACCATTCTTATTATGCTCGGTTAGATAATTAACACGAAAGCAATGGTAGCCTACCTACTTAAAGTTTTTTTTTATAACACTTAGGTGGCAGACAAGCACACGCCACACGGCCCACCTGATGGAAAGTGGTTACCGCGGCCTATGGACGTATGTCCGTAGGGATTTTTCGCACGATAAAAAAATGCACGTATATGCAACACCAACACTCGTGCTGCCTACCATAAGTCGAAATTACGCCAAATGGAAACTTAGGTATTTCGGCATTAAAGGGGTAAATTACATCTTCCTAAATTCAGAAACCTGAACAGAATTTAGAACAGTGTAATTGCATTTAGGAAGCAAAGCTTCCTAATTAGGAAGCTATTTAGGAAAAGAATGGTTTCCGACGTCCTAAATGGCTAAATCGGATGAGTGTAATTAGGTTTCCTAAATTCAGGACGCTCAGTCGCCGCGCGCCTGCCGTCGAGAGCGCACGTTTGTCTTTCCCTCCCAATATAATATTGCGTATGTACCGACGAAATAAATGAAATTTTACATCATCTAGTATGCTAATTATTCAAATCGATCAAGGAAAAATTATATGATCGGTACAGGCGGGATTTGAACCCGCGATCCTTCTTTCACAGGGAGAATGCTTTGACCACCTAGCTACCACACTCAAGCCCAAACCAATCTGTATCCGTCTTTAAGGCGATGGTGGAGCAATCTACCGACGCTCTTACGAGCTATGCTATCGGAACCAATGAATGATCTGTCATTCATTTTATTCATTGATTTTTTATTACTTCGCCCAAATGTTTGAATGAAATTTTACAGCATGTAGTAGGTATGCTAATTATTCAAATTGATTATGAAAGAAAAAATTCGTTCGTCGTTAAGCTAACCGCAAGGGTTATGGCAATATCAATATTTTGTTTTTTTTTTTATAGTATTGAGGGCATTTTGTCGCAATTCACTCGATAGTCGACACGTCCGCCCCTTGCCGCTCGTCCTTCAAAAATGATTTAGGATCCTAAATTAGTGAACGTGTAATCGCGAGCTTCGGTGACTGAATTTCTTTTCCTAAATAGCTTTCTGAATTTAGGATTCTGAATTCAGGAAGATGTAATACCCACTTTAGCTAAAATAGGAGTGTACAAGTTCATTACAAGGATCGATATAGGTAATAATAAGTAGGTAGGTACTTACTCACAAGTCGCAACTCGCAACACTCGCAAGTCGCAACCCATCATCAATAGGTATGTAGTTATCAGTTGGTAGGTGTAGGTACTTAGTTGTAAGCAACTACATAATTAAGAATCCAATAAGAAAAGATTTTTAGAAATTTTGCTACTAAAGGGGTAAATAAGGGATGGAAATTGGTATGAAAGTCCGTCGTTCAGAGCTAGATGTACTAAATTTCATAAACCTGTGTCTTTTAAGAAATAAATGAACACGTGTATCAGTGGTTTTCAAAATTTAACTACTAAGAGGGTAAAAAAGGTGATAAACGTCTGGAAAGTTAGTCATTTAGGTATGTCACTATCAAATATATAATATGAAATTTCGCCGGGCGAAGCCGGGACGGGTCAGCATATGAATGGTATTTACAAGGAGTCGGCCTTGCGATCGAGAGGTCCCGGGTTCGAATCCTGGCCATTACACTACCGACTTGAACCAACTCCTAGCACAAGCAATTTAGCTTAGTTGGATGGGTCAGAGGGAATATTGCGTAAGTAGTATAACAAACTACCTACAATAGACGAGATGGTAGGTACCTATAGTAGATAATATCTATACCTACCTAAACTAGCTGATGCCCGCGGCTCCGCCTGCGTGGATAACATATTTTTGTTATTTATTTCTTTACATAATACTGAATTTCATTTTTCCCCGGTGTATTCGAATTTTAAATAATAAATGGTATAATTCATTCAGATTTACGTAGTAATTTTAAATTAGACGGAAAAATTGTCGAACAGTTTTAAAAGTGGTAAGTAAATAAATAGGTACCATTTCATTAAAACAAAGCTTAAAATATTAGTAGATATGCAACAATGAGCTACAGTTTTCTCAGGGTATATAGTAGATACCTATAGGTACCTACTTAATAGAATATTTAATGGTCCTATACCTAAGTGCTCATTGTCCGCCCCTGGTATGAATCTTGTAGGTATTGTTTTTGATCTTTAATCTACAGAGTTACAGACACTACTAAAAAAAAAAAAATCTAAGTTGCAACTTTATTATAGTAGGTTTATAGAGATGCGAAAGTTGTCTGTCTGTCAGTCTATTATGCCACTGGGTCCCCCATCGTGCTTTTAGGCTTTTTTTCGTGCGGATATCCCCTCGGATACCTCCCCTGCCAGAGCCGGAAGGGGAGGTTATGTCGGACTCGAACCGACTAAAACCGCATGCCGACTGTGGGTCATGGTGCTAGGCTGGAGATGAGGTTGTCATCGACATATCCCTTGCACCCCGGCTGACCCAGAGCCATCCCTTACGGTTTGACCGGGAGGGGGGACAACGGTGTCCCCGACTCGCCCTCGGAATGAGGAGGCGCTCTTCTCAGCGCACCGTCGCCGTGGCCTGCTTCTGCTGGGGTGACAGGTGGCTCCACCCGTCACCCCCAGGCCCGCGCTCATGGGGTGGAGGTCAGTCAGTGCCCTCCGACGCCCAAATAGCATACGCGCGCGGGTGGCGCGATTCTCGAGTCTCTCTTGCTCGTACCGCCTCTCCCGTTCCGCCGTCTCCTTCACCACCATTACTCTATGGTTTCGGTAGAGTAGTATCTATTATAATGAAATTTGATAAATAGGTAGATTAGGCATCGAGAAAGGACATAGGCTATATTTCGTCGCGATAATCGACATCTACGTGGGTAAAAGTTAGTAAACAATATAATTTCAAACATGAGTTGCACAAATGAGTAGAATTTTAACAGAGTCAACCGAGCAATCAAAATAATAACGAATATGTTATGGTATGAAATATGGCGAACCGAACGAACGAATATGACACCATGCGATGAAATAACAAAATTGAATGTTCACTGAAGTCAAGAGAGCTAAGGATTCAGACCCGGTAAATCGTGCACCAACCAAATTCTCAACCTTACACAACATATAGAAGATGGCTTCGAAACCCAACAAATAACCGGTGTCGTATTTGTTGACCTTTCAGCGACATATGACACGGTTAACATCAAAAGACTTTTGGATAGAGTACTGAAAATGACTAATGACATGGGTTTCACTCAAATTTTAACCGAACTCCTCACAAACCGCAGGTTCCAAGTGCATATATGCAGCACAGAAAAAGCAGATGGCGCGTTCAAAAAAAATGTACTACCACAGGGAAGTGTCTTGGCTCCAGCGCTATTTAACATACACAAATGACACTTTCTTTACGCGGACGACCTGGCGCTTGCTGCTCAAACAAAAAAAATTGAAGAGGCTGAATTGGGACTGGGTGCAGCTTTGGAAAGCCTAGACCAGTATTACAAAGATAATGGACTTCGACCCAACCCCTTGAAAACCCAGTCGTGCGCCTTTCACTTGCGTAACCGGGAGGCAAACCTACCCCTTAAAATCTCGTGGCGAGGGGTCGAGATCGAGCACTGTCCAAAGCCGCGTTACCTTGGTGTTACTCTCGACCGAGCTCTCACCTATAAAACCCACTGCCGGAACACCAAACAAAAAGTGGCGAGCAGGAACAACCTGGTGCAAAGGTTGACATCCACGACATATTAATTATACGTATTTTATTTTATAAAACTTTGTTTTGGTGATTTCTGCGTGCCACCGAGTGACATTGCTGTGAAGCTGTGAAGACTTATAAGAAATAAAAACAGAATACTTAATAATAACTTGACGATTGAGTATTAACGATATTATGCATTTTTGTTCTTTTTATATCACTTAGGTGGCAGACAAGCACACGGCCCACCTGATGGAAAGTGGTTACCGTGGCCGATGGACGTATGCAACACTATTATCACAGTCTAACGATTCATACTACATACAGTCGGTCAACGAAGCCGTCTAGACAGAGCAATCGTGCGGGGGGAGAGGGGTGGTGGGGGACGGGGTATTACTCGGTACGCCCATACATTTTACTCGGTACTAAGGATTCAGGGCTGTCTCATTTTTGTAATCACACTAAACACGTGATTTTTTTTTCAAGGCTCGTTTTGTTTGTTAAAATTGTTTTTTTTTTCGTTTTCTATATTTAGCTATCCAAGATGGCGGACACGAAATTTTCTCAAAAATCTATATGGGTATCGTTTTCAGGGTTTTGGGGTCGCTGATTGCGAATATAACATCCATTTCGCGATCCAAGATGGCGGACTCGAAATTTTTACTAAAATCGATACGGGTATCGTTTTCACGGTTTTCGGGGTTGCTGATTACGAATATGTTATTCATGTAGCAATCCCAGATGACTGGATGGATGATATATTCGTAATTAGCAACTCTGAAAACCTCCAAAACGATGCTCATGTTGACTTTGTGGGAAATTTCAAGTCCGCCATCTTGGATCGCTAAATGGATTTTATTATACGTAATTAGTCACCACGAAAACCTCGATTTGGTTTTTTTAAATTTCAAGTCCGCCATCTTTGATCGTCGGTAACATGGTCGTCAAGCCCGATAGCAGACAATTGCCGGCAGGCAATCATACGATGGGAAACTGTCGACTCCCAACTGATCGTGTGTAACCGCAAAACTGACAGCAGGGCATGGCCACCAGGCCAAAATCGCTTTCGTGTGTGGGCGCTGTCGACTTAGGACTGCAGGCCGCCCGATACGATTTGAAACAGCAGGCGAACTGATCGTGGATAGGCTCCTTAAGAATATATCATCAATTTAGCGATCCCAGCGATTAGCGAAATTCTAATTCGAATCCGAATCCAACCCCGAACCCGAACCCGATTCAATATCCAAATTCAAGTCGGAATCGAAATAGAAATTCGAAATCGAATTTGAAACCGAAATCGAAATCGAAATCGAAACCAAAATCCAAAATCCAAAAACTCAGACTTAAAACATTACGTTTGCTTGATCATAATTGGTTGAGTAGAACCGGAGATATAACCAAAAGTCGCAATAGCCGACATACATGCGAGCGGAGCCGCGGGCATCACGTAGTAATATAAATTAGCGTGAGTTGATGTGCCTTGACAGAACAAAGAGAACGAATAGGAGTTATATATAGAATATTACAGAAAAATTATATATAAAAACTGAAGTGACAACCCTTTTTTTTTTTTTTTTTCCTGCGGAAATCCCCTCGGATACCCCCCTGCCGGAGCCGGAAGGGGAGGTTATGTCGGACTCGAACCGACTAAAACCGCACGCCGACTGTGGGTCTTGGTGCTAGGCCGGAGGTGGTGCTAGGCCGGGAAGTGACAACCCTGACAAAACTGCAAAAGGCGGCATTTCTGCTAACATCAAACGCGATGAACTACTGTAAGATCTCTCGTTATACTGTGCTATTATAGTGGCGTCTTACTTGCGCCGCCGACCCTGTTAGAACCTTCTAATGTCCTTCTGAAAGAACCCCTAATTGTAGTCGCTGGGAGAAACCATGGTAGGTTGTTCATTCCACAGCATAAGCGTGCGGGGGATGAAGTTTTATATTATACCCAATTATACCTGAATGTTAGTGGTGTTTCAGGTCGAACAGTTCATCTAAAAACTCACACCATTGTAAAGGCGGTATAAAACGCGAAATGGTTTTTTAAATAAAAATGAATGTATAGTGCGTCAAGAAAGTCGTGAAATTAATGTTGAAGGAACTAATATTTTTCATTGTATTTGCAACACTCAATAACTGTCAAACTGAGTTTTCAGCTGTCATTCCTTGTTTTGTTGTGGATATGTTTCGTATATCTTTTGCGTTCATTTAATTTATTTACGTCTAGTAACAATATAAAGTGTAAAAATGAATAGCAATGTGTGTATTAGTTGTGAGAGACATGTCGTATTCAAAGTATTTCATTGATATAGTATGATATACGGCGGGTTTTCAAACCGGCAAGCTGGTTTCTGATTTGGAGGATATTTATGGCCAAACAGCTAAATAAGCCGGTACGTACATATATTTTAATGTTAAACACGGTATGGGAAGTGTAATCTATTAAAAATTATGTGTATTAAGTGAACATTTTATTTTTCAAAGCATTGTTTACATTTGTCGTGGTTGAGTCATTAAACCTACGATTTTAAGAAATCGTAGTACGACACTTTGACGTTTTTGAACATTCTTGATCCATTTTGTATTAACCACTGAGGCCCTTTTGACTACAAATAAATTACACGGTATATACAGCTGTATTTATCCAGTACCGTACGTTTTTATTTGTTTCAGATTTTCAAAAGCACATTTCAAGACATATCATTTCAGTATGTGATGATATATCCAGTGAGTCAGAAACTATCGCGGATAAATTACGCAGGAGTTTCAAGCAGCATTTTGGGTGTTCAATACTCACTCCAATAAGTTCATGTTCTAAAAGATTATAATTATATTATATTATAATACGTACTGTACCTACATCTTTTGTTTTCATTGTTTAATACTTTACAACGTCTGTAAAAAAATCGACTGTCCAGCTATCACGGTTCATGAGACAGAGAGGTAGGCTTTGGGTAAGGTATTGCTCGGGACATGTTTCTTGGACTTTAAATATGCTGAAAACACATTTCACACCCACGGTACCCATGGCCATACTCCTGGTGGTACCGTGGGTCTAATAAAGTTAAAGTGTACCACTGAGTAAGCGATTCTGTGACCAGAGCGGTGGTGGACGAGCTCAAAGTCACCAAACATAGATTATTACAAAACAATCTGCGCGCGCCAGGCCAAACAATTCGTTTATCTCGCAGCTTGGATTTTAAATAGTGTCCCGAGGCATATCCTAATAACGTCCGACACGGCGTGTCCTTGTATATGAGGCCTTATACTCGTTTATCGGGGTGTAAGGTTAACGGCATTTCCCTCACACCCCAGTTAACTTTGAGCTATATACGGGTTTAAGATGGCCCTCTTGGGTGTCCTCATCTAACCTCTATATCCGCTGCTAGTCACAGGGACCCGTGGCGAGTCTCCGCGCAGGTCTCTATAGGGCTGCTCCCGCCGCGGCCGTTAATTGCAATAAGTGGTAGCGTCTCCCATGTGCTGAGTAAGAGAGTGAAGCATTGCCGTTAGCGTTGTACAGGTTGCATCGAATGGAGGCTTCGGATCACGCGCACCAAATTTAACATAATATCTGTGTTTCTAAATCCCGTGTGCTTGTCTGCCACCTGAGTAATTTTACAACCATGACTTCTAAACTCAATCACTCCGCACTCGTTGATTTCGATTAGTTGTTAAAGTTTTATTTGCAAAAAATAATATCTAAATGTTGCTGCAAGCCCTGCAACCATTTAAAAAGGATATAACTACTATTCTGTAATTAAGTATATATAATTTTCTAGCTTGAAGTTTGATTTATCTCTAAAGTTTGCGCCATTAGTGCCTAAATAAAGTGAATGAAATAATTGCCGTTTTTTTTTTCACTTTTATTCACCTACTATCCTACTATGGTAATGAAATCATACCATAAAAAGCAACCGATCAAGTCTGTTTAATTATAGTATGGCAGGGATACCAGATTAAGCGCAGCAGCGCCACCCTCAATTTTCACGACTTTCTTGACGGGCTATATAATAAAATATTATAAGCTTATATTTATGAGACTCCTAAAAATAATGCGGATTGCCTTTACCTGCTTATTCAAATGAAAAAGAAACTGTTTGTCAAACTAGGATCAAGAAATGACATCTGTGCTGTCAATGTCAGTTCAGTTATCATTTGTCACAGTTGTCACTCTTGTCAGTGTCAGTCTTTATAACCTCTACATCTCGACGAGAAAAGAAGTATTCATAATTAAATGGAATTGTCCCACGAATAACACAGGCAAAGAACTTCCAAAATGCTAAATACTTTGCGCGGAACCTGGACAGCCCATGTCCAATTGCAACAAGTTAGATTAGCACATAGACTTAGGGGAAAACCTCCTATTTTTTGTCGTACCATAAAAGATCGTTTAGATGAACTCAATTATAAAGATGAATTGTATACAACCAGAATAGACATTGGTTTACCGAATGTCAAGTGAGTATAATTTAATTTGAAGCCCAAGTGAGACTTAGAAATTAGCCCCGTTTCAAAATTGGTATATGGACTTATATGCTCTCTCCCTATGTCAATTTTGAATTTTATTTTAGTATCCAACTTCTAGGGCCCATTATGCAGGCTGTGGTTATTTTGGGTCATGGTGGTTTTTGATAATTATGTCCTAGCTAGGCTATTGTTTGGGAACTTCAGTGTGCAAACATTTGTATGCCGCCTAAAATATGGCTAAACATGTTGGACATAATCATTGACTTACATCTTGCATGCAGATGTATATACACAATTGTTTAAACAAATTAATATTATTCTATTCTGTTGTCTCTGCCCATGCTGGAGGGAATAAGGTGTCAGTATAATATGTACTAGCTTTTGCCCGCGGCTCCGCCCGCGTGGATGTCGGTTATCGCGACAAAACATGCCTATGTCCTTTTTCATGGTCTAATCTACCCCTATACCAAATTTCATCAAAATCGGTTCAGTGGTTTAGATGTGAAAGCATAACATACAGACAGACAGACAGAGTTACTTTCGCATTTATAATATTAGTATGGATGTAGCTTTGCATGCTAGTTGACATGTACACCACCTGTTTCATAGAGCTAAATTATATCTACATAAGTATTTGAATAAGACAGTAAAATTAATTACATTTCTTTTTTCAGGAAAATATCAAATGATGCGCGTCTATCCAGACTAGAGCAATTGAAGAAAAATAAATTGGATAATAATTTAGAACAGCTTGCACGTAACTTTAAGCTACAAATTGATCTTGATGAAGCTAAAAAGGACTGGCTACAAACTCTGGGCCCCAGACAGAAAAAACAAATAGCTGACCACTATGCTATTTTTGAACATTTATATGGAGAAGGCTACTTTATTCCATATTTGAATTTGGAAGTATTCTATGATTTAAAAGATGGTTCATACCTTCCTGTCCATACTGGTAATGTGATAAAGCCAGCGGAAGCCCTCGAGTATCCTGCAGTGAACTATGAGTCTGATGCTAGTAGCTTATGGACCTTAGCACTTACAAGCTTAGATGGTCATCTAACAGAGAGTGACAAGGAATATGTGCACTGGCTAGTCGCCAATATTCCTGGCAATTCAGTAGAAAAGGGTGATGTTATTGTAGACTATATGCAGCCATTCCCTCTCAAAGGAACTGGGTACCATAGATATGCATTTGTACTCTATAAGCAAGATGAACCTGTATCTTATGATGTCACAAAGGGTAATTTTATCCATACTAATATTATAAACTAGCTTTTGCCCGCGGCTCCACCCGCGTGGATGTCAGTTATCGCGACAAAACATAGCTTATGTCCTTTGTCATGGTCTAATCTATCCCCTATACCAAATTTCATCAAAATCGGTTCAGTGGTTCAGGAGTGAAAGCGTAACATACAGACAGACAGACAGACAGACAGAGTTACTTTCGCATTTATAATATTAGTCTTCTTCTTCTTCTTCTTCAACCCGTAGTCACCCAATGCTGAGTGTAGGTCTCTTCCAATTCCCTCCACTGTTGGCGGGACAGTGTTTTCGCCATCCAGTTCTTCCCAGCAACCTTCACTATGTCGTCGGTCCATCTAGCCGGCGGTCTGCCTACGTTCCGTCGTCGTCCCCATGGTTTCCACTCCAACACTTTCCTACCCCATCTGCCATCCATTCTACGACATATGTGGCCCGCCCATAGTGTTTTATATTTCTTAGATTATTTTAACTTTTGTTTAATTTAGTACCTGTTTTCTCTGTGATCTGCAATCAGCCTAGCTTGAGTGGTTATGAAAGTTTGTGTGCGTAACTGCATAATGAGAAACATTGCATTATGGTTCAGGCATTAGCTGTTGCCAGTGGCTCCACTACTTGTTTGAAATGCTAATCCTGTTCCCAAAACTCACAGCCACATATTCTCTGGATCAAAAGAGAACAGCAGAGATTTAAACTATCAATCTTTTCAACATTGCATTTATTTCAGTGACATCAAAATCTCCTTTAGAAGACAGAACTTTTCAAACAAGAGAGTGGTACAAAAAGTACCAGGACAAGATAACTCCTGCTGGACTTGCATTTTACCAAACACATTGGGACACCACTGTTAGAGATTTCTTCCACAATGTGTTGCAAAGGAAGGAACCAGGTAAACCAGCTTTTAATGTTTCATTTATTGTATACTGGGTTCTATGGGATTCTATCAACATCTTTTAAACCCAAGCCAATCTCTCCTGCTATACAAAGGACAATGCTCGGCGTAGGGTTTCTCTTGGGGAGTTAGCCAAGAGCCATTCCTGGAAAAGCTGACGTACCTACTAACCAAAAAAAAATTAGCAGAACTTACTGGGTGCTGATGAGGAGCTTTCATAAATCGATTACTTTTTCTAATAGCATATCAATGTTGTGAGTTTATATTATATTACTTAACTGCCACACGATGACGCGCACAAGTGGCTCCATCTCTCTTCTGTACTACTACTGCACAGTGGGGACGCCGTTTGACCGGACGGGTGATCAGCCCTTCTGTGTGGGGCCATTTTACAAATTCTCCTCTAACAACTGTGATACATGTTCGTATGGCAACCGGGACAAACGGCTTAACGTGCTCTCCTAGGCGCGACCAGACCAATGCAAATACTCATATTTATGCATACAAATAATTTGCACTGAGCTGGGCTCGAACCCATGCCTCCTGCGTAGAGGCCGCGTTCAATACCGCCACGCCACAGATACTCTCTTCTTCTGTACATACTCTTTCACATGTGAAGGTCTGAATTTCCCTGGCTGTGTGACTCGTACATAACATTAACAATGCTTTCAGTTTACGAGTATGACTTTCCGAAGCCCTACATACGTCCACAAGAATGGTTTCCTCGCAGGAAGCCCTTCGACTTATACATGGATAAGTACCGTGATCCAAAGCAGATTAAGAAAGAATATTTGTTAAGGAAGTTGAAGACTGAAGATCCCTTCAAAGCACCACCACCGCCTCTGAAGTTCCCTAACGCGCATCCTCTGCCAAAGAGCATGCCATCTTGGTTGAAGTTGCATGAGAGAAAGATTAGACTTGGTTGGGGAAGAGTTAATGATGTATAAAAATATAAACATAATATATAAGTAGCTTGTATGATTTTGTTTTATTGATTCTGGGGTCATTTGATGAGCGTGTTGCATGCGATGGTCGCATTTGTATCGTCCAGAGAAGCAGTAACAGCTAACACCCTCATGACTTTCTAATCTTGTGCCTGTAACCCATAACCAAAGGGAATTGATTTCCGGGATTAAAGTAGACTATCTGAGAGAGCGACAAAGGGTTTAACCACAAACCAAAGAAATGACGTCGCGTTTGTAAAGGAAGGCTGCTCAAAAAAGACAAATCAAAAGCCGTACTCAATTTTGATAGCAGCCGCTGAGTGGACATTACTCGCAGATTCGTATGAGATGATACACTATAAAATACCGGAGGATGTTTAAGCCTCGTCATCCAGACCCGATATATTTCTATTTTCAAAACAGCAAAAGCGTGCAGTACTAGTAGAACTCACAGTACCGTGGGAAACTAACATAACTAAAGACCACGCTATAAAAATAAAGAATTAGGTACTTTGACTTGACCAACGAGTTAACCAAACATGGCTATGTGGTTAAACTCTACGCCGTAGAAGTAGGAGCAAGGGGAATTCCAGCTAAATCCCTGTATAACTTATTTAAGGCCTCGGATTGCCAAGAGTTTCAGTAAGCTCTTTACTCAAACGAATATCTAAAACGGCGTTGATAGAATCTTACCAAATTTGGATAGGTAGAGAGGGGAACACGACTGATGGTGGAGGTGAGCGCTGATGCATCACAAGGTGGCCACCCTAAACCTGCACCTGGGTCGCAAGTCCCAGACGCCGTCACAGTGTTCCTCTCTGTACCACGCCATGGACCCGGCGACCGCACGGTGAATCCATGGAATGCTAAGAACCGGATCTCTAATATTATGAAGAGGATAGATTTGTCAGTTAGTTTGTAAAGAATAGGCTCAGAAACTACTGGACCAATTTCTTTCTTTCAACATTGGAAAGTTATTTTTTTCGTGAGTAACATAGGTTATAATATATGGAATTTTCAAAAAGTTTGTGGTTCCGTACGAAATCCAATCGTGCGAAGGCAGGGCGGGTCTCTAGTGTATGAATATAATTATCCCTGTACTAAATTTCAGCCGTTTGAGCGTGATTGGGTAACAGTCATCGTTACATACTTTCACATTTAAATATAAGGACAATTAACATATAACTAAATAGTAAAAATATAAATTGGAATGCCAAATCTCCTATACTCCGTCCATCATATTATTGTATTTTAGACAGATAGAAGTAGTGATTGCATGAAAATTTAAAATATCGACAAAGTTAAAAACCTCGATTAAAAAAAATTATCGATAAATGAAAATATTATGCTAAATATATGATTTCATGTGGAATTATAATCTATTATCTTTCTGTACATACTGGGTACCACGACACAGGGAATCCTAGTGTGGTATCCAGGGAGCAATTCTATTGTATATTTGTTTGTGACAATAAAATTTTTTAATTTTTTTAATTTAATTTTTAATTAATTTAATAAAGCAGTAGATATTTCCTGTCTATTTCTACAATTTACAAATGTATTATAAAACGATTGTGGACCATAACACACACGCTAATCTCCAAAGCAAAACAACTGACTTCTAGAAGAATATTCCAACATGCTGATTTCCTGGTATTTATTGAAGAATTCCCTGGTCTGTCTCTGAAACCCATCATCAGATCTTTAAGCAATTTAAAAGGGACCATTTTGGAATAAACCTATTTCAAATAAAAAATAATTTTGACAATCCGTCTACATATGACGGAGTTACAAAAAAACATTTTTCCGTAAAAATCATACAAATATAAAAAATTACAAATATCTGAATTGTTATTTAGAAATTGGTAGAAAACCGCCAGTTATGTAATATTTTTTAGAAGAATTATTTTCTGTAGTCGATATCGATCGAAAAACACAGTTGATGGACTAACTATATCCCTAAAATTGCTTTCTGGCTGACGTGACGTTGTCAATAAAAAATGATGTAATGGCACCCAATTTTTGTTAGGATTTTCAGGTGTTGACGCTAGAACAATGTTATACTGAACACTGTCAGTGAGCTGTCTAAAATACAATAATATAATGGACGGAGTATAGTTTTATTACGGCATTTTACCGTCTCGTCCATCATTAGGCAGTTGGCATAGAGACAAGCGCTCGACAACACAAATGAGAAGATCCGTCCGGGCAACGGCGTTAACCTCTGGAAGTAAGTAAGCTCGTGAGACCATGGGCTCAGGTTGTAATAATTTAAAAGCATAATTTCCATTACGCACTTTTATTAAACTTTAAAAATACAAAATTAACTTTTTTAAATGAAACATTAAGTGTACTGTGAATATGACGGTTTTTATACTTAGATTAAATTTTCTATTATCAAACAGATTCATACAGTTCTATTGATTATAATGTTCTAAATATTATGAGAATGAAATAGAGTGCAAAAAAATTATCAATAATTATCAATGATAATTACACATTGCTAACAAAATACATTTTACCAATAATTGAAATTATAATCAACTCAATTGTGACTAAAACACACTTTTAAAGCCAACTAATGCGGTTTGATCGTTTTAATGTAATAAAATCAAATTGTGAACGATAAGTGAATGATTTTTATGAAATAATTAAAAATAATGCCAAAACTTATTTGAATATTGAAAAATCTTCGCATAAATCACTTTAATTTGCGATAGTGTGCGATAATATCTTATCTGTTCGCAATATATTTTGAATATCCGAGACCTGCAGACTTGGGTCTCATTATTTGTTCACAATTTAATTTCATATTTATAAAACGGACAATGTTCTTATCCTACAAGATAAATGCAGTAACACTTATTCAACATTGGCTCACAGGCCAGAAGAATTAGGCACCAATACTCGCAAACATTCATGTGTATAATCTCAAGTGGTTAAAATTATATCTGAACGCGATTTAGTAAAACGGGGATTAGAACTCTCCCTGTCAGGTAGATCTACGCCTCAAGGAAGGTGGCTCTGTATGCCAACAATATTATAAACAAAGAGAATGAATTACTACGTTAGAAAGAGAAGGCACTCGATACTAGCCTTTTGGATCAAATTTAAATGGAACATTACTACCAACAAAATGCCAAAGAGTGTTCTCGTGAAGAAATTTCTCCATGAACATCCTATTTCGCGTTCAGACTGGATAGATATAGCCTGGAATAAGCAATTGTTTTGTCCCTGGATATTTTGCGGGAACAGGTTATAAAGCCCTGCGATCGGTGCCGCGGGCAACAGCTAGTCGACAATCATTTATAAAACAAATCATTATCATTATTATCAACATTTTTTTTAAATTTCACCACTTGAATTATACACACGAATGTAAACAAGATCACATATCAAAATACCCACTCCATTAAGGTATGTTATACAATGTAATATATTTAGAGCGTCGCAACTTTGATTACAAATATTGCATGATGTACAGTGTAATTTAGTCGAGGCCGACGTCATCATCTGATGGTGGTTTCGGTCCAGAGCCAGGTGCGCCCGCGCCTCCAAAACCTGTGGGTATTACAAGTATAATAAATTTAAAATAAAAATAGCTTGACCCAAAATATGCAGTTTAAGTTTAAATAGCATAAATATGTGTCGCTCAGCGTGCTATGGAAAGAGCTATGCTCGGTATATCTCTGAGGGATCGAATCCGGAACGAAGTAATTCGGCAGAGAACTAAAGTTATCGACATAGCTCAACGAATTAGCAAGCTGAAGTGGCAGTGGGCTGGCCATATCTGCCGTAGGACCGATAACCATTGGGGTAAACGAGTCCTTGAGTGGAGACCGCGAACCGGCAAACGTAGTGTGGGGCGCCCTGCGACTAGATGGAGCGACGATATACGTAGTGGCTGGTGGAGAGTGGAGGAGGACAGCCGAAGACCGGGCTAAGTGGCGTGTCATGGGAGAGGCCTATGTCCAGCAGTGGACTGCCGCGGGCTGATGATGAAATATGTGTCTATATCTAATCTAGAGTGTGAATAAACATTCAAGTAAGTTTTGTTTTTGCTGTGTAAAATGTTCTTATGCCTTGCTGGTTTTCGTTGGAGTAGAATAGGGCTACCCCGTCTCTTTCTGTGGTGTCATAGAAGGCGATTAAAGGATAGGGCTGTTCTCCATATGACAGTAAACATAACAAAACAACAGCTCATGACTAAGTACTTGTTTCATTGCAATAGGCTAGTCCCCTATTACGTGGGACTGAAAATCAGTTGGTGAAATGTAGGTATTAATACACTTCAGCTTACCCCTTTGGGGAATTTACAGGAGTGAGTATATGTATGTATGTTAATCTGCATTCTAGAACTGATTTAACAAGCTACCTAATTCTCTATCTCTTTACCAAAGTTAATTTTGTGATATTTTGAACATAATTTAAATAATATTCATAAAATTATTGTACAATGTTACCTGGGAATCCGCCTTCAGAGAATGGATTACTGCCTTTCTTGCCCAGTTTGTTCTGCAGTTTGTCAATGACAGTTGCGATTTTGGGATTGTTCTGATACTTCGCAAAGTTACCTGGATTGACAGACAAATCTTGGAATGCTGCAGCTACTTCTGGGTCCTGAAATGAAACAAGTAAATTTAACTTTATTTTGATTAGTTCTAAGTCAATTTTCTCCTGGCACTCCCTGAGTGTTCATTACTTGTTTTCTGGGGCATGTTGATCATTGTGTATATAATTTACAGTATGCGAGAAAGGGATCAGTAAAAAAAATCTAGGGTTTCTTACCTGGAAAGCGGACATAATATCCTGATCAAATAGCAAATTGGTGAAGTCTTGCGAGTTCATCCCGGCAGCACCAGGGAAGCCGCCTGCTCCCGCACCTGCACCAGGGAAGCCACCCGCGCCAGGGAAGCCGCCCGCGCCAGGGAAGCCTCCAGCGCCGGGGAAGCCGGAGGGAGGAGCACGAGCATTTGCCTCGGCTTGTGCTCGCGCAGCATTTGCACGTGCCTCTTGCGCCTTACGTGCGCGACGCAATTTGTCTCGGTGCTGGAGGTTTAAATAAAAAAAATCAGAAAAAGTGAAAGTCCAACACGGGGTTTGGACCTGCAGCCAGTCCCTTAAGGTCAATCTTCGCTGCATCGGCATATGGATCGAACAATAACAAACTCTACTCGTCGCCAGTCGCTACTCTTTTAGTAGGTATTGACCCTTACAGGGGGAATTCTCTGACCAACTGAGCTATTAAGACACGTTGAATATTTGAAACTCTCCTATCTATCCAATCGTTTATGGGCGATAGTGGAGACATCGGAATTAGGATCAATAGTACTATTTGTATATGTATTACCTCTTTTTCTTCCTTTCTGCGTTGTACACTAAGCTTGTGCTGGCGTAGTTTTTCGGCATTTGGCTTAACCTCGTTCAGCCATTCATTGGATTGATCATCATAATCAATTTTTAGAGATTCACACAAGTCGTGGCTCGCCTCTTCAAACTTGCCCAGCAGCCTGTGAAAAAAAATTGCATATCATAAAATTGTACTTTATTATGTATCATGAAACCTTCAGAAACTTGAGGTTGCATGTTTGTGCAAAGTTAGAATAGAAGATTCCACAGATTAGAAGAGGGTAGTAGGCAGGGATAGAGGGTCTTATTGTGTGAGCGTCATGCCAAACAAATAAGAAATATAGTTAAATGTGGGGCTAATTACATGGGTTTAAAAAATACTGGCGAAATATGGGTCCATCTCGAGACTTATCTGACCTTGATATATTGTGTATGTGTGTATAATGTATTTATATTTTTTAACATAATTTCTTTCCTTCCTTTTACACTAAATATCACAAAATATACTGTACAGTAAATATCACAAAATACAAAATCAAAACCATGCTTAAGTTAAGTATTGTAATGTTAATTTTATTTATCTCTGCATATTTATCCAACTGTGACCAAAAGTACTTAATTAACATTATGACTCGACTGAAGTATGTAGTCTACAGTTATTTATACGATGTTAATTCAGGCAACATTCAAATTTTAAAATAATGAATATGCATTTTGGATGAATGCTTTAAAACAGGTTTGATTTCCTTCTAGTATATCTATCTATACAGCACCGCTGCCATATGTACCTATAGTTACGCGGTTGACATTACGACCGCATCGCTACCGTTTCGTATACACGCGTGTGAAGTGTTACAATGTAATAGGTAAACGGACAGATATTGTCACTGTGCTATTTTGGTAGATGTGACTTTCAATGATTACGATTATGTAATACGCTCTTGATTTTTCGACGGTCTCGTTTATTGTGCATAAGAGAATAATAGCCTCTCATATACCTACCTATGTAACTAGCCAATTCTTTTATGATTTTTTACCTACTTCTCCGGGGATAAATAGGTAATTTTTTTTCACAACTATCCATACAACCGTTTGTCGCCTATTTTACCCCTGTAGTAGTGAAATTTCCAAAAATCCTTTAGTACCTAATAATCACTACAAATTTAATTTACTTTTAGGATTCTCTGTATGATATTAATATTGACACTCATGTCTCGTAATTTTTTTGGTCATAATAATACATAAATTATTAGAGTATAAAAAAAAATGTAGCAATAGCTACAGCTATCACAATCAACGCAATGCTGCAAAATAAAGGTGAATAATGTCAAAAGAAATTTAGAGTAGGTGGTAATGGGAATCATTAATTAATTAGTCATTAAAATTCATCAACCCGGCGAACTTCATAGTGCCAATTTTTTTCCGCCCGCGTGGCGTCTGATCCCGTTCTCGCTGCACCCTATGCTGTATTAAGCGTGTATTATACATAGAAACCTTCCTCTTGAATCATTCTATCTATTAGAAAAACCGCTCCAAAATCAGTTGCCTAGAAAGATTTAAGCATATATAGGGACGGACAGACAGTTATTGACACCCAGTAACTGATAGAAGTCGATTTTCGAACCTGTGGGTCTATGTAAAAAGAAGAGTGATTATAACATAACATAACCTCACGCCTGTATTCCCCGAAGGGGTAGGCAGAGGTGCTAGCACCCACATTTCGCCAGTTTATGTTTAGATCCCAATGTGATAGGTGGCGAGCCTATTGCCATTAACCGGGCACTTATAAACCTGCGATAAATACACACAACTTCGAAAAGCATCGAAAAGTCATTGGAGTGTGCCATGGTAAACCTGAGATCGAACCCGAGACCTCGTCCCAGCAGTCCATTACCCATACCACTAAGCTAGTGTGAGAGAGAGTGAATATCCAAGTAGTTAAACAGGGTTTTCCACCTTTACTGTGTAGTGTACTTATTCCATTATCTTCACCCTCTCCAGTCTCCCTTCCTATGTAGAAATTACCCTCATAGGTCTTGTAAACTAAGTTTTTCTAAAACAAAACGATTCCTTCTTGGTTGCACGACACCCACGCATATGATGGGGGTAAAAAGCGTATGTCGAGGTTGGTAAACTAAGGGCCATCATTGCTAGATTGATAGTAGACAGGCCTTAATTTTCTGGACTCCATTTTTATGGATCTATTAGAGAGCAGTGAAATAACACACCAAATAAAATATAGTATTGTATTTACCTGTAAGCGCGTCCACGGAACTTGTAAGCGGCGGCACTGTCACAGTTGAGCTCGAGAGCGCGTGTGCAGTCTTTGATGCAGGCATTTGGTTTGTTCAGCTTAAGATATACCTGAAGGAATAAAATTGCAACATGTATAAAGGTGGCACATGGTCCATATTTTTATCATACACAGCAGTGATGACCATGGACAGGGTTTGCGAGAGAAACAATAGCTTTGTGCACAGTGTGTGTCGAGGTCACTGATTCATTATATGATATAACTATGGTATCATTGAAATTAGTGTGAGTAGGAACTTATTTATGAGGTGAAGAACATAAAATAAATTTCACAGTTTTGAAAAGTGACATGGTGGTCTCAGGTAATGATGTATTGAGTATTATGGTTGGTAACCTAATCAGGCCTTGTCAGGTTCCTTTTTGAAACACACACATAGATAGATGTCAGTTTGGTTAACCCTAAAAAATATTATGCAGAAGATTCCCTAAATCTACAGAAGAGATTTCTGCTTGATATTAAATAGGGGAGTAGACATATAACTTACTTTCTCCTACAAATGCCTACTTAACTATTTCTTCCACCTATCTAACTACTACCTTTCTACTAATACGTATAGAGATATAATTGCAAAGTTAGGGGCGAGGATTCGATTTTCGCTGGCTATGAGTGAGAATGTATTTACTATTGGAACTTTTATTTGATTTCATTCTATGGCAGGTAAGGTTTGCCAACCTAAGGTAGGAGAACATACCTGTCCTCTCTTTGCAAACAACAGAGCACTTTGTGGGTTGAGCTGTATAGCTTCACTATACAATTTAATGGCTTCATCAAACTGCTGTTCCGAGAAAGCTCTCATTGCCTCTGATCTTTTTTCATCTGACTGGTCTCTTTCTTCATCTGTCACTTCTTTTGAGTCATCTCCCATTATCTGAGAGTCATCCAAGGCATCTCCTTCTATGACACCTGAATAGGAATATTTATATGTTAGTTGTTATAGTCTTATAAACAAACCAGGGGGCTACCATGAAACAAGAAGTCTAAAAACGTCAGGCCTTAGGATTTCTTTGGGTTTCATAGCTTTCGGGACTGATCGGATGAACGGATTTCATGGTACCAACTGCCTGAAACGTTCTCCAACAACTAAGAATATGTGATACTAGCTCCATTCCTGTGACCCATAGGAACTTAGTCTATATCTTAATTCATACTATGATCTAACTTTCTGCCTGTATCAAACATCCATACACACACATACACAAAATCCAACCATCCTCACAAACTGATATATTTATAATGTTAGTAGGGTAGGAAGTAGAATTTCGTCCAAATTAGGAGCAGTATGGTTGGCTAGTACTATCATCATGCTAAAACTTTAAAAGGCATTTTTGCATATTTTGTGTTCCTGCTGATGCTGGATTAGTACATATCTGGAGAAACATATTCTTCATCTCACTCTTTCATCCAATGCCTTCGTCTCACAGTCTGTTGCTAACACATATGATTTGATTTACCTTCCATATCCAATTCCACATCAGATTCAATTGCAGATTCCTCATCAGATGATCCTTGGGCTTCAGAAGGATTGGCAGTGGGAGGAGGTGCACTAAACAATAGAAATAGATTTTAATTGTTTTTAATTAAAAGTATTAGACTTATTTCATTTACTATTAGAATTGTGTACTTTGTTTAGATAAAATAACTATATTAATTGGCTATTTGACTTGATTCTTCCCAATACTGCTTAGCTAAACTGAAAATATAACTTTTCATTATTTGAAATATACCAGAAAAGGCAAAAGATAAAATCAAATTCAGTTCAAGTTTTATAATAAAAGTATAACAATGGTAGGTACTGATGTTTATTAATGATGTCATGCGTCAACTGATGTTTTGCTTCATGTAAAATACAGATACAAAATAGCATCTTGATTTTGTAAAAATAAAATATTTTAGACTGTTTATACTGGAGATTGATGGTACTTGGTGGAATCTGCTACACATATTGAGTAAGACACTTGTACTTTTCCACTGAGTCTATTTTAATTCTGAACCTGAACGGTTTCGCCTTACGGCATTCTCAAATTGAAACAATAAAATATTTAGAATTTCATCCTTGAGTGAAATCAATTAGGAAGTTTGCATAAAATGTGTATGTAAGAATAGAAGTGGATGTTATCAGAACATATTTCAGCTCTTATTGGAATAGGTATCCATCTATTTGTCTGTACAACGTACAATGTCTTATATGATCATGACAATCATGAATTATTCTAGAAGACAAAAAAACTTGCATTATGTAGATCACAGATAGCAATTTTAGAAATTATATGTATATGTTACCGAAAATGTATGAAATCAAGGAATTGTATACAAATCCTAGGAAATGTGTGTTAATACATAGAATTCCTGCAGTTCCACCGGAAATGTGTGAAATAAATGGGTTATTGTCTATATTTGTGGAAAATAAATATTTTTGAATGAATAAAAAAAAATAAGCATGAAGATTAATGCGGGAGCTTCGCTCCACTCCGCTCCCGCATTAATCTTCTAACCTAATCTATCCAAGTTAAATTGCGTGGTGTTGACGCTGCGCCCCGACCTGGATATATTATAGGTTAGAAGACTGAAGCGAAAGCAAGGCTCCAGCATTAGCCTAAGCGGTTGCATTTTTTATAACCACCATCAATATTCTTTGATACCATTTCACACATTACCTGCTGCGCACTCGGCATTGTATAGAATGCCTAGGCATTGTATAGAATTACGGATTATACACATTTCCGGTAACATATACACAAACAAAGTGACCATGACACTATATGTAATGATTTTATTTAAAGTTATGTTTAACATTTCAACATAACCATTCCCCCATTTTGAAACTCATAAATTTAATAAAGTTGTGTATCCTGTCATGCTCCTCCTGAGCATGCTGAGCATGAAGGGGGTTGGAAAGGTGTATGAAGCTTATTATTGAATATTTTATTGGTACACTTGTTTTGAACATGAACTTTTTTTCGATGCGTACTGTACCGAATTTATCATGACATAGCACTTTTTATGGTGTGCAATATTATAAAATGTAGATGTAAACATACTTTCTCCATTTAATGAAAGTAATTTCTACTTACTTGTCACCGGATGGGGACGAGTTCTGTGCAAAGGTTGTCGCCTGAGGTAGTGTGACACCAAAAGATGATAAATATTCTTTAAAGAAAGCTAGTTTTGGATGATGTAGTATTTGCGGATTTCCTGTGCAGAAGTCGACAAATGCCTTCAGCTGTTCAAGCTTTTCGTCATTGAATGGGCAGCTCATTTTTCTGGACTATCGCTGATAATGCTACCGGCGAAAAAAAAATGGAAATTTATAGAAACACAGCTATAGAACTCTGACTTATATAGCAATGCAACGTGGAAGAGTTCCAATAAACGTATAATATGTATGATTTAACAAAAATTTCCTCACTTTCAATGAATTATTATAATACCGCACTGCAAACACCGCATAAAACAAATAAATTGACACCTCGTCGGAAACGGAATTTTCTCGGTATTTCTATTTCTATGACGGTCACAGATAATAATGAATGGGTCATAGAATATCGAACGAAATACAGAACAGATAGACCATAGACATTTTGCTTATAATATTAAAAACCATAAAAAAGGATTCTTCTTTGTTTCGTTGCATGTACGATATTATTGCGATATTACATTATTTCACGGTGTTACAAATAAAATTTGCCAGTTCGCAATACAATTTTCAATGTAACCTAATCTGTTTGTACATCTTGTACCTACTAGATGCCACTTGTTCATGATTTCGTTAACATTTCACTATCGTAATTATTATCGTTTAAGTTATTTTATTATTCAAATCAATCAGATTGTCACTAGTGACCCATTTTCTGACAGAAGAGCTTCATTCGAGAATAAAATAAATTCGTAAAAATCCTTTAACCTGATCATAACGCCATCTACCCCCCGGTAGATGGCGTTGTATTGTTATTATTATAACAAGGTATAAAAAGTTGCCTTTAAGGGCCAAAAGTTCATTTTCTATTGGATTTCCACAGAACAATTCCAAAAATACCGATACAGATACAAACATTACATAAAGTACGAAGATGAAAGCAGAAGTTTATTTAGATACGTGTACCTGCGTTTAATCCTAATTTTCCAACCAGAAACACTTAAGTAGGTACGCTAGTATCTGCATGAAATTGGTGAAAAATCCGTAGGAAAATAAGGTTCCTACCCAAGTACCTCTGTACAGTCAGCATCAGAAAAATGTTGACGAGTAGAGTACTCAAAATAATCTTAAAACCAAAATTTCAATATTATATTGATAATTAGAGTACTCAAAAAGTTGTAAGCATCCAGAGTGGTCAAACTATCTTAACAATCGATCTTCCAGAAACATGTTAGTAAGCAGAGTGTTCATTTTAATATACACAATCACGCTACTCAATG
Organism: Eilema sororculum; assembly: GCA_914829495.1. NCBI lineage: Eukaryota > Metazoa > Arthropoda > Insecta > Lepidoptera > Erebidae > Eilema > Eilema sororculum. Next base: position 11,785,058 of record OU618542.1, read on the forward strand.
GTATCTAATCAAACAAAGTGTTCAAAATATCTGGACAATGTCATTTAATCGCATTTTGCATCCCTTTTTTACTTATGTAGCCATCCTTTACACATGATGATGGGATAATGTGAGATAGATATATAAGTTAGAAAAGGATAGAAAATCTGTCAAATTAATGACAATTTCTTTTGTATTTTTTATAGTTGCCAGTTGCTTAAGCCATAAACTATCCACTTGAATTGGTGAGAAAAGAGTATGAATACTTACGTAAAAAATAAAGTCTCCTGCAACGCAAGATACACCTATGTACTCAAAAATCCACTTCTCGTATTCTCTAATACGCATTATGACTACACCGACATGACATAGACGCAAAATGCCTGCTCTTTGAAAATAGGTACAGTTAGATACGAAACTATTGTACAAACATTATTATAATAGAGTATTTTTTTATAATAGATTATAATTTATAATAGAAGTTTTTTTTATACGTCATAAACCGCAATTTTCACCTTCTTTCTCTTTTTCTTTCTCTCTGAAATAGTTATTAAAGTTAAACCTATTTTATTTTTACCCGAAAAGAGACCTTAAGGCTGAAAAGATTTCGATGAAAGTGGTCACAAATAAAGGTATATAAGAGTGCATGAAATATAAATCGATACTAAACCGTTGGCGCGATATCTAATGGATTTTGTTATTTTTATTTATTTATTTAGTTTATTTATTTATTTATTTTTCACAATTTCACAATTTTACAAAAGTACAAATCACATAAATACCTTATGATGCATTGAATATACAATAGGAACTAATCATAGAACATACTTGATTTTGGGCATCTGTGCCAGGACTAGACAAAATAGTCTGTATTCCAGGCATCAGCGCATTCACATTTAACATAGCCTAGAGACGGACTTATATTTTTTTAAATTAAATAATGTATAGAATACAAAAAAAATACATAAAATAGACCAAAAAAGCAGGCGGAGGTACCCATTTGTAATTCATAAATCCAATGATAAAGGTTCCGACTGCTATCAAACTTATTTCGGTCTTTTCAGGAGCAGTCGTGTTTTTTATTTTTAATAATTATTTAATCGACAGAAAAATTTAGAAATACGGAACCCTATTCCATACTATGATTTATATTAATACTAGCTGTGCCTGCGACTTAGTCCGCGTGGACTTATATCTACTTATGTAGGTTTCAAGTAATTTACACATCATACGAGTATTTATTTCTTACGTATTCATACTCTTTTCTCACCAATGCAAGGGGATAGTTTATGGCTTACAACTGGCAACTATAAAAAATACAAAAGAAATTGTCATTAATTTGACAAATTTTCTATCCTGTTTTAACTTATACACCTATCTCATATCATCCCATCATCATGTGTAAAGGATGGCTACATAAGTAAAAAAGGGATGCAAAATGCGATTAAATGACATTGTCCAGATATTTTGAACACTTTGTTTGACTAGATACCATTGAGTAGCGTGATTGTGTATATGAAAATGAACACTCTGCTTACTTACATGTTCTGGAAGACCGGTTGTTAAGATAGTTTGACTACTCTGGATGCTTACAACTTTTTGAGTACTCTAATTATCAATATAATATTGAAATTTTGGTTTTAAGATTATTTTGAGTACTCTACTCGTCAACATTTTTCTGATGATGACTGTACCATTAAGTACCTACATAACACTTTTGGAACTACATTTTTTTAGACCCTCTAAGGCGATTGGCACACTGCGACGCGCGACGCGGCGTCGAGCGTTGTTGCGTCGACGCGGCGTGCGTCGCGCTCGTCGCCTCTACGGAGCTGATTTTGTATAGAAAAACGCGGGGTCCCACACACTAACAACGCAATCACGCGCGTTGCCGCAGAATACGCGCGTAAGTACAAGCAGAAAACGCGAGGTATGGCACACTGAAATCTGCCATCACGCGCGTGTTTTTCGAGGGATTTTTAGTCCGAGAGCTGTTAGAATTTACTGTGTAGGTAATTGAAACGAATTTTAAATTAATATTATTGCAATGCAACCTGACTATTTAACGGAAATTTAGAGCGCTTCCACATCAACTGACGTCCGATATCCAATATCCGATATCCGAGATCGGAGGAAGTCAAATATCGATGCCCAATATCGGGTATTGGAGCCGACACCACTGTTTTGGCTCGTTATCGGAACACGCAGAGTCTGTAAGCGACTTTCAACCTAAATGGCATTTTCTTAGTTACGTATCTTTTCGCGTTAAAAGATGACGCTGATGACGAATATAAGAAAAAAAATTAGTTACTATGTCATGTCAATAAGTCGAAAATAGCTTGCACTTCTAATCATTTTCTTTTCATCTCTAGCGTTCTTAATATAGTCTGGGCTATCGAGCTAATGGTCGGATGGCTTTACTTTACTTTTCTCAAACCTACCAAAAAAAATCTAATATCTCTCGGACTATACTAGCTCTCCCGCGTCCACGCGCGTCGACGAACGACGCCGCGTCGAGCGTTGCAGTGTGCCAATCGCCTAAGATACCTACCTACCCAATTTCCATTGAAGTGTCATACAGTGGAAAGCTTACTGAAAAGCAGTGCCTTTCACACTTTCTCACTATAATATGTAGATCCCTAAATCGAGAGCATAATCAAATTGGCATTAACTCGAAGTTTTGAAGGTGACATTGTTTTTCACATCAGAGCGGACATTTTCTCGTAGATACTTACTTTTTTTTTTATACCACATAAGTGGCAGACAAGCACACGGCCCACCTGATGGAAAGTGGTTACCGCGGCCTATGGACGTATGCAACACCAGGGGCGTTACACTCGCGCTACCTACCCTGAAGAAACCTTCTAATGCCCCTCTTGAAGAACCCCATATTGTAGTCGCTTGGGAAAACCATGGCAGGGATCATTCCACAGCTTGAACGTACGTGGGATGAAGTTCCTTTCATACCGCACGGGGCGCACCGTATTCAGATGCAATGTGTGGGGATGAATTCCCTGTCTATGGCGAGCGGTGCGATGATAGAATGTAGCTGTAGGCATCATTACTTGTACTTACGCGATAATACTTACATAACTAGGTAGGTACCTACTTAATATATCTAATAATAATACCGCCGCGCTTATTTTGTATCCTGAACAAGGCATACCCGGACCGACAACTACTCTCAAGTCAAGTTGGTATATACCTACACCAGACACGAAATTACACCAAATCCAAATAAATATGGTCGTCAATGAGGTCAAAAGTCATCAGATTTTGGGCCGTATCTAATAGCTTTTAATGGCTTTCTAAATCGTTGAGAGCGTGCACGTAAACGATGAGCAAATGGAATAGGAAATCCCAGGAGTAGCGCCATTCAAGACAACGTTTGTCTATACCTACTAAGTACTCACTTGGATTAAAGTATTTTGCCAGCTCTCAATTTGATTCAAGCTTTTGCAAAATGAATAAAATGTTCCAGCTAGGACATATAGCCTCAAATCAAATTACCTAAGCTTAACGCAAAATGGGTTAAATAAGTTATTTTTAACAAAGTAACCGGCCAAGTGCGAGTCCGACTCGCCCATGAAGGGTTCTATAGCAGCAAGTAACATAATATAAAAGTTTTTTTTTAAAACTTTATGCACATTTGTACAAAGGCGGACTTAATGCCAAAGGCATTATCTAACAGTCAACCTTAGGGTAATGCAGAGATACATTGAGGTAGGTGCAGACAGAAGATTAACTATTTACTATAATGTAATAATAGGTACTTACAAAAAACATACACACTATAATACACAAGAAATGCATACATATACAATTACATATATACCTATTCCTATACTTATACTTTATATAAATATATATACCTAATACATACTTAAATAATATACTACTACTTACATCATATTTTTTATCAAAATGATGAAAAATATAACCTTGTAGTTTTACCCACTATTGCCATTAGGGATTACTGTAGAGCTGACGTACTTTATACTTGAAAGTAGCAAGGTTGTTAGCCATCCTGATTTCGAGAGGAAGCGCATTCCAGAGTAGAATAGCTTGCACGAGGAAAGAAGAATGAACTAGGCTAGAACTATGAGTAGGACAGTGGAGAAGACGGTTATCAGCTGATCGTAGATTTTTGTTATGATGAGAACCGAGAAGCTGTACCTGAGATGATAAATAAGTGGGGGCATTAGGGGAGCTTAAAATAGTATGTACCTATCATCGTCACCGCCCGCAAGCTGCGTCGCTGTCGTATAGGCAACCATCCTAACTCTGTACGATAGACTGAGACGTGATCATATTTCCTAAGGTTGAAGGTGAATCGAATGCAATTGTTGAGAAGGCGGTCGAGTTTGTTGAGCAGATCTGCATTCAGGTTGAGGTAGCATACATCACCATAGTCCAAGACTGGGAAGATTAGGTTCTGCATAAGCATCGCCTTAGTTTTAACAGGTAGAAAGTTTTTAAGGCGATACAGACTACGCAACATCCCTGTCACCCTCTGACAGACTTTTGCAACTTGTGATTGCCAGTTCAGGGTGGAGTCGATACTCAATGTTTTTTTTAAATTATTTTTGAGATAATTGAATGAAAGGCGAAAACAATAGCATGTTTGAAGAGCTATCTATAGATGGGGTAGTTATCTATAGATAGCTCTGCAAAAATGCTATTGTTATTCCTATTGTTTAACACGTATGTACCTATGGGTTTGATGAAAAAAAAAAAATTGCTTTTTTTTCTATTTTTGTGTGAAATTCTTAATGCGGTTCACAGAATACATTTAGGTACTTACCAAGTTTCAACAGAATAGGCATTATAGTTTCGGAGAAAAGTGGCAGTGACATACGGACGGACAGGCAGACAGACATGCATGCCGAATCTATAAGGGCTCCATTTTTGCCATTTCGCTACGGAACACTAAAAATGAAACCGACGAATTCTAGAACAAAAATACAACCATTATAGCCCACTGCAGTCCACTGCTGGACTCAGATCTCGCTCAATGTACGCCATTTCTGCCAATTATCTGCTTAACGCATCTATTTATAGTCTGTCCAAGCCACCTTTTTCACGTCAGCCCATCTGGCTAGTGAGCATCCTACATTCAGTTTGCGTTCTCGTGGTCTTCACTAATAGGACTTGTTTGCTCCAATGGTCATCGGTCGGATGACCTCGTCCCGAATTCTTTTCTTCGAAGAAACTTCAAGCATAGCTCGCACATTAGCCAGCTGCGCGGCTTTTAGGCCCTGTCCAGGTTTCGGTACCATAAGTACACACGTACATAATATGATAGATATGTAGGATATAGATCGAAGACCTTTGTATTCAGGCATTGCGGTAGGGGTGAGGAGAGGACCCGAAGTAATTCGCTAAATACTGCCTAACCCAGTTGGACACCTTTTCACGAAGTTGTTTTTACCGAGCTGGATGATCTGCCCCATGTAGGGATATTTTTAAACTACTTCGACTGTCGCCCCTTCGATGGCAATCAGTCTCGGTGCAAAATGTTCGCTGAACTTAATCTTGGTTTTTTTCCTTATTTATCGTTCGTAATTTTATATTCATTTATCAACTACTTACTTGATTTTGATGCCTTGTGGTAACATTACGTTTTGATAACTTTTCTTAAATATGATGTTTAGATTGTTTTGTATAATTGACTGAGTGACTGAAGCGAGTGTCTCATTTTCGACAAGGTGATCGATTTTGCGTTTGTCCGTATCTATGTCAGTGGGTACTAGCTACTCAGTATCTATATTTGTCAGTTCCGATCTAGAGGGTGCATTTCTTATCCGATTTTCACCAAACTTGGCACACATCATCTTCGTTAATTTAAAACCCAACTTTTGTCAAGGGCTTTTTTGATAGGAGAGAAAATGGGATAGAAAAGGAGCGGAAGTTTGGTGTCGCGTTATTTATGAACGAGTCTTGATGATTTTTGGCTGAAATATCAAGGACATGATTCCTTACGCGTTGTGGTGAAAAAAATAATGCCTAGTTAAGGTGAACTTCTAGTTCTTACAATAATAATAAAAACATAGATGAAGATACTGTCCATGCATCACCACAGGTACAAACTCCAGTCCGTTCGGCGCGATAACGAAAACCAGTTGTGAGAAATGCTTTTGTTAATAAATATATTAATTTGAAGGAATTTTTTTATAGCATTTCATATGCTAACTTTAAAGTTCGAAAAACATCGGAAAAAATGAAATGCTCAAGTGAGACTTGAACTCACGACCTTTCCTTACAGGGGGAAAGCTCTTCCAACTGAGCTATCGAGCCACACTTCCTTCTCTTTATATTCGTCTTTAAGGGCGACGGTGGAGCGATCTACTAACATTCTTACGAACTGTTGGAAACAATGAATGATTTTTCGACCATTTTTAAACATTGAATTTTGATGACTCCGCCCAAGTAAGGGAAAGGTCGTGAGTTCAAGTCTCACTTGAGCATTTAATTTTTTCCGATGTTTTTCGAAGTATATTATATTAAGTTAAAAAGAGTAAGGTGTCACATTGTATTTTCATTGGCCGTTCGTTATCAGCGAAAGTGTTGACTTGTTAGTTCCTATCGTTAAGGTATTATTTTAGTATACAGTACCTATTACACAGTAGGTATTATTTATGTTTCCAATTGCTCATGTCATGTACCTACCTAATTATGTTTTAGATTGCGTATGTAATCGATTAGTGGTGGAGTTGTAATGTCGGGTATTTAAACTCTGTAGGTATTTTGGTCGTGTTAGTACTATCAGTCGTCTCAGCGCGATAAACGCGATACGAAACGTACGTGTTGTCTCATTACCTATTGTGACCTACAATTGTGATATCATACCTACAATATTTGTTTTTTTTTTTTACTTTTCGGTGCATATTTATCTAGAATAGGGTTTATTTTTTTTTGTTTTTACAACTTATTTTTTCCTTTTTCATAAACTTAACACTGAATTTATTGTAAGCACTTTTGGCTTTCGCGATGAGCTTATCAATCACGCTACTCCTATGATATAAGTAGTATTAAATCAATAAAAAGTCAAATGAGATCGTTTTTCTTAGTACAAAATATGCATCGAAGGCTATTTTGAAAGTTAACAACTTAAAGACGAGTTTATAATAGAAAAATCGGAAAGACTGAAATAAAAACTAGAATACGAGGACACAGTGGCGGCGCAAGACCTAAACCTAATGTGGCCAAAGTGCAGTCTTCTTTTCGTGCACAAAATCCCCACGGATACCAATTTGTGAAAATCCGATACCCAAAGTCCAATATCAATGAAATTATTATTAATTCAAAGTTCAACAAAACATATACAAAAAAAAAACAATGTATACACGCCGGAAACATAGCTTGAATATTCTGAACATTTCTGCGTACCCCTTCCAAGGATTTAGGTGTGATGTTATAATGTGTAATGGCATATACATTACAATACCATTCGATTGCAGCAATCACGGCTGGTTTCCAAGTATTTATTGAAGAGTTCCGTGATCGGTCTCTGAAACCCTTCACCAGATCTTTACGAAAGGTTAATGATAGTTGAATTATAAATTTTTGATTTGGTAAGGTGTTTGGGGCGGGGCGCTATCGTATCCATTAGTGGCGAAGGGTGAAGATTTTCCAAGTGGAAGCCGGTAGAAAAAAATTAACTCGATCTAGCTTGTCATGCACCGTGCGACCCATTGGGAAGACCCCGGGAATCGGGATATGGGGTTATACTCTTTTCCACTGGTACCTACACCCAAATGAAAACGCTTTTTAATGCTGCACTTATATAATCGAATCTACTATATCTTGATTCAGTTTGTTGTCAGTGCATGAATATAAAAATTTGCTTCTCCAAGCAGAATTGACCTGAAGCCTTGTTAGTATGGAAATGAGTGTTGTCAAAATTTCGCATATTATGATTGGTCACGTGAGTCACGACACACAAACTACACAAAGCAGCGATGTCACTGGTTAATGTTTTCGACAGAAACAAAGGCCTGTATTCTAGAATAACACTCAGCCTAAAAGTGAGTGCAGAGTGCGCGTACGAGAGCTGAAGATAAATAGTTGTTTACAAATTCACAGTATTCGGCCACAACTTATTATTATATTGGGGTATTCTACTCGATATTCCGAACCCAAGGGGTAAAAACGGACCCCTATTACTAAGGCTCCGCTGTCCGCTTGCTTGTCTGGCACCAGTCCAAGTAGGTACCTATCTCATAAATCGTGATAGCTAGATAGTTGAAATAATATGTCAATTAGCTCTAATACCCAATTAATGACTTCCATTTGCAATTCTTCTAAATCTATCAAAATCGATACCGAAATAGTCGTTATTAAAGTAGCTATTAACATTAAACATTTTTTTTAAGTGAGTACGTACAGTCGACAAATAATATACGGTTGCACCTTCACATACAACATTATATGAGAAAGTGCAACCGTATCTCTTTTTTCGACTGTACCTGCGTTGCTAATAGTTTTTACAAAATATGAAACAAAAAAATTCTAGCTCTTATCTATTTGGGTTAAAATTTATTATGGACGAAAATTTTGGAATATCTACGATAAATTGTCGGCACTTGGGACTTCAGTGACATCGATCCGTAGAGGTAGTACCCAGCTATCTATTTTGATAAAAATTATAGGCGTCATCACCATCAATATAGGTTACCTACCTACATGAATTTTTACTTTGAATTTCGGGGTCCGCATGATAATATTTAGTAAAATTGTCTGGAGCCTAGGACATTATTTTAGTTATCTCATCATGTCACACGTATTTTAATGGTAGACACCTTTTCAGAAACAGCTTGTGTCATTTTGATACCTACACAAGGACTGTTATATATCCTATTAATTGGATTAATCACATTAGCAAAAATGTCAGAAGTCATGTTACCATAGATTTATTAATACGCTTTTACTACGCTATCGTAAAAATAGGAAGCATTACAAAAAGAACGTTAGAATGGTAATTGCCTCCTGTGTTAACGTGACCTCTTTTATTTTTCGACACGTTCGGGGGTAGGAAAGCACTCGTCCTTTATGCCACATAGCTTTTTAATGAATGGTATTATTAGGGTACATTTACCGGTTGTTGGGTACAGCTATAATTAACGTACCCAGATTTTTTTCCTACTTTTGCTTCGGACGACGTGCTCTGTTAATTTTACGGGATGAGCGTTGCTTACATCTTACGTAAGTAGGTATAAGCAATGTCATGTTCTTGGTTGAACTTATATATAACCACAATTTATTAATGAAGTAAACCGTTGAGGTTAGATCATGCAGCAAACATGGGCATAATTAACATTTTATTTGATCATTTTGGTATACCGTTTCGAAATTTATTAATACATTACGATTTTTATTCAGTATGCATTATATGACTAAAATGTTATTATAATAATATTGATAATTTATTTTATATATCTACCTACTTAATTAAAACCTATGTGTGATAAGTGACTTTCTCGGTATGATGATTTCAAACATCAATGTGTACCACGCCACACATAATATGCCACGCCACAACTTATGTGAAAAAGTTTTGGAAATTTTTGAAAGGAATTTACGTAATTGAGGTAAAATCCAAAAAAGGTGTGTCATAACATAATGATCTGTAATTAATAACCAATCTTTTTGTACGTTCCTACTTACAAACTAATTACTTTCTGGTAAATTAATGTTAGGTGATTGGCGTCATATCATTTAATAAATGGTGTAGTGTAGTATTAAGCAGTGTTGACACGTCTTGTGTGCGAAGAAGTCAACAAATTGTGACGACAGGCAGTACATTGTCAAAGTTTGAAAAATCAAGAAAACGATTGTAAAATAAAACAATGATTTGCAAGCAAACAAATACGGTCTTCGTTTTTTTATTAGGTAAGTACAACCATAATGTAATAGAAATAAGTATTAATATTGACTTAAAAAACTTTTTTTTTTTGGTCTTTACTTTAAACTATCATATAACTCCAATCCAAGACGATGAAATTCAAAGAATGTCTCGGGGATATGGACTTTAGCAATGTATTTCTTCAAAAGGATAGGTCAAATATTTAAGTATAATACTGACTTTATTTACAAAAGTATCCTTAGTTATCTAACTTAAAAAATAATTTGGTACAAAAATAATAGCCACCATGTTGCAATTGGGAATGAAATTCCCAGTTCCCACCTGGTACCGAATGTATTTTTCTAGAATTTTCACCTTAGTTACTGAAGCTATAGATCCTACGAGTATAGTAAAGTTCTCCGGGGAGGCCATTAATCACGGCAATTAAATCACTTTTACTTTGTGTTGTAAGGAAGTTAGGCGGGCTTTAGTTCCGTGTCGTGAACGAGAACTTTTTGGAAATCTTGGAATTTTTGTCATACTATGTTACAAATGATGTCGTTCTCAGAATAAGTTACTTGACCTGTAATAGTTTAATTTTTTGCCAAGCCAACTAATAACTAACACCCTTCTTATTGATCACATCAGTAATTATGATCCACAAAGACCATATTAAATTTCAGTATAAGTTTTTTCACAAACCTTGTTCTCTCCCCTCTCAAAAGTAGGTTTGTCTCATCAATTCTTGGTCAAGTGCTTTTTCTGCTATTACTGGTGGCGCCATTCCTGTTTGCTCTTCGTTAGTAGGTATTACGAATCGGCTGGTTTAAGCAGTCTGCGACTGATAGTACACCCACATATGATTTCTTTTTAGTAACACTATTAATGTCTCACGGTGTTAGTGGAATTTTTAGAGGCAGTTATGGAGAACACTAATCTAATATTGCTTTCTTTAGCTGCATTTGTTTATGCTATATTTATTAAGGTCGCGGTGTTAGTAATATTTATCTATTTTCTAGTAAGATGTGTGTACCTACATATTCCCTAAATACGGTGTCCAATTTTCTTTCAGTATTTCTCGAGATAAACTTTTTAAATGCACAAGTTGCCAACAAAACTAGTAATCAAACCGATGGAATAACTTCGGTTGAGTCGAGGCTTTCCGACATCGGTCGCCGTGGCTATCCAAACTTCGAAGAACCACGAAGATTCGAAAATCCGCCAAGTAATTATCAGGGGAATTCCTTTCAACCTTACGGCAATCAGGTAACATTTTACTTGCAAGTATTTTATTGATATAAATTGGTAGATTAGATTCTTGCTCTTCTTTAATTTGAGCGAAATAATTAATATTTAAAATGAAGTTTTTGAATTTGAATCCGGCCAAAATCTGTCGGCGCTGATCGGAATCGGCCACACATTAAAATAATCTTGTTAAATCTTTTTCTACGAAACGACTATACAATCTGGGTGTGGTATTATAGAGATTTTTAGTGTATTTAAGTTAGTTTAGACACAACAGAATTAGAATTTATTTAGACCTATTTTTTGGGTTGTACAAGTACTAACAGTATTACCTCAACACATTCCAAGTTACCGGCCACGTTAGCTGATAACATTATTTATAATAATAAAACGAAAAATTAACAAATATGAATTTCCCCAATGAAGATAGCAACTTCCGAGAGCGACTGTAAATGCAAACTGTTTATTCAGAACAGCAGTATTAGCGGGATTGTATGTAGAACAATAGCTCTATGTAGCTACATTGGTCACTATATATTTAGCCAACATTTATTTTATGAATAATATACAATATAGTAAACTATGCAATTCAGTACCTACAATATAGTAACTAAAATACTAACTGTACTATATAGTATATACAAAAATAAACTATATATTAAGTAATATACTGGAAGAAACAAAGAAAGAATGATGGTTTCAAAATATTTAAGTAGGTACTAAAAGCTTACATATTTGTGATACATACATATTTTTTGCAGAACGGTAACACGCAGCAATATCAGCCCGGTTATGCTTTGCGTCCGGACACTCTGAACCCAAATCAAGGGAGACCATATCAAGAGCCAGGCAGATATCCCAACAATTACCCGGGAAATTATCCAAGCACCTATCCTGGGAATAATCCTCAAAATTATCCCAACAGTTATCCAAGCAATTATCCTAACAATTATCCAAGCAATTATCCTAACAATTATCCTAGCAATAATGCTAACAATTATCCTAGCAATTATCCCAGCAATTATCCTGGCAATTATCCTGGCAATTATCCTAGCAATTATCCTAATAATTATCCCAGCAATTATCCAACCAACTATCCTGGAAATAATCCAAGTAACTATCCAGGAAATTATCCAAATAATAATCCTAATAATTACCCAAACAATTATCCTAACAATTATCCCAATTATTATCCAGGTAATCAAGGTACAAACAATTTTAGTCCAGATAATAATGGAGGTTTTAGTTCCCAACCTAATCAGAACGCAATTTACCAACAACCTCCTCGTTATAATACGCCTGGAGACTCAGATTATCCAAGTAATATAAATGGACCGTCTCAGAACGGAGGCCTACCATCAAACGAAGATGGCTATCGTAACCTACCAGAAAATGCACTTCAGCCAGTTGGAGTTCCTGTAGAAAACAATCAAAATTCTCCTCAAGCTAACGTCCAAGACAACTTAAATATTAAACCAGCTGATTTAAACTCAAATTTCAAACCAGATGACATTCTTGACGCAAGTATAAAGTTTCCTGGAAATAATGTTCCATCTAATCAGTATTCATCCAGTAATAATCCTAAAACTAACAATCCCAACAATCCAAATGGATTCCAGCCACCTTATCAGGGTTATATAAATCCAGGAACGAATAACCCTGGGTCAAATCAAGTTTTCCAGGGAAATTATAATAATGTTCTTCCAAGTGGACCAAACAATCCTCCGATCTATTCAAATAATGGCCAAAATGCTAATGACTCAGCGGCCATTTCAGGACCGGTATTTGCCCCATCATCAAATTTACCGAACGGCCAAGGAATGTTTGTTGCCAGGTAAATTGAAAAGATCATTAATTTGTGCTTTGTTGATAGTAGAACAATTAAATATGAATTACTACAAAACGATTTTTTTATTGTATCTATTTCTACATAAGGAATGTATTTTTCTCTAGAAAAAGTTATGAAACAGCAGGTATAAAAATGGATTTGAATTATGGGAAAAATTGCCATTCGTTAGACTAGTCTGACCAACAAACCATAATAACCAATGGTAACAACCAAGAAAATTTTATGCATTGGAATTGTTTTATGCCTTTTCAGTAACTCAATTATGTTTTTATTACTATTTTTTTCAAATATCTGGGCGAAGTCATCAAAAATCAATGTTTAAAAATGGTTGAAAAATCATTCATTGGTTCCAAAAGTTCGTAAGAAAGTTGGTAGATGGTTCCTCCGTCGCCCTTAAATACGGATATAAAGAGAAGGTAAATTTTAAGTGATTCAGGTGTGGCTCAATAGCTCAGTTGGAAGAGCATTCCCCCTGTAAGAGTAAGGTCGTGGGTTCAAGTCCCACTTGAGCGCTTCTTTTTCCTGATGAATTTCGAATTATTATAATTATTTAAAAAAAGGAAAACTGAAAGAAGCAGATAGGACGACTAAAAGAGAATATTTTTGGTGGGCGCAGGACGTATACAGGGTGGAAGATTTTAATGCCCCCCTGGACGGGAAGTACTCGAAATACTGAACATAGAGAATTTCACTTAAAGAATAGATTTCTTTATTTTTAAAAAGAAACAAAACTGCATTCAAATATTTTCGAAAACTCGCTTGACACACCCGGTAATCGAACCGACTAAAACTCGATAAAAACAAATCTTGTATTTTTATGTTGAGATGGCGGCCATATTCGGGCTCGCACAGTGAAACATGTTATATTTTAAGAATAGATTATATATATACGTATTGTAGATTATAAGATATTTATGTACCTACTAAGTGGATGGATGATCATTGTGCGTGTCTAGAATTAAATGTTTTTTCTTTCTTTCTTCTTTCTTCTTCTTTCTAACAGTAATCTGTCTAACAAAATTGGTAAATTAAATGAAAGGAAATCCTTGAAATCTTAATTTATGAAACGCTTCCACCCTGTATATGCGATTGTGATTTGCATCGCGATTCAGAGTGAGAGGGATGGGGTTATATGGGGTGTATACTGTACAGTGTATAGCTCCATCCCTCTCTTTTAAGAATGCGGTCCACCGCCGCACGGCACTAAATAGCTCGTCATAGTAGGCCCACAGATCTAACAGTTATAAAATGATTTTTCTATATCGATTAAGATTGGAAATGTGACTCCGTCAGGCAGGACCCATGACCTCTCACTGGTCGCTTCAAATTCAAGTTCAGTCGTTTCACTTTTTCCAAATTTAATCAATTTGAATAGTTAACTGGTTCATGCTGCATCTGCATCTTGCTTTAAATTATCGTAAAAAGAACTTTTTTTATATTCTTAGGGAACTAACTAACGACATTATATATTTTAGTATAGAGACACCTTCCCAGCAACTTTGTCGACAATCATGCCTAGTAACATCTGAATATAATCCAATATGTGGTACAAATAATGTTACCTACGACAACCCAGTAAGGTTCTATTGTGCTCTTCATTGTGGAGTAGGTAAGTGTTCAACAATGCTGTTAATAGGTATATCATAGTATTGCCACAGTCTAACGATTCATAGTCGGTCAACGAAGCCGTCTAGACAGAGTCATCGTGCGGGGTGAGGGGAATGGTGAGGGACACGGGGTGGTACTCGGTACTAAGAATATCTGTAATCACGTTGATTATATTTTTATTGGGTCGCTTTGTTTGTTAAAATTCCTTTTTTTCGATGTCCATTACGATTATCAATTTAGCGATCGAAGATGGCGGCTCGAAATATTCACTAAAATCGACACCTATGAGTATCGTTTTCAGGGTTCTTGGGTTTGCTAATTACGAATATAATTATCATCCATTTAGCGATCAAAAGTGGCGGCCTAGAAATTGTCAACAAATTCAAATACAGTTTCAGATTCAGACTCAGACTCAAAGTCCAAAGTCCTACATACATATATATGCTCACGCCTATAATCCCTGAAGGGGTAGGCAGAGATGTATTATTCAAAAGTCAGTCCTAAAATATTACGTTTGTTTGATCATAATTGGTTAAGAGTACAAACGGAGATATGACCAAGTTACAATGGCCAAAATACATGCGAGCGGAGCGGAGCGTGATTTGATGTGCCTTGAGACAACAATGAGACTAAATAGGGGTTAAATAAATATTGCGGAAAATAAATTAAAAATAGAAACTGAAGTGACAACCCTGACAAGGCTGCAAAAGGCGACATATCCGCAAACATCAAACGCGTTATAGTACTGTAAGATTACTCGTTATACTGTGGTATTGCTATGCTCTTGAACAAATTAAATGAAATATTAGGTTCAGAACAGTTTCTTGAAGGCTATAAATGTTCTCAAGTATAATTAATATGTAATAAGAAAACGTCATGTCTGTAAGTAATATAGATTAGTAGCCGAGGGTTGTAAGGCATCAATTGCAACCCGAGATATTATATAGTTCGAGGGTGCAATTCGCGCTTACACCCGAGCTAACTATTCTGCTGTACATCTCGATTGTGAGGTAAGTAGAAATTAAACCGGCATTACAAGATAAAACATTTTATATGTTGAAATGTATAGTGTAATGAGAACAATTTTAAAATTTTAAGGACAGGTATTATTTTGGTATGTTAATAGTTTGGGATGTTTTCTTCCTAATTAGCACATAATTATAAAGAATCCCAAAAACAAACAATATTTTGAAGTAAAAGTTTTCTATTCCCGCTTTTTTCATTAAAAAGAATCAAGTAAAGAACTTTTTAATTTTTTTTTCATGAACGAAATTGAGCTTCAGCGTTCGATATTTAAAATTGATGACTATTATATTCACACGAAGACAAGGCTGAATAGCAAAGCGGCCTCTTTGGTCATTAAGCTGAATGCATGATGTCTATTGCCAGTATGATGGTTAGATGTAAAACGCGAACTTTTTGAAAGAAAGTAGTGTTTTTTTTAATTACTTACCGCCCTAGGCCTTTTCTAGCAACATTATTACCCTAGAGCGCTAATTAGTCACCTACAAGCCCCATTTGGAGGTAATAAGAACCTACTTACCGAACATGAGAGATGTAGAATACGTAAGTTATCTACGTCCCCTGAAAAATGGTTCAATTTCTATTTATCGTAGAAAATAAAAATTCAACCACCAGTCCAGCTTGTATATTGATATAAGATATTAGAACATATTTATTTCCTGTTAGAATTCTGACAAATTACATGCAGAAACTAAGTTTTAAAGTCTCGCCTTCTAAAACAATGCAATAATGATAACGGAATTTATATGATTATTGTTTAAATTACGTGCATCATTAGGACAATCATAATTATAATATGTACATTTTCTTACAGTTGCCAACATACGTGGTTTGGGAAGATGTCCAACAGTCGCATAAAAATGTCCTAAAATTATATATTATCGGTATTCTGGAACCCACAATGCAAGTTTGTCTATATAGCTCCGAGTTACATGTAATATGTTATCATATAATGTATATGTGTTTACAATATAATATGTAAAAATGATTTTTAAATAAAAATATTGGTACTCAAAAAAAACATAATCAAAAATAAAGGATAGCATTTTTCACTTCAAAAAGAACTTGAACCAATGTTATTACTCGGCCGAAACTTGTTATAATAAAATACCCAAAGAATACAAGCTCTATTTTATTTCATACTATATACATTGTTACCCAGCGCGCCTGGAGACTACCTCCGAGTCCATTTATAATGTGGATTCGGTTTGTGGACAGCGGAAGGGTTAAGCGCATTGAGACGGATTTTGAGTTATTGCAAAGTTTTTTGTTATAGTCTGATAGACTTAGCTGAGCCTTCCTAATCTAGCTGACGCATACCGCCGGTGTTTTTGTAATACTCTGAGTCCCACATATTTTCATTTAAGTACTCAGTGTTTGATTAAGGCCCGTGTTCTAGAATGACAGTCGGCCTGAATCTCGATTTGTCTGAGGACAGATTGTACGGGCCATATGTCAAACTAACAATATATCTATACAATCATTGTCATCAGATAAATGGCTGAGTGTCGTTCTAGAATACGGGCCTAAAGTCTTATTGAGTGGTAACATTTAAACTCTCGTATTCCATGGGATACAATAATGTTAACAGGAATCAACGCGATCATGGTAGAGGAGACATCGAGCAGAAGAGTGACTGTCTTAGATCGACATGCTTCGATTTTGACGAGCGGTTTCTCAAGTGTAATGATATCTCTGCTGCGGTTTACCCAAGCAACTACAATATGGAGTTCTTAAAAGGTTTTTTTAGGGTAGTGTGATTGTGTGCCTACCCCAGACGTCCATGGGCCGCGGTAACAGCTAACGTACGTCTTGTACTGGTCTGCCATCTAAGTGGTACACAATAATGTAAAATAACCTTTGTTCTAAGGGGTACCTGTGAGTTTCTCGAGATGTCCACGTGTTTGGGCATACATCACACTTTAGTAGGTGGGCCATAATCTGTGAAGTATCTTCACGCACTTCACGCGTAACATCTGAGAACCCCACCTATTGTCCAAATTTCAATTAAGTAAAATAGTAAGCATTTTTAAACTTGTAATTTTAAAACATAATACGAAGTCTTATAAAATGAAAACTTCGAAATCTAATGGAAAATTAATTTATCTATAAGTGAGATCATACAATCATTATATTCATGTCAAAGCATTCAAGCTTCTAATCGAATTGAAAACAAGAACACGCGTTTTGAAAACGTAGCATTAGCGAATCGGGCGTCAAGAGCAGTTTTATTAGCGGTATTGATTAATCCATCAATGCTTATATTTGTTGATAATGATTAATGGTATTGTTCAGACACTACTTAGTGACGTGATTGAAGTGTTGTCAAAATTATTTAATAACCTATACCGACGCGATAATGTACGTAAGTATTGAAGACCTTGTCAATTATGTTGTGGAAAATTGAAGTGGAAGCAAATTGCCTAAGACTGAGTAATAAACTTCAAATGTCCACGTCAACAGGAAATATTTCGAGCTGGGAAATTTAGAGTCACACTGTTCTGATGACGTTTTGATGAATCTATCTATAGGTTCTATTATAATTGTAAGTAAAGACTGTTTATTAAAGATTTAAAAAAAAAGTCGTTTACAAATAGGGATATAACCAAATGTCGCGATAAAAGACTGGGATACACGCGGGTAGAGCCGCGGGCATTACCTAGTTTATAATACTTTATGTAAATGATAATTTTCTAAAATATGTATTTTGATCTACAGTTTTGAGGCTGTAATTTTTTAAAAAATACTACCATCTGCCAAATAGGTAAGTGGTATAGAGGTGACTGCTTCACCCAACTATTCGGATGACGTGAACTTTTTTTACCATTGGTCTGACTGTACTGATTACGCTTTTTTGTCCTGATCAGACGACGAATTTGAATATGTTTGAGATTAAATATAATATAGGATAGAAGACGATTGCTGAGAATTATATTCCTGATTCTGAAGTAGCTGTAATACAAAGTAACAAGCCATCGAAGTCCTTGTCAGCAGAGAGCGCACGTTCACCAACGATTCTCGATTCAGAGCTGTACGTACTAAATCGGAACTGTCGTTAACCTTATCGGTTACATGTAAGTCTCTTGTACAATGACGTCACGTCCGTAACGAGCTAACTTCTCGAATGATAACAGGCAGATATATGCCGACTATTTGATATATAAGAAATTTTATGTGCAACCATTCTAATATCGTAGTATAAAATGAGATAGTAAGTACTTATTTTAGCGTGTTTTTATAGAAATAAGTTGGTGCTAAAAATGGGGTGTTATTGGGGTCGCATCAAGCGAACCTTACCTGTAAACCTAACAGTTTAATTCTAAGGTAGAGTTCAGTTAGAACCAACGAACCAACTGACAAACCCTGCATCTACATATGGCAGTTTTTCTAAATAAATACAAATAATTTTCTTCACCTTATAATAATAAAAAGGGCGCATTTAAAGTGAGGAGACTATTCACGAATATTATTTAAACATTTTTTACAAAAATCCCAATATAACTTATATAAAGACGTGTTCAATAAATGCAAGCACTTGGCCTCCTTTGATTATGAAAAGGTGAAGAGAGGTGCTAAGGTTAAGGGAGCAAAAAAGTGGAGTGTCGAGTAAAAAGGGTATGCCGAGGAAATTGTGTAAAAGCACCCTTGAGTGAATCTCGACGTCTGAGTGCGTTTGTATTGTCATTCGACGAATATGCCGACTGGCCGCCGTTTATTAGATTACTGAGATATATGGTGCACTCTGACGCTACAAGAGGATCGTGCCGTGAATAATATCATTTTGCATTTCGTTTCTTATGTGAGTGAAGGTGAGGCGTGGCAGGATACCGAGGAATGAATGAAGTCAGCTAATTTCAACAGAAATCTTGTAAAGCTACTCAAAATAAGGTAATTATAGTCAAATATTACGTTTATTTTTTGCAGAATTATTTAGAATAAAATGAGGGAGGGAGAAAAACAAAGTGACGTTATAAAATCGTGTGTTATGTATACAGAAAAGGGGTCATTCCTGTTGGTCAATAGGTACCCCCCGCAGTAAACACTGTTAACTACTGGGAATGTTTTGTTCTCTGGTTAATAGTGTTGATGAATGCAGTATCCAAATTAATCATAGCGTTTATCTAATTTCTGCATCCCGTTCTAAATTCAACATTCATTTCCCGCTCTCCTCGGCCATGTGTCATTATCGTTTAAGTTGCTATCGTTATGTCACTACAAACAGTGTTTCTAAAATTAAAATCTCCCAAAGTTATGCTGCCATGTTTTTTCCGTCTTCAAGTTTGTTTATTGAGCTTTATTTTCCCTCATGTTGAGTGGAAATAGCTTTTTTTGGAAAATGCGGAAATCCCCTCGGATACCTCCCCTGCCGGAGCCGGAAGGGGAGGTTATGTCGGACTCGAACAGACTAAAACCGCACACCGACTGTGGGTCGTGGTGCTAGGCCGGAGGTGAGGTTGTCATCGACATATCCCTCGCACCCCAGCTGATCCAGGGCCATCCCTTACGGTCTGGCCCTCCTCGGGAGGGGGGTCAATGGGGTCACCGCCTTCGTGGGGCTGAAAATAGATGCTAATAATATCGACGTAGGAAATTCGCGATTTTGATTCAAAATTTACTTAAAATACAATAAGAATGCACCCAAAGCTGCTAATATCCATTCTCTAATGCGCACATTGTCAATTTGTTAGCGCGAAGTAATAAAAGACTTCCTTTCCCCTATATCCCTGAATTAAGTAGCTCAATGTTTGCTAACTAAGTCTCGGTAAACACAATTAAAACGGCATCTCGCGTGTGGACGGATCCAAGAGACTATATAATTTTCCGTTGTAAATCCCAGCTTTAAGGAGCCCTTTCAAATTCCCCCGACCGCCGTAAAGGGAATTTTAACGATAGCAAATTGTCTATCACAAGTTGTCTTCTTTACTACTAAAATTGTAGCCATACATAATATTTGAAATAACCGCCTGGCGCGCTTTGTTACGCACGCAAACGCAAATATATTGTGAGCCATTATGTTCCCGACATTTCCTTAGGAAAATAAATTGAAAAAAGTTAACATCCAACCTAATGAGTCAGCCCTTGTAAGTCTCAGTACCTTCGAGATACTCTGCTGACTAAGCTACTTGTGACCGTCGTGGTCCGTCTCGAAAAGTTACCTATTCTTCTTTAAAAATAAAGCTAATAGAGTCTATGTCCACGACAAATCACATCGTTACGTGCAATGTGTTTTAGTATTTAGTGAACTTTCTGAACGTGTGCAACACACCCATTTTAATTAAATTCAACATTTCACTTGTGCTCACCTGTACTCACTATGCTGGCAATTCAAATTAAATCATCGATCGGTGTCGGTCGCACCGGTTTTATATCAAACGTGTCCACAAGTGTTGTCGCTCATGATTACAGTTTAAGGTACAGTCATCGATAAAAGTTGCTATACGCACAGTGTATATCTATATATATGAAAACCAATTGCTGTTCGTTAGTCTCGCTAAAACTCGGGAACTGCTGAACGGATTTATCTTATCTTGGTCTTGAAATGTTCGTTGAGGTCTAGGGAAGGTTCAAAAGGTGAGAAAAATTCGAATAATTGCCGGGAAAACCCTAAAAACAGCCCTTCTCTTTTACCTATATAAACGTTTTCAGTGTTCTGTTACCCTGGTACATTTGCCTGAAGTAACAGGCTCACAGAAATTTTAAGGAACTTTATCTGGGTCACAGGAGCATTGTGTTCTAAACCTTTCTGTTCCGAACTTAACGCGAACGAAGTCGCGGGCAAAAGTTAGTTTTAAATAAAATACATTATAATGACAGTCTCAATAATCCGGCACTTCAGTAGTTCAACACGTTTAATATTCCGCCATCCTTAAATTATGATATAGTTCTGTGGTGCTGTTACACCACGAAACGGCTTTTGATAATTATTCTTGGAGATGGGTGTATGGGTGTAACCCCACGTATGTTATCGTTACCAATGTTATCTTGTTGATGTGGTATTCAAAATCATGAAGCTTTTCAAGTTATTTAAAATAGGGGGTGAGCTTATTGCATTCAACCGGACACTTTTTCATAGCCTGTTTATTTTTCATTTCTTTTTATTTTAATAGTCATAGTCATAGTCATAGTCATTTATTTTTCAATATAGAACAATAAAATTGTTTCTTATTGACGTCAATTTTAATTCTACTTAATCTAAGTTTACCACCGCTTCCAAGGCGCTGGTGGAGAAGAAACGGCGCAACAAACTCCACTGCGGCATTTTTTGGACGTCAATTTACATATTTATTTTCTTAAATCTAAATGTCAACAAGTATATAAAACTCTTTATAATTAAGAATTAAAACAAAGTTACATAATGTAACAAATAAGTCACGTAACTAATACAGTACCATGCTGTAATTATAGCAATTTACGAGGGGCCTGCACCATGCTCAAGCCAGACATTTTTATCTTTCAAGTAATCATCTATCCTATAGTATGCCTTTTTGGATAAGGTGGTTTTTACAAAGGTTTTGAATTTATCGTCAGGCATACCAAGGATCGATTCTGGCAGTTTGTTATAAAAACGTATACCATCCCCCTTAAAAGGATCACTAACCCTGCTAAGCCGATAACATGGAAGTAAAAGTCTATGTTTGTTACGCAGATTTCTATCTGTAATGTCACTTACTTTTGTGTAATGAGATATATTTTTCCTGACATACATTATGTTTTCAAATACATATTGGGAAGCTACAGTTAAAATGTCAATATCCTTAAATCTTTCCCTGAGGGAGTCTCTCTTGCCTAAGCAATAAATGGCACGAACTGCCCTCTTTTGCAATATAAATATAGTTTCTAAATCTGCTGCATTTCCCCAAAGTAGTATTCCATAGGACATCAAGCTATGGAAGTAACTAAAGTATACGAGCCTAGCAGTAGCTACATCAGTTAACTGCCTAATCCGTCTCACAGCATAAGCAGCAGAGCTAAGTTTATTGGCCAGAATAGTGATATGGTCACCCCATTGTAATTTAGAATCTATTGTAATTCCTAGAAAGGTAGTGGTGTTTACGAATTCTAACCCCTTCCCCCCCAGCACAACATCAACGTCTATTTGCCTCACATTGGGTAGTGTAAACTTCATACATTTGGTCTTTTCTGCATTCAACAATAGGTTGTTTGCAGAAAACCAATTTGACATGGCATTCAGAATATTATTAACATTATTTGCATCTGTACTATACCTATTTGCTTTGAATATTAACGATGTATCATCTGCAAACAGTACTATGCCAGCTTGTGCCTCGACCATATAAGGCAAGTCATTGACATATACCAGGAACAGAAAGGGTCCTAGGATTGATCCTTGGGGTACACCTATTTTGACATTTGACCCATTTGACTTTACATTACTAACAGCATATTGAAGCCTATCCGTTAAGTACGACTCTAATAGTGCTATTGATTTCCTATCAAAACCATATCGACGTAGCTTGAGTAAGAGTGTTTGATGGTCAACACAATCAAATGCTTTGGAAAGATCACAGAATACTCCAATGGCATCCTGCGATCCCTCCCAGGCGTCGTAAATTAGGCTAACTAGGGCCACTCCCGCATCGGTGGTAGATTTCCCGCCAGTAAAGCCATATTGTTGGCTGTGGAAAAGATTGTTGGTCTTGAAGTACAGTTGCATCTGATTGAGCATCACTCTCTCAAACACCTTACTCAGAACTGGCAAAATAGAAATGGGGCGATAGTTTCCAAGTTCTGACTTGGATCCCTTCTTAAATAATGGTATTAGTTTACCATGTTTCATTAAATTAGGAAATGTACCGTTATCAACACATTCATTAAATATGAGTGCCAAATCAGGTGCCATGATATCAATTACATGACTAATTAAACTAACTGACATGCCCCAGTAATCTTCAGACTTTTTCATTTTAAGTTGCTTGAAAACTTTTAAGATGTCACTGGGATCAATATGTTTGAAGTTAAATTTAGAAGAAGAACTAATATTACTCTCAAGAAGAGCCACAGCACTGCGGGCGCAAGAATTGATTGAAGAAGTGATTTTAAATGGAATGTTGGTAAAAAGGTCTTCAAACGCATTTACAATATCTTTCGGAGAGGTTAAATCCTTATTTTCCAATTTAATTTTAGTAATACTATCCCTCATTTTACATTTACCCGACTCTTTGTGAATGACTTTCCAAGTTTCCTTCATTTTATTAGGGGCCTCAATTATTTTCCTTTTAATATGAATGGCCTTCGCTTGTCTACACACTTTTTTGAAAATTTTGGAGTAATTCTTAACATATTCAATGAAATCATTATCAAATCTGTACTGTTTTTGGGCGTATTGATCAAATAGTGTTCGTCTACTTTTATATATGCCTACAGTAGCCCATTCACAGAATCTAGATTTAGTATTATGCTTTTTACATTTTTGTTTGAATGTGTTGGAAAAAGCATCAGATAATGTAGTAAACAGACTATTATAATGAGCCTCAGGATTATTACCCAAATAAGCTAAAGAATCAAGTTTATCCTCTAACACATCTTTGAACTTTTTAATTTTACTTGCGGTTATGGGCCTACACATAATTTTCTCCTTAGGTTGATTATTAATACCCTTGGAAAAGGATACTATTTGACCCTGGTGATCTGAGGGCAACTTACTAATTAGAGACTTCCTTAAGTATCCACTATCACTAAAAAAATTATCCAAGCATTTGGCACTCGTAGCAGTGTTTCTAGTCGGCTCACAGAAAATATTCTCAAGATTGTAACTTCTGAACATGTTTAGAAATTGAGTACTTTCCCTAGACTGTTGTAAGATGTTTACATTAAAGTCACCGCACACAATAAGATTTTTCCTACTACTTGATGCAATCCCCAGAACTTGATCCATGACCCTAATAAAAGCTCGAAAATCACTGTTGGGTGGACTGTATACGCCACAGAACAGTTAAAGGAGGTTAGAAGGGCCTTGTGGGCGGGGAAGGCGCGCCGCACATATGAGCAATGCTCATATTCCACCGAAATTTAAACACAGTCGCGCTTTTATTGTAACAGCGTAAGAAGCTCCTCGAAAATAAAAGAATTATGCCGTCTTGCGCTATAATGACGTGTCGGAAAAGATGCCAAGTATGTAGTGTAGCCCGAGAAGGCATTTCTTTTCATCGGTAAGGCCAAAAACCTTAAAATACAAGTAATATTTGTAATTATTACAAAAGTATTATGTAGTTTGTAGACAAAAACGACATAATCGCAAACTGATACAAAATTATACATTGCTTGCAATACATGAGTGCCATCGTGTACTACGTGAGCGATCGCGCAATGTATTGCGTTCTTTGCGATAGTCGCGTGTGCCGAGCCAACGCTTGCAATGCCGCGATATCCATGCGTATCGATAGTGTTGGCCAAATGATCCGTTATAAACAGTATCGATATTAAGTACGTACACAAATTGTTATTATCAGTAATATTTTAATCAAAATACATTTGCTTATTACAGTCAATAATAATTGTTAAATTTTGTTTGATGTCAGCCGTTCATATTGAAAACACATTTATAATTTAATTTTAGGTTTCCAACAAATCCAGATATTAAAAAAATGTGGGTTTGGCTGAACTTCGATATTTTCAGTGAAGCGACTGCCCTCTGACCTTCACAACTTAGACAGACAGAGTTGTTGGACATTTTAGTGTTCCTGACTACCCGTAATAACTGCCATAGGTTTTCGTATGGCAATCAGGACCGACGGCATAGCGTGTTCTCCGAGGCACGACCAGATCAATGCAATTACCCATATTCATGCATAGGTACAAATATTTGCACTGACCGGGAATGTCATTAGTTGATGTTACTATTAACGCAGAATGAGCTTACTCTATAAAGTACGCGACTTGTGTACCAAAACTTCAGATACTATCAAAATTACGGAAGTTTTATCGATATCGAAAATCGACCTTTGGTCACCGTAACATGTATGAGAAATTTTTATTGCTTTTGTGCGTGTGTGAGTACACGTCCAGTGCAGTATTTGCATTAGTGTGACAACTAATAGCAAACTCGTGATTTAAGTGTGCTGATTTATTTGTGTGCGTAAACCGCGTCGTATTGGTCTATTTTTTATAGTGGAGTTAAAGAGTGGGAGACAAGCGGCGACACGCGTCCTA
Organism: Eilema sororculum; assembly: GCA_914829495.1. Classification (NCBI taxonomy): domain Eukaryota; kingdom Metazoa; phylum Arthropoda; class Insecta; order Lepidoptera; family Erebidae; genus Eilema; species Eilema sororculum. The sequence continues at coordinate 11,810,776 of OU618542.1, forward strand.
ATACAAATTAGGAACTATTTCCTTTCTAACCTCCTTTAACTGTTCTGTGGTATACGCAGACTACTATACAACTATCAAGCTCGGCACAGGCCACCTCAGCGCAGCGCTCAACAGAAAGTCTAACAATGTCAACCCGCTCTTTACTGCGGAGACCATTTTTTATAAGGACCATGGAGCCACCTCTAATAGCAGACTTTCTGTTTAAGCAACTTACAATTTTGTAATTGTTTATACTAAACATCATCTCACTCTCCTTGAGCCAATGTTCAGTCAAACACAAAACATCCACATTTAATTCCTCTAGGAATAATTCTACTATTAATTCCTTGCCGGGAAGGCCTTGTATGTTTTGATGAGCTATCTTAAGCTCAGGCATTCCTGTTGTCTGAACATTTAGTTTAAATCAGTCGTATTAGTAGTTAGACATATAAGATTACCAGAGCAAGTACCTGGTAAAACTGTAGATATTGGGTTATTTGTTTGTTTACAATGTAAACTTCTCCAAAACTTAATATTATTTGCTATTAATGTAGCAATTTTATATTTGTCAAACTTTGTAAGATAGATACTATCTTTCGTCTTAAAACAATAATTACTAATAAAATTATTAGTGTCAAAAAATATAAATTTGTCACTATGACGACATGTCATGGTATGAATAAAATTATTCATGTAATGTATGTTTCTGTTTAAATGACATGAGGACTGGCTAGACACATATGGGAATGCACATAATATTATTTTAAAGACATTTAATTTACTTAGACTGTCTATACAGTACATTAATTCTTTCTTGCCTACTCTGCTACTTTCACCCACCAGCAATACAATAGTGGAACTACTATTTAACTTGGAAAGTACAATTTTATCTATTATTTGAGTGTAAGTTGCATTGGGTAGGCAGTAATGAAAACAGTTATTTAAATGATGATTAAACATTGAGCCCATGTTACGACCCACACTGTCAGAAAACACCATTATATTACTAGGCGGCTCAGTGTTGACAGGAGAATCATAAACAGAGTCCAGAGTACTGGTACAGCCTGAGGTAGCCGGTATGATGTCATCGACAGGGGGGATGAAGCATGGCAAGGATTTGTCACAGTCTTCAAATCCTTGCCTATACAGATTTTCTAGTGAATTGAATCTTGCTTCATTGCTATGACATGAGTCCACTAGACTATTTAATGCCTCAATGTATTCTCCTATTTCCTTTTGTGCGGTTTGGTATTTCAATGTTACAGAGTTTAAGGAATCATTTAAATGTGAGATTTCTAACTTGAGCTGATATAGATCAGACTCATATTGGTCTGTCTGGGTTTTACCTACCTCTATTAACTGTCTTAATTGTACATTAGAATTACAGGCCCTACGACATTTGTTGATGCCCATTTTGAGATACCTGATCTTTTTCTGTGACTTACATATAAATTTATTTAATTTAACATATTTCTTATACTTATTTCTGCCGCTACTAACTAATCTTACCGGGGAATTCAATAACAGTTTATCGTCACAGGCTATATCCGTTGATGCAACTGTGGTATCAGGTGTTGTGATATCAATTAGGTCTGCAGTGATGCAAGGCTCGAGACAAATTAGGTCAGGTTCCCCTGCCACCAGCTCATTATAGAGGCTGTTGGATAATGCAGCTTCATCTGCCAATCTGACAGATTCCATATGAGTAATGGAGTTGTGTACATCACTCAGTTCGCACTCCAGGAAGCTTATACGTTTCAAGGCCTGTTCATGGGTGTTACTGCATTCTTCTAGGCCTGTCAGCGTTGCCTGGAGGTGATCTCGTTGGAGTGTGAGCTCCATGATCTCAGCATGTAGGCCGGCCATATCTTTTTTGAGTTGGGAATTTTTCTCGACTACATTTAACACTTCCTTTTCACTGTCCTCCCTTTCCTCAATCAGCTGCTTATTGAGATTATTGCTGATCTCAAGTTCCTTTAGTGTGAGGTTTAACTTTTGTTGCAATTCACGGGATACAACACTGCGGGTCTTCATTGTTGGTTTCATTATTTTCTATTAAAGTGTTTTGGTGGTACTGAAATAAAAGTGAGTGATAAGCAACTGGATATAGTATTATAGGATTGATAAAGTTAAAGGGATAATAAAACTTACTGCAAATAAATTATTAACTGAGAAGGGAGGGTAAAAAAGCAATAATAGTTACTGATAGTTGTAAGTACTTATTAAGAAAGTAATTAAAGTAGAATTAATATTATATTAGTTATTAATGAAACTGAAATACAATTAGTGGTTATTCTAGAAAAAAAACATTAAATTAGACATAAATAGAAAACTTGAACTTTAGAGAAGTAGGTAGACAAAGAACAAGATGTATGTAAGAATTACTACAAGTAGGAGAGAAATATGTTAGTTCACAGTATTGTGTGAGTGTGTTAATTTGTCTGAGGCTATTTTGCTGGCGTCTTCAAGCTGGCTTCCACAAATTGTCAAGGCAACTGAGGCTGTAGCATAGCCCGATGTGTGGATGGACGTTGCTCACAGTTATGTGAGCGTTTGTATAGTTTTGTATTTTGTGGTATACGAAATAAAGTATAAGGAATAGGTGTAACACCAAATACTTCCCCTGATTTCAAACTTAGGTAGCGTAGGCGCAGGTTTCGGAATCAAATCCAATCACAATTCCGTTATACTGTTCTTGTTCACTTTTTAGGTGGTTTCACAGCAATTGCGGCCCCAGACAATGTCCACCAGTATTATTACTGCCGTATATTATATATTATACACTTGAAAAACACTGATAGTTTAATTTAATTTAATTAATTTTTAACTAGAAGTACACAAATAAGGCGTAATAAAACTGATCTAAACTTAAGCGTTTTAAACAAGATGAATAAGGTTTAAAACTTAACATAGAGATAAATTTATTATCACAATCTTAAGCCACAGTTCTGTAGAGCAAAGCCAGTATTACCATTAAGACCTACATGACATACAGTGAAAGCCCGGCGGCGTTATTTTCTGAAGTTCGTAACCCCGCAAGCCGACAATCGTATGCCATAACTCTTTATTACAACTTTCGGAAAAAGTTACAACACACAGAAGTTACTCCGTTTACATTTTTCTGGTATTCTTACATTTTTCTTTAACTTAGTTCTTTTACATTTCTTAGTAAACATCTTTAGAAACAATATTATATCAATGGTAAAAATACAGATATTATTTACTATTTAAAAAACTGTGATGTAGCGGCAAAGCGTTCAACTGTTACGTAGGAGCTTGCGGGTTCGTTTACCACTTTGTGTCGATATTTGTATGTATGAACATATTTATATAGGGTGCTTCAATATGACTTCATATCTCGCCTGGTGGTAACATAAAGTGTAAATTTAAGAAATTAGGGACCATTGCAGAAATAGCTCTAAGTTTTACTATCTCATCAGAGACATTTTCACACCTCGTTTGAAGTAACTGAGATTTTAGGGAGAAGGGAGAACATATGCTGATAAAGAATTCCAAATGTTTAAAATTAATCCATAAACTAGGGTAATTTATCTTTCAAAGTCGTCACACTTGTGTTACATAGCGCCATATTACATACATAGATATAATCACGCCTTTATCCCCGGATTTTCTGCGGTAGCCTAGTGGTATGGGTAATGGACTGCTGAGACGAGGTCTCGGGTTCGATCCCAGGCTTACCATGGCACACACCAATGACTTTTCGATGCTTTTCGAAGCTATGTGTGTATTTATCGCAGCTTTATAAGTGCCCGGTTAATGGCAATAGGCTCGCCACCTATTACATTGGGACCTAAACATAAACTGGCGAAATGTGGGTGCCTACCCCTTCGGGGAATACAGGCGTGAGTTTATGTTATGTTATGTTTATTCCCGGAGGGTTAGGTAGAGGTGAATTAACATCCATAATTCGGTCCCACGTAATAGGGGGTGAGCCTATTGCCGTATTCTGTCTGATGTTAAACAGCCCTATTCCTTAGTTGCCTTGTACTACACCACATGGGAAGAGATGGGGTGGCCCAAATTCTACTATAGCGGGAACCACTTGGCAAATTACTAGGTATATTTACTTTGAAGGACATTCTCTATCTCATGTGGCCACGCCAAGCCGATGTCTATTCACGTAGTGTATTATAAGTCGATGATGTAGAGATGTTTTTTAATGTATAGATCCTACTTATTTGTATGTTTAACTTCGAGTATGTAGGTATACAAGAGATATCTGAGAACCGAAATCCCAACAGTCCCATTACCGGACAACTACTGGTAAACGTTGTGACTAGTTTGTGTGGACTATTGTTGGGCTACTATTAGCTATTTGCTGGCAGATAAAATGTTTTAGAACATTGTAGACGTGTCTGTGTATAGTTTACATGTATTATGATTTATAAATGTATGACATTAGTGTCCTTTACACCTGCAGTCTCTTTCGAAGGAAATAGCGTGTCGCGAGATTTCGCTCGATCTAGGGGAGTTCAATATTGTACGGCGGTGTGCACGCGCGCATAATAGCGTAATTGTGGGAGAAAGAGAGGGAAAGAAGGTGCGCTCAGCGCTTCTCTCTGAAATTCGCGCGCGCGCAATAGCGTCTTTTGTTTCGCGTGGTCTATAGACCACGCGCGTAAAAAAAGGCAGCTCTTTTCGATGTCCATTATGAGACATTGTTCATTACTAGAATATAGTTCCTAATATCCTTCAACTTATTTCTGGCCTATTTTATATACTTGTCAAATTGATGTAGTATTGAAAAAAAAACAGGTCAAAAGCACTAAAACCGGCGGGCTTAATGGCAGTAGAGGTGGCTTGTGTTTACCTTCGCACTTACGGACAGATGCAAATGGTGGCTTTGTTGACTTACCACGCTCATTTGGTCATAATTATTATTAGTGATTCTGTGCCTTCTGATTATATTGTTTGATAAAGAAGATTTTTTCATAGTAGCTAGATAGAAAAACCAAGTATCGTATCACAACACCTGATGTGCCAGTTTCATGTTGCTACTACCGGGAACGGGAACGAAAAATGGAAATAAAAGGAATAATGTGCTTCTATTTAATTCCACCTAGTACACTTGCAACCTGAATGAAATACAGCATAATGCTAACCAAAGTGAACTTTAAATATGAATTTGGTAGCTACTTCGCCTATTATTTCATATTTCTTACGGACAGAGTCTTCAAAGCGGGACGTGAAAAAGCTTCTTTCTATCAAGGCCGTCAAATAGGGTTTCAAGTTAGGGACCACCGTTTTACGTTCAATAGCATCGGAAATAGTAATCCGTATCTTCTGAACTGCACCTTAGCTTTTTTACCAACTAGCGGAGTGCAGTCAATTGACGGACCAGGTTGCGGATAGCAACACTAATTCATTTTATTTTATTTTAAATCTCTAATATAATATTTAAATTAGTGTAATACGAGGGTCAAACTGAAAGTTCTTAGAAAATCAAAAACTGATTACATTAGCCAGTTATTAGTTTTATTATATCTTTTCAAAATATTGTCCATTCACGTCAATACACCGCTGCATGCGATGGAACCACTGGGAAAAGCACTTTGCCCACTCGTCCTTAGGGGTCTCTTCAATGGCATCGCGATACGCAGCCACCGCTTCTTCAGCATTCATAAACCGCTTTCCTTTAAGTTTTTCTTTAATTTTTGGAAATAAATAAAAATCACAAGGCGCGAGGTCCGGGCTATACGGCGGGTGACCCAGTAATTCAACGTTTGATGTCGCCAAATAGTCGATCGTTCGCTTGGCGGTGTGCGACGAGGCGTTGTCGTGGTGAAGGAGGATCCTACTGCGAGGTCGTTTCTCTCGAACTTTTTCCAAGACAAGTGGCAAACAATTGGTAGTGTACCATTCTGCAGAAACTGTTTTTTGATCCTCTAACACAATTGTTGCGAAATGACCTAACCTTCCAAAGAACGAGGCCACCATTTTTTTTCCCGCACTTCGATCTCTCTTCACTTTAGTTGGCAACTCCTCGAAAGGAAACACCCACTGAGCAGATTGTCTTTTGGTTTCAGGATCATAACATTAAATCCAGCTTTCGTCACCTGTTAGTAGTCGAACACAGCATTAGAGTCACCTCCGTTAAATCTTTCAATCATTTTACGGCACCAATCCACACGATGGAGTTTTTGAGCCTCAGTCAAATTATGAGGTATCCACCGGGCGCAAAGCTTCCTGACCGCTAAATGTTCGTGGAGGATTTTGTGCACTTGACTCATACCGATGCCTAAGCTTGTCCGAATCTGCTGATAGGTCACTCTTTTGTCAGTCTCTATCATACGCCGCACAACACAGATGTTATTTTCAGTCGTCGCCGTAGAAGGCCGTCCCTCACGTAAATCATCAGTGAGATTAGTGCGACCACGTTTAAACTCATTAAACCAGTTGTAAACAGTCGCACGAGATGGGGCTTCATCGTAAAAGGCCAATCGTAGTCTATCATAACTTTCTTGTTGACTTAAATGACTACGAAAGTCATAAAAAATCATTACACGAAAATTTTCTCGTGGTAAATTCATGTTAACGTGACACAGACAATTTTCAATTTGCCGCCAAATCGTAAAACAAATGATAAATGAATGAAATATATACTCAGTAATATTGGCAAAGAGTTCTATTTTCAAATTTTAGAATTATTTTTTTATTATATTGTTTATAAGTGGCCAGTTCTAAGAACTTTCAGTTTGACCCTCGTAGCCACACAAACACTCTCTTCCTTCAAAACTTTAAATCGAAAGAACGTGTTTCCAAATCTATCTATTATATCATCAAGTAAAGATTGTAAACCAGCTCGTGTGTTTTGTATTTATTACCAACGTCCACCAGAACAGAGCTATCGAAGCAACAGACTAAGCATTAAAAAAAATCGCGGAAAACAGCCTTTAGTTTTCATTCTAACTGTAAAACCGAATCGAATATTTTCATCACAAAGTTTTACGTCAACAGAAGAATAAAACAAAAGGTTTGTCAAAGACATACGTACTTGGTTACCAGTAAGACCTCTGGGCATTCCTTGTGGAAGACTTTATTGCGGGTGCAAAATTGTTTGCGATCCGTCCCGAGCGCAGACTGCACTGGGAGATTCTTGTATATTGGCTGTACCTTTGTTCTTATTGATAAACTAGCTAATGCTCTTGGTGCATTGAATATACGGATAGGATATTTTTTTGTTACATGTAGAAATTTCCGCAGATATGTGCTTAAAATCGAGATAGGTTTCATTGCATGGAGTTATTATTCGTGATCGAACCAGTAGTCTCGGCCCGTATTCTACAATGAGAGTCAGTTTAAATCGCGATTTATCTGAGGACAGATTGATAGATTTGACATATTGTCTATACCATCTGCCCTCAGATAAATCGGGATTCAGGCTGAGTGTCAATCTAGAATACGCGCCAGCTCTCTTTGTACACGCTAAATTAAAAATACTATTCATTTACCCCAGTTTCAGTCCTAACAGTGTATTTTCGTCAACTATAACGTTTTCGAAACACAGGTGCCAAAGAGGTTTAAAATTCAGTTTTGCAAATTGCTAACGAGCACACACTACGACGTAGCAGTTCTACAGACGCTACGCGATGTGAAGCACAAACGTCTACGGTCGTAGTCGATTACACGATTTGCAATTTCCGATTTCTCCAACATTCTTGATGGAAAATGTAGTTCCTGAAGGGTTATGTACAATTTGAATGTTGTATTACAGACTTCAAAATATAGAATGTTGTAAATATTTGTTTGCAGAATGTTGTATGTGCATATCTATGTGTATATACAACATTCGTATATATGTCTTCATTTATATATTATATGTTTTGGAGATTTAAACCTCGTTCCACTTAGTTAAATGTGGGTACTGTCTATACCCTATAGATACTAGTTTAGGTATTTTCATAAATATTTCTTGATTATTTTTTTATCATCTATCAATCATATTAATTAAATATTGATAAAAAGATAACTTAGTTTTTATTCCGACTATAATTTTTAAAAAGACTATAAATACCTTTTACTCACTTTCTACCATCATATTAAAAACATTCCCCACAACACCAACAGCAAACCAATTTTAAAACAATACGAGTGGACACCCATAATTAAATTTCATTGTATTATAACAATAAACAAACGAACGTCTGCCTGTATATTTTAATGCGTAATGTTCAGATTAACAAGTTCATTTTTTGTTTCATCCAAGGGAGAAAGGGGTTTCCGATGGACGGCCGTGGGTAAATCAGAGAGGAGGGTGGAATCGGGCTAACGAACCGGACCAACCCATTACTTCAGCAGACGGGCGCTGTCATGGCTACAATGGCGTAATAGGTAGGTATACACGAGCCACCTAGTTGCGGAAAAATGATTTAGCGCCTCACCCACCCACAGACTTGCACAAGTAAAATACAGTTTAATAAAGCTACGAATAAATTAGAATGTAACGCATAACTTTTGTAATGAATAAATTATATTCTTTATAGATAACAGTTGACACTTGAAATTAAGGCTTTCCCTTAGAGGTTTTGGCTTTGCCTTAGGACAAAAGAATTGTCTACACGTGATTATTTTGCCGAAGACTTATATGAAGGGAATAGTGCAAATAATAAAATAAAACAAAATAACTCGCGATAAAATTCTATGACCCAAAATAAAAATTAATACTTCAATACCATGGGTCTAGATAGCGTGTAAAAATGATGTGGAAAAAAAAAAAGAATTACGTAGATTTATTCCTTTTCATTGTATTAAATCCATACTTACTCCATACTTTAATATTATAAATGCGAAAGTAACTCTGTCTGTCTGTCTGTCTGTCTGTCTATCTGTCTGTCTGTATGTTACGCTTTCACGCCTCAACCACTGAACCGATTTTGATGAAATTTGGTATAGGTATAGGGGTAGATTAGACCTTGAGAAAGGACATAGGCTATATTTGGTCGCGAAAACCGATATCCAGGCGGGCGGAGCCGCGGGCAAAAGCTAGTCCATACTAATATTATAAATGCGAAAGTAACTCTGTCTGTCTGTCTGTCTTTCTGTCTGTCTGTCTGTATGTTACGCTTTCACGCCTAAACCACTGAACCGATTTTGATGAAATTTGGTATAGGAGTAAATTAGACGATGAAAAAGGACATAGGCTATGTTTGGTCGCGATAACCGACATCCACGCGGGCGGAGCCGCGGGCAAAAGCTAGTAATATTATAAATGCGAAAGTAACTCTGTCTGTCTGTCTGTATGTTACGCTTTCACGCCTAAACCACTGTGCCGATTTGATGAAATTTGGCATAGGGGTAGATTAGACCCACAGAAAGGACATAGGCTATGTTTGGTCGCGATAACTGACATCCACGCGGGCAGAGCCGCGGGCAAAAGATAGTCTTTTATATTAACATAAATATTGAATTCAATGAATGTCCCATTAAATTAGTTGGTAGAGGCGGGATGAGCAAGGTGGACCATACAATCGTATGGTATGAGAGTAGTATCTAAGTCCAGTAGTGGACTGTAAAAAATAGGCTACTTGACTAATTGATTAAATGTGATCTTGAATCTGATATATAAACACAGTGTTGGTTTCTGTATATTTACGCTTTAACGTTCATCCGATTGCGAAAAACTTTTGTCAACCTATTGCTTGCACTTGCGCAAAAGTTATAGGTAAAGTAAAAATATTGTGCCAACCATCTCATATTTTTATTAGGGTGGTGGTGTTGCTATCGGGTTATAGGATTTCTTTTACGATATTTTCCCGTGCGAAACCGAGTCAGGTCACCATAGTATACAAATTAAATCAATACAACTGTTTGACATTGGTTATAAGATCATTTTGAGATTGAGTAGTCAAGATACTTCTGACAATGACTGTACATAGAAAGTCAAACCAATGCAAATAGGAATGTTCAAAACACTACACTCCTTGTTTGCACAGTCGTGTGCTGTACCCGACTGTACCTACACTCCTTTTTTTTGTCATGTCACTTTAAAAGGTTTTTACTGGACTCGACGAGTCATGCTCTTGGTGTTGCAAATGTTCAAAGGTTGAAGTGACCGTTTACAGTCAGTTGGATTGTGTGATTGTTTGTTAGCAAACTGTAACAAGCACTCTTCCCCTTTTTTAGTTTAATTCAAAAGCTTGTATTTTAGTCAGTAATAATAATAATAAACTTGACGACTGAACGCACTTATGTCGGGAATTTTATGGTAATCTGCAGTTTATAATTTGTCGGGGACATAATGGCTAGGACATAATAGTCCCTATCTGTAGGCATGGTGAATGTAAAAAGGAAGCCCGGCGTATGTAGGTATGTGTGGAATGTCCACCTTGTAACATTGAACTGGGCAGAATGAGGGGAGGTTGTGCAATTCCAATGTAAATATTTTTAATAGCACCCTAATTTTGTTACCTTACATTACCATAACGTTGGCGTTATTGGCGTGAGTTACCCTTAGGAGTTAATAATTGAGAGTTTTCGTATGAGCGAAGTATAATTCTGTCTATAGAAACTCCAAGGTGTATTTTAAATAGAAATAGAAGCAACCCCTTATAAAAAACCTTTATTCCCAGTAGTTCCTTTGGCAGTTCCTCTGAAGGGACTACTGAGACTTTTTTGTCCCAGTAGTTCCTTCAAATAAATTAAAGGAACTACTGAGACTATAAAGTCCCTGTAGTTCCTTTGGCAGTTCCTTTGAAGGGACTTCTGAGACTTTTTTGTCCCTGTAGTTCCTTCAAATAAACTAAAGGAACTACTAAGACTATAATGTTTCTTCAGTTCCTTTGTAAGTTCCTTTAATGGGACTACTGAGACTTTTTTGAACTTGTAGTTCCTTCAAGTAAACTAAAGGAACTACTGAGACTGTAAAGTTTCTTCAGTTCCTTTGGCAGTTCTCTTGAGACATTTTTGTCCATATATTTCCTTCAATGAAACTAAAGGAACTACTGAGATTATGAAGTTTCTTCAGTTCCTTCGGCAGTTACTTTGAACAAACTATTGAGACTTTTTGTCCATATAAGTCCTTCAATAAAATTTTGGAACTTCTGGAACTACAAAGTTCCTTTATTTCTATGTGTATGTTTGTGTCCCTCATATATACACATCAAAAGAAGTTTGCGATCAATGGCATAAGCTCCTAGAATTCTTTAAATTTAACTTTATCAAGAAAAAATCTATGTGGTATGCTTTCTTTGAATAGGAATGCCCTGTTTGAAATTTGAATATAAAACTATTTTTTATTATTTATTTTAAAAAATTGAGCCATTAATCATAATGCAATTGTGATAGAAATTTCATAGAAAGAAAAAGACTGTTTAATTAAACTTAAACTACAATTTATTATTAAAAGGTGTAAATTCAATATAAAATATGGCTGGCTCGAGCCACGGGAGGAGTTATTTTTTCTATTAGTTTATTTTATCTATTATTATACTTTATTCCTTTATTACTGTATTCCTTAATATACTTTTCAAAGTGATCGCAAACTTTTTTTGATGTGTGTATATATATATATCGTACCGTAAAGGGCTTTATTGTAATATACGTAAATAAATGGAACCGCGGGCTACATGCAGTTTAAAATATCTGTGTTTACAAGAAAAGATTGTATGCATATCTGTCTTCTTCTTCTTAATGGCTTCTGCAGAAAATCGCCGCAATTGGCCAATGTTAAGTAAAATGAATTTATAAAATCATTAATGGCGAAACGCCAGTGTCAAGTTTTTCGAGAAATTTTACCATTTTTCTTCATTTTATGCATATCTTTTTGCTGACATTGTCACTGCAATCAGATTTATTTTATTATTATTATTTTTTTATTTTATTTATTTTTATTTATTTTATTTTATTTATTTATTTTTTAATGTTAATATTACTAAGCGGCGAAAAATGGATTTAGAAAAAGATAAATTTATTCAGTTAGCACAATTACAACTTAGTATAGGTGAATTGTCACTGCCACATTTTTTAGAAAAGTTATCTTTTTTTAGTAGATGTTGAGTTAAGCATAATGTAAAGGTCGCCATCGCCCGTCGCGTCGTTAAGTTACCAACAATTACCTGTAACGACTCCTATAGATGTACGTATGGCAACCGGGACCAACAGCTTAACATGCTCTCCGAGGCACGACCTGTCTATCTAAATCTTTGCACTGAGCGGGGATCGAACCCGCACCTCCTGCACTGCGGCCGCGTTCATTACCGCTACGCCACGGAGTCTGTCTAGTAATAATATAATTTTATTAATTTAACTTTTTTATTTCAATTTCCTCTGTCATTCTAGACTTTTTCTTTTCTATATTCTAAATAATACACTCATAAAGCGCATGGGTCTCACCAACGCTACGTCCTTACACATACACATATAGAAGTAAAGGCGTTTATTCCCAATAGTTCCTTTAGTTTCATTGAAGGAACTATAACTTGTAACCGCTGAACGTGTCAGACGGACTACTCACCGGCTGACCCAGCAGAGAGATGCACGAGCTCTATGGGATCCCAGGGCGCCTTTTGACAGAGGAGAAAAGTGTGCGTGCGTGTGGGAGACCAGGGAGACTTCAGAGAAAACCACTATTACCTCTGTTGTACATACATATATTACAGAGAGATAAAATTACACATAAGAAGATTACAGACAATAGAGTTACAGATAGATATGCGAAGATGAGTATGTCTTCACCAGCTGCACCACGGTGACCTGCTTGCAGTAGGTAGCCAGAGTGTTACGGCTAGTAGTTGTAGTACACCTCGGTCAACCCACCGTTGACACAGTTATTTCTTGCAGAGTGAAGTTATATAGATATATAGGAAAGTTACATAAATTTTACTAGAGAAAAAGGGAATACGTGACCCCGGTTGTCGGCCTGCTCGGCGTCTGCGCACGTCTCTTGCCGCAATCTCGACCAGCCAAGGTGCTTCACGTCGAGGTTACAGGCTTGCGCCGACAGCGGTTGGGAACTCGACCACAGAACACGCTGAGAAGGAATTTGAAGACCAAGGTGTCCTCTAATCCCGAACTAGGAACCCTAAGAACGAAATAACACTAAGAATCGTCTAGATTGCAGAAGGCTGTCGATAAATACAAGTAAAAACACTTACCAAAAACTGGGCAACAAAGAATTTAGTTAAGTATAAAGTATTTTCCAAGACACAGCAATACAAACGTTCCAGTCACAATTCAGAGAGTAAAAAGGATTTATATGTAGCCGGGGCCGCAGTTTTATACCCCTATCATTGGAAGGTTCTCGAACACACCTTTTTTTTAAGTTGAATTAGTGCGAACGATGATCAAAAACACCAAATCACGGTCGAAATCCTAACAACTTTAATATCACCCAGCTAAGTAGGAATCAAACAAAGTACAGCAACCTTTTAACTTGGTTGGATCATACCCACATTCTTTCCTTGAATACTCCGGTTCTGAGCATGCAGAATTTGAACCTGTTTAATTCAAATGAGGAAATTTAATTTTAACCTAAATGAGATAGCCTATAATTCAACAATTAATTTTCCCATTTAGGTGCTATGAGTATTTCTAATTTCATATAATTAAAACATAAAGGAAATCGAACGCCATCTAGTGCTTAGCTAGCACAAAAGTTCCTACACCGCGGCACCGACTAACTGATGTGAGTACCACTGAGACTGCCATAGGTGGCGCTAGTAGTAATCAAATTACAGTAGATAAAATCTAATGTTACACCACCCCTTCCCTCACAGTATTCCCTGCGTAGTATGCGCAGGGAATATCAGCGACAGGATCTCAACTGAGAGATATCAAAATAAATTCCAAAACTCGCGATGACCACACTAGTTGTGAAGACCACGAACTCCAAACAAACAACCACGAACCTAACAGCTAACTAAAGAAACCAAACAAAATCACATTACTAAGCCAAGCACTCTAGAAGTGTCACCCTATTAACTGCCCGGATCACTGTATGCCCTTCATATAGGTTAGTGAGTAGGCTTTAGGGTGGAAAGATACCGAACGAAGCACAGTGGCACTCCCACGATCAGCCGAGTGACAGAGAGACGGCACCGACAGAAGAAGGAGAAGGATCAGAAGGCTGTTCCTCCTCACTGTACTTCAAAATATCCTTAATGTGATAAACTCCCAGATCCTTACCATCCAAATCCGACAGTTCATATACTAAAGGCGAGCGTTTGGCGGTTACAATGCATTTCATAAATTTAGGCGCCAGCTTCGCAGTAAAGTTCTTGGCCTTGTTAGACAAATAGAAGGTTCTTTTGTACACAATCTGTCCCACTTTCAGTTCCACATGCCTTTTTCTGAGGTTGTAGTATTTTTCGTTACGCCGGTGAGCAACATCTAAGTGTTTTCTCACCTGGTCGTAGATACGATGTAATTCCTTCAACCTCTCACCAAAGGACACTGGACTATCAATGGAGACAGTGTTAGGATGGCAAGGAATCTCTTCCTGCCTATAAAGAACTCCATCCCCAATGAATTCCCTACCGTGAACAAGAAAATACGGACTGAAGTGAGTGGCTTCGCTCACAGCAGTGTTTAGAGCACACTGGAGTTCTACGAGGTTCTCGTCCCATTTCTTGTGGTGCGACTTCACGTAGCAAGAAATTCCCTGAACCACGTTGCGAATAGCTCGTTCTGCCTGGTTGGTCTGCGCGTGGTATCTGGGGTTATAATAAATGTTAGGCACATTGTACTTAAGTAGTAAGTCCTTAAATTGTTTACTCACAAATTGTGGGCCATTATCCATATAAATGGTTTTGCATACCCCGTGGACTAGGAAAACATTCTTTTCTATGAATCTCGCGACTGCAACGCCTGTAGCCATCCGTATAGGACTCAACATGACAAATTTGCTAAAGTAGTCCGAGACCACAATCAAGTGAACATTTCCCTTGCTGGAAGTAGGAAATGGACCCAGTAAGTCAACAGAGATGGCCTCAAACGGTCTAGACACCCGCTTTGGATTACCCATGAGGCCAGGACGAGATGTGTTCACAGGTTTGTACTGCTTACATGTCTCGCATTTGCCTACATATTCCTTAACGCTCTCGTACATCTTAGGCCAATAATAGTTGAGAGCGAGGCGTTTGTGGGTTTTCCATACGCCACCATGGGCACTGAGTATGTCGTCATGGTACTTGGTGAGCAGGGGCAACCTGTCCTCCAACGGTACCACCAGCTTCCAATCAAAATCAGAGGTCAGAGAGTATTTATTTTTTGATAATCTGAAAAGACGGTTATCACGTATGTCAAAGTTGGGAAAATGCCTAGGGTTCTTTTTCACACTGTTCAGAGTGTGGAGATACCAAGAGTCCTTAGTAACGCTGGTGTCGATTGTGTCAATCTGAATTCGTGAAAGAGCATCAGGTACCACATGGTCCTTACCCTTTCGATGTTCTATATCGAAGTCAAACTGACTCAACCTCATGCTCCAGCGCGCAAGGCGGCCTGTCGGATTCTTCAGTTTGTGGAACCACAGGAGTGAGGCGTGGTCAGTAACCACAGTGCATTTCTGTCCTTCCACGTACTGCCTGAACTGTTCCAAAGCAAAGATCACAGCCAGGAGTTCTCGCTCAGTGGTACTGTAGTTGACTTCGTTCTTGTTGAGTGAACGACTACAATATGCGACAGGGTGCTCCACTCCCTCATGTGTCTGCGTCAGTACAGCAGCCACAGAGAAGGATGACGCGTCGCTGAGAATCCTAAAAGGTAGTGAGTAATCAGGCATTTTCAAAATAGGAGCGGTGACCAAAGCGGCTTTCAGCAGATTGAAAGACTCTTCAGCTTCACGCGACCACTCAAAATTTATATTCTTAGAAGTTAATTTACATAAGGGTTTACTAATCTTAGAAAAATTATTCACGAAACGCCGATACCACCCAGCTATACCCAGGAATCTTTTCACCTCCTTAGCGTTGGAAGGTGTAGGATAGTTGAGAATGACATCAACTTTACCTGGGTCTGTCCGCAGGCCATGCTTGTCGACAAAATACCCGAGGTACTTCAATTCGCTACGACAGAACTGCGATTTTCGCATGTTGATCGTGAGACCCGCATCCTTAAGGCGCTGATAGACTCTATTTAAGAGGTCCACATGCTCCTCAAAGGTGCTGGCCACAACGATTATGTCGTCTTGAAAGGAGAACACTCGGTTATCGAACTCTGGGCCAAATAGACGGTCCATGAGGCGTTGCATCGAGGCGGAAGCACCTACAAGTCCGAAGCACATCACGTTGTAGTGAAAAAGGCCTCGCCTGGGGACAGTGAAGGCGGTCTTCTCGGCGGATTGGGGCGAATCAAACGGAATCTGCCAATACGCCGCACTTAAATCAATAGAAGACAAATATTTTGCATTATTGAGATGGTCTAAAATTTTGGTTGATGTAAGGTAACGGATACGCATCGCTTTTAGAAACAGAATTGAGCTTCCGAGAATCAAGGCACAATCTCAGGTCTCCGTTCGCTTTCTCCACCATCACCACTGGTGAGTTCCATGCGGACTGAGACGGGGTCACTACTCCCATCTCCAGCATCCGATCTAGTTCCTCTTCCAGGGCTTTCTGCTTCAGGGGAGAGAGCGGGTAATACCGTTGCTTGATTGGCTTACTATCGCCCGTATCTATAGTATGATGCGCCAGAGATGTTCGACCTAGACCCACCTTGTCCGTGTTGATGGTATCAAATTTCTCAATAATGCTGTTAATTACCCGCTTCTGATCAGCGGTTAAATTGTTGTAATCCTCTAGACCACTGTTAAGAGACAGAGATTCTACCGGATTACAGTCACTAAAGTTGGAAAGATTGATATTCTGAGAGATCAATCTATCCCCTAATTGAAATTGTTGCCAGAAGTCTACTCCAAATATCATAGCAGTAGTGATTTCTGGAACAACATAGAACTTAATAACTCTGACAGCAGAATTATATTCAATAGGCAGAGAGATACAGCCCAGACATGGCAAATGAGAGCCATCTGCTGTAGTTAAACTAAAGTTAGGGCTGATGCTTCCAAGCTCAAACCCTAATTCCAAGAAAGTGTGGTGCGCTCCCTGACCCAGTACTGAGCAAGCTGCACCCGAATCAAGTAAACCTAGAACATTTAAGTTCAGGATCCTAACAACTAAATACGGTCTTATATCATTATCCCGTTTGGTAAACAGGACCCTATCAGAGAATGCATCAGACAGAGAAGCTCGCTCCGAACCGAATGGTGATCTTTTAATAAGGCCCTGACTTACTCGTTTTTTGGCTTGGCATTACACTTCGGACACTCAGGCGATTTGACTCCCTTCTGTCCACACCGGAAGCACACCAATTCCCTTGACTGTGTACAGCCATATGCAGTGTGGCCGACTTCACCACAGCGGAAGCATCCTCGTTCGCTTGAGGTCGTAGGACCGGCCACGGCAGAGACCTGCTGGGAAGTTTTATGAACAGTTTTATTCTTAAAATGGTGTAAGTCCGAGGTGATCCCAAACTTATCTAACGCTGGTTCCTGGAATGCCTCTGCCCTAGCACGCGCAAGTTCTAGGCGCTTCCCCAATCGCTTCAGGTCGATTATCGAGTTTACCTCGTGAAGAGCCAATTCCTTCATATAATCGGGCCTAATATTATGCATCAGAATGTCCAGTTGTTCCTCACTGGGCATTTTGCACGTTAATCTCGAGAACATGGCCTGCATCGTAGAGATGTAGATGCCTAATGTTTCAGATCGGGCCTGTGTACGCTGCCTAATTTCATTTCTGAGACGGTAATCGTAGTCGGGAAGGTCGAAAGTCTCCCTCAGCTCATCCAACATGCCCTCATACGAGGTAAAGTTATTCTTGTTGGTGCGGAACCAAGATAAAGCCGGACCGTCCAATAGGTCAGAGAAAGCTGAGAGGATTTTATCCTTGGTGACTTCCCGAGCACACCTAAGCTCTTCCAGTCTCTCAATGAATACACGTACACACGCAGAGCCATCAAATTTTATATTAAAAGAGTTTAAATTTACGGGTCTATCCCTTATTACTAAATTACCACTAATTGTGTCGGAACTAGGCGCGTCACGTCGCCTCGAACGGTCCCCTCCAACCACAGGCGAGGTGTAACCTACGCGGTCACGATGAATAGGTTCAGTCTCTCTATCCGAACCCTCAGAGTCAGAGTCAGTATCTGATTCAGCCACAGACAGAATTTTAACCAAGCGGCCACGGATATCTAAAAGATCTGGACAGTCTATACCACACCTAGCTAACCTAGTGAGAAGGTAGTTCGCCCTCACTGCAACCTTAGTCCGACGATTACTATTTGAAACGACTTCACCTGAAGAGAGTGTCCCTTCCAGCTCGAGAACTTTAGGCTCACAGACAGCCAACTCAGAGGCGGCAACAGCAGGTACCGTGGCGATGGCCTTAATGCTGCCACGACGGACAAGCCGCAATGCAGTGCGCAGCTCACTCCGCAGGCCAACAACCGTCGCATCCGGATCCGCTGTAACCCCCATGGCAGAGAGTTCATTAAAAAGTTCATCTTTCTTAAGGTAGTTAATACACTTCTGTAATTGGGCCATAGTGGTCCAAGATTCAGTTTTTATCAAAACAATTAACAGTAATGGAGATTCAACTCACAACAGGTTTATAAATTATAAATGTAGGTTAAATGAAGTTTCCACAGAGACAAAATCAACTAATATTAACAGATAATACAATAAATATGCTTCCTCTAGGTCACAATTTGTGCGGTAGCTACAAAAATCTAATATTTTAGAATAGAGAAACTATATTAACTAAATTTAAGAATAGCTTTGTCCAAGAAATATGACACCAGGTATACTTTCTTTAGATTAATAAATGAGGAGGTAGTAACAAAAAGTTTACTACTATTTTATATTATGTTACTTGATTTTGGGTAGATATTATAGAATCACCCAGATAAATATCTTCAGAATACTGGCTCAGCAACCCAATGAAGTGAATACCAGATGTTCAAATTATAGTTGAAGTTATAGAAATTTTCTTTATATAAATTACAAGTGATGTAGGTATTCAGCAAAATGTTAAAAAGTTAACTACAAATCTACTCAAGTCTATACAGTACAAAGCAGCTATGTATTTTTACTAACTACTTACTAATACATAGGTATAAACCCAAAACCATGAATGCTAGACACAGAAATTTCTAGACTAAAAGGTTTGACACAGTACAATTACTATGTGAACAGACCACAATAAATATATATGTTTGTACAACACAGAAGCAACTAAATAGGAGGAAAAAAAAAGAAAAAAAGAAAAAGAAAAAAAACTAGTTTGCCAAAAATATGTTTCCAAACTTACCGAAAGATGTGCAGTTTTTAAAATTGGAATTTGGAATTTTGGGGTCTCAATGGTTTTTTCTTGCCACTGGGATGATGGTACGATTGGCTGAAAAAACACAAAGAGGGTAAGTATTACATGCGTAACTGCAGCCGCACAACCAATTAGCGTCTTGGGTAGTGTCAGACGGAGGGTAGTGTTTCCTCCAAAGCGAACTCTCCAGACACCCACACACAGCGCACCCACAGAGAACAGAGTTAGCCCTTAGCGTTGGTCGCCAATTTGTAACCGCTGAACGTGTCAGACGGACTACTCACCGGCTGACCCAGCAGAGAGATGCACGAGCTCTATGGGATCCCAGGGCGCCTTTTGACAGAGGAGAAAAGTGTGCGTGCGTGTGGGAGACCAGGGAGACTTCAGAGAAAACCACTATTACCTCTGTTGTACATACATATATTACAGAGAGATAAAATTACACATAAGAAGATTACAGACAATAGAGTTACAGATAGATATGCGAAGATGAGTATGTCTTCACCAGCTGCACCACGGTGACCTGCTTGCAGTAGGTAGCCAGAGTGTTACGGCTAGTAGTTGTAGTACACCTCGGTCAACCCACCGTTGACACAGTTATTTCTTGCAGAGTGAAGTTATATAGATATATAGGAAAGTTACATAAATTTTACTAGAGAAAAAGGGAATACGTGACCCCGGTTGTCGGCCTGCTCGGCGTCTGCGCACGTCTCTTGCTGCAATCTCGACCAGCCAAGGTGCTTCACGTCGAGGTTACAGGCTTGCGCCGACAGCGGTTGGGAACTCGACCACAGAACACGCTGAGAAGGAATTTGAAGACCAAGGTGTCCTCTAATCCCGAACTAGGAACCCTAAGAACGAAATAACACTAAGAATCGTCTAGATTGCAGAAGGCTGTCGATAAATACAAGTAAAAACACTTACCAAAAACTGGGCAACAAAGAATTTAGTTAAGTATAAAGTATTTTCCAAGACACAGCAATACAAACGTTCCAGTCACAATTCAGAGAGTAAAAAGGATTTATATGTAGCCGGGGCCGCAGTTTTATACCCCTATCATTGGAAGGTTCTCGAACACACCTTTTTTTTAAGTTGAATTAGTGCGAACGATGATCAAAAACACCAAATCACGGTCGAAATCCTAACAACTTTAATATCACCCAGCTAAGTAGGAATCAAACAAAGTACAGCAACCTTTTAACTTGGTTGGATCATACCCACATTCTTTCCTTGAATACTCCGGTTCTGAGCATGCAGAATTTGAACCTGTTTAATTCAAATGAGGAAATTTAATTTTAACCTAAATGAGATAGCCTATAATTCAACAATTAATTTTCCCATTTAGGTGCTATGAGTATTTCTAATTTCATATAATTAAAACATAAAGGAAATCGAACGCCATCTAGTGCTTAGCTAGCACAAAAGTTCCTACACCGCGGCACCGACTAACTGATGTGAGTACCACTGAGACTGCCATAGGTGGCGCTAGTAGTAATCAAATTACAGTAGATAAAATCTAATGTTACAAACTATATGAACAAAAATGTCAAAGCCCCTTCAAAGGAACTGCTAAAGGAACTATAGAAACTTTACAGTCTCAGTAGTTCCTTTAGTTTACTTGAAGGAACTACAGGGACAAAAAAGTCTTAGTAGTCCCTTCAAAGGAACTGCCAAAGGAACTAAAGGGACTTTATAGTCTCAGTAGTTCCTTTAATTTATTTGAAGGAACTACTGTGACAAAAAAGTCTCAGTAGTCCCTTCAGAGGAACTGCCAAAGGAACTACTGGGAATAAAGGATAAAAAATAAGATGTCTATTTTTTATACATACATACAATCGGGGTAAAAAAGGGGTTAGGCACAGGTGAATTAACGCCCTCATTTCATCAATCATTGGATTCAGTACCACATAATAGGGGGTGAGCCTATTGCCGCCTTCCGGGCACTATTGTTGACTCAAGCCGTGCATCCGAAGCTGAGTCTGGGCTGTATATATTTGTCTGATGTTAAATAGCTCTATCTCTTAGTCGCCTTGTACGACACCACATGAGAGAAGATAGGTGGTCAAATTCTACTCTCCCGGGAACTACGCGGCTATTTTATATACATATAATCAAAAATACATTAGTGAAAAAAGTAGCACAGAGGACTATTAAATTGTTTGCGCCAATAATCATCAGGGCCCACACTGAACTGCGGGCCAACAAACAAACAAGGCAGTACCCGCAGCACATAATCACAAATTGCATACCAGAGTGCGCTGTAGCTTCGATGATAATGAGACGATTTATGAATTTACTAGCTTTTGCCCGCGGCTCCACCGGCGTGGATGTCGGTTATCGCGGCCAAACATAGCCTATGTCCTTTCTCATGATCTAATCTACCCCTATACCAAATTTCATCGAAATCGGTTCAGTGGTTTAGGCGTGAAAGCGTAACATACAGACAGACAGACAGACAGACAAACAGACAGAGTTACTTTCGTATTTATAATATTAGTATGGATATGGATTGGTAACTGGTCATCATCGAAGCCACAGACATGATATCAATTACCAAAAACTATTACGTCATCATTCAGCAACAGTACGACTGTCATTACATGCTAAAAGCATTCATTAGGTAAAGAGGGATGTAATACAGGGTGTTCAAGTATAGCTACATCATGTAGGTCTGTTAAACCCACATTAATTTAAACTATAGCGTCAATATAGTTGTACTGTTGTGCTGAATACCGTGGTAAACGCAAACGTTTTGCGGTGCGACGCAAGTATTCACACAGTTATACTCACCTTGTGTGATACTCACCGCATTGCATTCTATACGTGGACTAACCAAATATCTGCTAAACATTTTTCATTTGCATTTTTGAGAGGCTGTTTGCTTATTACGAACCGATGGCAACTTTAAAACATTACGAAAAAGCGTATATTGATACAATTAATTAGCATATCGCAGTCCAGTGGATATAAGTCGCACCCAATCGGTGCCTTTGCTCCTGATTCTTTGCTTTCATATCCAGTACATCCCAGTTACCATTTATAGGTTGTCAACTCATCTGGGTTTACGTTTTGGTTGGTACATAGAACTAAGTTTTGAACTGGCGTTTGTAACGCGGGTTGATCGCTTATCCATATCGTGAATTAATGACGTCACGAGAGTGTGTAATTTTTTCGGTATTTCTTATAAAATAATAATAAATAAATAACAGTTTCTTTATTTAAAAGCAACATGCTCATATTTAGGGTTAGTCACAATATTCTTACTATATCTATGTTAGTGAAATACAATACTCTTTAAACATTATTCGAAATTATATCTTGCAGTCCCGGGTCCTTTAAGCGAGGTGTGAAAAAGCATCTGATGAGGTATCCATTGTAACTTTGTTGATGTCCAGTGTACCTCTTTCCAGAGCCTTCACTTTGTTCTTACCAACAGGCAAGGGGGATTCATATTTAGCTGTCCTATATAAAAAAAAACATCAGTTATCATAGCGTATACAGCATATTATTGTGCAGATAGGTAACAGCCTGTTACGTCATCAATGATTGTATGAATACCACCCCCGCCAGCCGTCCAGAATGACTTCACACAAAACTATGGATATGAACAAGTAACGCGTGACCCTGCCTCCGCCTAATTTTATTACTCTCTATTATAATTGGGTCAGATTCAAGTCTACGCTTATAGAAATAGAGTTACAACATGGAAATGCAATTTTTTTTGTAGGTAAAACCGATCATAATTTGTATTGTGCTCTCCAAGACACAGTAGAACTATTGTATTCGAGCTTCGAGCACTTAAAATTTCTTAAACGTAGCGAATAGGAATGAGGATTCTTTTTCGTGGCTCCAAAGAGCACTAATTCCTCCAATTAGTGCTCTTTGGAGCAACGAAAAAGATAACTAGATAAAAATTGTTCTGCTATTGTTGTCGCTGATTCTGTATTCGTATGACTACCGTCACTATGCAAGGTTTTGGAAGTTTAGGTTCGTTACTAGGAAGAAAACTTACACAAGAGCGTCATCCTGTGATAATTCTTTATTTTTACATATATCTATAGAGTGAATTTTTCTATCATCAAAATCGGGTTCGTGACTCCTTTGATTATTTTCCGCTATTTCTCATAGTTTCGGATTTGGTCATCCAATCCCTTTTGAAAAACGCACCCTGTATATATTTTTAAGTTTATGCACATATAAAACAAATGATAAAAATAATCAGTTCAGTGGTTTAGGCGTCAAAGCATAACACATAGACAGACAGACGGAGTGATTTTCAACAGACACGAACATGGAATGTGCTGCAAGGAAAAGAAATATCTAAAAACTCAAATAACTTTTTTAACGTTATTTTAGTTAGTTAAAAGCTGCATCCTATGATAATTCTTTATTTTATATGTATTTTTAGGTTTTAGCACATATAAAACCAATCATAAAATAATCTGTTCAGTGGTTTATACGTCAAAGCATAATACAGACAGTAATAACATTGATGTATAAGTATTATATTCCAATTTATAATAATTATAATGTGCAAAATTTAAAAGAGGTTAGAAATAGACCATCAAGCACCGGTGAACCCACAAATGTGATTATTAACACACACGAACATGGAGAGTGGTGCAAAGAAAAGAAAGATCTGTAAAATCATATAACTTTTTGATCGTTATTTTAGTCCAGTGAATATGCAATAAATATTCAGTGAACATACTTTAGATACAAATCTGTACGTGTCAGTAGCACGTTGCCTCAAACTGATATTTCTTTTTTTGTGATGCCGGAAATTGGAGATTTACATTTGATCAAACACAATTCGATCACTGAATTCACAAATGACTTGCACCCGATTCTGTGTTGTACACCAGTTGTGCCTATTCAAAATAGTTTCACCCGGTTGTTGTTCGATGTTCCAAGGTGTAATATTGAACCATTCTAATCATATACAGGGGTTATTTCGACAAGAGTAGTTCTATAAGGCTGCGTTTTTATTTAACGCTCAACGTTAAGGACGGCTTGAATGTCATCAATTACTTATTTTATTAATATTATTATAAACTTGCTGGGCTCGACTCGGATGTCATTTACTGCGATTTTTGGTCATGTTTCCGGTTCTACTTAACTAATTGCAATCAAACATACGACAGATTTAAAGTCTGACCAAGACCTAACAAACAAGAATTCCAGTTTCAGTTCAGAATCGTTAATTTAACATAACACAATTATTTTGATTAAATATCTCCAATGTACAGACACTCATCAATTAGCCTATTACAGACCAATGCTAGGTCTCTCCTGTACCATTTCTCCCGATCCTTCGACCTTCCGCATCCAGTCTGTCCCAGCCACCTTCTTCAGGTCGTCAGTCCATCTGGTTAAGGGGCGTCCAACCTTCTGTTTTATTCATTCTTCGAGTCGTTTGCATACAGACACTACTGATAAGTAGTAGATAGATGATGAAAATAAATCTAGACATTTCCATATAATTGAAATAAATATCACTTTCTGACTTCAGTACAGGTATTTTAATTTGAATGTAAATTTAATTCTACTGGCGCTGTTCATTCTACAAATGAATTACGACAAAATTGTACCACTTCTGTTGCACTTATTGACGTTTGTAGCAAGTGCTTTTATTTGTTGGAATAAGGTTTCAACATGGTTTAAATTGTTTCTAGCGGACTCACTTAAAAGTTTTATTAGTTCTTATACCGCACTTTGCAGGAGGCGCTTAATTTATTTGGATCTTCTGAGGGAGTTTTAAACTAGTAAGTGGTGATAATAGGTGATTTCGAAAGTTTTTTGAATAATGGGAATATGTAAAAACGTAGAATTATACTAAACTTATTTTAGTGTAATTTTGTGTGAATGTTTATTAACTTAAATAAATAAAAAAGTAATTTCAAAATAGAACTCTTAGCCGTCCAATTGCATAAGACAGACACTGTTGATAAATTCAATTAGTAA
Source organism: Eilema sororculum (assembly GCA_914829495.1). Classification (NCBI taxonomy): domain Eukaryota; kingdom Metazoa; phylum Arthropoda; class Insecta; order Lepidoptera; family Erebidae; genus Eilema; species Eilema sororculum. The sequence continues at coordinate 11,836,056 of OU618542.1, forward strand.
AATATAAATAAGACTAAAAACAATGCCCAAATAAATGTACTAAAAGACCAGAACGCTAAAAGTCTATGTGGTTTCGTAAAGAGCCCCCAAAATATCTGATACTAACTTAGTTGAAATCCCCGCAAAAGATTTAAGCCCGGGTGCAAAACTTTCTGTACTTAAAGAGATTTGAGGTCTATCGTATCGAAAGGGCAAATCACGTATTTTCAAAATATTAAGACTGCAGCTTTAGAGCAGCGGCTTTAATTACTATCTGAAGTAGGTATATAAAATTTAGATAGTCTGTCAGTGTACAGCATGTTGTTGTTTATTTCAGAATTTATAATCCACTAGCTTTTGCCCGCGGCTCCGCCCGCGTGGATGTCGGTTATCGCGACCAAACATAGCCTATGTCCTTTCTCATGGTTTAATCTACCCCTATACCAAATTTCATCAAAATAGGTGCAGTGGCTTAGGCGTGAAAGCGCACATACAGACAGACAGACAGACAGACAGACGGACAGACAGAGTTACTTTCGCATTTATAATATTAGTATGGATACTAATATTATAAATGCGAAAGTAACTCTGTCTGTCTGTCTGTATGTTACGCTTTCACGAATTAAAAACCACTGAACCGATTTTGATGAAATTTGGTATAGGGGTAGATTAGACCTTGAGAAAGGACATAGGCTATGTTTGGTCGCGATAGCCAATATCCACGCGAGCGGAGCTGCGGGCAAAAGCTAGTCCATACTTAATATTATAAATGCGAAAGTAACTCTGTCTGTCTGTCTTTCTGTCTGTCTGTCTGTATGTTACGCTTTCACGCCTGAACCACTGAACTGATTTTCATGAAATTTGGTATAGGGATAGGTTAGACTTTGAGAAAGGACATAGGCTATGTTTGGTCGCGATAGCCGCGGAACGGAGCCGCGGGCAAAAGCTAGTATTTTATAATTCATAGCGGGCCGCGATCAAACGGTTTGAAATGAAATTTTTATATTATAATATCAGCTGTTCTTCAATAATGCGATGTACGGTCAATAATTTCAAAGTAGTTCAGCTTTCTATCGCTAAATGGCTCTCAGTAAATGTGGTATCGCCACAAAGTGCTCGTTTATTAAATAAATCCATTACAAACAATGCACTTTGCATCATCACCTTTTAATTTTTGTAGTTGTTCATGAGTAATATGTTCAATGTTCATGACGAAAGTATTTCTTTTGTATATTTATTTTATGCCATTAACATTCAACTGTAGATCAAATGCTCGTTATAAACCTCTTTATTTATTATGTATGTTAATAGATTCGAAGCAATAAAACTCGTATATAGCCTGATTGATGGAGTGAAATGTTATTGACCAAGACAGTACAAATAATATAATCAGTTATCTAGAAGACATTGATTGAACGATCGTGGAAATGGGATGAAATCGTCTGAAAAGAAATTTGAACTTTGTCTCACCTAAAGTGTGACGATAATTTGCGGTGAACATTTTTTCCACTTTAATTTGCCAAGAAATTAGGTAAAAACGCTCATCTCAGTAATCTAACTTAATCTTAATTACTTTTTGCGAGTTTTCCTACCTACTGTATCTTGGCCTATAGCTTTTATCTGCCAAATAAATTATTTTTGAATATGAATTTTATGACGGGCTCTTCATAAAATAACTTTACTATTGAGAGAATGAATAACGCCCATAAAATGGGAATGTGAGGGTAGTACAGGTGTTATTTTAATGTTTTTTTTTCAGTTCCTTATCTACTATGTTGTGTTTTTAATAGTTCGATTTTCTCGATGTTAGACGAATAAATAATATTTGTCACATTGTTATGGGAGTACATTCTATTAACTATTCAACACAATGTGTTAGTACCAATAGAAAGCACAGTATTCATAAGTTAGTGATCGTAAAACTTCAAAGGTAGTTTTAAACTTAAAAGTAGAAATGGATCGAATTCAATTTTTGACTATTGTATGCCAATGTTCCCACAGCAAAGGGACCATTTAATTATTAAATTGGGAATAAAATTGTAATACGTATAGAATGTATCAAATATAATAGAATTGCCATCCGTATACGGTGCAGAATATACCTGCTAGAACCAAGCGTTTCAGTGACTCATTACTATGCTGCACCATTAAGATCTGGAACGCCCTGGCAGCTGACGTGTTTTCTTCTTCCTACAGTCCCAGGTACTTTAAGCGGGGCGTGAAAAGGCATCTGATGAGGCCGTCAAACTGAGCTGAACTTTACGATGGTGACCCTCTTTCTGAGACTTTGCCTTTAACTTACCATCAGACGAGGTGACGTCAAATTGACGTGTCTTTTATTATAATAAAATACTGCACTGTATTCCCATAGGATAGGAACATAAAGAGCTCAATTTAGTACGATCTATCATACGATCTAATCTATATTATCTTACCTTTCTGATATCCATCAACCTTTGCAAGCATTTCTTTTTATTCCTTTCACTACGCACCCCGCCTACGCCTTTCTGTGGCATACGTAAAGGTTCCTCTAGGGCGCCAAGTCCGAATACATTCTTCTACATTCGCGTCATAAATTTCTTTAGTAAAGCTACACTTATCCACACGTTCTACGAGTCCAAACTGTCATAACATATATCTTTATCAACTTGTGTAAATGCGTCGCCTTGTCGTGCGGCAAGGAAAAATATAAGATTGTTAGGTTATAATAAAATGACAATTACATGGTCACTCAGTGATTAGTAAGCCCTAAGGACTTTTAAAATACATATGTTTTAGCTCCACAATGGTTAATAACATTTTTTTGTTTTTTACTATGTTATGTTACAATAGTCATTAAAATATTACCATTCACCTCCAAGTCCAATGCTGTGGCCGTGGCCAGGTATTGGGCCGACAAAATTTAAGAGATTGATGAGCCATTGACACGAAGAAGAAGCCCTCCGAGTCCGAGGTCTACTTTTTATTTTGTACACTTCCACTTTGCATGGACATCTGCATTCCAGGCAGTGAGATCTGGCTTGTGAAACGGAAAGTACCTACACCACTTTTTCTTTTTGTTTCATCAAGGGAAACTATCTACACCGCATGTGCCTATAATATGTGTAGCACAAGTGGCACACACCCATTAAAACTTCCGCTGTGTGCCATATTTTGGGTCATTGCAGTTTCTGAACTTTATAAATGTTACTTGGTAGCCTATATTTATAGATTCATAAAAACTACCTCAGTTATGCGGTCGTATATGCGGTCATTGGTTCGTTTCCATCGTTCGTGCTATCTTATTTGGTTATTCTCTGTAACAGCGAAGTATTCCACTACTGAACGAAAATCGATTTAAACTTAATAACGAGGAAAATGACAAAGTTTCCTTTTAGATTACGATTTCGTTCACATATGTCATAATTCGCAAAATAAAGTCTTTCAAATAAACACTTCCAGACTCGTACCGACTATTTGTAGTTCATACGATTAACTTTAAATTGTAAAATGTTTAGTACAGTGATCTGAGTGAATAATAAAATAGATATTAGGTTACATTTTCAGTGAATACATACTCTATTCAAATGTCTGCGAACGCAAGTTCCATATAAAGCGTGGACCATTTTGATGCCATTGTTATAGTTTGCAAGAGGAGTCATAACAGATGATCCCGATTTTATTGCAGTTCCGAATGCAATATTCCACCTTTTTACGCGTACCTGGCTGTAAAGCTGTGGTTTATTAGACGGGTATATCAAAAGACCTAGTATTAAACTTAGACGGAGCGTAAAAATTGAGGTAGATCGTATGCATTCAGGTCTATATTCGTTTATATCTTTAAAAAGGGAAAGAGAGATAGCATTCGATGTTTGTGATACTTTTAGCAATGTGTGTGTCACTGCTGTGTCATCTATTGACAGCCTCTGTGGCTTGGCCGTAGTGAACGCGACTGCTACGCGGGAGACGCGGGTTCGATCCCCGCTCAGTCTAAATATTTGTATGCATGAATATGGGTATTTGCGTTGGTCTGGGTGTTTCTATGTATAATATGTATGTATTTACAAAAAGGTATATAAGTATGTTTATCCGCATTCTAGATTCCATAACACAAGCTATAAAAGCTTACCAAGGGTCTAGATAGCGTTGTGTAGAATATTGTGGAATATTTATTCATTACTATGGTGAGACTAATGCCAGGTAAGGTCGGTTCAGACAATTTCAGTACGCGCAGTAGCAAATACATTCTTACAAATTTTCACGTTTATAATATGAGTAAGAGAGTAAGATGTAGATTGCTTTCTACTCAACATTTAATGCTTAGCAATATTGTTGGTGTTCCGTAACTAATATCAGATGATTAATGGTTGTTGTAAGTAATTAGCTGAACAGATTTCGAAGTCCAGTACAGATCAACCCATCGCTGGGTATTGCAACTAAGATTAATAGATCTCGGGTATCTGTGGTGTGTTAATACATTTTAATTACCTAATCATAACACAAGTTAAGGCAAATTTCTAAAGATTTGTTTTGTTGATGGCAGTAGCTATTCTGTGGCAGTAGTTTGTAGATTGCAAATTCAAAGTAAATGAAAATAATGATTCTTACAGGTTATCAGTGAAAATTTTGAAGTGATAGCTGTATTCCAGTATTGTGAAAAGTGGAAACAAGAGTGGTCTCTGCCTATTCCAATCATGAAGGCTTTTCGAAACAATATTGGTCATCGCTCAGCATCGTGAGCGTATTAATGGTTAGAAGTTTCCAATAAAACAACTTTCACTCTGATTAGGTACTGTCTTATTTGCACATTTTACACTTTGGTACAAAATCAAACGTTATACATAGACACCAACTAGACTAAGAGCCAATATTTTAGTACCACAGTTAGTACACGTCCGTCTCTTTCAATGGTTGGCTCTCGACTACCCAACTCCTATTGCATTCGACATATGTAACTACCCCATTCGGGTGTACCCGTTCCTAAATAAAACTACCCTCAATATAAATTAACATAATCAAATAAAGCTAGACTATGACCTAGTTCACAAATCACTCTTTACCAACTAAACTACGTAGGTATTAATACTATGGTTAAATATAAAGCTCCAAATTAAGCCACGCGCCGAAACTATAAAATCTAAATTTCTGCCTATCTAACCTGTAAATATAATACTTATGTACATATCTAAGAAACTGTTCTGGCTTGGAAGAGTCTCTGAAAGTCTTCGGGCCGAAAGATCCCGGCTCCACAGGATCATGGTGGCGGAGTGGGAGCGACGACTTGAGCAACCACGCGCAGGGCATGCCGTCATAGAGGCGGTAAGGCCCATCATGGGGGAATGGCTAGAGAGGCCACATGGCAGCCTCTCGTATCGACTGACGCAGATTATCACCGGGCACGGGTGCTTTGGGCGGTATCTGCGTCGGATCGAAAAGGAGCCAACGTCCGAGTGCCATCATTGCGAAGCGAGCGAGGACACAGAGCTGCACACGCTCACCGAGTGTCCGGCATGGGCCGGACAGAGGCGAGAACTAGTGGCGGCCCTGGGAGTGAGAGTTCTTACCCTCGCCTCTCTGCTCACAGCAATGGTCCGCTGTGCGGACGCGTGGGCGGCCGGCGTCTCCTTCAGCGAGCAGGTAATGGTCGTGAAGGAGACGGCGGAACGGGAGAGGCAGCGCGAGCGAGCGAGACTCGCGAACTGCGCTGCCCACGCGCACAGGCAACTCGGGCGTCGGAGGGTAGTGACTGACCTCCGTCCCCCATGAGCGCGGGCCTGGGGGTGACGGGTGAAGCCGCCTGTCACCCCAGCAGAAGCAGGCCACGGTGACGGCGCGCTGAGAAGCGCGCCTCCCCATTCCGGGGGCGAGTCGGGGAGGGCTAAACCATAAGTGATGGCCCTGGGTTCGCCGGGGTGCGAGGGATATGTCGATGACAACCTCACCTCCGGCCTAGCACCACGACCTACAGTCGGCGTGCGGTTTTAGTCGGTTCGAGTCCGACATAACCTCCCCTTCCGGCTCCGGCAGGGGGGTATCCGAGGGGATTTCCGCACGGAAAAAAAAAAAAGTCTCTGAAAGTCTTGGAAGAGTGATGAGAATTGAAAACGTATACTGACTTGATTTGGATACGTAGAATCAATGAGTACTGACGAGTGAATGAAGCCTGAAATAAGCACGTGTAGGTGGCAAAGCCGCAATTGACCTCGCAGAATTTACACTGATCAAATTAACAACGTAGTGAGAAAAGAACTGACATGTAGGTAGCTATAAACCGTCAGGCTCGCATGAAAGGTTACAGTTAAAATGGAGAGCTGTTCTCTCCGTCTACCCCGGGGAAAAGAAGATGTAAGTATTGTAGGGGTTCTCAAAAGAAAAACAACAAATTACATCAGGTTAACAAAACTCATTTATTTGCTTGGTACAATTACCAGCTCAAAACCTCATTAGGCATCATTAACAACATATAACATGGTCAACAAAACTTATAATAATTGTGATCGTTCATTAATCAAGCAAACTTTGATTCGAAACTTATATCAATTAACAACATCCAATATCAACCAAACTTCGTTTCCAAACTTATGATAACTAACAATTATCCAACATCTCATTTTTTCAATTTATCAAGCATAATATTTTTAGCCCCAACCGTTTTTTTCCGTAACCAAGACCACCGATGACGGCTCAGTGTGCTAATAAAATTATATTCAAACCACATTAAAATCTAATGCAACCTTACACTATGTATGTTTATATCGATTACAAGTAGATGTAATATATACTGCATGTACCTCACAGCCTGAAACACTTCTCAAGCTTCCTGTACCGTCATCAAAACTTGCAAACAAACTTGTGGCCTTAGTTTCAGTTTGATATGACCATTTTCAGCACATTACCAATTGCTTTTATATTTTGCAATTTATCTACTTATTGAAGGAACCAATAAATAAAAATATGAATTAAAATCTAAATGATGTTACAATTTAATCGAATAGTTACCGATTATGTAAAAAAAGGAAAATTAGTATTGAAATTACTATTAGAAATCTAAAATGCATGGATTCTAATATCTCACCGCTGGATTAAATGTGTTTTCAGTGTTAAATGTTTCAAGATAAAAAAAAAAAAATTGAGCGTGTTAGTTATAGTTCAGGTCTGGAATTCCAATTTGAATAAATCTTTGCTAATATTATATAGAGGAATAAGAATCTAAAATGAATACAGGAAGATAATCAGAAACAGGTGTCAAGCCATCCTTTTATATTGGTTCCGACCGCACTCGCCAACGGGTAGTCGTAAAAACTTACCACTTCATCGAGTGGCTTTCATGAATCGGGTTTGGTTCGGGCGCAATCGGCAGGCGTCGTGCCGCCTCGGGCCTTTGGGCGGGCTGAAATTCAGTCTTCGAACATAGCGGTGGAGGGCTGCCGTGTGTCTATCTCGAAATAAAATTTTAGCTAACATCGTTAAATAAACAATAATTGTTGTTGAAGAAAAATTCAAGAAACGTGTCGGAATTATTTTAAAAAACTAAAAAAAAAATTAAAATTTTTGTTACTTTCAGTGAATGAGTGTTTGAAGTTTTTTTTTAAAGTGCAATTGGATTGTGAACAAAATTGACTTAAGTACGTCGGGAATGATGTTAAGGCGCTCTACTAAAAGTATGACATTTATTAAGGTGAGAATAAGGTTTCCGAATCGGATTAGTCTGATGTTATTTGTAATATATTTCGTTACGAAGAATTAGTTTATTGACTACTTTTACAGTGAAAACTTACTATTTCTTGTTACGATATATTAATCGATTTTAAATTAAATAAAGTTGGAAATTAGTTCTTCGAACAAAGAAATATTTAAGAGTACCTATTTGTAAAGCTCAGTTTTTATAATAGTGTTTTATTGGCACTTTGAGCTTCTAGATTATTAATCTAGTTTTGTAATTAACTAACTTTTGATAACGTTCTTAGGGTAATCGTTGTTAATAGCTAATTAACAGTTAACTTTGTGTATTACTTTTTCATTGAATACTCTTGTAATTAAAAGTATGCTAAAAACTTTTCTTTTTACGCAAGAGATTTTAAAATGGTGGTGTTTCAAAGGACTCGTATAATTATACACCTGCATCTTTTGACTGTGTTTACATTTAGGTCATCAAAGAACAGTACACAACAAATATTACACGACAAAAATACGGATGTCTACTTTTTGTTTCTAATTAACATAGTTATTATGAAAAAACGGCACGTTGACACAATTATGTTCTGTTCTAGAATTATTTTATTCTGTTCACAGAAAAATACTGTTCTATAAGGTGATGGATGTGATGTGGCATAGGCTTAGTTCTCGAGGTTGGGAGGTCAGATGTCAGTTGCCCTCATAAAAATCAATAATCCTACCAATAATTATAAACGGACACCTGGTAAACCGAAGTGTTAACTAAGATAGGAACTGATACTGAACTAAACTAAAAAACTGATAACCGGGAAAACGCTAGGATGCTGAAGCCTTTTTGAGTTTGGAATGAAGATAATAAATAAATAATAAATAAATATTCCACAACATTCTACACAACGCTATCTAGACCCATGGTAAGCTATTATAGCTTGTGTTATGGAATCTAGAATGCGGATAAACATACTTATATACTTTTTTTTTGTAAATGCATACATATTATACATAGAAACACCCAGACCAATGCAAATAGCCATATTCATGCATACAAATATTTGCACTGAGCGGGAATCGAACCCGCGCCTCCTGCGTGGCAGTCGCGTGCACTACCACCACGCCACATAATTAGATTATATAATTAGAATTAGAATTACTTATTCGAATCTCCGTTTTTTTATAACATAGTTCTAGATTTTATATTTATTGGTAGTTAAAAAAATAGTAACGATTTTTTTTTAAATAATGGTATTTCCTTCTAACTTCTCCAGCTAAGCAAAATTGCGTGCTTCATTTTTGTGAGTGAAGCACTAATGCTAGCAATGAGTTTAGTGCCATAACACTTAACCCGTTACCTTTTTATTACCATTCCGATGCTTTAGTCATTAGACTGTTCTCATTAAATTTTGTTCCAACTCTTCAAGTAGTTTAGACTTTTAAAGCATTACTTCAAGTATTAAATTGAGAAAAAGAGTATGAGGGTGGAACTCAGGCTCCATGGTACAAGCTTTGAATGCTCCGGGGACTAATGCTGTGATGATGATGATGAATGCGAATAAACATACTAAGATACATTTTTATTCATATAAACAGACAATATAATCGACAACATACGTACAGTTCAAAAGAGATACGGTCGCACTTTTTCATGTAAACGTACAACCGAATCTCCTTTGTCAACTGTACATACATACACACATAATAGGTATAAATTCACGGCTGTGATTCTTTTATGGGGTAGGTAGATGTGTATTATAACCTACATATCCCCAACAAAGTATGCCTTTTATGTCCCATTCAATAGGGGTGAGCTTATTGCCATCAAGCGGGCACTATGTCATGGGCTGCATGTTTACTGACGGATGGCCGACAAGACGATGAAAGTTAAATACTGATTAGTTTTTAGTGTGAGTGAAGCTTGGTGCTTCCAGCAATGAGTTAAGTGCCATAACACTTAACCCGTAACCTTTTTATTACCGTTCCGATGCTTCAGTCATTAGACTGTTGCCATTAAATTTTGTTCCAACTCTTCAAGTAGTTTAGATATATATTCACGGCTGTAATTCTCAGAAGGGGTAGGCAGACGTGTATTATAATCCACGCTTTACCAACTTAAGTATACCTTTCAGTGAGAGGGGCGAGCCTATTGTCAAGCACTATATCATAGGCTGCAAGTTTCCTTTCGGATGGCCGACAAGACGTTGAAAATTAAATACTGATTAGTATTTATTACGAGTGAAGCACTAATCCTAGCAATGAGTTTAGTACCATAACACTTAACCCGTAACTTTTTATTACCATTCCGATGCTTTAGTCATTAGACTGTTCTCATTTAATCTCGTTCCAAATATTCAAGTAGTTTAGATATATATTCACGGCTGTAATTCTCTGAAGGGGTAGGCAGACGTGTATTATAACCCACGCTTTACCAACATAAGTATACCTTTCAGTGAGAGGGGCGAGCCTATTGCCAAGCACTTTATCATGGGCTGCAAGTTTTCTGGATGGCCGACAAGACGTTGAAAATTAAATACTGATTAGTTTTTATTACGAGTGAAGCACTAATCCTAGCAATGAGTTTAGTGCCATAACACTTAACCCGTAACCTTTTTATTACCATTCCAATGCTTTAGTCATTAGACTGTTTTCATTTAATCTTGTTCCAAATCTTCAACTTGTTTAGAGCATTACGAAAATTATTCCGAATTCTGACGTTTTATGGTCATTAACGTCGGTGAGTTTAATAACTGCCACAACTTAAAATTAAACTGTCATCAATCTTTTGTTATTCACGCTTCCCGTAGAGTTATAGTAATAGATATCGCTAAGGCTTTTACTTTATTATAATACTAGTTGTACCCGTGACTTTATACGTGGACATACATCATGTGAGGTTTTGTTTTTATACGTAGAACTTTTTTTAGAAAAGTCAAGTTTTATATAGGTATAGCTTATGGCAATGATGATGATGATGAGGTAAATAAATACATACAAGTAGGTAAGTTAATGAATACACATAATAATTCATATTTGAACTCAGCGGGAATTTTACCATGTACCCGTTAGCCCTCAGACGTAGCAGTCGAATGATCTACCACTACGTTACATAAATCAACAACCCATCAAACAATTATGTACCTCTTGGTCTCTTAAAATTTGTCTCCCGGAATAAAATTTGAAGATTCGTCCCCTATTTAGGTACCCATTGGTCCCTTGTTAGGAGATGTATAAATCTCGAAAGTACCTAATATATAAATCTAGAAAAAGTGCTAATGTTTATATTTCAAAAATGTTTTTATGACAATTCGGGACTTTTTGAATTACATTTGCTGACGTTTCAGGTGCGATGCTGCACCCATGGTCACGACTTGAGTCCAGTTAAGAGTCACGTATAAAGTCAATTTTTTTTTTATCGGGTGAAGTCCCGAATTCTCATGAAAAACCATGATTTTACACCGCGATAGTTTCAAAATAACATTTATATAACGTGTTAGCAGTATTATATCGAATAGTTGTACCAATCCCCACCATCTTTCAACCGATAATCGTTAGAAAGATCCTGTGATTTAACGTGGGTATCTCATTTCTATAACTCCTTGCCTTTTTATCGCGGTTCTGAATGTATGTGCACCAATTTACGAGTATGTTCTGAATTACTTTTGAATCTGATTACGTACAATATGGGTTGGTATAGGAATAACAAAATAATAGAATTACTTTTTGCTGTCTTTTCTGTGTACTCGCGTACATAGTTTAGCGGTTAAGATTCGGACCTTAGAGAGGTCCCGGGTTCAAATCCTAGCCATTACGCTAACGAAATTTTTAGAGGTTCAGAACGATGGTGTTTAGCGATTCGAACCGCGGTGCAATACAACCTATTCAAAAAGAGCTCTAAGACGATTCATACCGCAGTATGGAACGAACTTTGCCTTTAGCTTAACATCAGGCGAGGTGAAGTCAAATTGACGAGTACTTCATAAAAAAAAACATCGACTTGATTCAGTAACGCCACGTTTTTAAAACGCGAGATTTCAATTTGGTTAGTAAAAAACGACAAAAACTTGACGATGTAAACCATTATAGGAATTTCTTAGGGTATATAATAATAGTACCGGGAATTAATAAAAAATGTCTTCGGGTATTCTCACAAACTCAAACAACAGCATAATGCTATCACCAATAACATTCTTCAGTCTAGATGGGTCCATTCATACATTCATACGTACAGTCAGCATCAGAAAGATGTAGACCACCAAAGTACTCAAAATGATTTGAATACCAAAATTCCAATTTTAAATAAGTTATAATCGTGCGCAAATTGCTGTAAGTATCCAGAGTAGTCAAACCATCTTAGCAATCAGTTTAGTTACCGATATTATTTTAGTAGAGTGTTTATATTCATATGTACTACTATACAAACACCCTGAAGTGGTACGCAGAGTCGGATAGTAGTATGCTATATCGTCGTAGTCGGACACGAATACGGCGAAATAGCATACCATTCGTATTGTAAAAAGTTTATTGCATCATTGATAAATTTGCATACCGCTGCTTTACTGTTGATGTGGTTCTGTGACGGTAATAATAATAAAAGTTCTGTGCTGCAGACGGACGTGCATTTACTACTTCAGCTTTTTAATATACCGCGCACTCACTGAGGGGTTGAATTTCGAACGGTGTGTGGTACAACTTTCAGTGATAATGTTCAAAGATATTACTTTGAGTCGATCTGAAAAGTAATACTTTTACCACATACAATCCATACTAAAATTACAAATGCGAAAGTAACTCTGTCTGTCTGTCTGTCTGTCTATCTGTCTGTCTGTATGTTACGCTTTCACGCCTAAACAACTGAACCGATTTTGATGAAATTTGGAATAGGGGTAGATTAGACCTCGAGAAAGGACAAAGGCTATGTTTGGTCGTGATAACCGACATCCACGCGGGCGGAGCCGCGGGCAAAAGCTAGTATGTAATATGCTTAGTTGGAGGGGTTCCAGGCAATATTAGTAACTAGCTTTTGCCCGCGGCTCCGCCCGCGTGGATGTCGGTTATCGCGACCAAACATAGCCTATGTCCTTTCTCAAGGTCTAATCTACCCCTATACCACATTTCATCAATGTGCTGAAAACGATCATAATTCCTTCGATTTCCTCCCTTCCTGTTGACCGATTATTGTGATATTTGGTACACACCTTTGATTTGGACAATAATACAATTTAAATCAATAAGACAGATTGATTTTGAAACAGATATTTCTGACGCTGACTGTACATTTGCAAATCGAATAAATAGGGGAAAATAATCTTCTCGGGCGGGACTCGAAACCGCGATCTTTTCCTTACAGGGGGAATGCTTTGATCAACTCGGCTACCAAGACACGCCCGATATGATTCAAATTTCCCTTCTTATCCGTCTTTAAGGCGACGACGCACGGTGGCTTTTTCCCTATGTATTCGATTTGTATAGTTAGCATACCTACTTAAAGCTGTAAAATTCATCCAATGTACATTTGCATATTGTATTTTGTTTAAGTATGGGTGATTTGGAGCCCTACTAAGATTTTCAAGACTAAGCCAATCTTCTAACTGAGGGGGGTGTCAGCTGCACTCGCACGGCTGATGCCCAACGTCAGGGGACCCAACGCTCCCTGCAGGAGACTGTACCTGGGGATCGTGCGAAGTATGGCCCTATACGGGGCCCCCGTATGGGCGGAGACCCTGACGGCCAGTAATGTGGCTAGATTGCTGAGCCCACAGAGGGCGATGGCCGTCAGGATGATAAGGGGATACCGCACGATCTCAGGTGAGGCGGCATGTCTCCTAGCCGGGACCCCTCCATGGGACTTGGAAGCGAGAGCCCTTGCGTCTCTGTTTAAATGGCGCAAGGAGGCGCTGGAGCGGGGCCAATGGCCTGCGTCTCGAGAAATCGAGGCCCAGCGGTCCCAGCTCCACCAGGAAACCGTGGAGACCTGGAAGGTGCGACTTGAGCAACCAAAGGGGGGATTCGCCACAATCGCGGCCGTCAGACCGGTCATGGACGAGTGGCTGGAGAGGAGACATGGTGCTCTCTCCTACCGGTTGTCACAGATGCTTACCGGGCACGGTAGCTTCGGTAGGTACTTGTGGCGAAGACACCGGGAAACCACGGCCGGTTGTCAGCACTGCGGGGACCGCAGCGATGACACAGCGCTCCACACGCTGGTGGAGTGCACGGCGTGGGCGCAACAGCGCCAGGTCCTCGTAGTGGGCTTGGGCGTGGACACTCTCTCGCTCGAGACCATGGTGGGAGCCATGGTCTCCAGCGGGAGTAAGTGGGACAGCGCCGCCTCTTTCTGCGAGCAGGTCATGCTCGTGAAGGAGGCGGCGGGGCGGGAGCGGGAGAGAACTCTCCCACCCGAGTTCCGCAGTCGGCGGCTTGGGCGCCGCCGGCGTGTCTTCGCCGAAGACCATCGGCCTCCATGACCGGGGGCCTGAGGACGATGAGTTGGCTGCTCATCGTCCTTACAGAAGCAGGCCCATGACGGCAGCGTGACGTGACGGACTCACGCATGCCTCCCCCCTCCTATGAAGCGGGATGATACCCGAAAACCCCCCATAGACGCGGGATAGCACTCGAACCACCCCCTAGACGAGGCCGCATTAAAGCCGTGGGTCTGTTGGGAGCCCTGGGACATCCTTCCGAGGGCTTACCCGGGGCTCCCAACTATAGGCTGCTGGGCGATACCGTGGGGGTTTTAGTCGGTAGGAGTCCGGCATAACATCCATGAAGGATTTCCCCCACGGTCAAAAAAAAAAAAAAAAACCATACTTCTTGTTAGTCGGTACATGCCTGGTTGGTTTGGGCTTCGAAACTCCTGAAGGGATCCCACACACCCGATCATAAGTCATTGCTAGCCGGTACTTGTGACACATTAATCCCTGTGACAGTAACATACTTGTAGTGAATGTGGTTTTAGACTCCACCACTAAAACCTAAAACTATTTTAAAATTACTGTCCAGGCCCTCGATTCTACTAAAGCTTAATCATTGTTGTGTCACAGTCACCGCAAAAATTGCCATTAAATTTTAGACTTTATTCCTATGCGCCTAAAGTCCAAAATGAAATGAAAAAAGTTTCATTACACTTTGTCATTCATTCTGCAAAAAGTCATTTAATTTTGAACTTTAATTAACCAAAGGTTTAATGTCTAATATTTAATGCCGTTTTTTGCAGTGGTGGTGGTATGTCTGTGTTTGGTTTAAGTAGAATCCAGGCCCAGTTCATGCAATTTCATTATAATACAAATACAAACAAAACAACTGATAGACCAAATGCATAGTCACGTACAACAATTACTCGAATTTGGTTCGTTTAACCACTGTAAAGTAATAGTATGAATAATTAATACGTATCGAATCAATATTTACACCGCACAATCGAAACTAGAATCGTTTTAAAATTAATGAGTGGTTGATACCAAAGTAGCGGTAGCCTAGTGGTATGGGTAATGGACTGCTGAGACGAGGTCTCGGGTTCGATCCCAGGTTGACCATGGCACACACCAATGACTTTTCGATGCTTTTCGAAGTTATGTGTGTATTTATCGCAGGTTTATAAGTGCCCGGTTAATGGCAACAGGCTCGCCACCTATTACATTGGGACCTAAACATAAACTGGCGAAATGTGGGTGCTAGCACTTCTGCCTACCCCTTCGGGGAATACGGGCGTGAGTTTATGCTATGTTATGTTATGATACAAAAGTTGACATGAATATATCTATCGACAGCTAGCTGTTGCCCGCAGCTCCACTCACGTGGATATCTGTTATCGTGACCAAACAGCCTATTGATATAAAGAAAGTTTTTATGTTTAGTTAGTAACTAGTTACGTAGCTCTGGTCTCGTAGACGGCCGAAGGGGTCCTTGCTCAAGTTCGAATCTACCCCTATACCAATTTTTATCTAAATCGGTTCAGTGGTTTAGGCATGAAAGCGTAACAGACAGATAGACAGAGTTACTTTCGCGTTTTTTTTATTAGTATGGACTATGGATGTAAGGGTGTATGATGCCCCACTGCGATCCTCAGGCCCCGAGTCAACCTTACCTGCAAGCTACACTTACAACTGAGTGACGCTAGAAATGGTGGTCCCGTCTGAAATAAAAATAAGATGAACAATCAGTACATAAAGAAAGGAAGCGGTTGCACCCCGGACTTCAAAATAAAAAAAAGACCAGCTTTGGACAATGTATTAGTTAAACAGGATTGACTCTGGGATGGTGGCTTTGATGAATGAGAATATATAACTATTATACCTCTGAGAGCGTACCACCCGGGAATGAAACAAAATGGGCCACTTGGAAATCCTTAAATAGGTTGAGGTCTCAGGTCAGCTGCTGTAGGGCGACCCAGGTAAAATCATAATCATAATCATTTCATAATCATTTATCTATTGACAAAAACATATTTTACATACATGTTCTTAAAATGAGAATAGTGCAATAAATTTCGCTAGGTATATAATTAACGAAAATGTTACACTGGAACGGTCATATTATATCATAAGGAACATTGGAACCTGTACTAATGTAAAGCCCGACCAATAAAATAAAAAACTTGTACCGGGGGCGCTATAAACGTCTATGATTAAGACAACACTGAGTATAGTGATACACATGTGAAATGGCTAGTGTACAAATATCTTAGTTTATGAAACTGTTATAGACATAAAGGAGACATACATAGGAGCATGGCTTTTATATAATACTAGCTGTTGCGCGCGGCTCCGCCCGCGTGGATGTCAATAATCGATAAAAATAACGTACTTCCATACAAACTGTCATCCCCATTTTTCTCCCTTTAACGACCTTGTTCGCGATAAAAGCCTATTTCCGTTCCCAAACTCTCAAAATCTCTATATTAAATTTCATCAAGATCGGTTCAGTGGTTTAGGCGTGAAAGCTTAACATACAGACAGATGAGAGTTGCTTTCGCATTTATAATATAAGTATGGATATACCGGGTGGAAGGGGAACGCCCCCGAAGCCGAAAACCCCTAGTAGTACTCCAGGTACATAGCACATTGGCATAAAAATAAAATCGATTTGGACAAAAAAAATATTTTCCAATTTTTTTTTGAATTTCTTTTTTATTTTGCAATATTTACTCTTTAACGTGTTAGTAAAACATGAAAAAGAAAAAAAATGAAAAAGTAATTTCATAAAAAAACACCATTACAAAGAAGCACGCGCTTGGCGCTATTTGTATTTTTTTGTAGTGATGTTCTTTTTATGAAATTACGTTTCATTTAGCTTTACTAACGCGATGGAGAGTTAGTAATGCAAAATAAAAAATAAAAAAACAAAACCAAAAAAAAATCGAAAAAAAAAATATTTTGTCCAAATCGATTTTATTTTTATGCCAATGTGCTATGTACCTGGAGTACTACTAGGGGTTTTCGGCTTCGGGAGCGTTCCCCTTACACCCAGTATGTTTTAAAGTAGTCCGGATAAAATAGAAAATAAACAATTTTATTATTAAGTACATATTTATTAATCATGAAACTCAAAATCTAAATACCTAATTAGTTACAGTTGGTAAAATTAGAAAATTGGCCAATTTTCATTGCGCGTACTCTATGATGTACCTACCTGTCATGTTGACAACAATGTTCGTGATGTTATTTAGATCCTTCCAAATTTTTATCCGACAAATACTTACCTAGTTATATTGTAAATATTTTTTAATAGTTTTCGGCATTTATATAGCGCAATCAAATTCACATTAATTAACACGTAGAATTGACACCACATTGACAGATAATCATAATGACATCTCATAGATTGTAACTATTTATTGAAAAGCTTCCACTCGCTAGGGCTGTCCTATGTGGTTCAATCGCACAGATACGGTATTTTCTGCGCTTGTCGATGGGTACAAACGGTAGCAATGCGTGCCTGCGCATAGTTGTTTGGAACACAAAAAGCTGTCTCACAGTCATCACAGAGCATTCTTTATATAGTTGCGTTGTGGGATACCTTCGTGGTTTTCCTGTTAGTACTTTTAAGACAGCCCTCTGTGCTCTTTCCAATTTAAGCATATTAGTAGGGCCGACTCCGCCCCACACCGAAATGCAGTAAGCCATTATAGATTAGCATAATGCGTAATAGACCAAATTCAGGATGCCTCCATCAGCAGATGATGTAAGCTTTTTTACCACATATATGAGTTTTCTGACGCGAGAGGTCATGGTCTCTAACTGTTTATTCCAACGAAAGTTTTTATCGATGTGTACACCCAAATATTTTGTGTAGGGCAGCTGATTTAGGGAGGGACAACCACAATCTCCACAAACCGGATCACAGCTGTGAGCTTTGAGCGCAAACGACTCCCGTGGCATTGACCCTGGAGGTGGGAATAATGTAATATATCCAGTTTTATCGACATTTAATGTGAGGAGATTGGTATTTAGCCAAGATGTAACCACAGAGAGTGCTTTTCCAGCATTGTTGTACACTAGATTCCAGCTCTCCCCATGGACAATCAATGCCGTGTCATCTGCATAGGTTACAATTTTACAGTTTGGAATGTTTAATCGACACAGGTCATTGATGTATATTATGAAGAGAGTTGAACCCAATATGCTGCCTTGTGGAACACCAAAAGTAATGACCTCTTCATCGCTAACATGGCCACCAATCTTCACGCACTGAGACCTTCCTGTCAGATAGCTTCGAAATACATCAAGAACTATTCCTCTAATCCCTATGGTCTCCATCTTATCCAGTAGAATAGGGACAGAAACCGTGTCAAATGCCTTTGAGAGGTCCAAGAAAATGGCTATTGTCTTAAGCTTCTTATCAAAGTTTCCTATTACAGTTTCTGTTAGGTCCATAACAGCGTCTTCTGTGGACTTTCCCTTAACAAACCCATATTGATTTTGGGCAATTATTTTGTATTGATTTAGGTAGTCGATCAGCTTTGTGCTAATATATTTTTCGAATATTTTTGCTATTGTAGTCAGAACTGAAATAGGGCGATAGTTGACAACTTGGCTTCTGTCCCCACTCTTATGCACTGGACATACAAGAGCTTTTTTAAAGACATTTGGAAAAGTACCTGAGGAAAGAGATAAATTAATAATATACTTCAATGGTGAATTTAGATGTTGGTGTAAAGATTTTAATAATGCAGAAGAAATGCCGTCATATCCCACCGCACAATTGTCAAGTGTGTTGTGTGGTGCACCTCTACAGTTGATGGACCACCTCTTTTCATGCCCACTGTGCCCCTACACCTGTACGATTGCCGACCTAAATGAAGCTACGGAAAGTACAGTCAAAGTCACTGAGTTTTGGGCTGGGCGCATCTAAATATTTAAATTGTTGCCACTGACACGAAGAAGGAGAAGACTATTATATGGTTTAGTTTTCCCTTCATTCTTTCACTAGTCTGGCCGATCTTAGGATGACTGACGTTTCTTAAGACATTGAGGCCCATCCGTGTCTCAGTCGGCCTGGGTGCCTTATGAACATTTGTGGCAGTTTTTACGGGCACTTAGAGTTGTAGAGTTCACCATCGTAGTCTAAACAGTTCATGATCCTTCTGTACGACTTTAGCTTTCCATATCTTAGATTTTTACCATCCTTTTAGTTATATCTGTACCTAGTTGTTATAAACAACGTTTATGAAAGAAAACCGCATTATAAATGAGCGCGACGGAGAGTAAACACAAAAATGAGTGTTTGCGAACATGGACAGCCATAATTTCACGCTTCGTTTAAAGTAAATGGTTTTAATTGAATGTACAGATTGAAATGTGGATGTTTATCAGCATATATCAGTACATAATTGAGAGGAATAATATATCGGATTTGGTTATTAATATTGTTGTGAAATGTGGATAAATGATATTTTGAATTAGAAGGTTCTATCCGCGAGAAATACTGGCGCATTCTCCTGCCTATTCCCGGAAAAAAATGACCATATATTTTTCCAAATTCTTCATCATAATCCTTGTGTTGTACCCGGTTGCATCCTTGGAGCTTGGGATTCACTTACTCCCTTTTCTCTTTTGGATTTGTTTTGTACGGCTTTTGCGAGAGCGACTGTCCTCTGCCCTCTGTCCTCGAGAGAAAAATTAGCAGTCGAGTTTTGGTAGTCAATCAGAAGGTGTACAGACTTGTAAGCGAGATTGGTTTGGCTCCACAACTCTCATCAGGGTTATACTACGCTATAATCAAATAAATATAGTTAAATTATAATATAAAATATTTGATAAACTTCTTAGAATTAATTCTTACATCTAAAATAAGAAAAGGAAATACGAAGAAACAAACTCTCCACGAACGAGAACGAAAGTAAACTACTCGTATATATCCCTATTTACGTGGCGAATCAGAAAAAATGTAACTCGATTAATACACCTGTCTTTCGTTGACAATAACACAATGGTACGTATTACGGGGTGCTGGTTGGGTAACCTCCACGTTGGCCTTCCCGTTTCTTCCCCCTTTGAACCGCGGTCCTGGGGAGCGGAAGCGGGAGGGCTGGTGCACCCTGGACAACGGCTAACAGACTCCCACTTTGGGAGTTCTGTTGGCCGTTGACGAATAACCCATCGGCGGACCTCACTGAGGTGGGGTCGTGGGATGACGGGTCTGCAAGGCCCGTGGTCGTCGGCGTCTCTCCCAGTATGCCTCTGTTTTCAGAGGGGACAGGGGAGAGACGCTTAGACAATCGAGGTAGGAGTGGCCCTGTTAGGGGCAGCTCGTAGGCCCTCCACATGTCCCTCTGTTTACAGAGGGCGTAGTGGAGGGCGCGCTCTAGGGCGGACGGGTTCTCCACCTTTGGCTTCGTCCAGAAGTGGGGAACAAGGTCTGGTGCAGACCACCGTGCGGCCAAGCCGTAAGCTTGACCTAGGTCAGGAACGGTGGCCCCCAGTGGGCTGCGAGGAAAACAACCTCTATAAAAAATTACCCCCAGGGGCGGACGGACTCGGTCTGGTGCAGACCCCGTTCGGCCCGGCCGTAATCCTGAACTGACAGGACCGGTGGATCTTCGGATCCGCGAGGAGTTAACCTCTTTAAAAAATCCCCAATCCTAAGCTCTGACGCCTGGCGATGGGATGAGTGGCTGGAGGGAGTCCAGTCCCAAGGGCGTCAACGTCGGAGGACATTAACCTCAAAAAATTAATGATGGCACAAAATGATACAGAAATATCTACCCAGGAGGGTCCCAGCCTAGCTGGGGAGTCCCTCCCGTTGCCAGTCGGCAACGGCAGTCCCCACTCGTATTCTGGGGGGGACAACCATCGTTTGAGCCCGGCGCCGAGCTCTAGATCCGGCCCCAACTTAAAAAGTAGCGCGGAGGTCGCGCTACCCCTGCACGATTCGTCGTCCTCATTGGCGGCGGCGGTGACGTCAGAGGAGTCTGGCGTCACCACCGAGGTAGAGAGGCAGGTGCTGCCTGGGCTGCAGACGAGGTCTGCAGCCAAAAAGCGCAAGGGGAAGGGAAAGGGGAACAAACGGGTTCCCCTGCCGCTGGTGGCCGAGCAGGATGAGGACTTCATCCCTCCCGGGCTCGGGCCGGCCGCCAGCGGCAGCAGTGGCAGCAGCAGCGGAGAGGAGGAGCGGACGGCCAAAGTGCAGGCCACCGGCCGCGAAAGGGCGAGGAGGAGCGGTAGGAAGGCCGCCCCCCCCCGGGACTCCTCCCCGTGGGTTGGGCCGTCCAGCCCGGAGAGAGATGTGGCGCTGGACTCGCCCATCTTTAGGAGGACCATGATCCTCGCCCCCCACCTTAGCCGGATAGTGGCAAGGCAGGCGGAGCCTGCGACTCCCGAGCAGGCAGAAATGCTCGGGATCGTCGAGCAAATAGCAGCCGCCGGTGAGGGTCTGGCTGAACAGATGGCCGAACAAGCGAGGAGGGAGTCCGAGGCCCAACGACGGGAGGCAGAGTCCCGGCACCAGCTCCAGAAGGTCACAGCGGAGCTGGAGGCCCTCAAGAAGAGGGTGGAGCACTTGACCGAGTTGCCGGGAGTGGTGACTCGGTCAATGCGGAGGTCGCAGCAGGAGAAGTCGGCGCACTTGGCGCTGACGGGGCGGCCGGTGCAGCCGGAGCGGCCGGTACAGCCGGAGCGGCCAGCGCAAACTGCGCAGCCGCCGCAACCGGTGCAGCTGCCGACTCGAGCGGCAGAGCCGGCGTCGTTGGCCGAATTAATGGCAACCATACGTGCCGAGATGACGGCACAGGAGGAGCGCACCAACCGGCGGTTGGAGGCGATCCTCGATATCGCCCGCCGTCCTCCTCTCGCGACGCAGGCCGGGTACGCCGCCGCAGTGAGGGGGGGCCCTGCCTCCACGGCGGCGGCGGCGGCCCCATCGGTGTCGACTCTCCGCCCCCCTCCAGGTCCTCCGA
The DNA here is from genome assembly GCA_914829495.1 of Eilema sororculum. Taxonomy (NCBI): domain Eukaryota; kingdom Metazoa; phylum Arthropoda; class Insecta; order Lepidoptera; family Erebidae; genus Eilema; species Eilema sororculum. The sequence goes on from OU618542.1 coordinate 11,858,077, forward strand.
GTCCCACTCAGGGTGCCCAGAGCGCTCAAGGCAAGGGGAAGGGCAGGGGCAAGGGGAAGAGGTCCCCAGCCCTGGCCTCAGCCCCGCCCCCGGCCCGGGCTTCGGTCCCGGCCCGGGCCCTGGCTCCGGCAAAATCCTCGAGTCAGGGGGCTGGGAGGTAGCCGGAGCCAATAAAAAGAGACGGAACGCCGCCAAAAAGGCAGCCAAATTGGCCAGAAGGGCCAAGGCTGCCGCGATGGCAACAGCGCCGAGGAGGCTCCGCGTCCCTCGATCGACGGCCGTGGTCATAACGTTGACGGCGGAGGCGTCGGAGAGGGGTGTGGAGTACGCCCAGGTTGTGAGGCAGGCAAGGGCCTGCATCGACCTGGGAGCCCTCGAGATCCCGGATCTGGTGTGCAAGCCCACGCGCACCGGAGCTCGGATCTTCGAGGTCCCCGGCGCTACCAGCGGCCCTAAAGCCGACGCCCTTGCGGCTAAGTTTAGGGAAACGCTGGACGCAGCTGACGTCCGGGTGTCCAGGCCCACCAAGTGCGCAGAGGTGCGCATATCGGGTCTGGACGACTCCATCACGGCCGAGGAGCTTAGGCTCGCCGTGGTGGAGGCCGGAGGCTGTCCTCAGGACACAGTGAGGGTCGGAGCAATACGCTTCGGCCGTCGTGGACTGGGGGCAGCAGTTGTCGGCTGCCCCATCGCGGCAGCCCAAAAGGTTGCCGATGGGCGGAGCCTCCTCATCGGGGGCTTCCAAAAGGTGCAGGTACGGCTCCTGCAGGCCCAACCGGCACGGTGCTTCCGATGCCTGTCGATGGGCCACGTGGGGGTTCAGTGCATGGCGGAAGTAGCGGTCGGTGACCGTTGCTTCCGCTGTGGCCAGCCGGGCCATAAGGCCGGTAATTGCGAGGCTCCGCTGCACTGTTTTAGGTGTGCAGCGGAGGGCAAGCCGGCCGACCATAGGGTTGGTGCCAAGGCCTGCACCGCGGGGAGGCCGAAGCCGGGAGGCAGGCGCTCCGTCTCTGATTCGCGGCAGGGCGCGGAGATGGGGGTTCCATAATGGATCCTCAGCTCCGCATCCTGCAGGCGAATGCGAACCACTGTGTCGATGCTCAGGCACTTCTGCTCCAGAGCATGGCACAGTGGGGCATTAATGTCGCCGCTGTCGCCGAGCCGTACATTCACCGGTTTCTCGGGCCTGCCTGGGAAACCGACCTGAACGGGTCGGTGGCACTGGTGCACAACGCCGCTGCCGGCAGTCCCCCCCTTGTTGTCGTGACAAGGGGGAATGGCTGCGTAGCAGCACTTGTGGGGGGAATAGCGGTTGTGGCAGTCTACTTCTCGCCGAATCGAGTCATAGATGAGTACCAGCAGTGGCTGGATCATCTGACCTTCGTCGTCAATACCTGTTACCCTCACCCGGTTCTGGTGCTCGGGGACTTTAACGCCTGGTCTCTGAACTGGGGTTCCCGGCGCACGAACCCGAGGGGCAGGGCAGTGGAGAGCTGGGCTGATAGTCTCAGCCTAGTTCTCCTGAATCGCGGAGCCGTCGCCACGTGCGTGAAGAGCTGGGGCGAGTCAATTGTGGACCTTTCGTTCGCGAGCGTCCCGCTCTCAGGCCGTGTGCAGGGCTGGCGTGTCCTTGAGGGGGTGGGGACAGCGTCGGATCACCGATACATTCGGTTCGACGTCTCCCCTCCTGCGGGCGCCGCGCCGGTTACACCGGCTCCACGCGAGCCACGTTGGGTGCTTAAGCGAATGGATCGGGAGGTCCTCCTGGAGGCCGCCATCGTACAGGCCTGGGCCTCTGCGCCGGACAGGCCTGTCGACATAGACGATGAGGCGGCGTGGTTCCGGGAGGCCATGACGCGTGTCTGCGATGCGGCTATGCCTAGGGCTCCGCCCTATAATCCGAGGCGTCAGGTCTACTGGTGGTCGGCGGACATCGCGAGGCTGCGACAGGCCTCCGTGATCGCTTTCCGCCGGTGGACCAGATTCCGAAGGAGGCGCAGCCGCCCCGCAGATACGGAGCCCCGAGAGGCGGAGCTTCATGCGGGGTACAGGGAGGCCAGAAAGGCCCTCCGAGTAGCGATAAAGCAGTCGAAGGCTGCAGCTCACAAGGAGCTGCTGGCGACGCTGGAGCGGGACCCATGGGGGCGGCCTTACCTTATGGTAAGGGGCAAGCTGCGCCCCCGGGCCCCGCCGTTAACCCGGTGTCTCCAGCCGGAGCTGCTCGGAGGAGTTGTTGGCTCCCTGTTCCCAGCGCGGGCGGTGGAACATATTCCACCGCAGATGACTCCGCCACCTAGGTCGCCTATGGCACCCAGCGTGGATGACGACGACGTGCCCGAGGTCACTTGGGTAGAGCTAGAGCTGGCGGTGTTAAGGCTCAAGGCCAAGAACACCGCCCCGGGACCAGACGGCATTCCAGGCCGAGCGTGGGTCCTAGCTCTAGGCGAAGAAGACGCTCTCGAGCCCCGACTGAGAGGGTTTCTCAGCGCATGTTTGGAGCGAGGCCAGTTTCCGAAGATGTGGAAGACGGGGAAACTGGTCCTCATCCGAAAGGCGGGGCGCCCGGCGGACTCACCGTCCGCCTACAGGCCCATAGTGTTGCTCGACGAGGTGTGCAAGCTCTTTGAAAGAGTCATTGCAAAGCACCTCGTCGAGCACCTATCCAGGGTGGGGCCTGACCTGGCGGATGGCCAGTATGGCTTCCGCCGGAGGCGCTCCACCGTGGATGCCATCATGCGCGTGAGGACTCTGGCGAAGGACGCCGTCGCTCGGGGCGAGGTGGTGTTGGCGGTGTCACTGGACATCGCCAACGCATTTAACACCCTGCCCTGGAGCTGCATTAGGGAGGCGCTCGTGTATCACGAAGTGCCTCTCTACCTTCGCCGCATAGTCGGGGCGTATCTGCCGGAGAGAGCAGTCGTCTACCCAAGTGCGACCGGGCTCGGTCGGCGAGAGATGTCGTGCGGTGTTCCGCAGGGATCGGTCCTGGGACCGCTACTGTGGAACATCGGTTACGACTGGGTGCTTCGCGGTGAGCTCGTGGACGGTGCCGCCGTCACGTGTTATGCGGATGACACGCTGGTGACGGCGTGCGGGGCTACATACCGCGAAGCGACCCTGAAGGCCACGACCGCGGTTGCCCAAGTCGTGGAACGGATTCGGCGGCTGGGTCTCGAGGTGGCTCTGCATAAAACCGAGGCCATGTTCTTTCATGGGCCTCGGCGCGTGCCACCGGAGGATTCCAGCCTCATAGTGGGAGGCATTTCCATCGGCGTCAAGGCCCAGATGAAATATCTGGGGCTTGTACTTGATGGCCGGTGGAACTTCGGGGAGCATCTCCGAAGACTGGCCCCCAAATTGAAGGACACAGCTGCCGCTTTGGGGCGGCTGCTGCCCAACATGAGGGGGCCGGATGACTCCTGCAGGAGACTCTACGCGGAAGTCGTGCGGTCCATGGCCCTATATGGGTGCCCAATATGGGCGGACACCCTGACGGTCCACAATGCGCGTCTGCTGCGTGGACCGCAGCGTGCAATGGCCAGCAGGGCCATTAGGGGGTACCGCACGATATCCTTCGAGGCGGCGAGTCTCCTTGCCGGATCCCTACCGTGGAACCTGGATGCGAGAGCCCTTTCGATGCTATATCGGTATCGTAAGGAGGCGCGGGAGCAGGGACGGGAACCCGAGCCCGAAGAAATTCGGGCCGTGAGGTCTCAGCTCCACAGGGACATGGTAGCGGAATGGGAGCTACGACTTGGGCGACCAAGCGCAGGGCACGCCGTAATAGCGGCGGTAAGACCCATCATGGAGGAGTGGCTAGAGAGGCCACACGGCAGCCTCTCGTACCGGCTGACGCAGGTGATTACCGGACACGGGTGTTTCGGGAGTTACCTGTGTCGGATCCGGAAGGAGCCAACGTCCGAGTGCCATCACTGTGATGCGAGCGAGGACACAGAGCTGCACACGCTGACCGAGTGCCCGGCGTGGGACACGCCGAGGCAGGTCCTAGTGGCGGCTCTAGGGGTGGGAGTCCTCACACTCGTCACATTGCTCACAGCGATGGTACGATGCGCAAACGCTTGGGGTGCGGCCGCCTCCTTCTGCGAGCAAGTAATGCTCGAGAAGGAGGCGGCCGGTCGGATCCGGACCAGACTCCGGGCCCGGGAAGCCCGTGCAGAGCGAAGGCGAACCGGACGTCGGAGGTCGCAGAACGACCTCCGTCCTCCATGAGCGCTGGCCTGGGGGTGACCGGTGGAGCCACCTGTCACCCTAGCAGAAGCAGGCCGCGGCGGCGGCGCAAAGTGCGCCTCCCCGTAACCGGGGCTAGATGGGGACATTTTGGTCCCCACAACCCGAAGGGGGCCATCTCGAAAGAGATGGTCCTGGGTCTGCCGGGGTGCGAGAGATATGCTTTTGGCAATCTCACCTCCGGCAGCCAAGGACCCAAGACGGCGTGCGTTTTAGTCGGTTCGAGTCCGACATAACCGCCTCCACCGGCTCCGTGGGGGTGGTATCCGTGGGGATTTTTCGCACGATAAAAAAAAAAAAAAAAAAAAATGGTACGTATTACACCAAATTCGTCATTCGTAAATTATTGCCGCCACAGCCACAATAGGCAATCGTTACTTACGTACCACGCCGAACGTGTCAGGATTCGTCCCTTCAAATTATATCCACGCACCGTATTTATTGGCGCGATTTATTTATCGAATTACGGTGCGACTACTATTTAATTAACGTGCGACAAATTTAGCAAATTGCTTGAATTAATATTTACAAACCGGAATGGGATAGAGATAAAGTTTTGTTAACTAGCTTCTGTCCTCTGTTCTGTTCGCTGTTGGATTGTGTTAAACTGTTTTGTTGTGAATGTTTTGGTACTGTAGTGTTTTAGTAGAATTGTTTTGAAGTGTTAATGTAGAAAATTGTAGCTTAATGTGAATAGCTTCAAGACATAGCAACGTAATTAAATAATTCTACTTATAATATTTTATTAACTTAACTTACTTAATTGAACCACGACTAGTGGTACATTAAAATCTAGTTATTTTATTAAATGAATTTTTAAATAAAATGGGTTGGGCTCTGGGGTGGGACGCAACATGCGTCGACACCTTTGCCCCTACACATTATACCTAGCACGGCTGGCTGTGCCAGTGCTGCCCTGTGCCAGTGCTGCCACTCAAGGTCAAACTCAAACTCAAGGTATTTATTCAAAATTGTGTAGCACTACCACAGCTTTTTGACGTCAAATTCTGCTTAAAACTAAGTTTACCACCGCTTCCTAGGCACCAGTGGAGAAGAAACGGCGCAACAAACTCCACTGTAGCATTTTATGGACGTCAATTTACAAAAAAGTAAGTTCTTAAGACTAAATATGGACGAATGTACATATGTCTCGTGTCAAGATAATTAAAGTATATAAAAAAAAACTTATAATAAAATAATTAACCTAAGTTAACAAAAATAAAGAATAAAGAAGTTCGCGTTCCTATTTAAACATTTAGGAGGGGCCTGCACCATGCTCAAGCCAGACATTTTTGTCTTTAAGGTAATCATCTGTCCTATAGTATGCTTTTTTACATAAGGTGGTCTTCACAAAGGTTTTAAATTTGTTGTCAGGCATACCAAGGACTGATTCAGGCAATTTATTATAAAAACGTATACCATCCCCCCTAAAAGAATCACTAACTCTGCAAAGCCGATAGCATGGAAGGAGCAGTTTATTTTTATTCAGATTTCTGTCTGTAATGTCACTTACTTTTGACAAATTAGATATATTTTTTCTGACATACAGTATATTTGGGTGAATATCAAAAGCAAAAAAAATACACGGCAAGCCTGAGAACGGTAGTGCAATGTGTTGGTTTTACGATTTTGATTACTTTTCATAGTATAATAGGTACTTCTCTACCATGGCAAAAAAAATTGTTGAGTAATGTCCTCTATTACATAAAAAAAATTAATTACAAAGTGTCATTTTATCATTTCGGTGACCTGTCCTGAATCGATTTTCACTCGTAAAATATCTTGCCCTGCAGTTGTATTTAACATTTGGACTAAAATCTAATTTTGTATGAATAAATTATAATATGACCCATAGAAAAAAACTAATATTGTTTGTTTATCTTATTTCTTATACATTGTATTAAACAGTCTACTTTTGTCCTGTAAAAAGTTATCATTTTGGTGGACAGTAAGTTTTAGTTGAGTAACTTCGTCAACATAGCGTTTTTGCGCCCCCCGTGCCTTTCCTTACTTCGAATCAGGCCACCTCCATTCGTTGGAGCGCACGAACCCGTCACAAAATCATCGTGGATTCCCGCCGAAAAGTAAGTATATCATTTCAGTGATATGGGGACAAAAATAGTGTCATTTCTGTGGCCGTTATAGCTCGTGTTAGGTTCATTCAATTTATTTCAAAATTGTGTTTTAAATTCGCCGTAAGATATGTTTTGTTACAGCAGTTTTGACATTTTAATATTAATTCTAATATCGGAGTTAAATGTAAAACTTATTATTTTTATCACCTCGGTGTTATCATTTCAGTGGATTCGGTGGACTGTAATACCGACAACAGTCCACTTAAATGAAATTTAACTTAGAAATGATAAAATCATAAGTTTTAGAGATCCTTGAGTCTAAGATTGAATCATAAAAATTTGGTGAGATAATTCTAGATATTGTAAGTTCAATATTTGGGATTAATTTGATGTGTTAATATTTGGTTTTTTTTTCTTTTATTTATCACAATACAATAAAAAAACAGTTTAAAATATCTTGTTATAAAATGGATAATAGATGTACTTACTTCTAGACAATGTGTATTCTCAACGATAATGTGATGTTCAATGTTTAAAAATTATGATTTGGATTTTAGGATGCCGCGACCTAAGCTACAGACCAGAAAGGAAAGGTTAGAAAAAAGAAGGTTATATGAAAGAAGAAGAAAAGAGAGAATTAAGAGCAATGACGTTACACGCGAACAGTTTCTTAGAAAAGACAGGGAGAGATATGCTAGAAAAAAAGAAGCAGGATCGATCCATTGAATTCATTCATTCTGTTGCAATAGTGACTAGTGATTGCGCTATTTTCATTCTTTTCGCATAAGTACATAATTGGATTATATAGCCAAACTGTTTGTAATAATTTACGATAACGTGATCTTATTTTTTTTTTGTTATGTTTAAGATGAAGTGTTTAGCTCTTTTGAACATACTTACATTATTTTTATAATTTTTCTTATTAAATCATTGTGTCGTAAAAATATAAGAGTTGATTTAGTACATTTTGAAGTTTTACATACAAAACACTATTATTATTACCAGTAATTAAAAAACCCGACTGCCACTGAAAAGACCGAAATAAGTTTGATAGCAGTCGGTACCCATTCATTTTCTTTCGGTTTATGATTGGCAAATGGGTACCGCCTGCTATCAAACTTATTTCGGTATTTTCAGTGGCCGTCGGGTTTTTTTTATTTTTTAATAATTTGTTTTATTTTATACTTTTTAGTTATGATATGACTTGTATATCTTTTTGTTATCTCCTTTTAATTTCCTTCATATCGTATATACTTGAAATAAAAACTTATAACTTAATAATAACTTAAAATCAATAACTAAGAAAATTAGCGACTGTTTTGTTAAATAACTTTAAATCGTGATATATCCTAAACTATTATTTTAAATGAAAAATGAACCTTAAGATACGAACCGGGTACGAACACAACACTCGTTCCGAAAAAAAATTAACTTTTTTTCTCTAATGTAATAGTTTGATCTTATATTTAATAAATATCACAAATACAGTCTAGTGATATCTCTATGGAATTTATTTAGATTCGTTTCAGACAATCTACGGAATCCTCCTAAAAATAAATGATGTCCTTGGCTGTATCATTTCAGTGGGCTAATTTCATTCCGGTGCACAGTCCAGTCATTTCGGTGGACGATTTATCATTTCAGTGGACACTTTTCATTTCTGTGGGCTCCCAAAAATTCAATCTTAAATAGTTCAGTAAGTTTTGATGTTACATGATGTCCACTCACGCATATGTTACAAATAAGATTAAAGTTTATTTTCGTTACAAAATATATTAACAAGACATTGTAATAGAAAAATCTCACCGAAATGATACAAAAAAATCACTTGTTGAAAATCACCCATTTTCGAGTATATATTGGGAAGCTACAGTTAAAATATTAATATCTTTAAACCGTTCGCGAAGAGAATCTCTCTTACCTAAACAGTAAATGGCACGAACTGCCCTTTTTTGTAAAATAAATATAGTTTCTAAATCTGCGGCATTCCCCCAAAGTAGTATTCCATAGGATATCAAGCTATGAAAGTAACTAAAGTACACCAGCCTAGCAGTATCTACGTCAGTCAACTGCCTGATCCGTCTGACAGCAAAAGCAGCAGAGCTGAGCTTATTGGCCAAAGCAGTGATATGGTCATCCCATTGCAATTTCGAATCTATTGTGATTCCCAGAAAAGTAGTGCTACGCCCCCAGCACGATATCAACCTGAGCTTGCCTCACATTAGGCAGTGTAAACTTAATGCATTTGGTTTTTTCTGCATTCAGCAATAGGTTGTTTGCAGAAAACCAATTTGAAATGACGTTTAAGATATTATTTACATTATTCGCATCTGTACTATTACGATCTACTTTGAATATTAGCGATGTATCATCTGCAAACAATACTATTCCGGCGTGTGCCTCGATCATAGGTAGGTCATTGACATAAACCAAAAAGAGAAAAGGTCCTAAGATTGATCCTTGGGGTACGCCTATCTTGACGTTTGACCCATTTGACTTAACGTTATTTACATCAACAGTCTGCAGCCTATCTGTTAAGTAAGATTCTAATAGTTCTATGGATTTGTTGCCAAAACCGTACCGACGTAACTTGAGCAAAAGTGTCTGATGGTCAACGCAATCAAATGCTTTAGATAGATCACAGAATACCCCAAAAGCATCCTGTGATCCCTCCCAAGCGTCGTAGATTAGGTTAACTAGGCTAACTCCCGCATCAGTGGTAGATTTTCCACCAGTAAAGCCATATTGTTGGCTATGGAAAACTGTTCACTGCTTCTGCAGATGCTCTCAAGCGGCGCAAATACTTTAATCTTATTGGAGACTGAATTTTGGTTAATCTCTTCTTTCTCTCTTCAAAAAAAAAAAAAAAAAAGATTGCGAAGCGTATAGTAGCATCGACCAGAGGGCTGGCTTTTAGGCCAAAGAATAAGCATTGCTATACAAAGTGGCAATTTTGCCAGTTTTCTGGGAACGTTGCCATAAGAGGCATCCGATGTGTAGGAATTCTACGATGAGTTTTAATTTTACACTTAGTTTTAGTTTTTAATTTGGTTTCTTTTATTTTATACTAGCTTTTGCCCGCGGCTCCGCCCGCGTGGATGTCGGTTATCGCGACCAAACATAGCCTATGTCCCTTCTCATGGTCTAATCTACCCCTATACCAAATTTCATCAAAATCGGTTCAGTGGTTGAGGCGTGAAAGCGTAACATACAGACAGACAGACAGACAGACAGACAGACAGACAGACAGACAGAGTTACTTTCGCATTTATAATATTAGTATGGATGTAGTAAGCAATTGTATATAATACTAATTAATAAAATTATTAACAATTTTTAATAAATACAATTTACTACTACAATTTCTTTCTATAGAATAAGAAGAAGAGAATAAAAATGTCTATTGGGCAACTGAAAACCTCACTACTTAATTTTTGTTAATCGATCTAGAAAAAAAATTATCAAAACAAGTTAGAAGGAGTAGGTGACCAGATTCCAGGCTCTAAGGTTTGGATGCACCCGGGCATCCACATAAAAAAAGAAGTGTCTATATGATGTTGATAAATGAGAAATGAAATTATATATATACATCTATATCTTTTTGTCAGAATTACTCAGCTTTTTACAGCTTTCTGATCGATGACTTAACCCACGCCATACGGACGGCACGTCAGGGCATCGTGCCGCTACATGAAAATCGGGCATGACTGCTTAACCCCGTTGATCGATCATGACATATGACGCAACTCACATAGCATCTAACTAGTCCATCGGTGTCTAAAGACATCAATATCAGTTTTTAAAATGTGGATGTAGTATTAGTTTATCCTAATTTGCATTCATTAAGTATTGGTAGCTTAGTAGTCAAGTCGGCCTTACGATCTAGACGTCCACGGTTAGATTGCTGTCTAATGCACTATGGAATTTAACGCATTCCTAATACGTACAGTCAACGCCATAAGTTGATTAACACTAAAATATTTTACAAATCTTTTTATAATGGAATGCATCTGTCTATAGTAAATGTAGTGTTATGATTCCCAGAAGACAAACTTAATTTACATATTCAATGTTTTTTTTTCACAATTTTATGTAAGGTTTAGGGGCCACAGTGTTCAATAAATTAGAATTTGTTAAGCTAATTTTGTAGTTGACTGTACGTCAAGTTATGAAACAATGTATGTTGAAATTTTAAAATACTGGTTTAGCTAAATCTGCAGTTAGACTGGTAAAAAGCGGACCCCAGACTCCAAGTTGAAAGCTTCGGATGGGACTTGGATAAACGCTAGGATGAAGAAGAAGCATGTTGAAATCTATATATTAATACGTGAAGGAAAATTTTTGGATCCCTTTTTACGAAAATTGCGGGTACGTAGGAGGGTGAGATTTGGCATATTGATAGTTCATACCGAAGAGAAGTGCATAAGATTAATATTTTTTTATAACAATGCATTAAAATACCTTATTTTTATTAAAATAAACGTTACGCACACTATAGCCAATTTTCACACACACATACGCATGTCACTTACGTGTACATACAGTTATTTTTTTTAGGCATAGGTAAATCATCACAACAGCTCCATAACTATTTGATTTTTTTTGTTTCTTTAGTTCCTCTCGGAACAGGCTAAGGTACTATGACCACGCTGCCTTATCATCAGTTACAAATATTTTCTTCATTGAAATAACAGTGGATGATATTAATGATGGTGAGATGGTGATGGTGATGTTGATGATGATGATGATAATGGTGATGATGATGATGATGGTGAATGATAAATAGATAATTCATGCCTTAGTAACGTTGTGGGGACTTTACTAAAAGCAATCCAAATCTCCCCAGGATTTGGATTGAACGCGTATAATCACTATTCACTGTAATATGCCACTTTCCTACACGTGCGTTGGCCAAGGCATTCAGGCTAAAAATTCACCATTTTTATACATAATTGAATTCACACCAATTTCGGAAAATAAAATAATACCGCGATGCGTCCTCTACGCTTTCCGGCCAAAAAAAACCCGTACTTATTTGAAATGTTGACAGCTGACGACATAAAAAAAATAATATAAAAAATAGTAAGGAGGTTTTAACTTAATATATATTGATAAATAAATAGGTAGCTTTGCATCTCTTTTTACGAAAATTGCGCGAACGGAGAAGTATGCCCAAAACTTTAATTATTGTTAGTCTGTGGTTAACTTTTACTCAAGTGTTCATACTTTTTTTTAAAGCTTTGGTAATACGCACAGTCCTATACCTATTTGAAATATTCACAGCTGACGAATAAAAAAAGAGATACAAATAAAATTGTAGGGAGTTATAAATTAATACCATTATTGATTAATAGGCGAAGCAGGGTGAAGATAACACTTTGTGTCAGTTTTTACGAAAATTGCGTGGACGGAGAATACGATATTTTTCAAACCTTTATTAGTATGTAGTCAACTTCAGACATGATATAGTTATTATTTGTCTATAGTCTTATATACTGAAATACCGCTCTTTTTGCAAAAAATCTCAATATGTATATAAACGTTAATAATGTTAAAACTTTTAATTTTTAATTATTTATGGTCGAATTTCGACCACCGGGCGACCACTAGTTCTCTTTAAAAAGTCTTTACCCTAAAAATCAAGGTCTCTCACTGTTCAAGGTGATTCACAGGTTACCCGGTCAACCGGACTCTCGGAAACAATATTGTGTTCGTAGTTGATTCGATTTCGACATATTTGCTTCTCCGTATTTAAAATATTGCGAATTTAACTGAACAGTTATTTCAACTAGCTTAAAAAAGTCTGTCAGTTCGTCAAAAATCTGTGTTTACTTACCGAGTGGACTGCACTGTATGTATGTATTGTACCTACGGAGCGTTTTAATTTTGTTTCACAGTTACCGTGTTTTCGCATACTTCGGAGTTGAGGGGTTCCGGTAATGCAGTATATATATGAAACGCTCACTTTTGATAAAAGCGCAAGTTAACCTTGTCTGTATAAAACATATCTAAATGTTTTTCATACTCAAGTTACTGTGAGAATTAGAGGATTTGCTGATTGGGCGTTTTGCTACATAGTTGTTTCAATGAGTTGGTAGTTTTGATACTTGCTAAATAGGTATTACGTTGTAGGCAGCCGTTTTGCTACGTAGACGCATTGATTGCAGAGCCTTAGTTCATATTCACTTTAATCTTTTAGTTTTGTATTTGTGAAAAAATAAGGTTTCAATCGTATTGTCGGATCGTATTCTCGCGGGCTATTACCCGCGGTGTCGGTCGAATACCGATCTACCGCCATCTATATAGCAACCTATTTTAGTTGTCTCTTTGTTTATTTAATGAAACTGGTACATGGACAATGAACAAGGTAGAAACCTTAGAGTATAGACTCTAAGGTAGAAACCTTTCTTGTGGTTGAGAATGGAAGATAGAATACATAAGTGTATCTTTTTTTTTCAATAACTACCTACCTACATATTTGCAAATGAGTTCAGTAAGTGGGAATAGCAAAAATTACCTTTCTGAATTCAAAACAATTCTGAATCAAGGATTTCCGGGTAACTAGTTTGAAAATAGCTTAAAGTGGAATAGCTAGTTATCTGTCCGGCACTTGGCCAGTTCGTTAGCCACTAAGGGGATTACCGTCGCCGCCCACTACTCGACTCGACACGCATGACATGCTAGCACGTACATTTATGTAACTTCTACACCGCTGTGAAAAAAAGAAACTCAAATACTGTTTTGCTTTTAAATATTTCACAAACTGGGATGTATTTGTTGTGGTTTGTTTTTTATGTCTATTCGAACGGCCCGGTTTCAGAATGTTTTTGGCGTTGTTTTGAGAACTTTTATTAAAACATATGCATTGACCTGTCTATGAGTTAAACCGCATGTTTTGTTTGCGTATATTTTGCTCAGCGTTGTATAAAGAAGATTGGAGATTGAATTAAAAATTCATCGATAATCACTAACGTATGACGTTTGTGATAGGTACTACATGGTACTTTTGTCATGTTTTCTGTACCCTGATTGATGAGACGACAATAAATACCTACTATGTGTGATAAAATCCGTAATTAAAAAGTGTTTTATGTTGATACAATTTCGATAGATCCGATTTCGGACGACGAAAGTGTTGATCCGAAACGTTGAATCTGTATTTCGACGATGATTGTAAGCAAAATTTTCAATAATTGACCAAAACTGGGACACTCTAACAGCGGTTATCCGAGAACTGTATCGTAATTGTTTCGTATCGTTCAATCACATGCTAAGCTTGCTCTACTCGATATGAATAGATGGCCTTTCCGAGTTTGAATAGATGACTGATTACAATTGTGGCCCTTTTTGCTTTTATATGTCGCTAGGCAAAGCTCAAGGACGTACATATAAAACTGTTAAATGAACTGCGTGCACACGTATTGGGGAAGTAATAAATATTCATGTAACATAAATATTGTTAATTAAAAAGTAAATTAGAATATTTTTGTACAAAATCTTTATTTCAGAGGTTAAGTTACTTAGGGTCATTATTATGAGTTAAGTTAATAGTAGGTATAATAATTTACAAATTATTTATTGCATAGGTACATGTGGTATACTTCCCGCATGTAAATTCAGTCGTAGAACAACTGATAACATTATGAAGTATTGAATGTCCCGATTAGATTAGACATTATTTATAAAAAAACTGGTACTCAAAATAATAAGTTATATAATACATTATGTCTTCTGGTAAAATTTCAGGTCATAATGAAGTAAGAATTTCATAGCGTTTTCTTTTCAGTGTGGTCTTGACCATAAGTGACATCATGTTATGAACGGCATAACATGAATACTATCAATGTGCCATCCATGTTTTGTTAACAAATAATATAGGAAAATGTGAACTCAACATGGGACATTGTTTTATAAACATTGAAAAAGAATAAAAATATTCAGGAATTGTAATCTCGTAAAGTAAGACCATCATTCCCTTGAGATACCGAGCTGTGAAGTTTCGTGACTATAATACAAAACAACTACATGGTACTATTATGATTTTACTTTATACTACCAAAATGGTCCACGTTGGTTAATAGTTACCAGTTCCGATGCTTGCCCGTAGTCCACCCACATTGTTCATAAGAGGCAACTAATAGAGGTGTCAATATTAGAGATATCGGGATATTTACCATATTTTGTTTCAATTGTCCGATAATTTGGCGCTGTTGCTAGCACCATGATCACGGACCATGATAGTTTAAATACCTATATAAAGGTATTATTAGTGCAATAACGTATGTGTGTACGCATGTTTATGTACACCCGCGCATGAATGCTGTTATAAAACTGATAAATATTTTCGGTGGGGAATCGGTAAATGGGTGAATTGGGATTAACCCGTTCGTGTGTGACTTTATATGTGTACCCTGTGTTTAGCTAGGTATATGTAAACATATATGGATGTATATGAGGGTGAATGTGTGGATGTGCGTCTTTAAATTTGCGTTAGTAAGTGTGATTATGATGCTAATTCTGTTGTGTAACTAACTTACTTGTAAACTAACTATATCTTACTTATTGCTGTACATAAATACTACGCTACTACTATTATCTATTTTGTGTAAATACACACAAAATGGTATACCCAATATTACAAAGTAATATCACAGGTAATATACTAATGAGTAACGTATTAATATTATCATTTTTGTCATATTATCATTGTATTTAACACGTTTTTAATATTTAAATAATAGTTCCATACTATTATAAATTTTACCGCGTGTAAATGTGTAATAACTTAGTTTCAGTACGTACTTACTCCAAAATATTATCATCGCACAGCTAATTGATTTCTCCTTTTAATTAAGTAGTCACTTACGACCGTTTTCCGTAATCTAATTACAGATACTTTCCTCAATTTTAATATTGTCGTCATCTTGAAAATTAATGGATCTTAAGAAAATTACCATTGCCAGTGTACTGAAAGGGATCGCCTCATTTTGTCTACTGCTCCGAATTTAAAAATAGAACTCCCTTTTTCATGTTGTCACTTTTACATTTTCTTTACATTTTATACTCGGATTAATTTTCTACTTTTCATTGTAACGAGTTTTTGAATTAGACTAAAAACAAAAGTTCATTACTCAGTATTATAATAATCTTAATACATAGAAATGATTTTATCGTGGTTAATAAATTAATTGAGTTTATGAATATTATAATGAAATGTTAGATGAAGGCTCAATTTATACAGTAAGTACGATGATGAAAATATAAATAAGACTAATAAATAAGTTTGTATATTTAGACAGTATGCCTTTGAGAGATACATGCAGATATTTTAAAACGTGAATAATATCTGTTAATTAATAGCGAGCCTTTAATTCGAGTAGACCCGGTTCGATGTGAAAAGAAATACCTACAATACGAGTGAAATCGAATTATTTATTGAATCGATTATGCCATATCTTCTTTTTATGATTCTAAGGCATCTTACGCCATAAATAATACAAGAATCACGCCGACTTTGTCAATCTCATACATAATCATATAAGAACGTGTAAAACTCCTATCAAAATGAAACATTACACAGGAATGTACATATTATACATGACCTAGGAAATAAATATTAAATTCCATTCAAGAACTACACCTGTATATGCATACAGACTGCATAAATTTGTACCAGTAATTACTCAGTTGCCATCACGTATGTGGTTGTGGATACGGAATGGAAATCAGATGGATATAATTTGACAGTCCCTATCTTAGACTATTAAGTAACCTGTGACAGTTCCCAATTACTGTACTCTATGAACTGCATAAGGTATGGATTAAATTTATGAATATAGTAGAACTTTGATTCAAATCCATGCCAATATTATAAATGCGAAAGTAACTCTGTCTGTCTGTATGTTACGCTTTCACACCTAAACCACTGAACCGATTTTGATGAAATTTGATATAGGGAGATAAGACCTTGAGAAAGGACATAGGCTCGCTTTAGTCACGTTAACTGACATTCACGCGGACGGAGCTGCGAGCAAAAGCTAGTACTAGATATTTTGGAACATGCGCGAGCAGGAATCATTCAAAAATGTTGCAATTGAAAGTTGTTGCACTGTATTTATATAGTACCTACGCAAAGTTTCAGCGCGTTCGATTTGAAATACATTTTTTCAATCATACTTTTGCGCTGCAGCTACGTTTACAATAGAAAATATAATTGAAAAAGGGGTTGCCTTCAATTTGGTGTTCAAACAAAATTACATGTACCTACGTTGAAATTCCTGCGAAAAATGTGCAGTAAATTGGATGTCAATAACACTAGCGTTTGATGTTAGCTTGCCTCGTTCTATTGCTAGTATCAAATACTGATGTTAGGCTAGCTCAAGAGGTGGAAGATATCTTCTAAACCCGTTTATACTATTTCAACTTGCATTGTAATGTATGTACGAGTATCAAACGCATTACCGTACGATTAGTTTCACCATAGCCTATTTATTTGATCCAGCAATAGCATCGAAAGCATGTTGGTTATAGTATTATATTTTAGCTTCTAATTAATAGACTACTATCATATTATCTATTCTGTGTCACTACTATGATTATATAGTGATAATTAGGTCTGCTCAGCAAAATTTCCGGTAATTGCCATCTACCATAACTATACACATATACTGATGTCTCGTTCGTGTTTCGGGTGGACTTAAAAAAATGTTACAAATAACATGTCATGGTAGCTACCCATATCACACGAAATATTAAAAATATTTGTATTTTACATATTAATGTTTTTTTTTATTTTATTTACCTGCCTATGTTAACGTTAGCTTGCCTATTTTACGAAAACTGGTACTTAAGCGAATGTCCCTCACCACTCCACTATGAAAGCCCGTCATCCTACGTATCGGTGGTGGCCGTAATTCAGATCGGTATGACAGGCAAAACCTATTGTTTAGATGGCTATTAAAAGCTGGCGAACTTCCCACGGTTTTCAACATTATACGCTAAAAACAAAGAGATATTATAGGTTAAACATGTAACGAAATATATATATATGTAAAGACTATCAGTGGTTTATAATCATGCAACTACACGGCAAGCTAATCGTCTCATCATCATATAAAAAGTGTAAAAAAAATATGTGTAGGTATCAACATATTTTTTTACACGAGGTTGATAAATTCCGACACCGTTCGATCAATCAACCAATTTCGAAGTTGGCACTTTCAAGTAGGTATACATGTTACCGGCAATGTGTATGATCCGGTATTCTATAAAATACCTAGGCAATGTAAAAAACGTTCAATGCATGAAATATAATTTATTTTATACTTTGCCTTGGCATTCTATACAATACCGAGTGCGCACCCGGCAATATATGAAATGTTTTCTAAAACATACATGGTGGTTATAAAAAAACTAACCTCCATCTGTCCCAGTTTGACTTGGATAGATTAAGTTATAAGGTTAGAAGGAAATCTTCGTAGTATTTTTTTTTGACCATCCAGAAAAAGAAATTTCACAAAGTTATTTTGAAAATAGGTCTATGCATGTTGATAAATATAGATCAAAATCTATTTATTTTACACAATGCCGGTGGAACAGCAGGCATTCTATACAATGCCTAGGCATTTACAATAATAATCATAATATTTCATACATTGCCTGATCGCGCCCAGCATTATACACATTGCCGGTAACATAATATATGTACATACACACACACAAATCCCCAAAGGGGTAGGCAGAGGTGTACTAGCAACCACGTTCCGCCAATTATGATTTTCGGTCCCGCGACTTAATGAAAAATAAAAGCCCTATCCCTTAATCGATTTTAACGATACCACAGGAAGAACTGAGGTGGTCCTATTCTACTGCACCGAGAACTAACACGGCATTCAAGTAAGTAGATATATTTTAACGTGGAAGGTTTACATAACACATTATCCCGAGAAAACCACGGTTATACTTTCGGATTTTTACACATCAGGTAAGCAAACTTATACGTTACCTTAGCATTTAGAATAAGTTTGCATCAGTATCGGTAATATCTAATCGGGATCGGAAATTAAATTGATTAATGTTTGAGTCGGTGCGATGTAGTGCAATGGGTCGGCTGTTGTAGGACAAATCTGGTAAAATGGGGGTACCTGGACGCAGAGGGCTGTGACTGTGGTGCACCTCTTCAGTCTTTGGACCAGCTTCTATCATGTCCGCTGTGCAACTATACCATATATTACTGATCTGAATGAGGCGACGGAGGATGCGATCAATGTAGCTGAGTTTTGGGCTGGCCGCATCTAGACATCTTAAATTGCTGCCATTGATCGGAGAAGAAGAAGAAGTGCAAAGGTCCAATAATAGCCCTGTTTAACTTTTGGACACGAGCCTGTATACCTGAGTTATACGGAAATAATCTTTGTAATATTGAAATTTATGTGGCCGGAGTTCAAACTTACGTCCTCTTGATCGTATTTTTAACATCTTAGGTATTAAACTATCGCTGCTCTTGTATTTTTATTTTAACTATTTCAGTGTTACTTCAAAATATTGACTACAACTTTTGATTAAAACCGCTTTGATCTAAGACGAACACTAGGTATCAGGTTCTGAAAAGTGATTTAGGAGTTTGAATGTCACATTTGAAATGAGAACTATTATCAACTATACCCGTGATTAAATTACACAATGCGTTAGTATCATAGGGGTTATAAATCAACAGTTAAGTAAAGCCTGCTAAACAATTCCAACAAAGCCTATTGTGCGAATGAACGCATTATGACCATCATAACATAAGGTATGACAGGTGGATGGGTGATTGGACTTGGTTAATTAATACTTGTTGAAGGATCTAAGTCGCTTTACAGCAGCCATATATTCTGGATTTTTACGATCCAATTACTGTAGTATAAAATGTTGCCTAAATTGGTCGTAAATGGCTGTACAATTTCAAAATCTATTGTTTTGTCTTGGTTGGTTTTAACTTACAATTTTAAAAATATATTGTTGGTCTATTTTTCAGTGATAGGTACCTATTATTATTTCTCGACGTCATCATCAAATTCATCATAATCAAATTTGAAATAAGTATACATCTATCCATACCTGAGGTCAGCGTCTAATGTGAATGAAAGTACAATAAAAAATTTAAAAAACCCCCGTCACATAAAACACTTCCAAAAAGTTGAAAATAAATTGTGTTTGTCTTTTAACTTTTGATATACCTAGTAATATTTTGATTCAACGGTTGCCATGTCGGAGGGACCTTGAATAATATAATCAATCAAATTCTACAATCCTCTTAAACATACTACCTATATATAAGTAAAATATACTAGGACATGACGCCATTTGGCTCCAAACTAACTTGTAATGTGGAGTCTAGATTGCGGTTGTATAGATATACACATGTGTAAATATATATTTTTTGTAAATATGTGCAATATGATACATAGAAATGCCCAGTCTAATGCAAGTAGATACATTCATGCATATAAATCGAAGCTCTTCTGCTACGCCACAGAGTTAGAAAAAAAGCGTTTGTTCAAAACTTTTTTTTTTAAATTATTATTATAAACGTATATTATTTCCATGAACAATTAAACATTTAAACTAAAATATAATAATTATAAAATAATAGCAATCATATTTATTTAATTTAATTTGACACCTTCCGGGGTGTAGTGTAGCGGTAGTGAACGCGGCCGCTACGCATGAGGCGCGGGTTCGATCCCCGCTCAATGCAAATATTTGTATGCATGAATATGGGTATTTGCAATGGTTTGGTCGTGCCTCGGATAGTACGTTAAGCCGCCCGGTCCCGGTTGACATATGAACATCTATGGCAGTCGTTACGGTCAAAAGTCCAACAACTGGTCTAGCTGCACACCTTCGATATCGCCTTTGGTTTGTTGAGGTCAGATGGCAATCGCTTCACAGAAAATATCGAAGTTTATCCACAGACTGGTAAAGCGGACCCCAGACTCCAAGCTGAAAGCTTCAGATGCGACTGGGATTAACGATAAGATGAAGAAGAGAAGCAATCATATTTATTATTATTTCTTTTCACGATAAAATGTCGCAAAGTACACTCTTAAAGAATCACTTGCAATGTTCAGCAGTTGTAAACATTATTTGAAACGAGCCTTCTCTGTTAGCTTGGCTGTGACAGAAACAACTGTTTAGATACGACAAAAGCTCTAACTGGGCCACTTACGTCGCTCTTGCCGTTCTACTTAGAATTGTGTAGACAGTTCTCAGGGTTGCCACACTGTTCTCCTTTAGCTCGGAAAAAATCTCGACTCTTGATAATAGGTTTCGTTATTATATTAGGTACTATATGCGTAGTCACATCATCTAATATTTCGATTTTGTATTATATTACATTAGCCTTTGAATGAGGCAACATGCGAGGCTATTTTTCTTAAATGTCAACGTCAATCTCCATCATTTGACAGCTTTTAGCAGATGCTAGAGTGAAAGGAGAAGATAAAGACTTTTAGATGCTATTGATCCTAAAATTGTGGTTCTTACTTTGGCAATATTTTTTACGTTCTGCGTTTATTGGTAGAATTGAGCTTTTAAGTTGGTGGAGACTTTCACTTCTATTAAATGCACATAATCAAGTAACGAGGCACATAAGAAGTAGCATTTTGTAAATTGTTAACTGTACATAACTATGAATATTTAGGGAAATTAAAATCAATTGCACACATTTCTTGGAAGTATAGATGAAAAATTTAAAAATAAAACTATGTATAGCAGTCTCTATGCATATCGATGATATAAAACCATATACACAGCCATTGCTGTCATTTGTAATACGTTATTTGTGTACCTTTTTCCTGTAGTATAAACATAAATAATAGGTACACTGGAAAGGCGAAACAGTTCGAAAATTTATTGCTGGTTTCAAACGATACATTGGGCTGACAACATAATGATAAAACAGAGACAGAACAGTAGTTTCATTACAAGTGGTCTGTAGTCCTAGTGGTAACAAATCCAACTGATATTGAGCTTTAGTCCCTTCAAAACACGTTCTAAATGAGAAAAAATGGTCTGACTGCTAAAATGTTGTAAGGACTTTCATTAGCAGACAGTTAACTTATTATAAGGTTCTAACTTGGGCTACTTGTTACCTGCTAGAACCAAGCGTTTCAGTGAATCATTCCTGTGCCGCACCACTAAGACTTGGAACTCCCTGCCAGCTCACGTGTTTCCTTCTTCCTACAGTCCCGGGTCCTTTAAGCGGGGCGTGAAAAGACATCTAATGAGGCCGTCAAGCTGAGAGCCTCCACTGTTAATATGGTAAATATTTACGATGGTGACCCTCTTTCCGAGACTTTGCCTTTAGCTTAACATCAGGCGAGGTGAAGTCAAAGTGTATAAAGCGCACGCGTTTAAGAAAATTAATCCATTCTAAGGGTGTAGTCCACTTAGAGGACCCAGCGGAATAGTACCTAAGCGAATAGCACCTAGCCATGTCCGAGAAGAGCACCTATCAAGATTTATGCAGGTGCTATTCGTGGATACTAATTTTTACAATATTGTCCACGAAGAGCACCTAGGCTAGTGCTGGGATATATAGGGTACATGTTGACTCATATCACGTGGTGTTGTGACCCCGCATCGAAGACGCGGACCCGGCTAGTTAATTTCATAAATAGAAGATATTGTTTCACAAGAAGTCGCTCAGTGATTGGTAGACTTTTTACAATACGTTAGGTTACGGTAGGGTTTCTTAAACACTTCTTGAACAGAGAATTAACATTAAAATTCAAAACGGATATTTAACCGCCAGCTTTTTGGGTCACAGTTTCGTTACCAGTTTAACAATTCGACATTAATTGAGAGGAATTTTCGATACCTCTTCGGGTCAATCATTATATTTAGAGGGTTTTATTAGACCTATTTCCTTTTATTAGACTACTAGCTTTTGCGCGCTTTGGCTCCGCCCGCGTGGATGCCGGTTATCACGACCAAACATAGCCTATGTCCTTCCTCAAGGTCTAATCTATCCTTATACCAAATTTCATCAAAATTGGTTCAGTGGTTTAGGGGTGAAAGCATAACATAGACAGACAGAGTTACTTTCGCATTTATAATATTAGTATGGATTCATACTATTGACTGATGGCACTTAGTGGAATATTCCACAATATAAACTGGTCAGCTTTAATAAATGAATTTTGTGGAACAGGACAAGTGTCTTAATTAAATAGGAAAAAGCTTTAATGTTTTATGGCTCGCTTAGGGAGTGGCTGTCATGTCGTAGACATGTTATAATTCTCCTTAATAATTTCTTGTTCCGGGTGAAATGGTAGACTGTGTTTGTTGTCATATGTTTAATGATGATTATATTAAGAATGTACAGACAGGCACACCCAAGATAAACCCATAAGGGTTTAATGGGTGCTTTTATATCTTTATAGTGTTTTTGTTATTTAAAAATAAAAAATATATAAAAAAGGAGAAAGAGTTTGAACTTTGGCCCAAGAAAAGATGAATGAAATGCGTGGGCTTAGCTATAGCGAGGCAGTGACTAAGGAGCTGATCTCTAACAGGAATTAAAAAGTCAAAGTCAAAAATCATTCATCCATTCTAATATTATAAATGCGAAAATAACTCTGTCTGTCTGTATGTTACGCATTTACGCCTAAACCACTGAACCGATTTTGATGAAATTTGGTATAAGGGTAGATTAGACCATGAGAAAGAACATAGGCTATGTTTGGTCGCGATAACCGACATCTACGCGTGTGGAGCTGAGGGCAAAAGCTAGTTCTGTATAAACCAATGAAACGGCACTAAAAAAACTGAAGACTAGTTTAGCAAATGGACCCCCGAAGGGTTCGAAACGCAGCCCCGTCCTGAGAAGACACGGCAAGAAACTCAGTGGCCATTTTCATTTTGGTCTCAGAAGTTATTTATTACTGAAGTTATACATTGACAGTACTTGAGAATTTTATTAGAGTTCTGAAGAAAACTAATATGTGGAGAGAAGATACAAGAACAGACACTATAAATTTATATATACCTATATATTTCAATGACTTTTATATACCTAAAGAGTAACTTCTCCGGAATAGAATCAAATTTGAAATAACTACTTTTTATCCCAGATATAGATTCTCATAGCTTACGGGGATGTATTCAGAATTCCATGCAGGCAGAACCGCGGATAACATTTAGTATGCAATAACGTCGTAAAACCCTGAGGTGTACCTATTTGTCAATAAATAAAAGTAGGATATACATAAGTATTTATGTTAAATGTGACCTTCTATATTAAATACGGAAAATGTGGTTTGCAGGAATACACGAATTTCCGAATTCCGTACAACATTCATATATTGGGTGATTTTGAATGCGTGTAATCACATCAAATCACGTCATCTGCTGCTAATATAAAAAGGGCCCTGTTCTGTTCGGTTGGTTTCCTTTTAGTAAAAAAATGATATATTTTTGGTAGCTTTTGTTCATACATTCGAGTTAAAGAGGAAAAATAACCGAAGAAATAATACTTCGGACAAAATAAAAATGTGACAATATTGACTTCACTGACCCGGCAAACTTCGTACCGCCAATTATTTTCCACCCGCGTGGCGTCCGATCCCGTTCCCGCTGCACCCTCCTATACAATGATATATAGTTATCTAAACAGCAACAGAAATAACCACACTGTCACTTCTGCCGATGCTGGCCGAATTTGTTGACATTAATGATCACTGTTCCGTTCCCTTGTGTAGTAGCGTGATGCATCCATCCATACGTACACAGCTTTTGCCCAAGGCTCCGCCCGCGTGGATGTCGGTTATCGCGACCAAACAATCATAGCCTATGTCCTTTCTCAAGGTCTAAGCTATCCCTATACCAAATTTAATCAAAATCGGTTGAGTGGTTTAGGCGTGAAAGCGTAACATACAGACAGACAGACAGAGTTACTTTCGCATTGATAATATTAGTATGGATAGTAGGATACACAGAAATCTGTAAATTAATAGGTTAAACTAGATCTTTTCTTAATTCACGTTCTGTACTACCTTCGCTAATTTGTTCGAAATGATGGTAATTGTTCTCAGTGCATAGCTGAATTCCATGTATTAGTGCAATATGCTGGTTGCTTAATTGGTTGAATTGTGCATTCAAATACATTTATTGGCACTATAGAGAGCTTGTTATCAGAAATCGTTACTTGAAATCTACTAACTGTATAATGCAAGTTGAACGTTAGCAATTTGTAGGTATGTACTAAATATTTAGATGTTGGGATGTTCGTGTTGATGTTCGGGCCTGAAAATGCGGTGAAATGGCTCCAGTAAAGGATGGTACGGCAGTTTGTGCTTCGCGCTCGACTTGGCGGGGGCACTACCGTGCCCCCCGATATGCTTATACCTTCGTATTTGCCTTTTAAGCAAGCAAATCAAGATTAGTTGAGAAAAGATATGTCTGCTTCTTCCAGGTTTTGCGCAGTAGAGCTAGAGCTATACAGCTACACTCTCTAAACAATTGATGTTTTTTTTTTACTATTAAACATTATTTAATTACAGTTTGTAAGTTCTGATTTAAAGCCTTGATACTTTTAAGCCAAGATTATTGGAAAATAACCAAAACAAATGTATTTATTGACTTTAATGGGTTTGTCTCTGGATTATACAAAATATACACATGCCATAGGAACGAATATCTAAAACGGCGTTGATAGGAACTTACCAAATTTGGAAAGGTAGAGGGGGGAACACGACTGCCGGTGGAGGTGATGCATCACAAGCACAAGGTGGCCACCTAAAACCTACATCTGGGTCCGCAAGTCCCAGGCGCCGCCACTGTGTTCCTCTCTGTACCACGTCATGGACCCGGTGACCGCACAGTGAATCCATGGAACGCTGAGAACCCGATCTCATATTAAAAACATTATAGTAAATGTAAAAACTCCTTCTACTTAAAAATTAAATGCTAACTAAACAACGCTAATTATTTACAAAATTAAGATTCAAGCTTCATTCAAGAATATCTAAATAATCTTGAAAGCAGAGACACCGTTGGAAAAGGAAGAGAAACGGAAAAGAAATCTGAATTAGAAATTCGTGACTTAAACAAAAGCATGGAGAAAAATCCTGGTTATTAAAGCACTCTGGCGTAATCACCCGTTACTGAATAAAATTACCGTTCTGACAATCCTTATTATCATACTTAATAACATTTCAAACGCTGCTCACGATGAAAGTCTACGAAAAAGTAGAAATAAATAATTCAATGGCGTTTTAATGTTTGTGAGCCCTTTAAAATGTCATAAGATAATTGGCTTCTCGTCATGAAGACTTGATGAGGATACTTTGTCATTTTTCGATATTTGTTAGGTGATATTTGGGAGTACATGGCCCTATAAACACTTTTGAGGCACAGTCTAATATCAACTGCTAAATATTTCATTTCCATATGTAACTTTCGCGTATAACTAGTTTTTTTTCTTATATATTCCAATATAATATCTATTTTCAAAATTATACCAGTTCTTTCAATAAAAGATGTAATGTTCTATAAATAATTTAGAATTGCAATTGTTACCTCATAAGATGTCGTGGGTGAAAAACACGAATCGGTAAATAGTTCACTAATGGAATCTCTTAGTATCAGAACAATATAATATAGCTGCAAACAAAAAGTATTTTCAAGCTTTGATGTTTGTTGAAAACGCTGTGTAGTGTGTATCCACTGGATACATTATAATGGCTACTACTCCAAGCGTATAGAACGCGCATTCTACATGTAAACACGCTTATATAAAAATCAACTCTTAACTTTATAATGTACTAAGTGCGAGGCGTGTTTAACATGTACAGTGGGTTGCAGAAATCCGTTTAAAAAACTAAAAAGCTCCTGTTACACTCAGTTAGGGCTGTTTAACATCAGACATATATATAAATATATATATACAGCTCCGACTCAGCCTCAGATATAGGCCTGAGTCAATATTAGTGCCCGGAACATTATGGCAATAGGCTCACCCCCTATTACATGGGACCAACTACGATTATTGGTGGAATGTGGGTGTTAGTTAACCTCTGCCTAACCCTTCAGGGATAAAGGCGTGATTATATGTATGTATGTATGTGTAATAGGGGCTTTTTAGTTTTGTGTACAGATTTCTGCGTGGTGACGGAGAAAGAATAAAAGTATCACCAGCCCATCTCATCCGAAAGGTGTCGTAAGAGGCGAGTAGCGGAAAAATATATGCAGAAGATATCACTGCGAGAGAAGGAAAACTCTAAATAAGACCCTGTACCAACCCGTCTGGCCAGCTGAGAAGCGTGCCACCCCATAACGGAGACGAGTTGGGGATACCGTTTACCCCTCTCCCCGAGGAGGTCTGGCCATTAGGGATGGCCCTGGGTCAGCCGGGGTACGAGGGATATGTTGAAGACAACCTCACCTCCGACCCACAGACGGCGTGCGGTTTTGGTCCGTTCGAGTCCGACATACCCTTCTCCGGAGAGGAAGGTTATGTTGGACTAGAACGGACGGGGGCGGTATCCGTGGGGATTTCCGCACGAAAAAACATAAACATAACATAACATAATATAACGTAAGAATTATTGTCAAACATGTAACTATATTTGTCTTATTAAGTCATATATTGTCATATACATATAGAGAACTACTTTTATATGAAAATGTTTAAATGGATTATATTTTATCTATTTATTTATTCACTTTTAGCTATGAGTTTTTGAGTGTTTGATGAATGCAAAAAGATAATGAGACAAACATCGGCGTAGTCGAGTGAAAAAGGTTCATATGAAAAGGTGTTTTTGAACTGTATGACATTATACAATATTTGAATGAAATTTTTATAGCATTCTCGATATATTTGTAGTAACTCCTTCTAGAACTGCCAATAACTGAAATCGATAAAACAAAACAACCATTATGAGCTACACCTTGCTACAAAAGGGTTGAATCCGTACAAATGTAGTTTCAATTTGTGAATTTTACCTACGTCATTCTACTATAGTACCTAACTATGCTTTAATAAAATCAATACTGTTCTGTTTCATTACTAATATTGGATTTTATACCTAAATAATTGTGTCTGGAACTCGTTCTAACAAATTAATGTAATGAATAATACACTTGAAGTTTTCTACAGAGTTTATTTATCGCAGGTTTATAAGTGCCCGGTTAATGGCAATAGGCTCGCCACCTATTACATTGGGACCTAAACATAAACTGGCGAAATGTGGGTGCTAGCACCTCTGCCTACCCCTTCGGGGAATACAGGCGTGAGTTTATGTTATGTTATGTTATGTTATTTTTGAACCTGACCGGTTTCACCACACGGCGACAGAGGAGCTCAAATTCAACAATCATAGATTCTTATCAAACAAATCTGCGCACATCAAGGCCTCGTTTCTTTATCAACTTATATTCAGGGTATAAATGTCAGTAACGATTCCATATTGATAAAGAATTCAAACGCGCACATCCTAAAAGTCAGTAAGTGAGCAAAATAATAGTAAAAGTGTATCAAGTCGGCTGGCCGCAACTAACAAACTACAAAGAGATTTGCTGAAACCCCAAAAGGTTGCTTGTTACTTAATCCAATTTCCACGCAATCTTTTGCTGAAATTCCTTTTAAATTGGTGCCACGCGCTCGGTATTATACACTTTGTACAATTTACTAACTAGATCATAGGGACCGCTTTGATACCGTAGCGTTTACAATTCTTTTTAATTTTTTTTATAAGAAACCGCTTCGTTTTAAAATGCTTTTAAGTTGGTCTAAGTTGGAGCGGTGGGTAAATTGATGGCTCCTTTAAAAAGCTAGCGTTAGTGATACTTTGTAAAAGTTTTAAATGATGTATTTTAAGATGACGAGGACGTAGCTTAGCAAGGCCTTGACTACGAAGCATCTCTATTATAAAATGGTGCTATATTGATATTATTAAACAAAGTGTATTTACATGTAAGACTTATTTCATTAATGTATAATATTATTAAGGTAACTAATATGGGTTAAATTGATAATGATTTTGCTTATATTTGATCTGAATTTGCGTAACTACTTTGAGTATATTATTAAAAAAGATAATGAAAACCGTTAGTAATCTATATATATAAAAATGAACCCCTTTTTACCTTGGTCACGACATCACGCCTGAACGGCTGAACCAATTTCGCTAATTCTTTTTTTGTTGTGTTCGTTATTGTCAGGAGAAGGTTCTTATGGAAGAAAAATGAAGAAAATTGCACGGAAAATTAGAAAATTGAAGAATACATAATCACCATATAAAATAGCTGATCCGACATAGGCCATGTCTAAATTTTGAATTTGGAATACGAATTGGAAAAAAATGTGTTTACCTGCTGTATGATATTCTTCTATGTTATCTGACGTTTGATATAGAATAGAATTGACATAATGCGTGCAAATATCGTCAGAGGGTGATTAGTAGACATTCTTCTGAATTAACAAAATGCCCGTTGCTTGGGCCGCAAAAATATATAAGGTGGCTATTTTTTTTATTTATGAACGCCCTTGAGCGTAAAGGTATATGGTTGTATGGGTCCCATAGGTATATAGACTCCGTAGTTGTAAGTATGGGCCCCGGTGACCTATTAGTGTCGGGAGCTCCGTGGGCGTATGGGGCCCGAATCGAAATGCTTTCCGCTCTCAAAATAATTAGGAGAATTTGATACAGTTAATTGATTCTAATTTCTAAGGCGAAACGAAGTTTGCCGGGACAGCTAGTCTAAAATAAAATTATTTTTCAGTACAAATATAATTCTTCTAGTTATATATTCTTATAGTTCTCCATGTATTTTGGATATGTTTTACTATAGAAGCAATAAAATCCATATCAAAGGTTATTATTTATTAATAAAATTTATTTGTCACCTCATTATTATGTTAAATTATACCTACGTACATATTTTAGACTTTCAAAGCAATATTTTGTTGCTTTGAAATTTGCACAGAACGTTATTATTTTGTTGGTAGGTGCTAGAAACGTGATCCTTTTGAGTAGCTTGACATGATTAATTCATTCACAGCCTCTTTAATAAATTCATCACGAAGGGAACTCAATTTAATTTTAAATAAGGGGTTTAAAGCAAAAGACTTCACACCTCATTATATTAATTCAATGGATATTCAAAGAAAAACAAAGCAAAGTACATTAGTTTGTATAATTTTATAAGATTAGTGTATACGGTACAGCATAATCGTATCTTACCAGTAATCGTGTCCTATAATATTAGTTATTCTTAAAAAATGTTACCTAATTACCACTGTTTGTGTACCACCTTAACTGAGTAAAAAATCAAATGATTATATATATTATGTATAAATCGAGTTTCTTACCAGACTATGAATTCATGTCACTTTTCTAGTACTTGTACATCTCGTCACTATACACGGTACATCTGACCGAATGACGACATTACGCGTACGAGCAGTGACGATTACGCAACAACATCGCAAAAGTACGCTCGTAGCGCTTTCGTAGCGAACTACGTGACGCATGTAAAGGGAGCTGCACATTTTGTTACCCAGCTCGTGTAGTTTTATAGCTTAATTATAATAGTAATATACTATATTAGAAATAAAAAAACATTAAAATGTATCCACCTAAATGTTTGTTATATGAGCAAACAAAATAAGTGCCATCCACACCTCGTTCTGATGTGTTAAATATACCAAATATACACACTACGTGCTACTGACTGTTGCTCTGATCCTAGTAGCTGGTAGAACCAGGGAGGCATCAATGACCAACTCTACACTTCGTAGTTAACCGAATAAGGCGAGTAAGAAAAAATATCTACACAATGAAGTATGGTTCCGCGTTTTCACTGCACCTAAAAATTAAGTGACGATAATGAGATGATATCGAAAACATTGAAATGAAAAAAAAAAGGAAATTTCTAATCAACAATGGCACTGAGTGACTAGTATTTTATTTACAAAACAACTTGAAAAAATCCTCTTTCATGACTAAATCGTTTCAAATTCTTGCCCGGATTCTTTGTGAATATTTGATCAAAACTACGTTCTAAAATTAACAAAAACGTTGCATACTTTAATCAGCCTTTTGAAAGTAACATGAAAGCGGAAATAATAAATATTCATTCTAAAAGGATTTCCAAGAATTTATATTAACGAGTCCAATAGGCCTTTCTGTCTTTTATTCTATAAATGTGAAAATGGATTCTGAATGACTATAGAGAGGTTTGTGAAGTGTATATAACGACAGGACAGAAGCAGATGGCAGGCTGTTACTTCTACTCACCCGGAAGGGAGAAAGACTTGTGTAAAAATGAATGTTTTTATCTTCACCTTCCATTCAATTAGAGTAACTTTGTTGCACTTTAATAAAGTAGGTCTCGTTAGATTTCTATCTAGAAAAGACCTAGAAAGAATTAAATTGCAAAATTGTGAAGTAGTCTCTTTTACTAGAACCCTGGGTTGCTAATCTTCGAATTTCAAATATAATATCCACTGTCATTCAAATATTTTACTTCGTCCGATATCGGATATCGGAGCCGACATCGATATCGGATAATGTGAAAACACTCTAAGGGTAAGAAGCTAAGAAAGAGGCTATTTATTTTTAATGAGTTTACAGAGTAAAATCGGTTCTCAACAGTGACTGTTTACGAATTTAAAAGAATTATGAAATGGTTAGTATCTAATATTAAATCATGAATATTGTTAGTATTTATCAGTTATCCAATGTTTTAACTATTCGCAATTTATGCTATCTAAAGACACTTCAAAACTGAACCCAAAAACTGACAGCTCAAATGTAAAATGGCGTCACTGTCCAGTGTTACCCGTTTCAAAATACAATTATTCTAAATAACCGAATAAAGCTGTCATTAACTATCATCATAATAACTAGTATCATATCAATTCAATCTATTGCTAAGCCGTAATTAACTTCAATAAAACATTATTTTCTACTAATCATACCATGACAAATAAAGTATTCATGTGGTGAATCATGTTGATTAAGAACGGGCGATATAATAGTCGTATTTATAAAATAATTATACAGGTTTTAATATTCCTCATGAAAAGTCAGTTGCTTATTCTATTTCATTTTATTTTTATTTAGGTCAAAAGTAATCCTTTTATGGTACATTCGACCAAACGCGAGTAAAGTTTATTCCTAGAATAAACAGCCAATATCAGCCACATATTGACAGTTTATTCTAGGAATACAGTTTTCTCGCATTTGGTCGAACCGGCGCTAATCATATAGATTCATTACGGGTAATTCTGTTTAAACGTACAGCCAAATTTGCTATGTTGCAATTTGCTCTACAGAGAAACCCCTATGAGAAGATAGAAGGTTGTATCTGTGATCTGACTAACTTTACAGACAAAAAAGCCCACGGAGCGGAGTTTCCTTGCAAGATCTTTATTTAGCCATCAGGCTGTATGGAACACTTTTAAGGCCCGTATTCCAGAACAATGACATTAAAACTGTCATCTAGAATAGAACCTGTGCTCAGATCTCTTTATAAATCAAGACTTAGGACTGAGTATCGTTCTGGAATACCAGTTACTATAGGCGTGATACATATAATGTGAATGAAGATAGTACATGATTTTTTAATATCGACATCATATCATTTCATTTCCATTGGGTTCAAAGCTGCTACTTTGGAGCTCGGGATCGGCTCCCCTGGTAATGAGATCATTGACACGCATATATCTTACGACATCAACCCAGCATGTTTCGGGTCTAGCGTCACTAATGATATTCAGTATGGGTGTGTAGGGTTTTAACTTCTTATTACTGATGGACGGAATTGTATATACCGTGATGATGATATATTTGATCGAATATAGCTTTTTAGTTAGCAATATGGCTCTTTAGATAGAAGACAAAGTAATCAATTACTTGAAATGTCATTGCAAACTTTTATTTTTAAGCAACTCTCTGAAGTCCCTGAGCCCATTCGCGTAATTCGCTTTTTTGTTCAATGCGCAATATTATCAAAAGGGTCTCATATAACTTTTAATTACATTTCATCCAGTAGCATCTCACAATAGCTTTTATCCTCGTTGAAATTAAAGGTTAAAAGAGTCCAACCGCTTTCACGCACTGCTCGTATACTTCGTTGAAAAAAAACTAATTCTAAACCTGAAATTCAAAAGTCTACTAAAAATGTTAATACACGTAGAAGGCGTCTAAATTTCAAAACAATACCGTAGTTATGAGTCATGTATAGATATGCATTTGATTTATAACAGAAACAATGAAAATGTTACATTAAAATTCTATACACGCAAAAGTGAGACGTGCTCTGTGTTCCAATATTTGAAACAATGCCAGCCCTTGACAAGAAAGCACAAATCAAACTATGGCATATCCGTTGAACTATTTTAACAGTCGTAAATATAAATTTATTGGAGTGCTACCGTTTTGGTCAGCAATTAAATTCTTGCCTTCAACTATTGTTGTTAAACTTTAATTGTGGGTGACCACGAGCTCAATCTTTTATTGCCTACCTTTCGCTACGAATTCTCTTTGATCAATAAATCGTGACGTAAAAGTTAATACCTACTTAATGTGTAGACATTTTATATTTTAATACTCTTATACACCTGTGCGTGTTTAATTTATTATCATTTATAAAAAAAATATGGCATGACATAGCATGGCGACTAACTGGGTCGCCATAATCGTATTAGATCTTTTGCAATGTTTTTTAGTAATTTTCTTTTTAAAATCATTTCAGGCATGCACCAGCAAAACTTCCATGTACCTATATGTATAACAAGTTTCATAGCTTTGGTATAGGTAGATTTTATGTAAATTCATGCGGGACACAAGAAACATATAGATGTATCTTTCTTTATTAACTTGAACTGCTTTCTTTTTCTGTGCAGTATCGTATAAAGGCTGTGTCGGCTCAATATTTTGGTATTACAACATTTTATCGATAATGCACATTCTCACAGAAAGCTTTATAGACTAGTACTGAACCGATTCCGTTCGGTTCCTCGTTTTATTTTTACGCTCAACAATACATTTTTGTTTCTTTTATAGGGTTCATGTCGTGAAGACTAAATTATGAAAAGAAAGAAATAGTTCTCACTTGTAGAAGAGAAGTAGTCTTCATAGTAAAGATTTTACCATTTGAATGATCGAATGAGTGAGAATATTAAGCGTCGGTAGCTTAGTGGTTAAGGAGTCGGCCTTACGATCGAGAGGTCCCGGGTTCGATCCTGGCCATTACACTACCGACGTGAACCCACTCCTAGCACAAGCAATTTAGCTTAGTTGGAGGGGTTAGAGGGAATATTAGTAACCTCGGTTCTAATATTCCTTTAAAAAAAAAAACCTCAGGTATGGGAACTGGTTACCTGATTAAAAAATAAACAAAATTTGGACTATGATGACGTCAAAACATGGAACACTTTATAAATAATAATTATTTTATTCCTATCCTAAATGACAATACAACACTGGTCTACATACACGTGAGCTAAATTCAAACTTGAAGTTCACCACAAACTAGTGAAGCATCTATAGTAGGTAGGTTTAGTACACAAGAACTTCAATAAACATATCAGCAGTTACACGAGTTTCCGTGTCAAGCAAATTCCTCATAAAACAACTATTACAGTTTTTTCTGTAGAAATTAGGTTGTGACTTGTGACAGCCGTGCGTGACCGAAGCGACGGAGCCTTACATTTATTGGCCACTGGTCACGCACGGCATCACACTGATTTTGTATTCACACGAGTATTATTAAAATTACAGTGCAAAAACACCTGTTTTATGTGTGGTACCTATTTTGACTAACTATTAACCAACAGTTTCTTGTACCTACATTACTGAATAACTGTCCGTAATTCGACAAATCGTCATCACGAGTTTTGGCGGGAAAAAATATTTCTATTGCTTTTATTCCTTTGTTTTCTTTTAATTCCTTCTTTTGAATTTTATATGGTTTATTCTGGATTTTACAGCAGCTACCACTGTTTAACTCTTGGCAATTCGATGTAAACATGTGCCTAGAAGTTCCAAGGACACCAACATTTTCTTTATAAATCACTTTAAAGGTTATCAATAGCTAAAAAGCTATTTGGTTGATGGGTAAAATATTTCGTAAGTTGGTGCTTTTCCCAGCAACCAAGTCTCTATAGGTAACGTACTCACATATTAATATATGAGATTAGTATAAAAGTACCTATAAAACTTAGAATTGTGATTTTCACTGGCACTTAGGAATGTAATGGGTAAGGAATGTGGCGGTGGCGTAATTGCTGACCGGTGTCCAATCTGTGACGTAATAGCTAAGGCGTGGGTCTTACAATTAAGGCGTTGTGGTTTAGAACCCTACCCAGTATACCATCGATGTGAACCCACTTCTAACAAGTAATTTAGTTAGAGGTTTAATTGCGGAGATTTACAAGAACACTGGTAACGTACAGTCACAGTTCAACCTGCCCTAGTTTAAAAAAAAGAATTTAAATAAATTCCGTCTCAATAATTCTATTGCTGGAAAGAGGCCGCTCTCAATTTGCACTATAGCATTGGCTTTTTTCTTTTTTAATGTCAGTCTCGACTACTTTTATCAGCTTGTCGGTTCATCCGGCTGAGGTCAACCGCGGATCTGCAATTTCAATTTCCGTTCTAAGACTCGTTAGCTCAGAAGATATAAGTAGGTGTACTTTATTTCTTATAAAGTCAGAATCAGATTGATTTTATTGAAGAAAGTGCTTAAAATGATTTTAATTTCTTGATTTTACTCCGTTCCTCTTGATGGATTGTTCTGATATTTAGTACACACCTTTGTTCGGCCAATAATATAATTTAAATATATAAAACAGTTTGATTTGCTCTTCATACCTCAGTTCTCCGATCATTTATGAGACTTTGTCAAGATATTTCTGAAGCTAACTGTAATAGGCAACTGAATTTCGTTCAGGCGCTTCAGATTTTCTTTTTTATTTATTTTTCCAACCAAGGCACGTAGCTCTTCTTTTTGTTTGTGTACTAAAATATAAAATCTTATCTATATACACATTTTGAAACCAATTCGTTAAATCCATTTTCGAGATAGAAGAAATGTTACATTTACACATAGACAAGAGGTGCTCGTTTTTGAAAGTTACTGATTGATATTCCCTGTATACTGCAAGATCGGGATCTGAATACCAGGCGGGCGAAGTTGCAGTTATAGGTTAGATTGCATAAATAAGTGAACTTGTACGTGGGTAGGTACTAACACTGTAGTGCAGAGTTCGGTATAGAGTTAGGAATATTTTATTTGTGTCGGATAAACCGATAACTGAAGCAAATCCCTCGTATCCGGTAGAAGCTTGCTTTTAACGGGAACCTTCTGTGAATGTGTACTTCAAAATACTTTATAGTGTAGGGTATTACTGATCCGTGTCAAAGATAACTTTTCACCAATATCAAGAGTTATTTTTTTATTACTGAGCGAGTCAATTAAACCTGCAATTATGTTAATAGAGCAATATCTTAGGGCATCCAGATATGACTCATTTTCTCAGAAATAAAATGTATGGGATTATGTAGTACTAGTTGACCCGCCTCGCTTCACCCGGGAAAATTTCGTATTCCATATTATTTGATAGTGACCTAAATGACGAAGTTTCCATACAAACGTATATCATCTATTTTACCCTCTTGGTAGTTAAATTTTGAAAAACGCTGATACATGTGTTCATTTATTTCTTAAATAACACAGGTTTATGAAATTTAGTGCATCTAGCTCTGAAAATGACGAACTTTTATACAAATTTCCATCCATTATTTTATCCCTTTAGTAGCATAATTTCCAAAAATCCTTTATTAGTGGATGCTTACATCATAAAATGCATCTACTGTCAAAATTTCAAGTTTGTAGGTTCAGCGGTTTAAGCTCTGCGTTGATGAATCAGTCAGTCGGGACATGTAATTTTATAAGTATAAATTAGTACCTATGTAGGTACCGTCTATGAAGTAGCATAGGCATACTATAATTTTATTAACAAATGCTATCTCCCTTAAAAATATGAAAGAAAAGTATAATAGAAAGGGATCGATTTGACAACAGCTTAACCCTTCGCAGCCTTAAGCTGTTTGACCCTTTGCAGGTAACAATTTTTATTTCTCTATACTAAATACTTAACCCATATTTTTATCTCGTTTGAAATGTTGTTTTTTTAATGGGACGGTCTTGTCACTCAAGGCATTATGCTATCCGATAAAAAGGACAATGAAAATCGCATCACGAGTTCCTAAAAATACATTGGCGCTCTGTTAGCAACTTCATGGTTACTTCATGTCTGTGATTCTAGTAACATTAGGTACATTTAATAAAACCTTACATTATAATGTGAATGTAAATACAGAAACTGATCTTGACAGACATAAGTATTATTTTATGACCTTTTTTCATGTGAAAATCCCCACCAGCTAACCAGTCAGCCAGCGGTAATTAATACTTCTCATTTCTATGACCCGTATGGTGAGGTAGCAGTTTGATTGCTAAGCCAGAAGGCGAGATTGCTAGGCCGCTGGTTTGATTCTCGCTCAATGCAAACATTGAGAACGTGAACTAGATCTAAGTCTGAAATGTTTATTTAGTTAATTGCCCCAGGGGACGGTGCTGGTTATCCCGTAACACATAAATAAATAAATAAATATTCCACAACGTTTTACACAACTCTATAGACCCATGGTAAGCTTTTATAGCTTGTGTTATGGAATCTAGAATGCGGATAAATATACTTATATACTTTTTTTGTAAATACGTATTATACATAGAAACACCCAGACCAAGCCATATTCATGCATGCAAATATTTGCACTGAGCGGTGATCGAACCCGCGCCTCCTGCGTAGCAGTCGCGTTCACAACTGCCAGGCCACAGAGGCTGTCATTGGCCACGCAGGGCCTTAAAGAGGGTTTAAGCCATTGCTTTTCAAAATAAAGCCTCAAGGCCTTAAATGTCTTAATTGGCATACTTGTTATTATGAATACATATGTGCAAACAAATAAACTTGACTAAATTTAACAGTTGCAAAACAAATTCTTTACAGTCATAACTTTACTATTACGTAATGATGGCAAATTAGATGATGTTCAGAAACTTTAATATTTAAAATCTCATTTGTCTGGGGATGGTACAAGGTAATATTGAATTTTCCTTGAACAAAGATTTAGAGAATTTAGAGGCTTTTAGTATGTAATAATGTTTTTTTACGTAGCTCAGACCTTCCTCTTGGATTTGATGGATAGACAGCAAAAAAAACATAAAAAATTACATTCTTAAACCATTAAAGAAAAAACGGTTGTTACGGGCCTATTAAAAACTTCAGCCTATCACTTACACACACCTTATAAATTAACCTACAAAAAAAAAGATCCTTTTCTGTTCTGAGAATCAATTCACTTAAGAGCGAGTCCATCAAAATTGTTAGTTTACAATAATTATAACGGGAATTACCGCGATCACAGTATAGGTACACCGGCCGTGGTCACAGGTCACAGGAGTCAGCCTGTGACCACGGCCGGTGTTACCAGGTTGAAACGTCAGGTAAATCGAAGTTATGAATCTATACCATGATCGCGTTAATACCCATTATAATTATTGTATACTAGCTGATTCCCCCGGCTACGCCCGTGTGGAATTTATTCCATTCTCGCAACTCATAAGAACCTATTTCCGGGAAAAAAAATGTTCTGCATACGTTCCTTGAAATTTCTGTGAGCCTAGTATTCCTTGCAAAAAGTACCAGGCTCATGGAATTACCTATTCCGTGACGAAAGTGCTGTTTTTAGGGTTTTTCCAATTATTGGCAATTATTCGAAATTTTCTCGCCGTAAAAACCATCCTTAAACTTCAACGAACATTTATAAAAAAGAATTGGCCAAATTGGTCCAGTCGTTGTTGAGTTGTGCGCTTACCAACACATTTAGCGATTCATTTCTATATTATAGATTATGGAACGCGAGAGTTTAAAATTGTTAGTTGCCTTAACACAGTAAATCAAAACCCAGTTTTATTAGACAATAGCAAAGGCCCACACGACAAACGAGACTATTATAGTACTAAGATCCTGGAAAACAGAGCCTTAGGCTTTGTTTGTGTTGCTGTGGTCCAGCAATTAGGTCTTCAAAGTCTAACTATCAAAGTTACAATCTCTCTAGCTTCCAATTCAGATTGTTATTCAGTTTTAACGACAGATTCACATTAGTATAATTGTTCCTATTGTTTTTTTTTCAAATGTAGCTAAAGATACATACGTTCTAAAAAGGTTAACATTTCTTTAGTTAGCATTTTATGGATCACTAGCTTTTGCCTGCGGCTTCGCCCGCGTGGATGTCGGTTATCGCGACCAAACATAGCCTATATCCTTTCTCAAGGTCTAATCTATCCTTATACCAAATTTCATCAACATCGGTTCAGTTGTTTACGCGCGAAAGTGTAACATACAGACAGACAGAGTTACTTTCGCAGTTATGATATTAGTATGGACTAATGCATCTTTGACCCACTTGGAGTACAAACACTACAGCATTAATTACAGTTATCTATGTAAATGATAAATACTTTGAAACGATTAGTATAACTTTCCAACTAACACGATTCATAGCTGTTTCTTGAAGTTGTAGTTTAAGTAATAAAATTGCTTCATAGAGTTTCAATTAGTTCAAATTAGTATTTGGCCTTTGACGTGAATTCATTTGTATTTTCGGCTTTAACATGTGAAGATGCGGTAATAGAAATTACCTTATCAGAAACATCGAAAATCATGTATGGTTCAAGTGTCTACGATTACAACGAAGTTATTCTATGATCATCACCAGTTCGTGTGGCTTTACTCGTACCGTTCCGCGATTATAATATTGTGATATTGTGATATAGAAATGCGCCCTTATTCACGTTCCCGAAATATGATCACGCGAATGGAACCAGTGTTATATGAACATTCAAATTCAAAAAATCATTTATTTATTTGTAGAAATGTGGTCATAAATGATGTTAAATAATATAGGGCGTCTCAATAAGAGTGCACTTTTTAAAATTGGAATATTTTTTTTTCATGCAAGTGGCAACTCTGAAATTTTACAGTTGTCACCTCAGTTTATTCCGATTATTAAAAATGGAGCGCTTTTCGAAAGAACAACCCGTTAAAATTGTAAAAACTCCTTACAAAACTCAGTACAAAACAACCGATTTACTGCAGCAACGATTTCCAGAACACATTATCTCACGAAATTCTGATGTCAACTGGCCACCAAGATCGTGCGATTTAACACCGTGCAATTTTTTTCTTTGGGGTTTTGTGAAATCTCGAGTTTGTGCAAATAAACCCGAAACAATTCCTGAGCTCAAATCAAAAATCCAATGCGTCACCGGTGAGATACAGCCACATTACTGTGCAAAACTCATGGAAAATTTCATGAAAATGCCGGATATTTTATTCCATAATTAATCGGAACATGTCTTCTTTAAAATACAATAAAAATATCACAACTCTGTCATAAAATACTTGTATTTGTTTGAAAATTAAAAAGTGCACTCTTATTGAGACACCCTATACTTATTCAGTTCAGCATATATATACTGTTCATGGTACGCTAATGAATAGTTTAAGCTCTATTTATTACCTATATGAAATCAGTAACATTCATTCATATAACCTTGTTAAGGTCACAAATGACGGATTCGCATGAAATTTGCATAATCGTTAATCGATTCATGTCTGTGTTTGTATTTAATTTGAAGTTCTGCTACAGCGCAACTTTGGTGGTATTAGGCAGGAGGATTTGCGTAGGGATGCCGACGGTATCGATTGGGGTCCACTTTTTCACTCAAACTGCATTGAGGAGAAGGTCAAACTACTTACATCAAACTTAACCTCACTTTATGATTTCCACGCTCCTATACGCAAGATTAAAGTTAAACACTCTCCTGCGCCCTGGCTAACTGCTGACATCAAAGCACTGATAACCAAAAAAGCCAGAGCTAAAACGAAGCATAAATACTGTCCTACAGCCACAAATTGGGAAAAGTACGTCCTTATCAGGAATCACTGCAGCAAGGTGTGTAGGAACGCTCAACGCCAATACATCCATAGCTCTGTACAAAACGGAGACCCGGCTAAAGTCTGGAAATTTCTCAGGTCACTGGGAGTAGGTAGGTCTCGTCAATCTATTCCTGTAAACTTAAATTTAGACTCACTTAATACTTTCTTCTCTGCTTCGTCAAATATTGATAGAATGACAAAATATACTACGCTCAAAGATCTTTCAACTATCCCTACTCCCGACTGCCCTCCATTCCTTTTTAGTCAATTTTCTGCTTGTGATGTTAGGAAGAGCATAATGTCCATCAGCTCGAATGCGGTAGGCACCGACTGTGTGAGTCGCAACATGATTCTCCCCATCATTGATGAAATTCTTCCTATTGTCTGCCACATCCTAAACTACTCAATAACCTGCGGTGTGTTTCCAGAAATCTGGAAAGATGCCCAGATTACTCCTATTCCTAAAAAGAACAACCCTTCCTCTTTCTCTGACTATCGCCCTATCTCTATCCTACCTTTTCTTTCCAAAGTTCTTGAACGACTAGTTCATGCCCAACTCACTAACTTTCTTTCTAAAAACTCACTCTTAAATTCCTTCCAGTCCGGATTCCGTGCCGGACATAGTACTACCACCGCTTTAGTGCATGTCGCGGAAGACATCAGAGTTGGTATGGAGAACGGTGAGCTGACAGTTCTAACTCTGTTAGACTTCAGCAATGCATTTAACACCGTGGACTTCGACATCCTGCTGGGCATACTGCGCTCTCTTAACATATCTCCAACAGCGATTGACTGGTTTCATAGTTACCTGTTTGGTCGCCGGCAGCGTATTAATATCGAAGACACCCTCTCCTCTTGGTGTAATACATCTGCAGGCGTGCCACAGGGTGGCGTTCTATCTCCATTACTTTTCGCAATTTTCATAAACACCATCACAAATAATTTAACTTCTTCCTACCACCTGTACGCAGATGATCTCCAAATTTACTCCCAAGCTCCACTGAATGAATTGAACAAGGCAGTTGACACTGTGAACGCTGACTTGAACTCAATCTGCAAATGGAGCACATCGTACGGTCTGAAGGTGAACCCGAGCAAGACTCAATCTATCATTGTAGGCAGCCCTTGGATGATCTCAAGAATTGAGTGGTCAACGCTCCCACAGGTCACGTGTAACGGAACTAGCATCATATACAGTGACAAAGTCAAGAACCTAGGGATACATATTGACAGCTGCTTAACCTGGGGCCCTCAATTACAAGAAGTTAGCCGTAAAATGTACGCGGCCGCGGGATCCATGCGTAGGCTCCGTAATTTCTTGCCTGTTGCCACCAAGATTGCGCTAGTACAGACGCTTCTCTTTCCCATCCTTGATTATGCAGATGCCAGCTATCTAGATCTCACTGAAGACCAACTGAATAAGCTTGAGAGACTCCAGAACTTCTGCATAAGATTCATATTTGGTCTACGCAAATATGATCACGTTTCCGAATATCGAAGAAAGCTCAAGTGGTTGCCTATCCGACTTCGCCGGAATACTCATATACTCTCACTATTGTACAGCATACTCTTCAATCCTGCTACTCCCTCTTACCTTAAAAAGCGATTCGAGTTTCTGGACGCTACACATTCCAGGTCTCTGAGATCGGCAGAGAATTTGAGACTGAAAATGCCGGGGCACTCCACAAAGTTCACTGACAAATCCTTCTCCGTCCAAGCTGTTCGTCTGTGGAATGCTTTACCGGTAAGAATTAGACGCGCACAGTCCTTACCAGTTTTTAAAAAATCTGTGAATGATTACTACCTGCGGGACATCGGCTACATGTAGACTCATTGGTCACTCCTCCATAAACGGTATGTATGTATGTATTTGTGTATGTATGTGTATGTATATGTACAGTAACCTGCAAAAATGCATGGATAGCTTAAGATCGATAATCCTATGAACTGTCAAACCCCAGTTTATAAAAAAAAACTAGATGGCGCCAGTGGTTTTACTAGCTATGAGCGTATTTAGAGAGCGACATTAATACGGTTGTTATTATTATGCTAACTACCGTTTCATTCTTAATAGTAATATTGTATACCTACCTCCGCAAATATATTTGTCATCTTAATAAAAAAGTAGATAGGTTTATTTATTAAACTACTTATTAAACTACTTTGATAGTTTTTTTTTCACATTTGAAAGATAGCGCGGCGCCATCTAGTTAGATTTTATGAACCATTTTTTTTCGTCAACAGATGGCGTTGAATATCGGCGCAAACGATTTAGTATTTGTAATGTCCATGCATTTTTGCAGCTCGCTGTACATATGTGTGTATGTATATGTGTGTGTATGTATATAATATGTGTGTATGTATGTATGTGTGTATGTATATATGTGTGTATGTATGTATGTATAATGTGCATGTACCTATATTTATTTCTATAGGTATATTATTATAACATTGGGACTTTGTGCACCATGCTACCCAAACATGGTTTCTATCTCTTTCTCCATCCAAAGGTTGCCTGTAAGAGATTGCCACTGTGCGATAAGGCCGCCTATTGTCTATACCTGAAATGTACCTACAAACAACACATGTTCTTATTCCTTGGTGTACACAATAAAGAGATACTTTACTTTTACTTTTACTTTACTTTAAATTCTTTTTTTTCTTCTTTGTGTTTGGTCCATAGAACATTGACCACATACTTTTGAAAAGCGATATTACTAGTAACCATATCATCAATAGCTGCGCTTTTAACTACAGTACTAT
Organism: Eilema sororculum; assembly: GCA_914829495.1. Taxonomy (NCBI): domain Eukaryota; kingdom Metazoa; phylum Arthropoda; class Insecta; order Lepidoptera; family Erebidae; genus Eilema; species Eilema sororculum. The sequence goes on from OU618542.1 coordinate 11,901,226, forward strand.
TGTCTGTTTTCCTCAATTTGTTTCTAGTAGAAGTTGATTTGATATTATCTCTTTAAATAGTACTTTGGTTGGTGATATCGTGGTTTTTATATTTTACATTTCCAACGCTTCGTACCCTTTCTACCGTTACGATCCCCTCGCGGCCATCAACGTTGAAACGTAAAAGTAGTTTTATTGCAGAATCTATTTCGAACGTACCTATCTTAAGTATTTATCTTAAATGCTTTTAAATGGACATTTTGGAGCTAAACAACTTTTACTTGATATATTATTCGGAAGTGTATGCGAATAATAAATATTTAAATCAAACCATGTTTATGACACCCCTGTATAACCTTGAGGAAAAGAGTTAACTTTTTACCAAGTTAAGAGCGTGTGGTTAAAAATTTCTAAGTATAGATATTACATCACATGTAATATCTAGAATTAGAACACTTTAATGCCAGAATGTTTTAATTAATTATATTTCATTACTGCCTATTTGAACACTGCTTATGATAACCAAATTAATGATTATAGATAAGCAATTAATTATTTGAATGCGATAATGAAAGATATAAACTTCATCCTGTAATATTTTTGCTGGCAGCAACCATTGAAACGTTATTCAGTAAAGCGTTTAGATACGGTTGAATTCTTTTGAAATGGGCGGAACAATGTTTCTCTAGGAGGAGCGCTATTGTTAAGTATTTAATACTTGTGAGTGCAATTTTACCTTCCATGCTGTTAAGTTTACGATCACAGAGATAATTCTCTTAATTGTAATGTTAACTAAATCTAGTAGTTACTAGTAGTTTCATTAATTCATTATGAAATAAATAGAATGTATTTCTATATCACTTCAAAGCGTGTTTTCTGCTATCAACGTTCAATTTTATTGGAATTGTGATTATAGCATTCTTTATTTAATTGATAATAATGTATTTTTAACTTAATATTTATAAAGTGTAATAGTAAAATTGTACGAATTTCTTCTCTTAATTATTAAAAGTCTGTTGAAGCAGAATGAAAATAAAATAAATTTACGACATTGTTTAATAAATTAGAAATGATTCTTCAAAACGGAAGACGAGAATCAAAAATAATTCTTTCAATAATTACCTACATTTTACAAAGTACCCAACATGATAGCAAAGCGGTGTCCATTGACGGAAGTGAGTAAGTCTTAAAGCGTTCTCAGTTTCGTCCTCAAGATTGTAATGGATACCTATAAGCCGAGCTCTTCGGTAAACGGAGCACCGTTAATTTCATAGTATCACTGCAACATTTTAACATAAAATATTTCTCAAATTTTACCTACTGATTTTATTGGTAAAATGTTGAGACATTAAAATTTTTACGCAGTAGTAGCTTTCATTCAAACTTAAAGTTATCATTAGGCATTTTATTAGCATTAGGTAAATTTAAAGTTGTAGGTGTAAACAGGCTAGTTTTTGACACTTAGATACATCATTAGATACTAGTACTTTTGAATGCTTTGCTCTCATGTTATTTATAACAGAGATTAAAACTTTGTTTAACATGGGATTCACACTTACAAAACTGACATAGCTGAGCGTTGCTACTGCGCCATCTAAGGATGTAAACACCAAATTAAACCGGGAATTTGTAAGCGGTAAATTAATATAATGTCCTTAACCTTTAAGTTGTGGTTAACCAGGGACATGAGAAATTAAGTCTATGAAGTTTCATGCACGCTATGAAATTACTCGCGTTGTCATAAGACACTAATGTTGTCACCGGATTACGTCACCTTGACGAGGGTAAAGTTCATTTGTTCAAAACTTTATGTGACAATTCAAATAAGCCAGGCTCTATTTGAATAATGTATACTTGAATGCATAATATTTGTGCCATTGACTATGAATGTTATCTGTGACATATTTAGCAGTCAAGTTATTCGACCCGCCCATCGAATGAAGATACTTCTAAAAAATCTTTATTTTACTGTGATTTGAAGTTTGTCTTACACAAAACTTGTTATAACTTTTACCTTATCTTCTTGTCTAGAGAAATGATTGTTTACATGAATAATACAATAATAATATTATTCATATACCAATTCATTTATTAATGAAGAATTAGGAGAGAAATTCACATATGAATCAATATTTCCATACTTCCATATCCATACTAATGTTATAAATGCGAAATTAACTCTGTCTGTCTGTCTGTATGTTACGCTTTCATGCCTAAACCACTGAACCGATTATGATCAAATTTGGTATAGGGGTAGATTAGACCATGACAGAGGACATAGACTATGTTTGGTCGCGATAACCGACATCCACGCGGAACACTCAGATTTCAGAAGAAGATACGAAATAAGGTGTGCTATAAATGTTCACAGCGCTAAATTGCGTGATCATCGCCTTGGGAAAAATCTGTTATCTCGATTATTACTAGCTTATTAGTCTCGTAAAACCGGGATATAAAATTAGCAGATACTTTAGAATCGGGTTGCGCAGAGAAGATTCAAGCCATCGTTAGTAGGTACCTTGTAATAGGTCAAGTTTCATGTAGGTACTTGTTTTCTTGTGAACGATTGGTTACCATTTTATTTGCAATGATATTTCTACCTCACGCGATGTCCTTGCTTGCCAAATTGTGGCCCATTTGATATCTGAAATAAAAGTTCCCTTTATTTCCCTTTATTATGAAATTTAAATATACTGTTTTTAGTTGTTTCACCGTTAAAGAACCAGCAAATGCGAAGAGGTAGAAAGAGGTGTATTAACACCCACATTTCAGCAATGAATTTCGGTCCTACGTAATACGGGGCGAGCCTATTGCCGTCAAGAGAGCACCTAGTCATGTATGTTTACTGTCGGATGGTGAACAGCCCTATACTTTAGTCGTCTTTTACGTCACCCACAGGAAAAGATCGGTGGCCCTATTCTACTCCACCGGAACCAACACGCAAATATGTATGTATGTAATATTAGATATATTATTATCCTTGATGAGATGGAGAAAGAATACAAGTATTACCACACCATCTCATCCGAAGGCCGTTGTAACGTAATATGCAACTATGATTGCCAGAGAAGGAAAATTCGAAATAAAACCCTGCTCCAACTCGTCTGACGAGCGTGGAAATAGTAGGCCAAAGCCTTCTATCATTGGGAGAGGTTTATGTCCAGCAGTGGACTGCAATGGGCTAATTGAGATATATAATTTATAGATAGCCTAGTACCTAGTGGTATGGGTAATGGACGGCTGAGACGAGGTCTCGGGTTCGATCCCAGGTTTACCATGGCACACATCAATGACTTTTCGATGCTTTTCGAAGTTATGTGTGTATTTATCGCAGGTTTAGAAGTGCCCGGTTAATGGCAATAGGTTCGCCACCTATTATTACATTGGGACCTAAACATAAACTGGCGAAATGTGGGTGCTAGTACCTCTGCCTACCCCTTCAGGGAATACAGGCGTGACTTGTACTTATTTTCACGTACTTCAGAGGTTCCAGATTTGAGCTTCACTTTGTTCTTTTGTGTTTAATGCGAAATATACTTTAGGTATTGAATCTCTCGATTGCGTGACAGTAAAAATTTACTGACTAAAATAATAAACAAAAAACCATTCATCATCCTTATCGCTTTTAGCACTATAATTATCAATCTTATTTGGGTCAATTTCACTTGTACTCGTAGGTATTTCTTTCATAATACAAGCTGTTTTGCGCGGGTACGTCTGCGTTGACGTTGTTGCTTTGTTTATAGGAGGTAATATCGTTATTTAATTGTGACCCATAGTTACGACTTTATGAATTAACATTCAATCAATAAAGTTAACACTTTGGAGGTCTTTGGTATGTCGGCTTTCTCTGAAGCGACTACCGTCTGACGTTCTAATCCTTGTTAATATTGTTTAATAAGTCTTCCAACTTGCAGGTAGGATTGGTTTAGACCTCAAAGATATTGGTTGGGTCCTTTATTTATATTATCTTGATTATTCGGTATATATATATTTTTTTTAAAGAAGATTAGAACCGAAGTTAGTAATATTCTCTCTAACCCCTCCAACTAACCTAAATTGCTTGTGCTATGAGGCCTCAGCTCAATTAATAATATCTAGATAATGTCTTCACTTGCAAAGTGATTTTTCTAAAGTTTACGCGATGTTACTCTTTGAAATAAAACAAGTTTTTAACGGATTCTATCGCGATATTTTTTTTTTGTAAAGGACACGTCAATTTGACTACCTCGCCTGATGGTAAGCTAAAGGCAAAGTCTCGGAAAGAGGGTCACCATCGTAAACATGTACCATGTTAACAGTGGTGGCACTCAGCTTGACGGCCTCTTCAGATGCCTTTTCACGTCCCGCTTAAAGGACCCGGGACTTTAGGAAGAAGGAAACACGTAAGCTGGCAGGGAGTTCCAGGTCTTAATGGTGCATAGGAATGTATCACTGAAACGCTTGGTTCTAGAAATTATTTTCTGCACCGTATACGGATGGCATCTTAGCCCAGCACGTGTTGTCCTGTGAAGGAAAGGAGAGGGTAATTTTGTTATTTTGTATTTACTTTAAAAAAATATATCGCGATAGAATCCGTTAACAAGTTGTTTTATTTCAATTCACCTGCGAACCCATACATCTGCTGATTGTTAAGGGGTTAAGAGGGCAGCAGTTGCTCCCATTAAAGCCGCTTATGCAGTTGAAAGCTTCATATACAACCGGGAAGAACGAGGATACTTATGAAAAAGATATAATATAAACGAGGCATCAAACCATGGAAATCAAATAAGCTTAAAATTTTACAGCCGCGAAATAAAACGGCAATTAGTCTTCACTTTTCTAATTAGATCGTAAGATAAAAAAGCAATTTAAGTTAAAACAGCGATCGGAATAATAAAGCCGGAGTTTGTTTCCTTACAAACCGAGAAAATGTATTAAGTCTAAAACGAGTTAAATTTGCACAATATTGACAGCTGAACCAGAATATTGTTTGAAAGCAAGTCGTGGTAAAAGTCAATAGTCTGACAAATGGCTGTTTCCCCCATGCCAGAAGGAGCATATTACAATAGAAACATCCAAATGTCTCATAATACACCGCCGGCTGCATTACAATGACGACAAAAAGGTTTCTACGTGTATATTATTCTCTGTTTATTTTGTTTAGGATTCCGTACTTGCACGGTTATTGATGTTTGGTTCTGTACGATTGGTTAACTTAGTGACATACTTTCATTCTATTAGTACAACAGCTTATCTCATAACTTGAGAAAGAATGTTGGCAAAAGAGAGAAAAATGAGAAAGAAAGTCAGGCAGCTTTGCGGATTCCTTGTGTAAAAGTATTGTGATAGGTACTATGTGTATGATGTGATGCCACATGTTAATATATGATAATTAGGTTCCACTAAGTGCTATTATTCAACAGTATACCTAATAAATGACTGAATTTATACAGTACAATACTTCAACATGTAATGAACTTCGAATTTTTTTTTATCATTCTCCCAAAAAATATTATTTTGGGAGAATGTTAAAAAAAATCGAAGTTCGACTTCTGAAATGTAATTGGAGGTATCTTTATTACTTTTATATAATTTGTACTCAATATATTGTATCAATAGAGTCAAACTTAGGACGAAGTTAAAAAATAAATAAAAAGTACAGAAAACGATATACAGAGAATTTTAGCTTAAATTGAAAAACCAAAGAAGAAAAAATAGAACAGTTACAACTCAACGAAAGACTATAAAAAAAATCTGTCGAATTCATTCGAAGATGTGTCTTGCCTAAGTATTGTCTGTCGAATAATCGTCTGTTGAAGTAGTGGCAATTCGAAGTGTGTGGTCTAATAATTGTTCTTCGGACTTCGAAGCACTGACTCGTCGATCTATGTATTTTTGAAGTTTGCTACATGTCAAAGTATTATACTGTCTAAATTCAGTAGACAACCCAGAGCTGACCAATTATGGAGTTATTTCATAGATGTAATCTCTCGTGCATCCTATTTCACTATCGGATGGTCAGGCAGCGTAGCACCGGATTAATGATAGAACGTTTTCATTTCTTGTTATCTCCTAAATGAATCCATCAACTAACATACTGTGCAAGGTTATCGTGCTCTGTTTAGTATTTAGATACTAGTTTTACTTTTTTTTTAAATAATTGATATCGTATAATTAAATAGAAATAATTTCTACATCAAATCTTTTAAAAATAGCGCGTAGAATTACTTATCGATATGATTTATTAACTTAACGTCTATAAAGTAAAAGCGGTAAAAAAAAGCGGTTTTATTATATTATAGTGATTAGATCCTTTTACTCGATTGCATTGTTCTATAATTGCAATTTATCTGTGTATCACTCGATAACAAAAGTACTAAAACGATTTTCATAAACTTTTTAGTGTGCAAGAGTTTATGAACAGATTATACTCTATTTCACTACGGTCACGCAAGCCTGGATATAATATAGTTTATATTATAACATACTGCCGCGAGCAAGGCTGGTATTTTATGAATAAGTTAGTTTTTGTACCTTTAATGTGTAATATTCTCATATACATGAGTTGTAGCACTATTACGCCGTGTAGACAAAGTACAACCTTCAGGCTATTTCTCTGATGAAAATATTTCTTATTTTATTAGCTTCTTTTAGCTTTACAGTAATAAAAAGGGTTTTTTTGAATCGCACAAGTTATTTATATATTTTATAGCTTTATGTAATACGCAGAATCTGTGAAATACCTCTACTTTATGATAATGAAAACTCGCGATGATTAAATTCTGATTGGCAAATGGTAGTTCATTTCAGCTTCTATGACGTGGCGGTAGTGAACGCGACTGCTACGCAGGAGGCGCAGGTTCGATCCCCACGCAGTGCAAATATTTGTATCCATGAATATGGCTATTTGCATTGGTCCGGGTGTTACTATGTATGATATGTATGTATTTACAAAAAAAAATATCTAAGCATGTTTAGCCGCATTCTAGATTCCATAACACAAGCTAGTTAAGCTAGGCTTACCATGGGTCTAAATAGCGTTGTGTATAACGTTGTGGAATACTTATTATTATTATTATTTCAAATGAATTCTGAACTACCATAAAGTTCGAAATTCATTTGAAATGATCTACCAAACGAGAAGCATACGTTTATCGTACAGAATACTTATATATAGAATAGAATCAATGTGAACAATAATAGTTAAGACCAGACGTAAAAGGGAATATATCATAAAAAGCTACGGGACCGTGTACAATATAGGTCGTATACACTTGAGCAGTTTTTTCTGTTTAGAATGTACCTCTGTTGTTGGGTTAGACGGATATTATAGTCGATATGAAGTGCTTATTGTAAGTTAGTCCACTGAGGTCTGTAAAAGGCCGGCGCTTTATCGATTGGCTTAGTGAACAGGTGTATGTATTTATGTTGACAGGGATTTTTGATTAATGGTTTGAATATGGTAAAGTAAATATTATTTTATTAGTACATTGAAGTAATTTATCAGACAAACTTACACTTATAGTCAGAATACACATAATAAGGATTTCTGTTTTGTTTTCTTTTAAACATGTCCATATTATGTCCATGTATATTGGCGGCTTCATCGAAGACAAAGCCACCATTGGCTTCGATGAAGCCGCCAATATAAATACGAGTATCCATATATAACTACATAATCCACGGGAATCATAACCGGCCTGCCCTTGTCCCAATAATTTGCGGTTAGTGCAATATAATCATTTTCTTTTGTGCATACTTACTGCTACTAATAGGTGTATTTCCTGTAGAACACTAAATCCTCTCAACTTTATCTGTTGTATTCTTTCCATACTCCCATCAATGCAATGCATTAATCTTTTCTCGGACGTTGCTTTGCACTAAACGCCTTCCTACCTAACGACATGTCTCCCATACATTTCCACATTATACCCATAATATAAAGCAGCTGCTCGATTCTCAACTTTTCCCTCAGTGGGGCAACTTTCCAACTTCCTCTAATATACACTCCTGATGCCGCCATGCCATATATTCGCCTTCACATAACAAAGTAAAACAAAAATATGAAGTAAAGGTATGATTGCACGGTCATTTATTAGCGAAAAGACTTCGTAACTGTAAAGCTGTCTACTGACTTATAATGATTCCCATTAAAGTTCATTATGCTGAGAAAATACATATTATATATTTATACCTTTCTCCCTTCGGACCTACACGAGTATCCTCAGAAAATATTGTTTAATGAATTTAAATTTCGTTCTTCTCCCATTCTAAATAACGTTCACAAGGCCTGGGCCCGCTGAGTATAGAGTCAAATTTCAAATTATGATCAATTTACAGTTCAGCTACTTGTAAATAGTTTACATATTAATATATTTGAATGTATTGTAACAAAATCACTTCATTTTTAGGGTTCCGTATCACCTCATTGTCCGTCTGTCTGTCTGTCACGACCTTTTTCTCGTTAATGTGATTAAGTTGTACCCAGAACCCTCGGTGTTCGAGTCCGACTCGCACAGTTTTTACTAGAGCAAGTACTACAGAGGTTTCAGGCGACTGGGACCACTACATAACTGGGACCGTGGTGTCACTTGCCTGATTAGTTTTTATTTATTTTATTTCGTCAGGCGAGTCGGACCACTCGTAATTTTAACAACAAATCCATTGTTTAAGTACCAAATTAAGTGTAGTTCGCAGAAAAAGTGTTACAAATAAAACAAAGTTTTTCATTAGTTAAAAAAAATGATTTTTCTGCTATCTGTACACTAAAGCAAATTAGATAATGGTCCCAGTCGACCAATTCAAAAATGTTATCAGGCAACTGACACCGCGGTTCCAGTCGCCTGAAACCTCGTATTACAACTTATCAGAAACAATATCGAACTTAATTTCCATTTTCAAATATTTAAATTACTAACGCGCTATCTGCGTCGGAATTTTAGTAGTACTCGTATCTAAAATAAGTGAAAATATTCTACGTCGACTTTAATTTTGCTTGCATGCTGCATGCAAATTATAACTTTTTTCTAGAAAACTGCACCTTGGAAAGGTCAACGTTGCAAAACATTACATTCATAAATGATAAAATCATAAAAACCGATTCAACGGAATTAAAACCCGTCGGTAGGGTACTTATTAAGCGATTCCATTCGGAGAAAAGTTTTACAAGGGTCTATACAAGTTACTGGCGACAATATTTCTATATTTCTCTTAAATTAAAAAGTTCGTAATATTTTTCGCAAGTTTGAGATGTTGTGTTTCAATAAGAACCTCTACCGTTGCTTTAAAAAATGAGCTTGCAAGTGAATGGCAAAGTCAACGACCATCTGAAAGTAATCTAATCATTTCTAGATTGAAAAAGCTGAGTAAACTTTGTTTTCAGTGAAGTAAAATTGGAGAGATGTTTTTTTCATTTTCTAATTTGTTTGTCGGTGATTTTGCATTGGTTGCGTTCCGACCATTACGTTGGATTGTTCTTAAAAGTCTTTCACGTGGTTTGACCTGGTTTGAGTCAATCGAAGTCGTGTAAAGGTCAGGTGGGTGCGTTTGTTCGGGCTCGAGCTCGTATTACGAGTGTATTTGAAGTGGGTTGCCCTTGCGGAAATAAGTGGTTTTGACAAATACAAGTCCCAGTATAACTTGACTTTGATTTAATCAAATCTACAAGGTGCATTGTATGTGATTCTTTTAAGTTTGGTTTCAAAGATGTTAAACAACTGTATTGTTCTGTATCTGTAAATAACTTTTTTTATTAGTTATTTTTTTGTCCTTGAAGTTGTAGCTAGGTACTGAATTATTGTTGTTAAAAAAATCTTAAAAATCATAAACATACTAAATCGAAAATTCACGCTCTCTTTTTATAACATGTTTCAGCATAATTAATATGAAATAAATTGAAAACAGACAAAATTTTAACATCGAACATAATTTTTGATGATTAATAATGCATAAGTATTAACACAATAAAGTACGTAAATGAGTAAACAAATAAGAAACGTTGAAACACCAAACGTAAAGCAGATTCAAATGTCGATAGAGATATCTCACTTTTTATTGTATGTAAAACTTAGTGCACGTCTATGAAAACTTAACCTGGTCGAAAGGCAAAGGCATCGGGTTGTTCAGCCACAGTCGCAGTACAGAATCGGCACGCGATCGCGTGATAGTCAAAGGGCACACTACAATTACGGCCGAATGACCCATGCTCGTTCTGCACGCGACTATCGTTATTAAAAAGAAGTCGAAATTGCCATGTAAAAATAAAAGTTGGTGAATTTCTCGTGACTGATGCTACTCGCTACGATTGATTTTCTTATCACACGATAGTGTTAATTGTGTCTAATTTTTGTTACTACATCGAAGAAATTGTTTTCCTCATTCATTTTGGACGTCTAACAAGGTTGATGGATTAGAAAATGAGGAACTACCTACATTTAATTGTCTGTAAGCTTTGAGAGAGACTTAACGTTCGAGCACTCAGTGTGAAAACTTTATTTGTTTTCTTGAGCAATGTTTAGAAGACACTAGATTAGAGATTTAGAAGTCAGAATAAGTAAGAAATCATTCTCTTCTTATATAAAGACATTCCACTTCCTCTACCTTGATCACTACTTCATCTACCACACAACAATGTCCCTTTATTGTGTTATTGCTCACGTGGTTCAATAACGTCACAACAGCTGCTATACTCTTACGTCCAATGCCGTTAAGTATTAAGTATATTTCTATGCTTCTTCTGCCAGACAAATTTAACTAACATAGCATGAGAATGGAGATTAGTGCCTTTTTATGTACAGTCGAAAAAGGTGATATGGTTGCACTTTATCATATAAAGTTGTATGTTTATGTTGATCGCCTCTGCGGCGTGGGGAATTGAACGCGGCCTCTACGCAAGAGGCGCGGGTTCAAAATCCGCTCAGTACAAATATTTGTATGCATGAATATGTATATTTGCATTGGTCTGGGCGTTTCTATGTATAATATGTACGTATTTACAAAAAAAAATATATAAGTAGGTTTATCCACATTCTAGATTCCATAACACAAGCTAAAGGCATCTAATGAGGCCGTCAAGCTGAGTGCCACCACTGTTAACATGGTAAATGTTTACGATGGTGACCCTCTTTCCGAGACTTTGCCTTTAGCTTAACATCAGGCGAGGTGAAGTCAAATTGACGTGCCTTGTATAAAAAAAAAAGCTAGTTAAGCTATGCTTACCATGGGTCTAGATAGCGTTGTGTGGAATGTTGTGGAATATTTAATTAAATAATTTAATTAAAAAAAGGGGCAACCGTATCTCCTTTGTCGACTGTACAGCCAGTTGTGCCTTTTTATGATCTGAAAATAAATTACAATATTAATCGTTAATTTACATTTTCTATTACCTTGGTTTCCACAACAGAGAAAGAAAATGGCGTCCAATATTAAGTTAGGTTATATTAAAGATATGATATTGTTCTCGCAACAAATGTTGCACATCAAAACTTTCGCTTATCCGACGGCAGCTGCAACACAATGTTATTTGTTATACAGACACACTAAAACTCTCTCCTCTTTGAAGTTAGTAAAAAACTAGAATTTTAGCAGTTCTCACATTCACCATTGCTGGCACTACGTACAGTCAGCTTCAGAACGATATTCGTTACAAAGACTCGAAATGATCTTAAAGCCATGGTATTATGGGGAAATCAAACAGTTTAATTGATTTTAATCGAAACCAAAACCAACCAAAACCAAAGTATAAAGATAATTTTGAGTACTTTGTTCATTAAGCTGATGTTGACTGTACTTACCTAATACATATAATTTGCATTTTTCAAAACGCTCCAGTCAAATATGCGAGTTTAATTAATCTTAAATATATTTCCTGTTCAATAAGATTAATTGATATCATATAATTATCCTGCTCACCACCGAGTTAATTAATGATAATATATGTACGACCCCATTGCTTTCAACCAAGGACGACCACTCTGTATCAACTTAAGGTTTTGAATTGGGTTCATTGTTTCTGCTTTCGCAGATCAAATAAAGAACAAAATATATTTTGTGGTCTAAGGCCCGTGTTCTAAAATGACACTCAGACTGAATCGCGATATATCTGAGGACAGATTGTATAGGCAATATGTCAAATTATCACTCTGCCTATACTATCTGTCCTCAGATAAATCACGATTCAGGCTGAGTGTCATTCTATAATACAGGCCTTAAAATATTGATCCATACTAATATTATAAATGCGAAACTAACTCAGTGTCTGTCTGTATGTTACGCTTTCACGCCTAAACCACTGAACCGATTTTAATGAAATTTGGTATAGAGATAGGTTAGACATTGAGAAAGGACATAGGCTATGTTTGGTCGCGATAACCGACATCCACGCGGTCGAAGCCGCGGACAAATGCTAGTAGTACTATAACTTTATTGTAACATACACACATCAAAAAAAGTTTGCGATCAATGGCATAAGCTCCTAGAATTCTTTAAATTTAACTTCATCAAGAAAAAATCTATGTTGTATGCTTTCTTTAAACAGGAATACCCTGTTTGAAATTAAAATATAAAACTATTTTTTATTATTTATTTAAAAAATTGAGCCATTAATCATAATGCAATTGTGATAGAAATTTCATAGAAAGAAAAAGACTGTTTAATTAAACTTAAACTACAATTTATTATTAAAAGGTGTAAATTCAATATAAAATAACTCCTTCCCTGGCTCGAACACATGCGGAGATCCTCCTGGGCATGCTGAGGATCATGTTATCAAGCATTTCCTGGGGTAACCTATCCCATTCTTCAATAGCGGCTTCCCTGAGCTCTGGAACTGTCTGGGGATGTGGCTCACGGTTCCATACAGCTCGTTTAAGAGCATCCCACGCGTGCTCTATTGGATTTAAGTCGGGCGAGCCGGCAGGCCAGTCTAATCGTGTGATAGCGTATTCTTGAAGAGCAGCATTGACTCGTTGAGCTCGATGTGCAGGCGCATTATCATCGACCAGTACAAATTGGTGCCCATGGTTTACGCGGAATGATTTGACGATATCATCAATAGCAACTGCTTTGTACATGTCTGCTGTCATGAAGCCCCGATACTGGATCAAAGGCGTTCTAGCTCCAATCATAATGCCAACCCAAAAAGACACCGATTTTCCGCCTTGCTGAACTGTTCCAGTGGCAGTTCTTTGTCTTTCACGGTCGCCTGGTCTTCTCCAGACACGGACACGTCGGTTATCTGGATGAGTGGAGATTCGGGATTCGTCAACGAAGAGACAGTTTTGCCAAATGTTTTCTTCCTCACCTTCTTCATTTTGCCGAAGTCTAGCCCACTGCAATCTTCGTTGTTGACGTTGCCGGGAATTGAGCGGAGCTCGCCATGACCACCGTGCTCGTAATCCAGCCTGGTGCAAGCAATTGCGAACGGTCTGCGTGCTAACTTCAAGCCCAGAGGCGGCCCTGACTTCTGCTTTTATTTTAGTAGCGTTGATTGTGGGATCACGGGCTGCCAACAATCTAATATAGCGCTTTTGGGCAGCTGTCAAAACAGTTGGGCGACCACTGCGGGGTCGGTCAGCTGAATTCTCCATTCCGTGGTACATCTGCAACGTAGCCACGACACAGGATTGGGATATAGCAAGTCTGCGTGCTATTACTCTCGTGGTGTATCCTTCTTCCCTCAAAGTTACTATTTTAGCTCGTAAAACCTCTGATAATCCTCTTGGCATTTTTTCAATCACTACTTTCCGCGAAAAATATCTTGAATCGGTTATAATTGACTAAATCAGATTTCTGAATGAGCGTAAGCTAGGACTGAAAGCCTTTTTGTAAGAAAAAACAATTGAACGGTGTCATTGTTTTGTGTTCTAATTCTTTATTTTTAAATAAAGAATCTAAAAAAAATATTATGTATACAGACGAATTGAGAACCTCCTCCTTTTTCGAAGTCGGTTAAAAAGAAGAAAAAATCATAATATAATCTACAGTAACAAAAAAGATTTCAGTTTTTCAAAGTGATCGCAAACTTTTTTTGACGTGTGTAGACAAATATTGAGCATGTAGAGTGAGTAGATTCGCATTTGTATATCCCCGAAGGGGCAGACAGAGGTGAATTAACTCCCACACTTCACCAATTATGGTTTTCCGTCCTACGTAATAGGGGGCGAGCCTATTGCCGTCAAGCGGGCACCTACTCATGGGCTGTACTTATATTTATTATGAGTTGTGCTGAAATTTAATGTGAGTTTGCTTATTATAAGTAAGTCACTTATGGCATTCTTATAATTACTTTTGACTTTATAATAATACAGATTGTCCATGAGTACTTTGGCATTAGCTCATGAGTCCTATACAGACAAGTAAGCAAATAAACTCAATTTACAAAATCACAGTATTACAGAAGTTTTACTGAGTACCTTATCATCGAGGTACAGTCCAGCAGTTCATAAACTTAATGATAATATAATTCAAACACAATTAATTTTCCATTGGTTTTGAAGAGTTCCCAGCAGCGTTAACTTGAGAACTGAATTAAATTCCATGCATAAAATGGTGTGACGTCGATGGCGTTGTACACATTCATAAGTTGCAGTAACCGCCTTCCGTGAGGTGGGCCATGCGTTTCTCTGCCACATGAGAGGTGAATTAAAAATGTATAAAGAGAAATCAATTGAGAATTGCTTGCTTAAAATTACCATTATTCTGCCAGGAGCAGAAATTCTTTTGTGTTTGTTAACTCTTCGATTTTCAGCGTTATTTAGCTTCAATGAAGTGCAGATAATTGATCTCCTTATCGAGTATACAGTAAACGTGACCACCAATACAGTTGTAAATAGAAAATGGCTTACTGACGTCAAACAGGTCAAAATACTTATATTCGAAATACAAAAATAAAATCTACATACAAAGATAAAAGGATAGATAACAAGACAGAAGTCCAAGACTTGCCGGGTCAAAACAAATAATGTGGATTGTTAGTGAAATGGGTAAGCAAAGACTTGAAATCCCTAAACGGCTTTGCCCGTAAATCGGGAACAATCGGGGATATAAAAATAAGGGGAAATAACACAGATATAAGACATAAATACGCTGCGTGATGAGATTGATGAGTTTGGCCTCTGGCGAGTGCTAAGTAATTAGTGTACCACGCAAAAACTTCCTCCACTGAAATATAAATTGTTTTTTTCGGGGTAATCTATTTAATATCTGCTAATTATGTGTTCTTCTGAACATATAATTATTATATATCCCGTATATAAGTCATATACTTCACGTATAAGACTTATATATGGAGGTATGCTCTTTATTAATACTACGTTGCGAGGCTTAAACAAGTGATTCCGCTTACCGTATTTTAGATGTGCTTAGATTTTATTGAAGGCATTAGTATTACTATTTCCCGTGGACTTTGATCACGACTCGGAGCCCCGGGTTCAAGTACATCTCACTCTTCCTATTTCCTTTGGGTAACAGGACTTTAACAGGACCTAAAAATCCCGAGAAGAAATAAACCAAAGCTTGCACATTTATTCATTAATATTTTACATTGACACATTTTCAGTAAAATATTATTCGCTTATGTAGTTTTAAATTATGCAAAAGTAACAAATTTACTTTAAAAGCCAGACTTACTTTTGCATTAATAATAAAAAAGGAAACTTCGGTAGTCTCGGTTAGTTAATCGTTTATGTTTGTGTTCATTGTTGGAGGATTTGCGGTTACGAGTATTTTATACTTCCATCATTTACTGAGAAGAACTTTTTCATATTTGCGTCAACTTTATTGAGTTGTAATTCATTTTGGACAGTAACTTTTAGCTTGTAGTAATTGACTTCAGTAAGTGAATGTGTTATACTAGGTAAGATAGTATTTTTTTTCCTTATCGTGTTTTAGCTAGCAGTTAGTTCCATTCTACATGTTCTTCAATATTTCGCGGCTCACCAAGGAAACGGGGAGAGCTTGAGAAATCTAGGTCTCTAAAATTGAAGCTTTACTTACTAACTTAGTTACAAGTAAACTTTAAAGCTACTTACAAACTACAGATCTTATGTAAAAATAATTGTTATATTATTATATACACGTATTATTAATTGTAAATCAACAAGTAACCAATGTTTGTAATAAATGTGACAAAACACCATCGAATTAGTAAGACGTCATTTCGTACCCTTTATTGATTGAACCAGCACCCCGTTTAGGCAATTAAAATGGATGATTTGTTTATTGTTGTTATTAGATTTGTGAGGGACGTTTAAAATACCAACACAAAGAAATTAAGAAGTTTTGGAGTTGACGTTAAGCCGCAAGGTCGCTCGTGCGCTCGTGGGGCTGAATTAATTGCTAAGTTAACTACGACACTAACTTTAAGTACTGAATTTTGGTAAAATGTCATTGTTTACACTGTATTTATAGACGGAGGCTTGCTTCTGATGTTAATGTTATGGTTTTATGCAAGTTTACTTGTCAATACACTGATTTATTGCTTTGGTTTAGACAGTCAACTGACTTATTTTTGGAGGACCTTAATCCAAACGTCAATCACGGGTTGCATTCAAAGCTTATATGCATTTTAAAATACGTGGTCTGTTCTTTTCTCCTTTAATATAAAATTTAGTTTGTTTTTCATATGACCTACTGAGGCTTGCGGGCAAGGTTGCTTCGGAAGTTATTGTTGAGACATTATATTGTACATCAATTTCGCGATATTCAACAATCCATTATTATGCAAATTGATTTCTAAATACGACAAATAGAATACATAGAGATTAAAAAATAGCAATCCATTTGGTACAAGGTAAGAGCAACTGGTGGTTATGGCTCCAAAGAAAGGAATTTCCTCACATTAGGTATATGTCGTGTCGAGAAGAACTTCTATCTGTATTGCCCTTGACCCGGCTATTTAATGCGAGACTCTTTAGATGTTGCTCGAGGCTTTTGGCAATAAGCATAAGTCATAACGCTTTTACCATGACTACTCGTATATGTTTTAACCGATCTCTTTTCACATAATGTACTTTCAATATTCGAACACTCGCTATTATGTAGGACAAAATTTTCCTAGACAGTACTTCAAGATTTTTTAAATTAAAACTAAATATAATGACACTATGCTATAATATACATACTAAGGCACATAGATGGAAGCAGAGAAGTCAGTGTCGATTTTGCAGAAGATGCACCGATCAAATTGATCACGTTATGAATAAATTTTAGGTCAAGCTCTCGGAACTGAACAACCTGTATGAAAAGTTTTATAACCACTCTCAATATTTCCAAATATGGTTTATCTTGACTAGATACGAGTGCCGTCTGACTAACCTCTGACATTTTAAAAGAAAAAGAATATCACACAGGGTGGAAGATTGGCATGCCCCCTAAGGGAAGTACTAGAAATACTGGAGATAGTATAAGTTTAGATTTCAGGGATTTCCTTATATTTAATTTACCATGAATGTCAGAGAGATTTGATCCTTATGATTGCCACCCTGTAGAATGCGCTTAACTTGAATTTTACACGTCTGTCAGCAAGTATATCTGCTGGTGCAGGTGAGGTTGGTTTGGGAACTGACGAACTTCGTATCTTGATACACCTATCCCCTTAGACAAGTGGCAATTCGTGGCCAGCGTATCATGGAATAGAATGTTAAATATATGGGATTTGACGTATATGACAGTTGTCAATGAATGTCACTTACGTCAAATTCCATACATTTCTCATTAAATTTTACAATACGTTTGGCGTGAAAGGTCGTCCCTCGACACACATAAGTAGATGACGGGCTATTATCTCTGTTAATATGAAAAAATCATTTGCAAAAAAGTAACCTATGATCGCTGTAATGTTAATAAAACCCTGTTATTTGGTTACAGATGAAGAGATCTTCTCCGTGGCGAAGAATAGCGAGGATTTGAGGTGAGTTAGTAAATTAACGTAATCGATCATCCATCACATTCTGCGGGCGGGGGACGGCGCCGCGCCGTTAAGGCCCCGGACAAACTTAATCGACATTTAATGTGATATTTTTTCCATAAAATGTATAAAAATATAGTTAGTACTTAGAGGTAAAGTATGAGGTAGTTATTGAGCGACGTAAAATGTGTTATTATGGTAAGTATGTAAAATAGACATTAAGGAATGTTAATGATAAAGTTTTTATATAGGTAACTGTCTATGAGAACGCCCTGAAAGTTTTGTATGTCTTGTACTGCTCATCTGTCGAGACGTCAATAGTAAGAACAAGGAAATGAAATAGTACGTGATAATAATTATATTTTAGGAAAGATTAAACAATACTATCTAGCTAGGGGTTGCAGACTGTGGGTAAATTTACTTATATTTTTTCCTATATTGAAGCATATAGCCTAAATCTTAAAAAAATGATCAGATGCTTAATGCTCTTATTTTGAATATTGATTCATAAGAGCGTTTTCACATTATCCGATTCGATATGGGTGTCGGATGACAATAGCTGACAGCCAATAGCTGACAAGAAAGCGGTGTCCTCCGATATCGGATCGGCCTCCGACACCGATACCGGATCGAAATTACTTACTCGATCCGATATCGGTGAAATCACATTAAAGCAAAAGTTTTATATTTTTTTACAGTTGCTTTGTCAAGGAACGTGTGACGTCAAAGTGAAAAGGTAATTTAGATTTACCTCTCGGTAACATAGAATCAGCTAGTTAAACGTGAATAGAGCTAATGGAAGCAAAGCTATATGTGTGTGTGGGAAAGGAATAGGGTTGGGTCCTATTTTTTTATTATTGTCTTAAACTATACATTTGACAATAATGAACTTTTAAATGTTTTTTATGACAAATTCAATTTCTCGAGCCGCCCGAAAACGTTTGATACAAAAACGTGGTATATGTGACGTCACAGTGTACTGGCGCGTAATGCAAATGTATGGATTGCAAGAGAATATCACATTTATTTCAGTCCACGTTGCGTTTACACGTGTACAATGCATAATAAGATTAATTTGAAATTTAATGATGAATCTCATTATATTGACTTATTTTGAAAATTAAGAATAATGAACAGTTATAGTTTCAGTTTAGTTAGGTAATATCTTATGTAGATTACTTTCCATATTTTTTAGGATAAAACTAAGTCTGCAGGATCATAAATGATGAGACCTTTTCTGTTTTTTTTCTGAGTTACTAAAACTCTTCTTGGCGGGGCGCCTACAAACTGTGTATGAGTTTTACCAAAAACTTCGAAGCCCAAAGCCGAGGGAAGGCTTTGCATAGGTTTTCATTATGAGGTTATGAGGTCAGATGGCAGTCGCTTTAGTATAAGCCAAAGCAAGAGGAGAACCAGACCCGTTCTCAACTGGTTTGGGCTCCAAAATGTAAGCTTGAACATAATGTAAACATGATCAACGCTGTGATGATGATAATTATATCAATAATTTAACATTTAAAATAATTATCTACTTTAAATATGTTATTATTTTAAACATTCTATTGTAATAAACATTTTACACATAATAGTTGTATCAACTTACAGTAACTAATCGGATCTCAAAGTTTAATAAACTTAAACATAGGGAACAACCGAAATTCTGAAGTCATTAACAACGTTGATAGTTTGATATTGGCAAAATATTTACTTAAGCAGTATCTTCACGGTATCATAAACCTTAGAGTGTAGTGTCTAATAATGTGTTGGTACACCTTACATGTTGCATGTAGATAGCAGGTGGAGTGAGTAAGACAGTAAAATTATCTACTAGCTGGTGTTAACTAGGTGTTTTCCAACGTTGTGTAACGTAGTTACTCAAGTTCTGAGTGAAATCCATACTTCCATACTAATATTATAAATGCAAAAGTAACTCTGCCTGTCTGCCTGTCTGTCTGTCTGTCTGTCTGTCTGTATGTTGTGCTTTCACGTCTAAACCACTGAACAGATTTTGATGAATGAATGTTTGGTCACGATAAACAACATCCACGCGGGCGGAGCCGCGGGCAAAAGCTAGTTGATCATATTTGTTTGGTCATTGCCAATAGTGGCGTGAAAAAGTATCTGACGAAGTCATCAAGCAGAGCGCAACCATTATAACACTGTGGGTATTTGTAAAGGTGACCTTAACACTTTAGTAACCAACCGATTTCAGTGGGTAATAAAACCCTACTAGGTATATTTATGTCTCAATAAATTGCCGTGTAAGTAAATGTATTCGAAACATCAAACCTATTCCAACAATTTGTCAGATACGATTCACAAGTTGTTTATCGTGTTGGATGATCCGAATGGCGTAGCTGCTACGCCGTAGCTCCTACCTCTACGATGCTGTAGATTGCATGGTCCAATTTATGCAATGTGATAAATTTATGTATGTAGCGCGCTTGATACCGGTACAGATATAGATATCTACAGTAGTAATATATACTTGTTCCACCACCGGCCATCGACGAGAAACGAGTAATGCTAGCAGCATTAACGGCGTAGTGGGTAGCGATTGGCGAGTGTGTAGCGACAATAGTATTATCGCTGGACTTTAAACGAGTACGCGATGCACGATTATTTGCACCAAGCGCTCGGGGTAGCAGAGACGGTACATTCCTAAATGCCTGATCACTCAGAGAGTATGCCTACCCGCTCGGTGAGTGAGAGATATAATCGTAATACCCTTTACCTACAGTCTTTCTCGAAGGAAAACTGCATGTGCGAGAGATAGAGCACGTAGAGATGTCGTTTAAGTAGCGTTCAGGATTGCAAGGCGGAGTGTACGCGCGCATAATAGCGTAATTGTGGGAGAAAGAGATAGCAGGAACGTGCGCTCAGAGCTTCACTCTGAACTGTTGAGCGCGCGCAATCGCGTCTTTTGTTTCGCGTGGTCTATTTTTTTTTACAAAAGGACACGTCAATTTGACTTCATCTCGTCTGATAATAAGATAAAGGCAAAGTCTCGGAAAGAGGGTCATCATCGTAAACATGTACCATGTTAACAATGGTGGCACTAAGCTTGACGGCCTCTTCAGATGCCATTTCACGCCCCGCCTAAAGGACCCGGGACTGTAGGAAGAAGGATACACGTGAGCTGGTAGGGAGTTCCAGGTCTTAATGGTGCGGCATAGGTATTAAAACATTAATCTATACCTGCACTGCACTTTAAACTTCAAAATATATTCCCGCACGATTATACGTGCTAGAATTGAGTCACGCAATCTTGACGTTCAGGAAAGCATGATTGCGTGACTGTCTAAAGGCAGCTAATCGGCCGGATTTTATATCTACGTTTCTTGAGCGAGAAAATAGAAGATAGGTAGCTCGTTCTCTTGCTGATACTGGGACAAGTGTTCTGTTATCTTCTCATGTACCTTTGGTATTATTGTAATTGAAAACCGTATTATTTTGTATATAAGTAGGTTAAATATGTCGTATGTACGTACTTAATATACATAATCGTAGTACAACTAGACCAACGCGCTGTCGTTTTGCATACAGTAGGTCCCAGATGGCCTAAATTAGCATAATCTACGTTACATCCACTAAGATCTGTGTTACAGACTGTAACTGCTGTAAGTAGCTTTAGTATTTAAAAAAGTTTAATAGTAGAAAGCATATAGAGATCTTTGTTAAACACCGCTTTAAGTCTCAGTTTTTAAGTACAGTCAACGCCATAAGTTATTAACACTAAAATATTTTTACAAATCTTTCTTATAATGGAATGCATCTGTCTATAGTAAATGAAGTGTTATGATTCCCAGAAGACGAACTTAATTTACATATTCAATGTTTTTTTTTCACAATTTTATGTAAGGTTTAGGGGCCACAGTGTTCAATAAATTAGAATTTGTTAAGCTACTTTTGTAGTTGACTGTACATTGCTATCTAATGTTTTAGGCATTAATCTATCTATGTATGGAGAAAAAATGATAAAGTATTAAAAAAAATGATACGTACCCTAATTTTGTATGTATATATATTTGGGATCAGTATTTTCACTGACTGACCTCCGTCCCCCATGAGCGCGGGCCTGGGGGTGACGGGTGGAGCCGCCTGTCACCCCAGCAGAAGCAGGCCACTGCGGCGGCGCGCTGAATAGCGCGCCTCCCCATTCCGGGGGCAAGTTGGGGACACCGTTGTCCTCCCTCCTGAGGAGGGCCAGACCGTAAGGGATGGCCCTGGGTCAGCCGGAGTGCGAGGGATATGTCGATGACAACCTCACCTCCGGCCTAGCACCAAGACCCACAGTCGGCGTGCGGTTTTAGCCGGTTCGAGTCCGACATAACCTCCCCTTCCGGCTCCGGCAGGGGGGGGGGGGGGTATCCGAGGGGATTTCCTTACGAAAAAAAAAGGGATCAGTAATTTCAGAGTCTCGAAAAATAAATACCTTTACATCTTTTATAACTAATTTTTATTATTTTCTTGACCCGCCTTTCAACTTTTTTCGACCATCGCCATATTAAAGACCACTTTTATCTTCACCTCTCGTTTAATTGTTTTGTTATGGCTATTTGCTATATCCTCAAATGCAACCGGGATCAATGCTGACATAGTGATGGTGATATAGTTCATGACAACACTACAGGCGGCGACTATAGCGTAAAATTTTCGCTAGTAGTAATTCGTTACACAATATAGTGCAAGCTACATTGTACTTTATTGCATTGTACCGAGGGCCACTGTTATCTTATCACTGTATCTATAAATTTCAGTGCTTCAGTTATTTATAGTGTAATTTCTAAACCACTTGATAGACGATGGTGGACACACTCACTGCATGTATCTATGTATTTGCTTTGGTAACATATTCTAGCACATCCCAATCGAATATGCCAATCGTCTCTGTAAAGCCAATTTTTGCACTGGGTATAGTGTGTTTAGCTGATATTGGCGTACTTCGTGAGCTTGGGTGCAAACAGCATTTTATCAAAACTGAAAAGAAAGACGAGAAGAAATGTTATTAAAACTTTCAAAGAACAACAGCAATGAACAAATTGGAAGCGATCTGAGTATTATGAACTTGGCAGAAGGTATTCATCATCCACATAATGATATGAGAAGGTAAAATAGGCTAGGCTAAAATATATATTAGACTAGCTTTTGCCCGCGGCTCCGCCCGCGTGGATGTCGGTTATCGCGACCAATCATAGCCTATGTCCTTTCTCAAGGTCTAGTCTATCCTTATACCAAATTTCATCAAAATCGGTTCAGTGGTTTAGGCGTGAAAGCGTAACATAGAGACAGACAGACAGAGTTACTTTCGCATTTATAATATTAAGTATGGATGATATTAGAATACCACGAGTAGTCTAGTAGATGCCTGTGGCTTCTACTGCGCGGGAGGGAGTATGCTTGTGTGTGTGTGTGCGCGTGTGCGTGCATGTGTGTGTGTGCACGCGCGTGTGTGTGTGTGTAAATTATAATTTACGAATACAATAATACAAAAAAACTTTAATACAATGCCTGAATGCAAAAGATACCATATATATTATAGCTGATTCTAGATAGTTCAGTGTAATAGATACGTCTTAGAATATTATTATTATAATATCCATCAATCTCAAACTTTCCTATTTATGTATTATTAGGACGCACGATGTTCGCAATAAGTGTCAACACGCTAAAGGATGAAGTACTCGGCAGATTGCCACTCACGTTTTGTACCGGAGTGTTGGCAAGACATTAACGACTTTGTAATTATGAAAATAGCGATTTTGCTCGTCATGCAGGATTCTCAACTATGTACATATTTGTTTCACTACGACAACTAATTGAAAATTACAAGTAGGAAAATTACTGTTCCGCTAGAACAATGATACAAGTTGTTGTTTATTATAGTATGTAAGTACATTGTCGAGTTAGGGGAATATGGGACTTTGGTACAATATCAATTGGCTGGCTGTGATGTGGTTCTAACTTATTAATGAAACTAAATTCGTGTAATATTGTTATGTATCAGTATGTTGTAAGTAATATGCTGTAACTCGACAATGAGCTACGCTATACGTATAAGAATTAGTATTTAGCATGATATTCGAGTACTCTGAAATAATTTATACCCCTTTTTCTTTTTTTTCCATGTGGTAATCCCTCGGATACCTCCCACGCCGGAGCCGGAAGGGGAGGTCATGTCGGACTCAAACCGACTGAAACCGCATGCCAACTGAGGGTCGTAGTGCTAGGCTGGAGGTGAGGTTGTTTCCGACATATCCTTCGCATCCCGGCTGACCCAGGGCCATCCTTTACGGTCTGGCCCTCCTCGGGAGGGGGGGACAACGGTGATCCCGACTTACCCCCGCTGCCGTGGCCTGCTTCGGCTTGAGTGACAGGCGGTTCCACCTGTCACCCTCAGGCCTGCGCTCATAGGGGACGGAGGTTAGTCTGTGCCCTCCGACGCCCGAGTTGCCTGCGCGCGCGGGCGGTGCGATAATAATTTATACTCCAAATTACAAAGCAGCAATGGTCGCGGCGTGACTAGATGTGGTAGTTTCTTGACCTCGCGACCATGGCTGCTGAAAGGTAGCTGAAATGTCGGGCTAGTAATAAATAATATTAACTTAACATCTTATCACCTGATTGATGGCAATACACTCACCTTCTATTATGGATATCGGATTGTGAGCGTATAATACATCTGTCTCAATCCCTTTAGAGATATACACATCCCTCTTTTGCCGCACCATATTACTACTTCCAGTGGGGACGCCGTTTGACCCCTTCATCAGCCCTTCTATGTGGGGCCATTTCAATAATTTCGAGTGGGACCGTCACCGTCACTGGGAGCAAAAGCTTAACGTGTTCTCCGAGGCACGACCAGACAAATGCAAATACTCATATTCATGTGTACAAATATTTGCACTGAGCGAGGTTCAGATCCGCGCCTCCTGCGTAGCGGCCGAGTTTATTACCGCCACGCACCAGAGCCTGCCGCACCATAAAGAAATGGAATTGTATCCACTATGGTGAACTTCATTCTCGACCATATACGTAAATAAAACTATGTAGTAGGCAAGGGATAGGGTTATCTTGGAACCCAAAGATCTGATTATGCGTCCATCCAAACTTATCGTCACCATCAACCAATAGCTGCCATAGGAGTTCCCCACAAACCCACAAGATAAAACTCTGTTTTCATAGCCAAATTTCATCAAAATCGATTCAGTGATTTAGGCGTAAAAGCGTAACATACAGACAGACGGACAGAGTTACTTTCGCATTTATAATATTAAAGTATGGATGTATCCGTTTTGCCTATGATATCGGACCTGACACTGCTGTGTGGTCACCTATCAGCTGTCGGCTATCGACGTCCGAACCGATATCGTATCGGATAATGTGAATACGCCCTTACTTACCAAGATTGTAGAGCTATACAACCGGTACCGTACCTTGAGTTCTCCTACGACAGATCTGAACAGAGAAGGTTTCCTATAACTCTATGTTAGGATTTCCTTGAACTGTTATATGATTGCTGAAATTAATTTCGGTGCCAATTTGTAATGATGCCAATTAAGTAGACACATGTGACCCATTTCCACAGTATCGAAAAAGTTACTGCATAAATACAAAATGCTCTTACACATTTCGCCATTGAGTAAATTGGGTAGTTTCCTGCAGTTGAAATAAATTATTGAACTGAGCTTATAAAATAAAATAGCGGTCAAAATTAAGTACGTTCATAACTTATCGTAATGATTTATTTTTAATTATCCACTAGGCTTATTATGTAGTTACTAAAATAATATTGGTATATTTCAATGGGTTTCGATGGTGGACAACGATGTAGGTCGAATCCTGGCCAATACACTACCGACGTGAACCCATTCCCAGTATAATTTATCTTAGTTGGAGGAGTTAGGAGGAATATTAGTAATTTCGGTTCCCAATATTGTTATAAAAAAAAGTAGGTAAGTTAATTCGCATTGTAGACCCCTTATTTTATTTTTTATTTATTTACAGTAAGTACATATACATCTTATCGATTAGGTGGTTTTTTAATTTAATTACCTATTTTTTTTAATTAACTATTTTCTCTCCTTATGTCTACAGGCAAGCTATTTAATATGTAAGGAATTCTTTTATTTAAGGTCCTATCACCATACATATTATGAACCCTGGGGACTACAAATTTACCCGCTGACATTGCTCGTGTCTTGTATCTGTTGTCTAGATAACAGGTCCGCGCTGGATCATGCTCCCGACTGCCATGGTTGTTGGTAGCAAGTAGGTATTTATTACTAGATAATCGAGCAATGCTTACTTTAAGCCTACATAGCGATGCGTAGTCCTAGAATATCATTATTATTGTATTAATAGGAGCTATTTACACGGAATATTCAACATTGATGAATTAATTAATTAATACATTGTGGTAACCTAGTAACACATTTTTCAACAAAAAAATATATTAGGTAGAACCCTTTTCATGGATGATAAGTATTATATGGAATTAATTAATATCTGACAGTACATTTCAGCTTTTAATGAGGATATGGCTATGCGGCTGTTAAAATATCAGGCTGAGAGGTGAAGGATTATAAGACATCTTGTTTTTATGGGATAAAAGGCTTATACACGGGACGGGCACGCGCGTCTCTCCTGCTGTCAAAATTATTTTTCATATTGTTTGAAGAGGGAACCTATGACAGAATGAGAACAAAGGTAATAATATAGGTAGTGTCAGTGCCATCAGTTGAACTTTAACATATAATTTACAAGCGATGATATCGAAATAAATCAGCAAACTATTATTTATTTAGTTAAACTTCATGCAGTACACAGGCGGACTTAGGACTTAATGCCGTAAATATTTTCTACCAGTCAACTTATTAAATGTATAAGGAATTATAATGAACTAGCTTTTGCCCGCGGATCCGCCCGCGTGAATGTCGGTTATAGCGACCAAACATTGCCTATGTCCTTTGTCATGGTCTGATCTCCCCCTATACAAAAATAAAAAAGCTGTTCAGTGGTTTAGGCGTGAAAGCGTAACATACAGACAGACAGACAGAGTTACTTTCGCATTTTTAATATTAGTATGGATTACTAAACTAATCCTCATGGAGCATTTTTGTGATTTTCATTTTTATTAATAACTTTATAATCTGGTAGTTATTTTGACAGGTAAACCTTTTTATGTTAGACTTTTTTTTTCTTATAAATTAAGTACAAAGGTGGCAAGTCACGTGAGATTGCAGATACATCCTTCGCTTTTTTGATCCCGTTCCCACAGCCCATGGGAACCTATTCCTGTTTTGTTTTGTTATTGTAATCTACCCTATACCAAATCAATTCAGCCATATCCATTCAGCCGTTCGAGTATGATTGAATAACAAACATCTTTACAATTTTTTTTTTTATAATATAAGTAAGGGTCACTAAAAAAGGGACAATAAGCACGCAGCTAATAAAAACTGATTATATCATAATCATAATCATTTTGAAGGAAAAAAAGTTACGTTTTGAAACCTAATTTTTAAATCAGTAATATATATTACTAGCTTTTGTCCGCGTCTCCGCCCGCGTGGATGTCGGTAATCGCGGCCAAACATAGCCTATGTCCTTTCCCGTGGTCTAATCTACCCCTATACCAAATTTCATCAAAATCGGTTTAGTGGTTGAGGCGTGAAAACGTAACATACAGACAGACAGACAGACAGAGTTACTTTCGCATTTAGAATATTAGTATGGATTTCATCATCATCATAAAGTACATTTTTATATACATAACTTAATTGATCTTAGATAGGTATCTAGTATTAATTACATGCATTGCAAATTGTTGCTTATTCACCTGAACTAAGCTTATTATAAACTTGTATCTCAGGATCAGAACTTTTCTATCAAATAATCGGATCGTCTATCTCTTTATGATATCAGTCAACTAACATGCATTGACGCCATATATGTTTCTGGTTTCTTTCCTTGGTTCTTTCATCAACACAAATTATGTCATAATTTCCCCAGGGTTTTTATATGATAAAACGTCAACATATCCCACAGTTCGTTGAACAAGGACATTCTTATTTTTAGGTCCGTCTGTTCTGATATCAATTGAATTAATGTTGCTTTATTCATCTCTACAATACACAACGGGATAACGGTCCATCTTTTCGTCTTTGTTACTTTTTACACTGTTAGCTAAAGATTAAAATTAAGTAACCCTATGTCATAGATTAACGTAGGCTTTACTGTAATGTACTGTTATGAAAAAAAAAAACAAAAAAAGAAACAAAATCTCCACATATTTTTGGACATAAGTTTTCTTTACAGTCCATGTTTAATATTCCATTAATATTATTCTGAGTATTCTTAGGCCGTATACATCTGAAAAATAGAAAGGTCACGACACTGACTGCTGAAGGAAAAGAAACCGCAACGTCCGCTCCCGTGTAAATACAAAATACAATACATTATGTACAGAATGGAAGATCCCAATCAATCACGATAGAATTATTTTATGTTTTAGTTTTTTTTATTTATTAGTTTAATGTTTAGAACTAAGGTGATTGTTAACTTAAGGAAGAAAGACAATATCGATTGCGACTGTACAATGTATGATATGGAAGAAAAATATATCACAGTTTTTTCCACTCCATACATCCAAAGGCGGTAACTCAAACCATATAAATATTCGAAAGAGTTAGGTCGGTATCCATATTCACTTTATGAAGAGACGGCTCGGGAATTTTGGGTTAAACTGCCATCGCCCCACTTTCATCGCGCCGTCGTAGTTTTAACTTGATTAATTTACTATGCACCAGCAGATGTTTCAACTGGTTAGGTTACTTTTGCCACGATAGAATTTTATTGGAAATGAGTTTGAATATATGTATAACTAGCTTTTGCACGCGGCACCACCCGCGTGGATGTCGGTTATAGCGACCAAAGAGAGCCTACGTCCTTTCGCAAGAACTAATCTTCCTCTAAATCAAATTTCATCAAAATTGGTCCATTGGTTTAGACGTGAAAGCGTAACATACAGACAGACAGACAGAGATTAAAATCCTTTTCGACTAGCCAAGAATACTTTCGTAAAAGAAGTTTGGTTAATTTTGCAGTAACTGCACTTCTTGCTTCATCACGCACGGTACAATTAGACCACCTAACGAACATCCCGTAGACTTTTATAAAAATAAATCCTTCAAACAATCTTTGTCCTGACAATAACGAACATCCATACTAATATTATAAATGGGAAAGTAACTCTGTCTGTGTGCATGTTAAGCTTTCGCGCCACTAAACCACTGAATCGATTTTGTTGAAACTAGATTATGGGGTAGAGATATTAGAACTTGAGAAAGGATATAGCCTATGTTTGGTCGCGATAACCATAATCCATGCGGGTGGAGCCGCGGGCAACAGCTAATCAAAAATAATAAGTTCTTTTAGAAATATGCGCGTTAGCAAACAATCAGAACTGTGTTTTTAAACTGGTTTACATAGGTGTCAACTACGAGCGCCCTCTGTGGCGTAGCATTAGAGTTCCAATACACGCAGAAGGCGCGGGTTAGCTCAGTGCAAATGTTTCTATACATGGATTTGTATTTGTGTGATAATAAGAAATGTAATAGGCATGTTTATACGCACCCTAGATCCCATAGTACAACCTAGTTCACCTAATCTTACTTTAGGTTTAGATAGTGCTTTGTATTAAATATCATTATTTATGTAAAGGTCTTGTGTAAGTTGGAGGGTTCTAAGCTTTTGAGTTACACGAAACATAATTTAGTTAGTCATACTTTCAAAGATCCACTAGCTTGCTTTTAGCGTAGGTTTGCTGTCAGCATCAGTATTCTTTCTTCGTTCCTTAACTGATAAATTTGTCCGTCATCCGCCCGCCGGTTTGTATCAGCAACTCTCTCGAAATATTCCGTCTAAAATGTTCGTACGCACATACTCGTATATTGCGCCTAATAAGGTCACGAACTGGTGTGAAACGACTTTCTTTACGTCATGCTTTCCCAACGTTGATCGGGTAATATTTTGTATGAACATTTTTTTTTAAAATATACATAATAGTATCGTAATGCTAAAATGGTCTGTAATGAATTTGGTATAAAATCCATTATCATATGCTTCCGGTATCTAGACCTTGGTAGCATATAAAGCCTAAATTCCGGAGCCCAGGGTTCACTTCTTCATTTTTTTTTTCGTGTTAATTTTTTTTTTCATATTATGTTGACTTTTGTGGAAGTGACTCTCATTCTACCAATCAAATCGAGAGGAAGATCTGCACCAGAGGTTTGACTGTCAATCACAGGTTGCAGGTTAGGTAGGCTTGGCACTAAATATTTTATGCAATTCATATACCAATCACACTCACAGCCTTTGTGGCATGGCGATAGTGAACGCAGTGCAAATATTTGTATGTTTATCCGCATTCTAGATTCCATAACACAAGCTTGTTAACCTTACCATGGGTCTAGATAGCGTTGAGTAGAATGTTGTGGAATATTTATTTATTTATTTATGATACTACTAGCAGTTGCCCGCGGCTCCACCCGCGTGGATGTCACTTATCGCTAAATTAAGATGTAAGCTATCCTATCTTTCAAGTTCGATCTAACTGCACACGGTATGCAAATTTGATTAAAATCGGTTAAGTAGTTTAGGAGTCCATCGTGGACCAACAACGTGACACGTAATTTATATTTATTAAGATGTGTAAATATAAATCTCCTCTCAAAATCGTTCTTAAATCCTTGGATTTATTTATTATAGCTAATAGTAAAGATTTATTGTTTCAATTTGGAAAGACCTTAAGCAATAAAATAACTAACATTTATTACTACAAGTCGTAAAGATAAGTCCCACGCTACTATTTTTAGGGGTACGGCCTCTGAATTTATATAAATTATACACTCTGGCCTAATTTGAGTGAGTCGGGGTATTATTAAAGATAGTAAAACGTTTACAAAATTAAAGCTGAATAAAACTATCCCACGTTTAATAAGTAGTGTGGTTCCGTGGGCACCTATAGGCGGACTCATTTGGTTACATAAATGGAAATTAATTTTAACGTTTCACTAAAAGAGGTGTAATAAAAGGCGTTTACATTTTCCTTAGAGGCCTGAAAGGTCGAGGCAGCCTAGTCGTAAATAAATGGGACAGTTTTCCTTTAGGTACGTTCACTGGAGAGGTTTTATTCCGAATGTTGGAATGTTTTCGATATAACTTACTGTGAATTTGTCCAAAAACCCAATGTGGAGGCATTTGTAAGTGTAAAATCTTTCATGAGGAAATTCTGGATTACAAGAGCAATCCAATTGATTTTAAATTATTCACAGAGTTTTGTGGACTTACGGATGAAACAGTAAGGGGTGATGTGTATTAAAACGTTTGCCCTTTTTATTCGAAAGGTCAAACTTTTTGTTTGCCGAAGTCTTCAAATTATTTAGCGTGAACTTTTATACGATGGTAGTTGATAGAACTCTGTGTGTAAAGAGAAAGAAACTGCGGTAGCCTAGTGGTATGGGTAATGGACTGCTGAGACGAGGCCTCGGGTTCAATCCCAGGTTTACCATGGCACACACCAATGGCTTTTCGATGCTTTTCGAAGTTATGTGTGTATTTATCGCAGGTTTATAAGTGCCCGGTTAATGGCAATAGGCTCGCCACCTGTTACATTGGGACCTAAACCTAAAATGGCGAAATGTGGGTGCTAGCACCTCTGCCTACCCCTTCGGGGAATACAGGCGTGAGTTTATGTTATGTTAGAATTCTAACCACATATAAATCTAGTGCTGCGTCAGAGGGTAAATTCAGTTCGGCCTAAACGACTATCAAAGAATTAAAATACGCACTAGTGGGACTTAATTTTCACTAAGCTGTAAATAAATTCAGACAATATTATTTATCTAATAAAGAGAAGATTTGAATGAACCAATGATTACAGTAATCCATTCTCTTGTTACGTAAATTGAATTGAACGGGTAATAGAACAGAAATGAATAAAATACATTCCCATTTTTTTACCGAAGGAAAGAATATGGAGATGTGTGACGAAGTCATTATTTACTCCAAATATTTAATATTAAATGCCAAACTAATAATTATATAATACTAGCTTTTGCCCGCAGCTCCGCTCGCGTGGATGTCGGTTATCGCGACCAAACATAGCCTATGTCCTTTCTCATGGTCTAATCTACCCTATACCAAATTTCATCAAAATCTGTTCAATGGGTTTGGCGTGAAAGCGTAACATACAGACAGACAGACAGACAGAGTTACTTTCGCATTTATAATATTAGTATGGATATGGATAATAATATAATTTTAGTGCCGACTTAATTTAAAAATTGTTGCTCACACTTGTAACCATAATTCGATCAAAAACTGTACTACATGCACGACAATAAACAAAACTACACATCTTCAAAACTCTTAGGTACATTACGGATTGGAGGCTCATTAAAGCCGTGTACGAGTCTCTCTGCCAATCAATTATATCGTATGGAATCACTGCTTGGAGTGGTTTGAACAAAACTGACTGCATAAACATAGAGATAGCTCAAAGGCTAGTGCTAAAAGTTGCTCTCTTCAAGCCTCGTCTATTCCCCACAGATAATCTATACAAGGAGGCTAATGTACTGTCGGTTCGGAAGCTTTACATACTAGCAACTATTATGAAAAAACATAACTCACTTAATAGGCACATAATTAAAAACAAACCCAATTCAAGACGTCACTACGATGTCTGTGACTCATCTGCGGTAAAAACATCGTTTGCACAAAAATTCTTTCATTTTAGGGGCAGTAAATTGTACAATAAGGCAAATAAGCTTTTGTCTACTTACAATTTATCAAAAGTGGAATGTAAAAAAAGAGTAACTGAGTGGCTATTGGGATTAGATTACGAAGAAACAGAGGAACTTCTCATAATTTTATCCTAGATACATGATCTTTTTTGAGTAACAAACATACAAAGCACACACACACACACACACACGCACACACACACACACTCACACACACACACACACACACACACACACACACACATACACACACACACACACACACACACACACACATACACACACACACACACACACACACACACACACACACACACACACACACACCCGCACCCACACTCACACTCACTCACGCACTACACACACATGCATGCAATATATAGATATAATTCGAGTGTATGCTTGCTCCTTACTTTGAAATATGTATACTTGGGTTCTTAACTCTTAATTTAAGAGAACTGCTGATGCTCATAGTACAACTATTATATGACACGAATTTCGAGAGG
This sequence comes from Eilema sororculum, assembly GCA_914829495.1. Taxonomy (NCBI): domain Eukaryota; kingdom Metazoa; phylum Arthropoda; class Insecta; order Lepidoptera; family Erebidae; genus Eilema; species Eilema sororculum. The sequence goes on from OU618542.1 coordinate 11,934,405, forward strand.
GGGGGCCAGGAGCCCATAGCACAGGGAATCCTAGTTTGGGTTTCTGACTCCCACAAATCATAAGTTAAATAGGGCTGGACTTTGCTGATGGGAATGACTGGGTTTGGTTACGGCTGCCCTGGATCCTCGTGTTTTGCTCAATGAAACTCATCGGGCAGAGCATTCGGGGTCTGGTTACGCTTGGGCTGGACTCGGTTCTCGTAGTTGGCGAGATCCGCTCTTGTGTTGTTCTAGATGCTAAGAAATACTTATGTGAAATAACTTTAATGTAAACGTATGCATATGTTAAATTTATTGTGGGAGAAAATAAAAGGCATTATTATTATTATTATTATAATAATATTTTTTTAATATCTGTGAATTTATTAATAGTCCCCAGATGGCTATTTAAATGAGCGCGATGTATCGTCTGAACCCTTTTACCCCTTGTGACCCATATTATACTTACATATAGTAACAACCACGTGAAATGGAATAATCAAACATCGTGTAGGTATTATGTGCATGCAAGTAGTAAAACACGCGACCATTGCGTGTCTAAGTGACAGGTGAATAATGTATAGGGGGATCCTTCCTATGATTAGACGGACTTTGCCAGTTGCTTGGTCATTACTACGACGAAGTTGTTGATACTTCTTTTCAATCGACGACAAAATGAAAGTTAATTATGTTTATTGAGTAGGTAGCCATAATTTGCCATGAAATAAAATGCTGTAAGGCGAAACCGGTCACGTAAAAACTTAAATATAGTGGAAAAGTACAAAGTGTCTTACTCAATATGTGTAGCAGATTCCAACAAGTGCTATCAATCAACAGGATAAACAGTATCAAAGTATTTTTATCCGCATTTAAGATTCCATAACACTAGCTATTTAAGCTTGTCATAGGTCTAGATAGCGTTGTGTACAATGTTGTGGATAATTTATTATTATTTATTAGTGAGGTTGTTTTTTTTTTATACCACTTAGGTGGCAGACAAGCACACGGCCCACCTGATGGAAAGTGGTTACCGCGGCCTATGGACGTATGCAACACCAGGGGCGTTACACTCGCGCTGCCTACCCTGAAGAAACCTTCTAATGCCCCTCTTGAAGAACCTCATATTGTAGTTGCTTGGGAAAACCGTGGCAGGCAGGGTAGGGAAAATGTTAATGTAGTACCGAAGTTCCCGCGCGCGGGCGTGTCTGATAGCTCGTTCAGGAATCCACAACAAAATCAATCAAATTAACTCAACATTTTAGTGAATTTTTCCACTCGCGGTATCGCTAATAGAATATTGTCGGGAGACATAAACAAAAAATGCGATTGGTTAGGTATAGTATCTCTTAGCTATAATATAAATTAATAAAACCCCCGACATTCCCCATCCCCACTTTAACCCCTATCCTAACTTTTAAACGACTCAACCAATTTCCATCAAACATATTTTTTTTTATAAAGGACACGTCAATTTGACTTCACCTCGCCTGATGTTAAGCTAAAGGCAAAGTCTTGGGAAGAGGGTCACCATCGTAAACATTTACCATGTTAACAGTGGTGGCACTCAGCTTGACGGCCTCATTAGATGCCTTTTCACGCCCCGCTTAAAGGACCCGGGACTGGAGGAAGAAGGAAACACGTGAGCTGGCAGGAAGTTCCAGGTCTTAGTGGTGCGGCATAGAAATGAATCACTGAAACGCTTGGTTCTAGTAAATGGATGGCATCTTAGCCCTGCACGTGTCGTCATGTGAAGGAAAGGGGACATCTAAGAACACTCGCACATAAGTCACTTTTAAACAAAAAAAAAACTAAATTGTAATCGCTTCATCTGTTCGGGAGCTATGATGCCACAGACAGACAGAAATATAGACAGACAGTCAAACTCATAACAACCCTCTCTATGCGACGGGAGTTACAAAATAGAAGTACATTATGGAACAAATAAACGATACAACGTGTATTATTTTAACATAAGTAGACGGAGTCAATATTATAAGAGGTATTATTTAAGTACATAATGACGTTGTTAAATTTAAGTGGTTCTCCCTCAAATATTTACTCGCGAGCTATTTGCCGAGCTCATATTTTTACTTTCACATGTCCCTGAAGGGATAGGCGTAGGTATTATACGATCTCATTTAGCTAACTATACTTTTGTATAATCAGCTTGGGAAAGATGTGACGCTGACTGTAATACCTATTACCATCAATTGGGTATCTTGGGATTAAAAGATGATAATATTGAATATGAAAGGGGCAAGAACAGATGTCGCTTTTATGGAAGAATTTCAGGTATAAAGCAATAAGTTGAGTAGCCAGTCATATCTTATACGTCACGGCCTGTACTTTGATCGGACTGTTGCCGGGTAGGCTCTACAGCTAGCCTTCTGCACCTTCTATACAGAATGTGTTAAGCGTGTGTAATTCCGTGCAGAAATCCCCCAGTGGGGAATGACCGGGTGGAAAGTAAGGTATTCCCTCGCACCCCGCTTGAACCTGAGCTTTCCTCGGCGCCACTATAGCTCCCTGATATAGAAACTATTGCACTCCAACTCGCACTGGAAAGGGTCACCATCTCGCCTCTGATAGGTTGACAATCGAAACACATTTTCGATCAAACACCCCAATTCTTTATTCGTATCCATATATAACGGTAACTGTATCTACAAATTATATAATATAATATATGCTACGAAATAAGTAATTTCGGTTTAAAAAAGTAGTGTAGAAAACTAGGAAACTTGATAAAGAGGTAGACGTGAAAAATATTATACAGGATGCTGATAACCCGTAACTTATTTGCATCCGTGATAACCAATATCCACGCGGGCGTATTCATATGTAGCAGCAACTAAGCTATAAAAGCGTAAACTTAACCACTGGCCATATATAACGTTTACACCCTGTACATGCCGGTGCAACGTAACTTCCAACTACCCACAGATTTGTAGCGGTGTAATTAGGATCGTTATTCGTACTGCAATTTAGAACTATGCCAACCAATGCACGAATTGCGACGGACAGTCACATGAACGCATTGTCACTATTAATTATGGGCTCCTGGTATATATTACGGTATTTAGAAACGGGCATTGTACTTACAATAGGAGCGACGATATAATAGAATTTTCCATTTGAATATTAAGCTGTTCAAAGGGAAGTTATGGCTGAAATTATTTATTATTATCTGCACTTCTAGAGCTACGATTTATCAAGGGTCATTTCAAGTAGACATCATGTCTAACTTCAGTGAACAGTTGAAGTTATCTAACGAATCAGTGGAAACCTCGACTGGTCTTTAACTACCTATCTGATTTATGCCATTCTAGTTTCTTTAAAAACTGATTATATTACTCTCTTGCTACGTACGGTACAGTACGGCTAAGTCTCCAAATGGTAGAACCAGTACGTGAATAACTTCTTTTTTTACTTCACTTTCAATTTTATAATTAGAGAAATGTCTTAGAAACCTTAAATTCCTATAATTTACCGTTACCTGAACATTATACTAATCATTCATGTGTACAATACTATACCTATACATTTACTTAATTATATTTCAGGGTAAAATGAGCATTCATAACAGGTGGGCTAGTATTGTGGTTGGATACTAAAAGGCAATTTGGGTCTATTATTGAAGAAAACAAAAGAGGTATAAGTAACCATTATTTTCAATTATAGTTGGAATTGTAGTCCGCAGATTTTCAATGGTCTTATAATGGCCCTTGCTACTTATGTCATAAACTTCTTAAATTTATTTAGGAAAATCTTATCACCCTTCGATTCTATTCGATATAATCTATTCACCAAAGCAATTATTTCGATCATTTTATGTTTGACATCAGGTTTGATGAAGCTTGAAAATCTTAATATATATAAATCTCGTGTCACAATGTTTGTCCTCAATGGACTCCTAAACCACTTAACCGATTATAATAAAATTCGCACACCATGTGCAGTTCGATCCAACTTGAGAGATAGGATAGTTTAAATCTTAATTTAGCGATAAGTGACATCCACGCGGGCGGAGCCGCGGGCGACAGCTAGTAATATTATAAATAGATGTTGTTATTTATTACACATATCCAGACAATGGTCACCACTTACGAGTTTCACTACCTATCTGGAAGTGGAAAGACCAAGCATCTAAACAAATTCAAAGAATATATCCATACAAGGACTCGGTAGATGAAACAGTGACATAACATATTTTATCCGAAACTAATCAGAACTTATCAGTTGAAGACGCATACGTAATAATTAGAGCGAGGTGAGGTGGAACGTTTTCAGATTTTATACTAAATAGACGGGATCTTAGACAATATACAAGATCTGATCACTTTTCAATTTTAAACTAAGTAACTAGATACTCGTTAAAGTTTATAAGTTATATCGAGTTTAACAAAAATGAACTTAGCTATGCTAAATTTTATGCTTCGTAACTCTTATTCAGTAAACACGGTAAGTTGAATGTTGTGCTTAGGAATTCCAGTAGGGTGGAGTAACAACGTGGGTATTTATGTGCTCCAACTGATATCAGCATTTGCATAACAACCGCAAAACTGTGAAGTAATATTTGGCACGAGAGTTCTATATATAAGGTTACAGTGAGCGTAAAATCGACCTAGATCTTCGTTTGATAAGTGTCAGGGCAAATGTTCACATCGAATTCCTTTATCATTTTGTAAACCAAATACCATTGTAACTATAATGTACCGTATTTCGTGCGAATAAATTATCATTCATTCATTCATTCATTCAGCTAGTACACATTATATTTTTAGCACCTAAGAAGTAATATAAAAAATAATTCAATACGAGAAACTAAATATTGCATCGTTTACTTTACATTACTAGTGAATAGTTAAAGTTCATAAAATACAGGGCAGGGAACCCATTTTTTTCGTTTTTGGTCAAGTTATACCTAACATAAAATTTATGGCCAGCTACAAAATGTAGCTAAGTTACTATGTAATAAAATATATTTTCGTTGACGCTCACATTCAATGTGAAATAAGTAACATTTTGCAAGCATTTTATGTATGCACACATACCTACAAGTATGAAAGTGTACACTTCGTTGAGTACGTAAGTACAATTTCTTTAAAAGAATTGTACTAAATGGTAAATTTCGTTTATTTGCAGGGCAGTGCCGATTCAGGGGATGACGCTGGGCAGTGAAGACGAACGGCGCGGCGCAGGCTGAGCTGCCGCAGGGCATGTGGGTGCTGCTTATGCTGGCGCTGGCGGCGGCCGCCTCCGCCGACTGTCCACGACACTGCGAATGCAAGTGGCGCAGCGGGAAGGAGTCCGCCCTCTGTGCTCGTGCTGGCCTTACCTCCGTCCCGCCGCGCCTCGACCCTACAACACAGCTACTCGACTTATCTGAAAACCGTCTATCTACAATCCGTGATGATGCCTTCGCCGCTACTGGTCTTCTCAATCTTCAACGCCTCTATCTACCCTCATGCAATATCAGAGCTATACGACAGTATGCTTTTCGTGCACTCGTGAATCTCGTCGAACTAGATCTCTCTAGAAATCGCCTCGAAACAGTACCATCACATTCATTTGATTCAATCCCAGAGCTTAGAGAACTGCGACTCGGCGGTAATCCCATTTCAAAAGTTGGGGATGAATCCTTTATAGCACTACCCCATCTAGTGAGACTTACACTGAGTGCTTGCAAAATAGCTGAAATAGAACCACGAGGATTTGCAGGACTAGAGTCTTCATTGGAGTATTTGGAGCTTAGTAAAAATAGATTGCAAGTACTACATGTGGCGGTTCTAGCATCACTACGATCTTTGAAAGGTTTAGAGCTGGCAAGTAATCCTTGGGAGTGTACTTGTGCAATGAGACCGTTACGAGATTGGATGATAAGAAAAAACGTACCAGCAACGGTCGTACCCGATTGTGCACTGCCACCTCGCCTTATGTCTCAATCATGGGATCGGTTAGATCTAGAAGATTTTGCTTGTCGCCCAGAAGTGAGTACAACATCAGAACAGTTTAAAGGTCAAGAGGGCGATGAGGTAACCTTAGTCTGTCGAGTGAATGGAGTTCCTGCGCCGAGGGTGCGATGGGTTCGCGCAGGGCGCTTACTCGCCAACACCACTACAAATAATGTCAATTCTGGTAGAGCTTTCATGTTACGTAGCGAAGGACAGACAAGTAATTTAACCATAAAGTCAGCAGACTTACAAGATGCAGGCTCTTATACGTGTAACGCTGAGAACCGTGCTGGAAAAGCAGAAGTTGTGTTAAGTTTAGCCATAGAAAAGAAACCAGAAAACAAAAGCTTTGGAGGTCGTGCCCTAATGGCGGGTATGGCTGTGTCCGCAGTGATAGTGTTAAGTTCTTGTTTAATAGGATTGTGTGTATACGAAACTCGTAAAAAAAGACAATTAGATAGATGGAACGAACAGATAGTGACGTCGAATCATCGTGATGATAGTTATGAAAAAATAGAAGCTAATTTTAAAAACAATCCTGAAGTACCGCGAGTGATATCTTCAGACAGTGCTCGGAAAAGAGGTGACTATAGAAATGTACCATCGCACGACCCAGAAGACGAATTTGAAGGGTATATCAGAGGAGAAATGAGAGAGGAAAGAGAATGTTCGGTAACGCCACCTCAAGAAGCAGGCTGGAGAAGGGCTGATTTCGAAGCGTCAAACGCGAGAGGCAACCCACCTGAACGAGATTTACACATACCGCGGTTTAGCAACTATAATTTACGGTAATATATGCTTTGATTATCATTACTAACTAGGTTAATTTACATATTAATTTCATTACCAAAATAGATTTATTTACCTTCAAATTCTAATCAGTAATCATACTCTTATATCTGTAGTGTGGGTTGTACATTTTAGATATTTGGGGCGGGCTTCACGCAATTTACCCTGGCTAACAGAAACGGTAACGTCCCTCTCCTAAGGTTGAGAAGACGCTGTTGCTTACGATTTGGAGGCTTCCCAGGGGGCAGCCGGGGTGCGAGGGATATGTCGATGACAACCTCACCTCCGGCCTAGCACCACGACCCACAGTCGGCGTGCGGTTTTAGTCGATTAGCAGAGGGCATAGTAGAGAACAATCAAGGGCTAGTTTTCTAAGCGCAAGCCTGAGAGTCCCAGGTATACGCGCACCATATATCTCAAAACCGTCGATAGCTCAGGGTCAACCGGGGTGCAAGAGAAATACCTTAGTGTGTAACTGTACAACTCAATAATTGATACCCGAGACGGTGTAGTCGGTCCGAGTTCAACATAAACCGCCTCCACTGGTCTGCGGGAATGGTGGCCACAAGATGTATCAACTCTCCGGCTTTTTGTCTGCGATATCACAGAGATAAAAAGTGCCACAGATGCGTTAGTATTTCCATTAAACTCAGATAGCATACGTGAGAGAAATTCGCTATCACATAGATATGTGATCTGATCCATTTGGTCATCAAACGTTTTATATGTCCGGTTTTTATGTCTGGAAAGGTTTATGTTAAGCCAAGTGGCTAAATCGCAACTGATTGCGCACCTACTACGAATTAACGTGGGTCGTGAAGCGAGGCTGTGATGAAAATCTCTCCGAACTTAGAGAGTACAAGAGAAAATTAGTTCAGTAATTATTGTGTAATCCCTTGGTTTAATGTCTCAGACGGCGGTCTTGGTGCAATCGTTGATGAAAAAGCTTTTTTTAGTAAACTCTACGCTCTTTGTTATTATGGACTATATCCATTTGCTCATGGTATTTGGATTATTGTATTTTGTTTTGTATGTTACGATACAAATATATATTCTATCATATATTGAATCATCAGTGTTAACTTGGCATGTTTACCGAGACCGTTACTGCAATTGAGAATTTCTTTATTAGAAAAATTTAACAGTAAAATGCTGGTACTTTCATCTGTAGTGTAGCGGTATAGCATTCCGTTAATTGCAAATACTTCTCTATATTCATGAATATGTTTATTTGCAATGGTTTGCTTGTTGTTTTGAATACCTAATATTATCTCATCATCCTCATAAATTTTACTATGTGTGTATTAACAAAAAATGCATCTACGTATGTGCATCACTACCTAACCCTTCTATAAGAGTCAAGTAAAGTCGTAAAGTTTCATTTTATCTAAACGTTTAAATGGAGTTCATCGAATGATCGTCTGGAGTGAGATGGATTAAGCACTCGTACCAATCACTTTTCCATGCGTCGATAATTTCAATTAGTGATTCCTTTGTCTCACCGTCGAGTGCTTATAGCGTGTAACGAGTTGAGATTTTCTGTGATTACAATCATTAAATAGAGAGAATAATTCATCAATATGACCCAACTGATGGTAGGCATTAATCGGAACTAATTAATCAGACGGTAATCGTTCCCGGAATACCGGAAACCCTATATCCTAATATTATAGTAAAAAGCAGACGCCACAGGCTCCAAAGTGCAAACTTTAATGCAACCGAAAAATTGCTGTGAATATGACGGCTACTGTTTGACCTCCTAACTCCGAGAGGATAACCTGCATCAGAGCCTCGTTCATTGTTTAGTAGGTACAACGACAAGCAGGTGGTCTTAGTCACGTATATTCACGTATATTCTTTTTTGTTTCAGATCCGATACTGCCTCTGACTCGGTACAAAGTTCTAATTCTACAGGCATAATGAGTGCTCACGTTGAAATCCTATCCGAGAATAGTCGATACAATAATAATAGCCGCGCTTGTCCACGGACTCGACCGCGTGAGCGGTTAGACAATGACTTGTCTGGTAGTGACAGCGAGAAAAATTATCCAGACCTCATTGAAATGAGCGCTCTGGGTACCTCTTCCTACTTACGGAGTGAAATGAAACATGACCCCTACTATTTTTACACAATACCACGAAAAAAAGATGGAGATAGTCGAAGCCCGCTACTCAATAGCCGTAGGAATAGTTCCGGTGCAGATTCAGTCAGTTTCCTCGATAGATCATATGAAAAAAGCCGACAGAGATCTGGCAGAAGGTCAAATAGTTTTCTAGATCTTTCTACAGGAGGAAATAGAATACGTCGGAATCCAAGTTTACCGGCGTCTCCATCAAGAGAACAACCTACCGTACCTTCTGCAACGCCACTTCTAGATCTATCGGGTCTTAGAGATTACTCTCGTACTGGGCAACCTCTAGAGGATTTTGATTTTCGAGCATCACAACTTGAGAAATTTCTCGAAGAATATAGAACTTTAAGAGAACAGCTTTCAAGAATGAAGGAAACCCGAGAGAATTTACAACGGAATCGAGCCATAGAGAACGATGAACTTCGGTCCATGTTGAAACCAAAGCCAAGTATAGCTGTTACTGAGACCTCGTCTTCGGTGGCTTTAGCAGATGCTGCATCTCCTTTGGCTTTAAGTCCTTCGGAGTATAATAAGCCATCACAGCCAAGGCCAGAGTGGCTAACGTCATTACTTTATCGTAACTAAGTAGACTTCTTGTAAATAGTAGTATGTCTGACTTTTAGACAAATATGTGATTTGGATTGGACAACTTTCGTATTATGTTGTACAATACTGAGTTGTCTGTAGAGTTTTAAGAATTTGTAAATAAATACGTTCATATTTGAACTGACGTCGATAATAAGTTATTTAAATAATTGTTTGTAAGAAAGTGACAACATGAAAGCATAATTTAAAGTTGGAATAAATAATTTTCAATTGTCTAAAATTGTTTTATTTATTTGTTTTCTGTATATTTTAGGTATTAACTCTCCGAAGGAATTGAGTGACCTTGAACCACCCGTCTTTTCGTTGGCTCACCATTGATAATAAGAGACTACCATCTACTTGTAATAGGGACATATGGAGGCACCGAACGCTTATGATGATAGCTACATCAATTTCGATAGATTAGTCTACAGCTGTAACACTTAAAAAGGAGAGAGATTACTGCTCATTTTTCCAACATAATAATCGAATATATCCCATCGACATTATATAGAGCCTCAAAAAACTTTAGAATGACGTTCAAGAAACCATCGGAACTCTATAAACATCTAAGAGTAACCAAAATGCACGTCTTAGCGAAATCAAAAGACGAAATCGTGCAAGCTCTTCCAAAAGACCACAGTACTTCAGAGCTAGAGTCACGCCTCCAATTCCATAAAAACTCATGATAGGCTTGCAGACTGGTAGGGTAGGTTTAGGTATTACTAAGAGGCAGTCAGACAAAGACATAACAAAGTCTTTTCTTCAAGTAGATGAAAATAATACCTACAAAGTGCACCCAATGAACCTAGAAATACAAAACGAATGGTTAACACCAGGTGAATTTTGTATTCCCATAGCCTTAAAATGGCGTATCTTAATATACGACTGGTCACCGGCTCTCTTTAAATTCTATCTCAATGCATTCCAGTTGACCCTCCCCGACCAAAGCAATCTTGTCAGATGGGGAAAAGCCACAGATAAAACTTGTAACTCATGTGGTGAAGCAATTGGTACTGCTAGGCACCTACAGTAGGTGCCTAGACCGGGGTCATTACTCGCGCCGACATGATAAGGTATTAGAAATCATACGTGAGGCGGTAAGTTTGGCGGTAGCTAGAGCGAAAAAGGGTTTAACTACAAACCAAAGAAATGACGTCGCGTTTGTAAAGGAAGGCTGCTCAAAAAAGACAAATCAAAAGCCGTACTCAATTTTGATAGCAGCCGCTGATTGGACATTACTCGCAGATTCGTATGAGAAACACTATAAAATACCGGAGATGTTTGTGCCTCGTCATACAGACCCGATATATTTATATTCTCGAAACAGCAAAAGCGTGCAGTACTAGTAGAACTCACAGTACCGTGGGAAACTAACATACCTAAAGACAACGCTATAAAAATAAACAAATACTTTGACTTGACCAACGAGTTAACCAAAAATGGCTATGTGGTTAAACTCTACGCCGTAGAAGTAAGAGCAAGGGGAATTCTAGCTAAATCCCTGTATAACTTATTTAAAGACCTCGGATTGCCAAGAGCTTCAGTAAGCTCTTTACTCAACGAAAATCTAAAACGGCGTTGATAGGATCTTATCAAATTTGGATAGGTAGAGGAGGGAACACGACTGACGGTGGAGGTGAGCGCTGATGCATCACAAGGTGGCCACCCTAAACCTACACCTGGGTCGCAAATCCCAAGCGCCGTCACAGTGTTCCTCTCTGTACCACGCCATGGACCCGGCGACCGCACGGTGAATCCATGGAATGCTGAGAACCGGATCTCCTCTGTATAAGTAAATTTGTAATTAAATATGAATTGAAATATTTTGTTGCATACAATAACTATTCTCTTTAGTTCTTAGGTTTTGAAATTATTTTAATAGTTTTAACTGAATAAATTCATAAATAAAAAAGTATGCACGATTTGATTATAACTATGTACTTAAACGATTACGAGATGACGAAACTGAAATGTCAACAATATAGCACATCCTTCTGAAGAATATTCCATTTTCCTTGTCATGGGAACTTTCCATACATATAACTTATATAATATTATACTATATGAACTTAAGTTTTCTTCATAGGTAATATTACTTTGGAAAATTATTTTCCGAACAGATATTTCGCCTCCACAACTTAACATTAATAAATCTGGACTATATTTCCACAATAACAAACTTACTTTACTTATGACTATATCAGATAACGTGTTTTATGTTAATTGAAACCTCATACGAAGTAAGTAGAAAGTATAAAGATGTCAATACCTACCAAAGAGTAAATAAAAGAAAATTTACTTTTTCTCCTTACGTGAGTAGGGAAGCGGTTACCACATCTTGAAGATAATCTTTCCATATTTTAGATATTTTAGAACAAGTTATACAACTCAACATGATTCTTTACAGCGTTTGTTTTTTCTACATTGGAATGGTTATGACATGTTATTTTTACTCACTCATTTAAAAAAATTACTATTATGTCAACGGGAATGAACGCGATTATGGTACTTGGTCTATTGAATGCGGTGGTCTTTGTTATTTCTCTATTTAACTTATCTTGGTTATATAGATAGCAACTGCTTCATCCTCCTACGTCTGACAGAAAAAAACTCCGTCAGAGCCTGGCCCGTTGATCGGTAGGTGAACCAGCTGGTTGGTGAGGTCAGCTTTAGCTCTGTAGATGTTAATGGGGCTTATAACCATATCTTTGGTATTCATAATACTGATTGACTCAGTAGTGTATGTTATTCATCGTCGAATCAGGCAGGTAGCAGATTCACACATCCAAAACAAATTAAAGGTCTGTAATGCTCAAGTGAGACTTGAACTCACGACTTTTCCCTTACAGGGGAAAGCTCTTTCAACTGAGCTATTGAGCCACACCTGAACTTTTCAAATTTCGCTCCTCTATATATCAATAGCTCAGTTGGAAGAGCATTCCCTCTGTAAGGGAAGGGTCGTGAGTTTAAATCTCACTTGAGCATTTCATTTTTTCCGATGTTTTTCAAACTTAAAAGTTAGCAAAATAAATGCTATAAAAATATTCAAATAAAGGTATATATTTATTTATGCTACGATAGTGTCAATATTGGCTGGCTAATAAGCTTCTGTTGCGTGGCGGTTCGATATCGTAGATTCGTTCGATATCACCTTTGGGTTGTGGAGGTCAGGTGGCAATTGCTTCACAGAAAATATCGAAGTTCAGTCAAATCCACAGTTAGATTGGTAAACCGGATCCCAGACACCGAGATGAAAGCTCCGGATACGACTGGGATTAACGCTAAGATGAAGAGAGTTTCAACATTACAGATGTAACTAAAGTTGAGAAATAGCAAAGCTAACAATTGCTTCATGTTAGTGAAATCGAGGAAACTACTCTAAAAACTTCCAAAGTTATTACAAAAAGTTGTAGCAACAGCCGTTGTGCTCGTTAGCTTGTGTACATCGGCTGACATCGGCACACGTATGTCACCTGCATGTTCTGACTAGCTGTATAGCTGAAACTAGTTATTGATTTATGTTGAATTTACTTAGGTATTCAAAATCATATCTATATTTTGAGTTATATAATTAAAAACAACTTTCTTTTTTCAAATATTATAAAATTTTTATTAAGTTAAATTATTATAGTTATCATAAGTCATGCACCAAATTTTGTATTTTTAACTAAAACAACTTTTTGATATATGTTTAGTGTATTTATTAATGTAATGAAAATCCACTAAATACAATATTGTTAGAGGTTCGTCGAGATATTATTAAAAAAAAAAAGGTAGGTAGACACACAAACGCGTCTTTTACATTTATTTATTTTGATTACACTTATTACAACCATCAACAAGGAATACAATCAACACAATTAGCACTTCAATTACAATAATTAGCAATTAGTGATAAATTAACAAAGTCTCACGACATGGATTGTATCGAATGTCTCAGGAGCTCCGCACGGCGCGACGACTGACAAGCAAAAGGGCTCGTGGGTAGCTCGCGCTCGTTTATATACCCTTCTGGAAGCTTAGGAGTCTACACGGCCTCTCTTGAACCTGCGTCGTCCACGACTGCATCTGATATGTCTGGTAAAGCTTGGGGGCCTGGTGTGACAAGGTCATTTTCGGCTGAATGCAGTTGCTGCTGGATGGATTCCGGGTTTGAGTCCGCTGGCCCCGGTACCGGTTCGCTGGTAGGGGTCGTGGTGTCCATCATCAGATCGGCTTCGTAAGTTTCAGAAAAGGGCACACTGTTACTAAATGTCAATGTGTTCATCAATTTTTATGGCCCACATACATTCAGTCTAGCATACGTTAGCTAATAAGGTTCACGAATTCATCATCATATTCGTCAACACAAGTAATCATTCATCATCTATTTACTGTGTAGGGTAAACATCCCGCAGTCTGTTTTCCGATAGGAACGTCCCGCAGTCCGTCCTCTACACATATCTAGCACCCCGCAGTTTGCTATCAAGGAACGTCCCGCAGTCCGTCCTTACACCACTATGGCATCCCGCAGTCTGCCATACATACTTAGGATGCCTGTAAGCATTCCTAGGTACACTCAGACATCCCGCAGTCTGTCTGACATAGAACACACGCAGTTTGTTTCGCCACTCACAATTAGTCATAGACTTTGTGATGTGCTGGTGTTACAATTATACTCACGCTCAAAGAATGCAGCGCAGGTGTCGGGGCACCATTTTCCTTTCCATGGCACCATAAACTGTGCCGCAGCCTGCGTGGTCTTTCCGTAGGAGCCGCTCAGCAGCTTCAGCTCGTAGCGACCGCTTGGCAGCACTCGTACAACTTTGTAAGGGCCTCGCAAACCGGGGTCCAGCTTACCCGTAGCCTGTGAAAACTTAATAACGAATACGACCAGGTGGCTTCTCTATGGTTGGCTACAATGCGGATCATGTTGAGTACAGTTCGCGCGTACCGCTCGACCTGTCCGTTCGCATGATGCATTTCCGGCGCAATGTACTGAATGTCCGCGCCAATTTCTTTGACAAATTTTACAAATCTAGCCGACTCAAACATACGACCCTTATCAGTGACAATCAAATTTGGAGCGCCTATAAATAGCGTAGAGCAATGTATATTTTGTAAAAGCATCTACCAACAAGAGAACGAACTTATAGCCATTCGACTCAAGAAGAGGACCAAGCGCGTCTAAATGTATTACGTGGAAGGGGATATCAGGTTTTTGCCATGAAGTTATATTTTGCAAGGGAGCTCTAGGAATTCGTTTCTTGGAAATACATATCAAGCAGTGATCAATGTATTTCTTGACAAACTGTCTAAGTCCCGGAAACCAGAAGTGTTTCAGGATAAGGTCAAGAGTTTTGTCATATCCGATATGGTCGTGTTCGTCATGGAAAACGCGAAGTAAGCTGAGCCTGTGACCTCTTTTTTTTTTTTTTTTTTTTTCCGTGCGGAAGTCCCCTCGGATACGCCGGAGCCGGAAGGGGAGGTTATGTCGGACTCGAACCGACTAAAACCGCACGCCGACTGTGGGTCTTGGTGCTAGGCCGGAGGTGAGGTTGTCATAGACATATCCCTCGCACCCCGGCTGACCCAGGGCCATCTCTTACGGTCTGGCCCTCCTCAGGAGGGGGGACAACGGTGTCCCCAACTCGCCCCCGGAATGGGGGGGGCGCGCTATCTAGCGTGCCGCCGCCGTGGCCTGCTTCTGCTGGGGTGACAGGCGGCTCCACCCGTCACCCCCAGGCCCGCGCTCATGGGGGACGGAGGTCAGTCAGTGCCCTCCGACGCCCGAGTTGCCTGCGCGCGCGGGCGGCGCGATCTGCGAGTCTTTCTCGCTCGCGCCGCCTCTCCCGCTCCGCCGTCTCCTTCACGACCATTACCTGCTCGAGCCTGTGACCTCTAGAGATGTAGCATAATAACTTGGACTCTTCACCTATTGGCGTGTATTTATAATAGAGCAGATCGTTTCTTTGGATATAGAGGTTAGAGTCCAGGTTGCCTTCCTGAAGTTGTTGGAGAAGGTTCTGGGTTTCTGTATCCGCTTTTACACAACAAAACAATTTCAACAAAAAAAAGTAAACTTGCTGACAAATAGGGTAGTTTTGATTGTATTCCTTGCGTCTTATGGCGCGATAAAATAGTGGCCTGGGCTTGAATCCCACGAATGATGTTAGAGGTGCGTCGAGATATTATTTAAAAAAAAAGGTAGGTAGACACACAAACTTGTCTTTTACATTTATTTATTTTGATTACACTTATTACAACAATCAACAAGGAATACAATCAACACAATTAGCACTTCAATTACAATAATTAGCAATTAGTGATAAATTAACAAAGTCTCATGACATGGATTATATCGAACGTCTCAGGACAGGAGCACGGCGCGACGACTGACAAGCAAAGGGGCTCGTGGGTAGCTCGCGCTCGTTTATATACCCTTCTGGAAGCTTAGGAGTCTACAATATCTAGATATCGTCACTAGTCCAAAAAAATATGCAAGTATCACATTTATTTTGTTGGAGGTAAGTACACAAGTTTTCATAGTTTTGGCTTTTCTACTAATTTTTAACATAAAGCCCTACTTGCTAGACCTTTAGTAAAATAACCTTTGTTGAATAGAAGGATTTCTGCCTACTTGTATAAATAAACGAAAATACTAACTAAGAAGACGACCTCAGAGAGATTAAAATGTGAATATTCCTTTTCTTTTTCACCTTTAATCCCTTGCTTTATATTAAAATAAATCTAATGCTATTTTAGTAGATTCTAAAATAAATATAGGATACTAATTGTCATCCCACGGTTCCGCCCGCGTGGATGTCGGTTATCACGACTAAATATAGCCTTTGTCCTTTTCTAAGGCCTCCATTACACGGTAGGTTTTGCTGTCAGTGTTATCACAATCACGGCTGTGATTGACGGTGATTGGCAAATAACCTATCGTCTAAGCGGTGACTGATGGTTGAATGACGCTTGCATGAGCGTGTAATGGACGCCTGATGACAAATCTACCCCTGTACCAAACTTTTAAAACTAAACGAATTATTTGGTCTCACTTTTTTAATTTTCCCCGGAAAGTTATGTAAGTCTCATGTTGACGGTACATTGCAAAAAAAAATGTCGAAGTGTCACTACTTCACGAGCTTTTTATACTGTAACCTTCCATACCAGTCCACCGATTTCGGTAGCTTCTGACTTGTCTTTCTTATAATTTATTAATCTACATATATTTTTTACTGCAATATTTCTGTATCCTACTCCTTTCTCTCTGCCGCAAAATAACGAGATAATTATTTCACGGTATGCATCTCCTCCCCGTGCGAATACAGATGCATGGTTTCAATAAAATCATACTGTTTCTCGGCGTGCATCATGCTTGGATAATTTTATGTTTTGTCAAGCGTTCATAATAACACTGTAACGTAACGTATCTAGTGGGAGCGCGGAGTATCGCATGTCTAAGATAATAAGGAATATTCTGGTTGGTAAAACTTTGTCTCATAAAAATAAAATCAGTTTATCAAATTTATTTACAGTTAATAAGATTGAAAAATCTCATCATCATCATCATAGAGTTTTTAAATTGACGTGACGTGACTCTTCACCTTGCCTGATGTTCAACTGAAGGCGAAGTCTCGGAAAGAGCGTTACTATTACAAACACGTGGCACTCAGTTTGACAGCCACCATTCTTCTTTAATATGATCAGAAGGCTTTTGCAGAGTTGGTAGCGTGAGTAACACCCCTAGTGATGAACACCTTTAGGTGGGCTGTGCTTGTCTGCCATTTCGGTAGTATAAAAAAATCTTAGTGTAGTTCCAGGCTGCATTCGTCCGTCCAAAATCCGACCACTCTTCTCTGTGATGACTTTGGTAAGACTACATATACCGTAAATACTTGCTTCACTAGTTATAGTTTCTCTTACGATGAATGAAACTAATGAACTCAGCCACTACAATACCAATTATTCGTAAATATAATTGTATATACAGTTCATGTTTCACTTCACACTTGACTTCAGTAGAAAACCTCTCAACAGCAATAACAACTGGCTTTGATATTCGAATGACTGCTAGTTACTATTCCCTTTTGTTTGCAAATGCAAACGTCTTATTGCAATCTATATTCAATGGGTTCCAACTGTACTTCAATTAGCAACGTCTTCCTTTGAATAACAAATATTTCCTGTTTGAGTCCATTCTCAACGGATCCTTAATGTATGGCGAATTTCTCAGTGCAATTTCAAAATGCATTTTGATGTTGCCGGTACTGTTATTTATGTTGTGGATGATATTATTTAATATACAAATACGTAGTTTTATGCGCCTGTAGATTCCCAAAGGTGTTTTCGTTCCCATTTAGAGTAGAAGACCATATTGCTGTCGAACTCAACTCTATTTATCTTCAGTAGAACTACTACTACGATTATTATTGGTGCTTATTGTTCTCTAACAGTAAAAGTGTATTACTATTATACCCTAGCCTAGTATGACATAGTTTATTCGTTGACATACTAATAACTATTAACAAGCACTATAAATTCAATTTCTATTATTTATTTAATAAATAAGGCTACTTATTTTTCAAATAAATAACAAAAAAAATCCCTTATTTACTCTACTAGAACCCACTCTACCATTGTGACATTTGATTAATGGAGTTAACAGTAGGCCAACTTCAATGAAATATTAACTGCGTACAATAACAATAATCGTTGAACAGGGAGAGATAATTCTGGGTGTGTACCTGATCACTTAATTTGTTATTCCTTCGGCTGAATACCATTGCCGCGGAAAGCTTCATTAGATGAAAAATGTTTCGAGAAAATTAGACACGTAGGTAAATACCTAGTTTTATTTGCGACGAGAGATTATCTTTTATAGTTCATTTAAAATTCTTAATCTATGTACAATATTTAAGTACAAAACACACAAGTCCAACTTAACTCCATAAGCAGTAGCAGTCAAATGTGGACGTTAAAAAATAGATTGTGGAGCACATCTAGTTCGTAATTAATGTTGGAAAATCTGTTACGTTTTACGGTCATGGAGAGATACAGTTTCAACATTCAAATGACGAACATACATACATGTATAGAAGTAGTATATCGCTTTTTTACACTAAGAACATAAAAATGCATTATGTTGGTATCGACTCCAGCCGCAACGGCGAAGGGTGAAATTTTCAAAAAGCAAACCGGTTTTTACCCGTGATGTAGTTTGTCACGTATCCTGCAAAACACGTCGGCTGGAACCGTGTTATTGGGACTCCTGGCCACTGCAGCCAGTTGTTGGTCAGATTACCCCTAGAAAGGGACTTCTCTTAAGACGGACACGTTGTCCGTGTTAAGAGTGGATGAAAACCTCTTGAAGCTTTCACATTTAATATCAATAATTATAATTTAATATCAATATAATAATATAATTAACTATGTTACAGCGGTCTTAATCGATTTCAAACTGCGAAATTTCTTAAGTGGCATGTTTGAATACTTATCCTTGGCATTTTGGCACACAGCCAGATATTTCCCGAGAATCTTTTATAGGTATTGTGACCAACACTATATATAAAAATAAAAAATGATATTTCATTGTTGTGTATGTGTATTTCAGTGTGTACGACGACAATTCGTGGGTGTTCGTGGGTTCCTCATCAAAGCACCATACCGTCGACTGTCACTTTGTTTCAGGATTATAGTTAGATAACCATGTTTCATCACCAGTTAGTATATCATAAACTTTTTTTCTGCCGCCGTTGAATTTATATGCTGGCATGTTCTAGAATATTTATATTATACAATAACATCTGTCCCTTTTTAGAGTATATTGTTCATCAGGCAATATCAATAGCTAATAAATGTATAAAGTCCAAATGGCACTAAAACGTTTACAAATTATTTAGCACTTATATAAATCGATCAGCGGCAACCAGGGACCGCTTTACTTTATTAATATTTATTACTAAACATGTCCCATAAACGTTCAATTAATTGCCAAATTTACTGTGACAGAGGCCTCGTAATTTATAGCAACGGTCAGTTAGTGTAGAAAAAACTGGTAAAAAAATAAAATCGGCTCAGTGTAGCGGGCATGATGCTAAAACTGTGGGATCTAAATTACGGAACCAATAGACAGTGCGAGAGTTCGCAATTACAGCTGTCCGAACGAATTGTGTGTTCGACAATAAAAGCGATACTTTTATTGTTGCTGTAAATTGCCCTTCCGTTGTCGGGACGATGTCGTCGCGTTCCCGTCGCGTATTCTAGCTGTAAGTTCATGTTGATTTAATGTTATTGTTTGGCGGATCCGGTGTCCAGTTTGTCGTGTCGTATTGCCTGTTCGCTGGGTATGTCCAATGCACTTTTAGCTGTAACCATTGATGTGACACCAAACATTATTGCCAAGTTTAGAATTATGATTGTTTTGGAATGAGAAGGTATTTTTTTCCTTTTGCACTCAACATCTGATGATATGAGGACACTCATATCGTGCTGTATAATGGCCGACTCGACTTTTGTTCTATAGTGGAGAAAATATCTTGGCGTAATTGTTTTCAAAGTTAAGACCCGTGTTCATATTTATGTAAATCAAATTAATTTGTAATTAGATAATGGTGGTAGAAAAACAAATGAACTACCCGTTAAGATGATAATAGTTATTTTGGTATGAAATTGTACTAATTTCTGGTTTAAAAATATAGGTTTTACAACTATTTTCTGCACATGAGCCCATAATAAAACAGTAGGTAGCCTGTTTCAGTAGGTTATGTTATACAGAAATAACCAAGCAGTAATTACTCATAAGTAATTATAGGTTTTTTCATAGGTTTCTTCAATGAGACTGAATACGAAGAATTTTGTGCGCGGGTTCAAACTTGTGGGTCATACGCCAACGTAGTCGAGAAACCTTTCGATAATTCCAACCGAATACCTGTGTAGTCTACTGTGAAAGTCAGTAATATACTATAATAAACACGTGCAGGGCTAAGATGTCATCCATTTACGGTGCAGAGTATACCTGCTAGAACCAAGCGTTTCAGTGATTCATTCCTATGCCGCACCACTAAGACCTGGGCCCTATTTAATAAAACTTACAATTTGTAATCTACAAATTGTATTTTACAGGTTACAATTCTACAAGTTTATATTCAATAAAGAATATAAGTTACAAATTTACCATGGTGGAAATCTACATAATTGTAGAATTGTTACTACTATTTTACATAATTCCTGTTCAATAAACATTTTCTTTCTACAAGTGACGTTGCAAGTTATAATAATTTGTAAATCGCTTCTGACATGTGTCAGAACTTCACAAGTATTCAGTGTTGTCGAAGATATTAAGTGATACGGATAAAAAAAAACACAAATTTTAGTGGCAGCCATCTTGGATTTGAAAATATTCATATTTGTAGTATTCTACTAGTGAAGCCTTTTCATTTGATACCCATATTGAGGGAGTTGTGAAGAATTTTTTTTTATATAAAGTACACGTCAATTTGACTTCACCTCGCCTCATGGTAGGTAAGCTAAAAGCTTAGGTATTCCAACATATCGTGGCGGCAGCCATCTTGGGCCGATTTTTTATAACAGCTAAACACACTCCCGTCTAATACACCATTTAAACAAAAAAAAAACCAAATTCGGTTCATCCGTTTAGGAAACACGATGCCACAGAGAGATACACACATAGACACGTCAAACTAGACGTCAACTACTTATAGCGTCGGTAGCTTAATGGTTAAGGAGTCGGCCTTACGATCGAGAGGTCCCGGGTTCGATCCTGGCCATTACCCTACCGATGTGAACCCACTCCTAGCACAAGCAATTTAGCTTAGTTGGAGGGGTTAGAGGGAATATTAGTAACTTCGGTTCTAATATTCTTTTTTAAAAAAAAAGAAAAAAAAAGAAAAATAAAAACTTATAACATTCTTTTTTTTGGGTCGGGGGTTAAAAAATGGAATATATGAAAAACAAAATAGCTTTTTCATCATAAAACCCAATATGATCAAATGATGTAAGGGAGACGGAGTACACAGACTCCGTGGGTATATATGTATAACGGATTTAGAGAATCCTGTTGACTGTCTGTTTTAGGTGTTCCGTGGGCATATGGGGCCCCATGAACTTGAGTGCCTATGAATATTTCCTTTATTTCCTTTCTTATCTTTGTAAAACATACTAGTTGCATGCTTTCCGTAACCGAGGCTGAGCCAGTATAAAAAATATCAGTAGAGAGCTATGTTTATTTTCTTGAACCATACTCGGGTAGAGTAGGCTTCAAAAAAAATTCGCGGAATGTTCACCGTTGCTTGTAGGATGAATTACTTACGGAAACCCAGTTTATTCGTCCTTATTACAATCTCTACTTTAACGGCTATTATTTGGAATGTTTCTAATAAATATAACAATTAAATAACTTCATTTTTTAAGTCGAAGTTCAAAATTGTAAAATGCTGACATAGGGTGAGGTCACCTGTCAAGATTTTTCTACAATTTACATAATATGTAGACTTGTAATTAAAAGTGTGCGTTCATTAAAATAATTTTCCCTACAAATATGTAAATTGTCACTGGTAAAGAATTATTGATTATTAGACAGTTATATGTTACAATTCCACAAATTTGTAGGTTTTCTGTCATGGTAAAATTGAAATTTGTATTCTTAATTGAACAAAAATTTGTAGACTGGCAAGTTGTAAAGTAATTCCAATTTACAGCTTGAAGCATTATTTGAACAGGGCCTTGAACCCAGCAAATTCGAAATTCATTCACCTACTACTCTCAGAAACCTTTACATACGTAGTATACGTACGTAGTATTTACATTTTTATCTAACTTGTCAGACGTTTTTACATAAATATGTAAACTTTTATTATACAGCACTTGTAAGGGTAATATTTGTGATACATTTACTTGTAAAATTCCTACATAATTGTGAGTTTTATTAAACAGTGCTTGTCGTAAAACTTCACAAATCTGTCACTTTTCTACATAATTGTAGACTTGTAATGTTTATTGCATAGGGCCCTGGAATTCCCTGCCAGCTCACGTGTTTCCTTCTTCCTACAGTCCCGGGTCCTTTAGGCGGGGCGTGAAAAGGCATCTAATGAGGCCGTCAAGCTGAGTGCCACCACTGTTAACATGGTAAATGTTTACGATGGTGACCCTCCTTCCGAGACTTTGCCTTTAGCTTAACATCAGGCGAGGTGAAGTCAAATTGACGTGTCCTGTATAAAAAAAAAATGTTTATTAATAACTGTGTAAATACTTAAACCTTTTTCTATTTCAGTAATTACAAGCGAGTCTATTTTTTAAAAAATAAAGCGTATGAACGGTGTGAACTCGATGTGGTGAGGTGAGGTGAGGTGTAATACGGCATAGGTACAATACACACATATGCAGTATTACATTGCAGTCACATACACCTTTGTGGCATATACAAATAATGGTGGTCAATTAATGTAACGGGCACCTAGTCTTGATCTTAGCTTTAATCGCTAGTAATTATAATTACTGCACAAATATGCCTGCCTTCATTAACGCAGTCACGTTTGGCGCTCTTGGCTACGCGTGTAACAAATACTCGTATCTGGCCACTGCCAGAATGGTAAAAGACTGCCGGAGACCGGGCCAAGTACAGAAGAAACGTAGATACCGGGCTCCGGAGCTTTGATTACGATGATTCCGGTTATAATAGCGTCGGTAGCTTAGTGGTTAAGGAGTCGGCCTTACTATCGAGAGGTCCCGGGTTCGATCCTGGCCATTACACTACCGACGTGAACCCACTCCTAGCACAAGTAATTTAGCTTAGTTGGAGGGGTTAGAGGGAATATTAGTAACTTCGGTTCTAATATTGTTTAAAAAAAAAATATCCAAGGCGGATGGTACTAAACTTATTTATCCATACTAATATTTATAAATGGTTAAGTAACTCTGTCTGTCCGTATGTTAGCTTTCACGCCTGAACCATTGAACCGAATATGATGAAATTTTTGAAAAAGGATATAGGCTATTTTTGGTTGTGATAAACAGTAACCATGCGGGCGGAGGCGCGCGCAAAATATAATAATCATATAGGAAAAATATTATCTAGGCACATGAATAAGTATTGGAGAAAATGATACTATTATTTATTTATTTCGCCACTACTAATGTAGAAGAAGCGTCCCCTTCATGTAGAGAAAACGCATAAAAAAGGGAAAGGGCAGCACGTGACCGAATTATGAACGTAAGGATATTTATTTTATTACACTAGGATATACAAACCTACATTTATTAAAACGCCACCAAATAATTTTAAGGGACTTTGAGATAACAATTTAATCCAAGTTTAACCGTAGTGCTATCATAGAACAAGTAAGTAATTAGCCCATTTGTTTTTGTTATTTTAATAAGACAATCAATAATAATAGCACTTCCTTATAAAATATTTCTTAATAACACCTTCAAAATATTTAAGAAAAGCACTAGGTTACAATTTTGACGAACCTAGATGATATTCACCTAGAGTCGTCAAAATTGTCCCTAATGCTTTTCTTAAAAAAAAATATCCTATTTTTAATTTTTCTATTAATTTTGAGAAATTTGTAATATCTACAATTTCCTCGCAAATTATCTAAACCTTTTGCGTAGACTTTACAATTGATTTCATAAATTAACACTTTCTAATCAAAGTTTCATTCATATAGAAGGTCTGTATTTAAGTTTTAACAAATCCGTCGCTACCGCGCATACCGCGGTTACAGGACTGTTTCAGCAACGCCTTCAACTTTTTTATTCAAGGTAGGTACACAACGTTGTATTTAGTTTAAGATGAACAAAAAAAAGCTAAAAAATAAAATATTTTACGATGATTACGCCATAGGACTATCATCTTAATAATTATATAATGATTATAATTATTAAGGACTGCTGAGACGAGGTCTCGGGTTCGATCCCAGGTGTACCATGGCACACACCAATGACTTTTCGATGCTTTTCGGAGTTATGTGTGTATTTATCGCAGGTTTATAAGTGCCCGGTTAATGGCAATAGGCTCGCCACCTATTACATTGGGACCTAAACATAAACTGGCGAAATGTGGGTGCCAGCACCTCTGCCTACCCCTTCGGGGAATACAGGCGTGAGTTTATGTTATGTTATGTATAATTATTAAGATGATAGATTGGTGGAATGGAAGAAGATAGAAAGAAAAAAATAGGTGTAATGTGACAATTATTGTAAAACGTCTCATATCACTAATAATTTAATTTCTTCTGTAATTACGCGACCGAATGTTTGAACTACGAACGTCACCCCAAATCCGAGGCGTATCTAAACCTTGTTAAAAAGTCCTCGACACATTTCGGATTGGCCAGGTGTCACGGGTCAAAAACCCCGGGTACCGTATTCACCGTTAGAGAACGAGCCTTGTGAATACATTCATTCAATTGAGTACTCCCCTAATGGTATATTCCGAGTAAAACAGGCAGGTTTTACATTTGGTTTGGGAATACGTAATTTAAAGATACCAATAAATGTGTTTATTAGCTGTTTCTTATTGCTCAGCTTATGTGAGGTAATATTAAATCAATAAATAACCTTTCTAAAGAACTGGGTTATCAAAAATATAAATGTTTTTGAATCGTCCAGGTAGACATTTCTAGAAATTTTGCATAGAAACTCCTATTAAATGCAAAATTAATATTAAAGACCAACATACTGTACGCAAACATAATAGTTAGCATTGCTGACTGTATGTTCACGGTGCTGAATGCTGAAAGTATTTAGTGAAAGGATTTAAAGTTGAAGTACTCTGTAAATTTGAACGTGTTAAGCTACTTTAGCGGCAGAATGTTCGTCCCCAGTCAGATATATCCATGTCGGGAATACCGCCGCACTATAAAATACATCTCTAAAACGATTCTTCCTCTAAAATATATTCGGTAGTTCATATTATGCAAACTTACCAGTAATTTGGTTAAGTGTAGTTTTAGAGACTAATCTCTCAGACTTTAGAGACTCATTTATTATATATTTTCATTGATCTTTTTTTTTTAATAAAAGAAAATGTCAGGTAGCTAACATGCTAAGAGATTTAAAAAAGTATTCTATAGAAACAGTTCTAGAAAGGGACGACGTAATATTTAAATTTTTCTAACATTTTCCAAAAAGTAGTTGAAATGAAGAAAATATGAAGAAATTTTTAGTAGAAGAGAGAAGACTTATTATTTACTTTACATTATAATTTAGCTTGCATACTATATTTTGAGTGAAATTCACCAATAATACCTAAGACTCGTGATCGAAACCAAAGTCACATTTTTCTTAATGTTTTTGAGTACCTCACTTTGACAAACATTCTTGTTAATTCATGAGTAGATACGCACATAACCTTATATTGCAATTAAAATACTTACAAAGACACGGCCAAGCTAATTAAAGCGATGCAAAAAGTCCTCGGACTTCTTTTTACTAGAGTCAGGCGAACGTTGCTATCTTGAAATTAGCAGATTGAAGTACGCTTACAAGAAAAAGAAAACAAAAATTAGAAAAATTTAACATCAGCCTTTTATTTCACGAACATTCTAGAATATCACCCACATCCGTATTGTATGTAAGTACCCTACTACAGAAATTAGTTACACACCACCAAGAACATACCGCGTATCTTTTACACAAAGAAACCGCAAGGAGTTTATATAGTGTAGACAATACAAGCTACAATATATACGTAGGTACGTATAGCGGTGTACACAGGGTGTAGACGCAACCCATCTCAGATCCCATTTCTAAGAATGGCGGTTTTCCTTTTTATCTACAGGCAGAACACTCGCTGCCGATTGATGGAATCTTGTAGTTTTTATGGAATGGCTGCTGCTTTGTTTTGTCACTTAAATATTTATTGTTATAACGTCCCAACATTTTAGATAAGTTTGTATTGCGGTATTGCGGTAACGGAAATGCGGACTGAAATAAGCAAAATTTTGCTTTTATCTTGAAGACGCATTTATATAAGGTAGCGACGCTTTTTTAATTTACTATAGAAATTCAACAGAAACACTTAACATTCTTAGCTAAGCTTAGATCTTTAAAAAATATATACCATGTAGAGGTATACAAAATTCAAAAATCTGTCTTGTTTAATTGCCAAAACCTGAGGTTCTTCTATTCTTCACTCAAATAAAGCACCCTGTTGAAATCGTAACAACGAAATCGGTTTGCACTTGCTACAATACTTACAGTTTATGAGTACACAAGTTTATGTAAAAAATTTAAACCGGTGTATTATCTACAGTACCTACGTATAATACACCGAATACAGTGAAACATGCTGTGCTAATTAAAATCATATCAACTTATTATTATTGTTAAACCATTTTGCAAGCTAATAAAAATATTCTATTCTATTCTAATGTAGATTTCAATGTTCCAAGACTTCCAAGCAATACAACTTTAGATTGATAATTATCACCAATTTGTGTAACGTAATAAGACGTTGCTCCAGATTGTATGAAAAAAAATTATGTGCAATATCGTATAGAGCTACGTTATTAATATGTTCAGCTGAACGTGTTAACAACAGTAACAACAAAGGCTAATCTATCTGAGTCAGATTGCTCTGACTAGGCTATTAACTCTAGCTTCCTCCATCATATATTTTTATATCACGGATAAAAGTTTGAAAATTAATTTATATTAACACTATCTTGGTCCATCCTATCTCTTCCCATGCGGTGTCGTACAAAGCGACTAAGGGACAGGGCTGTTTAACATCAGACAGACATAATATACAGCCCAGACTCAGCCTCGGATGCACGGTTTGGGTCAACAATAGTGGGTCAACCGGAATGCGGCAATCGGCTCATCCCACGTAATACGTGGGGCCGAATCCAATGATTGGTGAAATGAGGATGTTAATTCACCTCTGCCTATCCCTTCGGGGATAAAGGCGTGATTTTATGTATGTATTTATGTAACACTATGTTTAAAAAACTAATTTTTAGAAATTATCTTTGAATAATGTACAAATATACTCGTAGAAAATATTATTGATTTAATATCTATAATGCATATATGATTGATTCTAAACCCATACAAAATCGACTGTTATGAAAATAGAACAACTAATATCTGCCGAGTGCCGAGTGCTCCACTCCAGGAATCCAATATGTTTTCTTACAGCGCGTCTAGAATATTATTATACTGGAAGTGCAGTTATGCCACTATCATTTTTATTATACCTTCGATATGTATGAAAAAAATATATCGACCATTCAAGTAACGAAAAGAAGAAACTGTTTCACTCTACACAAAATCGGACGGCCATCTTTCAACGTAAACCAGTCTGTCTACGAATTCGTATTGAACAAAGAAGTGCTTGAAACTATCGTAAATAGAATTGACAGTAGTACCATTTTTTCAAGACAGAAGTGGAACTCCCCGCAAGGGTCGGTGGCGTCATTTTTTCGGCCACAATCCGACCACGCCGCACTCCGGCCGGTCGTTTAGCAAAATGACGGACGGACCTTTTTTATCTCGCCCAACCGCAATTTGTTGCCGGCGATCTTTGCTTGCGATACACGGCCCCAGTTACCCGAATACATTTAAAATTCGTATCCTATAAATATTTAGGTATTTCAATGTTGATGTCGACGTTTTCGATTTTAATTTCGACAAAGTGTCGCAGTGCTAACGATTGGTCGGCAAAGCCAGTTGACAGAGTCATCCAGTGGATGTTGACTACAATAGAAAAAAAAATCACAACATATAATTAGTTGTATATATTTTAAATTTATTACACTTTTAATCCATTTGAGAAATTTTTAGAGAACTAATAGGAGCATTGAAAAAGGAAAGGCGAAACTGTTAGCATCGTGAATTAGATAAAAAGTACAAAACATATTTTACTCCGTAATGTCTAGTGAAAGCTCGTTCTGAAAATGCAACAAAACAGATAAAATATTAATGTATGAAAAGCTCTATCCGTAAGCTGTTGTGTGGGAGCGGTGGGAGTGTAAAATTCATCACGTATTTTCTGCGAACGCGTATAAGCTCTTCTTGGGCAAACATCAGTTATCGGAATTCAGTTAGTGTACCTAGAGATTTTATATGCAAATACATATTGTAGTTGAAAGGTTTACGACATGGCTTTGAAAAGGGTACGGTCTTGTTTTTTTAAAAGTAACCATCGTTTTCAACAATAGAACTCCGCTGTGTTGTCGCGAGTTTCCTTGGTGAACTTTTTCAATTCATGTCGTACTCGTACCATATTATTTTTTGCGAAAAACTCGATCTTTTGACTTAACAAGGATATTGTTGAACGTCTAAACTTGCCCGTCACGGTATCGAGTGAACACGCCGCTTCAATAAAATAAAACTTTATGCAGCGGATACCTACTTATTTTTGCAAGTCATAAAACTGTACTCATAAGTATTATAACTTAGGAAATTATCTTCATACTAACGGAATTGTTAGATTCTTTATTCGAATGGTACAAATATGAAGTAAACAAAATTCACAGTTTGAGCAATACCGAGAATACTGCACTGCACATGTGAATGAAATGGTAAGGAAATAGCAAGAGGTAGAACAGAAACTTCTTTAAGAGCGAAGGGAAAAGTATGGGGTATGTTCTACGACGTCTACGTCCGTCATCCTCAAAAAAAGAGGGCTAATCTCTCGCACTCCCTGAAGCAGCTGCTTGCATGCTAAGCGGTCAATCGCTGCGGTTCCGTCCCATGACGGATACCCTATGGTTTTAGTTCTTTCACCACCGCTAGTCAGTGAGGTGGTGCCTGACGTGTTTTTGAGGTATGGTTTATTTTGGGTTACCAACCTATGGAAACTTACTCCTACGTTAAACATTACCGTATATACATATAGTTAGAACTCATTTTCCCCTTATGGTCAGGAGAAACAACATCTTTCCATCTATACTTACCTACATTTCTAACAAATACAAGATCACATAAACCTTGTGCATATCTACCAGTATATATTTACTATAATTTACGTCAGAATGGGAGAGTTAATAGTCTACCTTAAATGTCAGTTTGGGTTAATGGCCTAAGAATATAGTAGAAGAAAAAATATTTTATCGATGCTAATGATTTCCTGCAAATGGCAAAGTCAGGATATTTTGCATTGAAGTCAAAATACATTAGGAAATGAACAACGCAGTACAAAGTCTTAAATTGTGTATATTATGAACTGTAATATGCCATGCGATGTTATTTCTGCTTGATTGTGATACCTCGAGGACAATAGACTGCAGATAAACTTTTGTTATGTTCATTTTAAATGCAATTGGAAACAAAGACTTGTATTTTGGGAACTATATAATTTTAAAAGCTATGTAAATTGTTATCACGCCATTACCTCGCGCTTCAGAGACATTCAATTGAATTTTAACTGCTCTGCTAAGTTTCTTGCTGAAGTCTTTATGCTAGTGATGAAGTTTTTTGAAACATTTTGGGACAAAAAATATGACCGTGCCATGTGAAAGCTGTCTATTTAGCTCATATATTTCTAGTTTACATGGCACGGCGACCGTACCCTCACCGTGTGTATGTGAAAAGGGCCTAAGTAGTGTTGTTCTAAGGTTTTCACCAGGAACCGGGGTCTATTTATCACTTTTCTATCTCATAGTTCGACTTTGAATTTCGTGGGCGAAAAGGGCACAGGCAAGAGTCACAAATACCCGGAGTGGATAATTGAGTAGTTAAATATATTGTTACGAATATGACGTAACATGTCACAGCATCGGAACGATAAATTTGATCTCATTGTCAATATATCGATACCTCCTACGTAAGTTGTTGTATGTCTAAAACTGCAATTTTACAGGAGAGCGAGTTAAAGATTCAAATTGGCCTAAAAACTGCATTTATTTATGTAGCTTTGTAAAACTCGGTATATGAATGTATTGTATGGTATTCTTGACTATGTTGAAAGATAATTAAGAAAATATTATGAAATTTTTGAGATTTGGTGCTTACAACACTTTACTGCGGAATACAGACTGTGCCAGCTGTGGTATTTCATACTTACAACATTATACTGCGCAGTCTAGATTTCTTCAGTTGTTGTATCTCATACTTACAATATTATACTGCGGAGTTTACATTACGTTCGTTGTTGTATATGATAGTTACAACAATATACACTGGAATTTTTTATTTTAGTCCAATTGTATGTGACATTAACAATATACATTGAACACAATTTTGAGTAAGCATTATTACTCAGGAAATAAAAAGTAATATTGTCAAAGCCAAATTATCTTTTTTTTTTAAAGGAAACAACATAGTTAATACTGGATAAAGGTTTTATTATAACTATTGCACAAAAACTACGTTTTAATATGTTTACTTCTAAAACAAGTACGTAATGTTTTCAACTATTATGTAATAATAGGTAGGTAGGTATGTAATATTATTTTTAAGAAATATAATGATAATAACTCACTATGATATTTGAGTAACATAACAGATTCTTCTTTAAAAATAATAAAATTAGAATAAAATCGTAAAAAAACAACAGTGAGGATCAATGGCCTTCTTTGTTTGCCAAATCAAATAACGTAAAGTTAAAAACTGATAACTTTCGCTTATAATACAAAATATTAATTGGCCATGCGGTGCATTAAGAATCTTTTGAAAATCATATGTAGCGCTAACAATTTTACCTTGGGAAGTTAAGCTTTCAGTTTTGTCAGGCTTCATGAGTTGTCGGGATAACTTCTTATTTGAGACATGGTTTTCATGATCTGCAATCTGTTGTTCAGTTGGACTATGGATATTTTAAAAAATGTGGCATTGATCGCACTGATCTTTCTTAGGGATATAAAAACTGAGCTTAAAGTTTTCATTTCCAATATCTCGATATTGGCGTTCGGCATTTCAAATAACTTATGAAAATTTAAGTCTCCATCTAAATACAATTTGTTTGACCTTTGCCTCGTATAATGAGACTCAACTGGCTGTAAACTCTTGATACGGTCACACACACTGTTTTTAAGACTACCGGTTAGCTTTACTGGATGGTTTGAGTGTTTTCCTCTTTGATCTGGAACTAATACTCCCGTTGTCTTGTCCATCTTTTCTAAAGACTTATTAATAACCTAATCACTGACGGACAAAGTGCTTATAAAATATTTTAATGCCATCTTCATTATATCCCACTGGTAACTAATATTGTAATGTATACTTACGTCTTGAAATGCTATCAGTATACACTCTACGTTTATTTTGCTTCTTTACTATGTTAGCCACATACATCCACTGCTTTTCTCGATTGCCTAAATTCCAAAAACTGTCAAAAATCTTTCTTCGCCTAATTTATCGGAACATTTTTTCTGGCAGGAACATGGCGGGCCCATCTTTCTACTTGGTTGCATTGAACCTTTTCTTGACACATATTCTTTTCATAAATTACGCAAGAACTTTCTCTTGGTATCGATCCATTCTTTAAAATGTCTTTTTCTTACATTAACTTTATCTTTCCTTAATTGACGACGGCGGTTGGCGGTTGACGTGCTTGGACTATTTGAAATATTTGATAGTGGACTATTGTTCACTGTTGTACACGTTGAGCAGCTAGAAAGCACTGGTGAGGATTGAGGTGAAATGTCAAACGCCGATATATTTTCCTTTTGTATATAATATGGGCAAAAATCATTATCACAGTCGTAATCCAAATGATTGATACTACAAGAAGGGGAAGGGTGCGGTGTCTCATTATTTTTTGTATTAGACTCTGTTTCTTCTTCTGATATATTATCAAAGATGTCACTATCTATCATATTTGCTAAAGCATTCATTTCCGATTCATTGAAACCTATTGGAAGTGGAGAAAACTAAACGAAAAAGAAATTTTACTGCTAGTAAACAAGCAAGCATTTCTAGTTAGTAAGCGAGCAAAGTAGTGCCCTGTTTAGGGCTCTATGTCAGTCAGATAGGTAGACAAGAGCACTTTAAATAGTTTCACATAGTATATAACAACATTTAAAAATGCTTTATGTTAAGCATTGCGATAAAGCAAGAAAAAAGTAAATGGTACAAAAATATAGGAAGTCCCGGTACTCGAAAGCTGAGTTTTGAATGAGTCATATCCAAAAAAAATTTACGTCAGGAAATCGTTAAGAAATTTTTTCGTCAAGAAATGTTAGGAAATGGTAATGTTAAGGGTAAGTACTCATTAATAAAAATACTGGTATATTTAAAAAAAAATCATTTTTAATTTACTTCTATATAAAGCAGCTCGAATTTCTCTCCTTTCTTTCAATCTTTCTTCTCTTTCTTTTTGTGATATTTTATCTGTCTTTTCCTTTTTCTTTCTATTTGCCTCGCGCCATTTCTTTCTTTGATATTTTTTTCTTGTTCTGATAAATTAGCTATTTTTTTTGTCTGCATTTTACTTGTTCAAGATGTTTCTTTCGCCTTTCTTCGAGTTTTTCAGGATTTTCTGCTTTTAAGCGTTCCATGTAGCGTTTCTGGCGTTCTGCACCAGTTAGCGGCATCTAGGAATTAAATATAGTAGGGTAAATTAATCTTACTTTTATATTTTTTATAACGACTTCTGAAGTAAAATGTTATTTTTACTACATGCCACATTTATTTTAGTTTTTATTCCAACGTAAAATATTGTATGTTTTATATACAACATTTTATAATGCACGCTCAACAACGTAAAATATTGTAAGTACGACATACAACATTTTGGAATACACGTTGAACTACGTAAAATGTTTTATGTATTACATACAACCTTTTTGAATGTAAACTTAACAGCGTATACAGTTGTAAGTAATCTTTACAACATTTTAGGTTGTAGTCGGCAAAAATAAGATATTATACTCAATAATGTATAAGAAATAATATAATAAAGCACCTTACCAGTGATATTTCGACATGCGTGCGTTCGTCTCAATGTCCAGCGTGTTCTGTTGTATGTAGCCGATACAACTCGCGAACACGTGATCCTCCCTGCCCTGAACCCCGCGTAAACTATTGCCAAGAACTATACAACGTTGTAGTCCGTTCTCGTACAAAAGTTACAACAATTTACGTCTATAAAATGCTTGAAAAAACAACATTTTTGTTATTTTTTCACTTTGAATACGTAAATTACAGGAAAATAAAGCTCTTTTTTAGTAAAAACGCTAAATGACATTTTGTGGGATACAACAACTTACGTAGGAGGTATCGATATGTATTGTAATAATAGACAACGGCCTGCTAAAACTATGGTCGGTGGTGGAGCGCTTATGTACTTTCTTAATTGTTTCCCACATGGTTTGGTTGTATTTCAATTTTTGTAATTTGAAAAAACCGCTTCTGTGAACGAATAATGTTTGAGTATTGGCGCTCATTTGTTGACCACTTAGTGTTGAAGAAGGCCAATAGATGGCGCTGTGCACAGATTTTTCGAACTATTCTTTGAGACTGAAGTTCCTACGAGCGACTCTCTCAAGCGTCACGGCGGACGATCTCCCCGCACATTTTTACTTGTCTCTGACCCGCCGCCGCTCCGAACGGAAGTTGAGTACTTCAACTCCTCGTTTCTTTTTCTGTGTAATTCTATAAGTTCCTTTGGCCACATTCTCAAGTCATTAAAGTGAAGTGTTACGGAAGAAAACGACTAACTCAAGAAAGTCACCGGCCGGTCGATACCTACCTACCCACCAGCACGTGCCAGGAACCACGCCTGTCTGCAGCTGAATCCTCACGAGGTGGAACTCAGGTCAGTGCCGGTTCTCTTGCGTTTTCATTCATAGAAGCGGTCACATGTGTATTTTCTTTCTATTACAACCAAACTTCAGGTCACAGGTTCTTATACGCTCTGTGTGCAAACACACCAGTGGTCGGACTATTTACACGTCCTACCAGTCGGTTCGAATCCTGCTGTTACGATATGTGGTTTTTGTGTTTTTATGATTTGTGTAGGTTAATACCTAAATCTTTATTTGGTAAAGATAACCGAAGATTCTATATTTAAATTCATACAGAACATTCTGGAAGAATAATACAAATGAGAAACGAAATGAAGATCAAAATATAGTTAAGCTCTTCTAATAGGTCCTAGAAAATTCTAGAGAAATAATAAAATGAATATTGAAAAGACGATCGAAATTAAGGGTATAGAAGGGGCTGTAAGAGCGGTGAAAGGACAGTTAAGTTTGGGAGTTCAAAGTGAACAGAAGAAGAAGAAGAAGGAAAAAGGAAGAAAAGTCGGAAAAGATTGAAGTGCAAGTAAAGTGAAGTGATAGTGCAGTCGCGCTGTGAGTGTCGCGAATAAGACTGTAAGTGCAGCAGTGCATCGCGCGGTACAGTCGCACCATGAGTGTCGTGTTCAAGATTTGGCTGTTGTGGTGTGTAAATAAAGCGGTCTCACATACGAAGCTGATTATTTCCAAACCCGTTACCCGTCTCTCGTAACAATATTATATAAACATTAAATAAGGTCATACACTATAGTAGTAGATCACAGAGGTTTCCAAGATTTGAAAATTAGTAATTTCGGTTCGTATATTCTTAAAAAAACATGTGGAACCAGCAAAAGGGTTTATATTACCATCTAATTCCGAGAGGAGTTACTTCTATATGGTCGAATGAGACTTATACCGAACAATGTACGGAACACAAAAACTGTTTAATAAACTCTACCGTATTTGTCTTAATTATAAAAGGCCCTTAGTCGGATGCGTACAATGGAATTTAAATTTCCCATTCAAGTACAATGATGCGCGTTGGTATCTGGCTCCCTAAACGAAATCGAGCGAAGCATAACGCGGTAGGTCGGAACATTTATGCGGTTCTATGGGTAAATAATAATATGTATGTAAATACATTGTATCGAACTGGGTTAAGGAATCAATTTGTAAAACAGCGAACTGTGAGTTTGTGTTCAAGTTCAATTCTTGGTCACGTTTATATTTCTGATATTTGATTACACTTTAGGATTTCACCTGCCCCCTTACACAGTTTTATTAGCAACTAGCTGTTACCCGCGACTTCGTCCGCGTTTAGTTCGGAATAGCTCAAACTCATTATTAAACATGGTGGAAGATTTTCATCCCAACTGGAACGGAAGTACTCGAAATACTGGAAATAGTGAATTTTACGCAAAGGAAACATTTCTTTATTTTATAAAAGAAACAAAACTGTATTCAAATCATTGCGAAAACTCGCTGGACATCTTCCACCTTGTATTTTTAAATTAAATATTATGAAGACAGTCTTTTGAGTGACTGACTTATATAAATACAGGGCTAAACTACTGAAAACTACGAAAATTGACAGACTTCTATGGGCTTAGCAAATATTGCGGAAGTATTTTGAAAAATTCAACATTTTGCTGACGAAATCATTATCAAGTATGTGATGAACATTGTTTTATGTGGACTTGGTAATGTTCACCAGTTTTAATGGTTTAAATATTCTTCCTTCCTCCCAAATTCTTAACACATGCTGCCACCACTTACGAACTGAACAAATTAAAATAAGTACATCAAGTATCACACAAAATAGTTTCAAGAAAACCCGGTGCCTTGCACGCCCTGAGCAGTGAGCAGTGGTTCTCTTCTTTGCTGAGCCAATGGTGGGTAGTACCAGTTTTATGATAAATTCCATCGACCACAGTCACATCTTTGTTCATTGCTTTACACACAGGTAGAGAAGAGGGGTGCAGTGGGCAAGAGAGCAAATACAGCATTGACTGGGATGGGGTCATATAGCCTCATTTTGCTATATAGGTATTCCTTGTAATAGTAAGCTTGTTTCCAGCAGATGATGTAGACTTCCAAATTGATATTGGAGTTGGCGGATTTTTTGGTCTGATGAAATTTACCGGAACTGAGCGTTTCTCTGCCCACATTCAGTCTCTTTTATATAATAGGAGCAGCGGTATCTTTTATATACCTAATATATAGGTTGACTTCTCCTGGCGTACTGTTTTCATTTCTGGGATAGATTTACATATTTACTATTAGATACCTACTTATTAGACGGAATCGATAATATCGCAGCGACGTGCGTTGGTAGTCATCAGGTCACTAACATTGTATAATGTCTGCAGTTGCATAAAGACGTTGTCTCTCTGGCTGTATTTTACTACCATTTCTACCGCACCACGGCGAGTGAAAGAGCCTAGTTTTTC
This sequence comes from Eilema sororculum, assembly GCA_914829495.1. Taxonomy (NCBI): domain Eukaryota; kingdom Metazoa; phylum Arthropoda; class Insecta; order Lepidoptera; family Erebidae; genus Eilema; species Eilema sororculum. Next base: position 11,970,971 of record OU618542.1, read on the forward strand.
AACTAATCTCTCCTTCCTTCCGTCAGTCACATACGGTAGAAATAATGCCACCTCGAACCAAGCTGTTCGGAACTTCATTTCTTTATCAGGCGGTTAAGAACTGTATTGCTCTGCTCACACATGTGTTTTCTTCTTTTTAAGATCCGGAGTTTTTTTATATAGGACACGTCAATTTAACTTCACCTCGACTGATGTTAAGCTAAAGGCAAATACTCGGAAATAGGGTCACCATTATAAACGTGTACCATCTTAACAATTGTGGCACTCATCTTTATGGGATCATCAGAAGCCTTTTCACGCCCCCCTTAAAGGACCCGGGACTGTAGGAAGAAGTAAACCGTGAGCTGGCAGGGATTTCAGATCTTAATGATGCGACATAGGAATGGGTCACCAAACCGCTTGGTTCTTGATGGAGTATTCTGATCCGTATGTGGATGACATCTGAGCCTTGCATGCGTCGTCCTGTTTAGGAAAGGAGAGGGTGGAAATAATTGGAATAGCTCATCAGAACATTCACCATGGTAGAGACGGTAATACGATAGGGACAACTATCTCCCAGAATACGTAATATGCTTCAGAGAAGGTGCAACGATTTACTTCCACCATGAGCGCGGCTTTGATGGTGATAGCTTAGGCTACCCATCACCCTAGCCGAAGCAATCCCTGCTCTTCACGTTGAGACCGCCTATTTATGATAGGTAACCAAGGCAGGTATACCGGGGTACCTAACTCCAGAATACCCCAATGCCCCATTCCTCTGTTAAATTTTAATCGGTTTGATTCCAATATTGCGCTTGCCCCGATGTGTTGGAATTGGTATCAATACAGGATACCAGTTTCAGTTTTATGACTTCTCAGGCGGGTGGGACCACCTTTTCATTTTCCGAAATGAAGTATTTTGTATAGATCTAAGAATATTATATAACAAGTTCTACTATTACTGTCACACAGCCTAGTTTTATGTACTACCTATAGAATACTAAGCATAGAATTTATATTTTACTTGAAATAAAACTATAAATACAATAAAATACAACAAATACACAATGAAATAAAAAAGTTAAACAAAAGTAAACAAAAAACCATAAAAAAGAAAAATTACGTTTTAGATGGATTCGAACGCGACTCAACTAAGTTATAAGCCCACCGCAGACGTATTGAGCCACAGTTACCATGAAATCATAGTGTGAAATAGACGTTTACATATTATGTCATAAAAACATTCTATCCCATTCCTTATTATAATAGCTTGATGATATTAATTATGAAAGCCAGGAGTCTTTTTACCGAACCAGCTGCTTACTAATTTGTTTGATTCGAGAGAAAATCGTTCGAGAACAATGTGAATTCTATCGAGACACTTGCTGTGCCGAAGATTCTGCAGTAACCTGACCTGACTTGGCTGAGATGTAGAACTCTGGCTTCTCGAAGTTCTTCAGATTCCTATGACCGAAATAATATCTTCTTGTAAGCTTTGTTGCTTCTTTATTGGTTCGATCTATTCACACAATCACAAATTGTTAGCCGTGATATGCTATTATTGACATAACTTTTTTATTTATGAACCGATTTCAATAAAACAAACACTAAATGTTAAGTGAAGCCTACCACACTATATTAGTGAATACCTCAACCAAATCCGTTCAGCCGATTCTGAGATTAGCGTGCACAAACTCACAGACAAACAGAGAAACAGATAAACAGACAAACAGACAAAAATTCCAAAAAACGTTGATTTGGCTTCTATTACGTTTATAAAGTCCCCCTATAACAATTTTTCTCATTTCCTTTCCATGTACAGACATCGATCGTTTACAGATTTATTATATGTATAGACTAGCTGATGCCAGTGCGTGTGAATGTCGGTTAAAGCGATTTTTGCGTATATTTCAGATTTTACTCAGCCACTTGCGAACAAACGTAAGATTTTAAATCTGACCAAATAAACTTAAACTACTGAATAGAGAAAACGAACGACTGCTTACCTGGTTCCTCGACTTATTAACGCACTGCCCCCGGAATTGCGTAATGTAGATACCATTAAGCCTCATAGTATCAATAAAAACAGACTCAAATTACACTATCTAAACACACTTGTATAATGTTAATTAACACATTAGGCCTAGATAATAAACCGCATAGGTTTCTGTAATGCTTATGTATCTTGCTGTATATAAATTGGGTAAACGATAAATAAATTTAAAAAAAAAGCAAAAAAAAAATGTTGTTTTCATTATTGTTTTAATAACAAAACCCAAGTACTTTTTTGCAATATGTATTTCCAATGTCCAGACTTGTCCACTATACGATTATACCACAAATATTATTTATATTGAAGGTATATTTTTATTTATAATAAAGTAAATTCTGTGATAAACACTATTTGGGACCGCAGCAAGACCTTCGGGGTCACATCCTGCTGATTGATGAATCTCTCTAATTCCCGTTGTCGTAAAGAGTGCCCTACTTGTCATACCGATGAGATGAACACTTTTATGACAGTTGATTTATAGCTCTAATTAATAATTTAATCAACCCAACCCTTTTTTAAACTCGCTTTTATTAGCTTCGCCTGTCAGGTATGTTTGTGTGCCTATAGATATGTAGGTATCTTTATAGGTACTTACTTTTTGGAATTATAAATGTCGGATTTTTTTTATGATGAAAGGTGAATTTTAAAATTATTTGAGAGACTGTAAAATATTGATTAAGGTTTCAGGATTACAATTATATAATGTTTTTTACTTATTTACAAACAATAAACTTTATGCAAGAGGGTATCGCATGGAACTTTTGACCATATCACATTCATTGCTATATATCTATAAATTCTTAAGAAGTCACTTTTTGCTTACTATCAGGTGTAATGTGAAGTCACAACTTTTATTTACTCGTCAGCCTTAGGCCTTACGTCCTGGCATCAAATTTTAACCATTATACTACTAACAACGGCCCAATTAGAAGTAGGTACCTACTTTTAAAAGATGTATAAATATACATGCAAGAATAATGAAAAAACCTTACGAAATTTTGTTGGAACCATTCAAAAAGTATCTAAAGTCAAGTATCATATTAGAGTATTATATGAACATTTCAACACGCTTACTTGTAGATCAAAGACGAGAAACCATTCAAGATTATAATATTGCCACTCTTCTAAATATTGAAGCGGGCAAACTGAATCTTTTATATTAAATTACTAGCTTTTGCCCGCGGCTTTCTCAAGGTCTAATCTACCCCTATACCAAATTTCATCAAAATCGACAGACAGACAGACAGACAGACAGACAGACAGAGTTACTTTCGCATTTATAATATTAGTATGGATAATGGACCTGGCAGGAGAACTATGACAGTATATGAGTGTCGTCCTTGTAAAGAAACATGAGTGATATGTACCTGTATATTTACCTGTTAATAAATTTAAAAATACAGTAAAGAGCATACTGTGCCAGAAAGGCTATTATAAAATCCAAGAATATTTAAATGATAAACAAGCTTGGAAATGAGCTGTTCGCTCTGCTGTGCTACTCAAGCAAAACATTGTATCTAGACCATAAGTTTTAGGCTAAGTAAATGTTTTGTAAATAGACCAAAAAAAAAAAAGCCCGCTGAGTTTCTTGCCGGAGTCTTCTCAGGTCTGGGCCGCGTTTCGAACCGGTGGTCCATTTACTAGTATTAGTTAGTATTTAATATTTACTTTATGTTGACGTTTTGTAAGTGCCGATTTAATGGTCTATGCAAAATAAATTATTTTTGAATTTTGAATTTTGAATTTTGAAGAACTTACCCGGAACAAAAAATAGTTTAATCTGTTTTTGTTCCAAATTGCATTTCCGTTAGATCCGCCCGATTAAATGCATATTTCTTACTAAATCACAGGTCCTAATGTGATTGACAATATGGTTTTTTAATACAACTTAGATTGATAGACAAGCACACGGCCCACCTGATGGAAAGTGGTTACAACACCAGGGAAGGCCGTACAAAAACTCTCTAGTGAGCTCTGGCTACTCTACTCACCGGCGTCGTAAGGAACACAACACGAGGTTAGTATGGTATTCTGTAGGGCGGAGGTACTTCCCTAATCGGATTGCCCAATTGGGACGGGAGTAGCGTCGTGTAATACTTAGTAAGATTTTACATCATTTGTTTTCATAATAAATACATGTCTCGCTTTCCATTTTTCTTTCCCTATGCTATACATTAACCGCTATTTCCTTTATTAATTATGTAACTTCTAATCGACTTAACTGATTGAGGTCATATTGACACAATTATATTTGTACTGTCGTAATGATGGTACCGGCCGATAAGTGGTGGTTGTATCGTTATTGACAAATTCTGTATTTATGTATTAAAGTGATTTATGTTTCAAAATGTATGTTCGTTGTTGAACCATATATTTGGATCGCACTGTATTATAATGTATATCATTACGCTGTGACTCATGGCCAGCAACTTGATTCTTTATGTAAGCATACCCTTACTACACACATATCTATTTTTATTTTTTATCCTGCGGGAGTCCCCTCGGATACCCTGCTGGAGCCGGAGAAGGAACTTTTGTCGGGTTTGAACCGACTAAAACCACACGCTGTCTGTGGGTCATTGTGCTAGGCTGAAGGTGAGATTGTCTTCGACATATCCCTCGCACCCCGGCTGACCCAAGCCCATCAAATTAAATATATATTTGCTAGAATTTAGTACAATAGATATTACAATACTTTGGTTCTTCATATTCTGCCACACACTAATATTCTATTATAATTAATTAGTTACTCACGTCAAAATATACCTATTGTTATCTGTTATTGTATCGTTCAAAACATCATTAATATTATAGTACATTTTGTTTAATAATATTTTAATAATTGTTTTTAAATAATATCATGCGTAGATTAATTACACTTTGATCACACACATATATTCTGCCCTTACTCCCATACGGTCTGGCCGTCCTCGGGCCACACATACCTATTGCGCAATAACATTATTTAATTTTTTTAATGCTTCACTATACAAATCGAATTCATTCCCGCCACCCGGTACGTGTCCCGCCCGAGAGATTAGATTTTACCTGATTTATTCAATCTGTATAGAAACATTATCTCAATTTAAGATACGTATATATAGCCATACTTATAGTACCACACATTAATATTAGGACTAGCAAAGCTTATTACTATGGGGTACAAAAATGAGGTTGTCTGTACACAGTTTTGCATTTGAAACTTAATTTTGGAGTAAAAGCAAACGTATTAAATATCCAAGTTCCTCGGGACAAATACATTTGTAATGATATACGAACGTAGATTTTGTATTTCTCCCGTTTGTAATGTAAATTTACCTTTCCTTAGTTAGTCCGAGGCTATGTGGCCGGGCAAAGTGAGGTGAAATGGGCGGCCGACGCTCACCGTCCCCGTGTCGGCTTGTTATTAAGTTTTAATTAACGTATTGAGGTTTTGTAAGCCCGTTGAAAAGATTCTGTTTTCGCAGCGTGAAGAGAAATCAAATCGGATGGAACAATAATCAAGCAAAACCACTTGTATTTAAGTCCCTGACTTATGTTCAGGTGTAGAACAGGTGTTTTATTATTGGAATTTAAATATTGATCACGTGAAAGTTTGTATATCAAGATAGGTACTTGCATCTTACTTATGGCCGTCATGTTGATAGACATCATATTGAAATTTAAAAAATACTATTTTTACCAGTAATAAAATAAAATAAATCTACATTTACCTATTTACTTAAGAGACACTTAAGTAGTGGGTGCAACTCAAGAAAGGCTTTCTGTGTCTTTGCTTATCATAAGTATAGATTCTTAATGGAGTAAGCTACAAGATAATTACAAGAGTAAGTTCAAACAGGATAAAACCATGTTTTATATTTTTTTCTTCGAGAATTATGTAACATTCAAGCATTAATTTCTTTGTCAGTAAGGTCTTATGCCTCATATTGTCGTATTAGACTCATACCCAGTTTCATTTTGGGCACTTAAGGTCGCTCAAATACATTATAAGGACATACTGAGTAACCACATACAAGAGCTTGTAATAAGCTTACTAATTGCATCACAGTATGTTTTGACAGCAAAATTATATCATATTAAAAACACTCAAAAGGTAAAGCAAATGAAAAAGATGTTAAACAAGGAAAATGTGGAATTTAATACTTACACGTGAAATTATTTTATATTATGTAAAACATTTTCAGTAAGAGTAAGATAAAAGATTGAATTTATGTTGAATTCATTTGATTAGATTAGATTAGATTAATCTTTATCGTACACCAATAATATAGTAAATGTATGGACAATGAATTACTATGATATATGTACAAATGGAGGCCTTCAGAATTTGACCATGCCGCTACATACTGAGGCACACTGGTATGTTGTGGGGAGGACAAGGATGTGTTGGTTTGATATAGTAAGGGTCATCTGGGAGGGATATATTAGGAGTGACGATATCAAATTATATTATCTTAAAGCAGTGATAGTCTAGTGGCTATGGTGTCAAATTGGCAATTAAGAGGTTGTTGTACGTCTGAACCCGGTAGTACCAACGTAGACCCACTATTATTAAGACAAGCGATTTAGCTAAGCTGGAGGCTAACGAAAACTCTAGCAACTATAGCTATAAGGGTTTGAATGAATTTTTTATAGCATTTATTATGCTAATTTTTAAGTTCGAAAAACATTGGAAAAAATGAAATGCTCAAGTGAGACTCGAACTCACGACCTTTCCCTTACAGGGGGACTGCTCTGCCAACTGAGCTATTGAGCACCACTTGAATCATTCCAAATTTTCCTTCTCTTTATATCCGTCTATAAGGGCGACGGTGCAGCCATCTACCAACATTCTTACAAACTGTTGGAAACAATGAATGATTTTTCAACCATTTTTAAACATTGAATTTTTGATGACTGCGCCCAAATATTTGAATGAATTTAATTCATAGAGCTATAAGGGTTTTTAAAAAAACCGGCCAAGTGCGAGTCAGACTCGCCCATGAAGGGATCCGTAGCAGAAACAAAAAAATTGTCTTTCAGTTCTAAGTATGGGGACCCCCAAAATTTATTGCTTTTTGCTATTTTTGTGTGAAATTCTTAATGCGGTTCACAGAATACATGTACTTACCAAGTTTCAACAGAATAGGCCTTATTGTTTCGGAGAAAAGTGGCTGTGACATACGGACGGACAGACAGTCAGACAGACAGACAGACATGACGAATCTATAAGGGTTCCGTTTTTGCCATTTGACTACGGAACCCTAAAAAGGATGCCGAAAAACGTTTTACATTACCTAGATCCTACTCGTAAATAGACTCTATAATTAAGTTTATAATCATATAATCAAGTATACCTAGGTAACTAATTAAAACTCAACATTCGCTCACTTTTGGCTATTTTCCCGTATAAGCGCATAATTAATAAATATCGTTTTCCCACATTGATTTTCTCATTTTGACACATAATTACTCACATTTATTTTGTATACCTATATATATTATATATATAACTCGCCGGCAATGATTCGGAGTGGGTTATTTGAAGTGACGTAATCACGGATGCTCTCTGTATTTTTATTGCTAATAGGACACTTTCATATTAATTTTATTTCATATATTAGGTTTAAAATGCTTACAAAAGAAAACTGGTTAAAACGATAAAGAAAAAGGAATGTTTGCAAGAAAAATATCCTGCGACAGCAAAACCGAGACTTAGATCAAGCTCAACATTGAAGGAGAATGTACACCGCAAAGAGTCAATTTTCAAAAATGGCATCGTTAAAAATAGTAGGGAGCTAGTAACAGTTTTCAAGGGAACTCATTACCGAACTCCTTGAGGTACTATTTCGGGTGAATAGGATGTCGCGCACGGCGCAGCGAGATAGCGCGCGCTTATAAGCGATATCGCGACAAACGAAGTGTACTTGGGTTTCGTATTCCCATCGCCCCTAGGACGCACGTCGCGTTGTCGAGCAATTCAAGAGAATAGTACTCTTCTCTATTCTATCCGCAAAGAGCTAGAGCTTGTTAGGTAAAGATTTATTGACGTTTCTTTTCAAGTGTTCTTGTGTGTGTTCAAAACTTACTATTGAATTGAGATAGATTTTAGTTAGTATGGAGCTGCTCGAAATTTGCGCTAGCGGTAAAAGTGAATGGTTTCAGTAATAGTCTTGTGATGCGATTATTATGATCATATCTGGAATTTCAGCGTCGGGAGTAGAGAAAATATCATTTAGATATGTAACTATTTCTGATCATAGATTTTTTTTATAAGAAATACAAAATGTTCGTTATTTATTAGTAAAGTAATCTGCAGCTTTAATTCATGTATGTGTCATGAATTATTTTTATATTGCGCGTACTTATAGAAATTTAGGGCTTGTAACTTCACCAAAGTCATTGAATAAAAATCATGAAACGATAGAGTGCACTAATAAGCCCCTCTAGAGAAGTGGCAATTAGCTGGCTGGAAGAGAATGACAAATGTATGTGATATGACGTATATAACAGTCGTCAACGCATGTCATAAACGTCAAATCCCATACATTCGAAACTCTATTCTACGATATGCTGGTCAACCAATTGCCACTTGTCTAGAGAGGAAGGTTGTAATCGTTGCAATGCATGATTAGTTCTAAGAGTATTCTAGTCATTGACTACAAAAATTAAATAAGTTTACTATGTAAGTGAGCGTGTACGAAAACAAGTATGAAAGTAGAAAAAGCGAAAGATGTAGGTATGCCATGATCGTGGCAAGTGGTAAACTGTGGCTTCTGTCTACCCTGCTGGGAAAAAGTATGTATAATACTTTCTAGAAGTTTCTAAAGAAAAAAAATGGGAATATTTCAGAAATCTTTTAACTTAGTACGGAGTAGCTAGTTATTCAATTTACGTAATTTTATTTTTTTATTTACTTCATAACATATTATAACATAACATAACATAAACTCACGCCTATATTCCCTGAAGGGGTAGGCAGAGGTTCTAGCACCCACATTTCGCCAGTTTATGTTTTTAGGCCCCAATGCAATTGCTGGCGAGCCTATTGCCATTAACCGGGCACTTATAAACCTGCGATAAATACACACATAACTTCGAAAAGTCATTGGTGTGTGCCATGGTAAACCTGGGATGGAACCCGAGACCTCGTCTCAGCAGTCCATTACCCATACCACTAGGCTACCGCAGATGATTACTTCATACATAGAATAATTTTTATAAATAAAAATATAAAACAAGATATGTGTAAAACTGCTATTTATTCTCTATTGAAAAAGTACAGTTGCTTTGAAAATTACAGCACATATAATATAAAGGAGTTGTTCATGTAAGTTAAAAGAAAAACAGACGGGCGGAAATTAATAAAAATTGTCCATAGAAAAGTCGCTACCAAAGAAATAGGTGTATTTCCAACATTCGTACGAAACTCAAAGTAACGGATTTACGCTAAATTGGAACTATTCTCTGCTTCGAGTTTATGGAACTTGATTTCTGAGTTTAGTAAGATCCTGTTTGGTAGTTCTTATTCGCTAAGGGAATTATATACTACATACACTGCTAGCAGATAAGAGTAAGTGTTTCCCAAGGCACATACAAGTTGTTTTTATCAACTTTGTTGAAGACAGAAAAATATCATAACCTTTTTGTTTCAGTTGTTTTAAGATAGAAATTACGGAAAGTTTCGCAATACAACCCCAAGATATACCTATGCGGTACCTTATATTATTTAAGTTGTGAAGTAAGCTATAAAAAAGGAAAATTAAATTTCAAAATTATTTTCTTTCTTTTTACGAAATGCTTTAATTACACACAAATATACATGTACATTGTTTTTCTCCCAGGGTTTCGCAGAGACATTAGCTAACAGGTTAATTTTGTTCTTATACACGCCATGAGTATCATTAGTGTGCTGTCGGCCCCATCAAGACCCTCGGGATCAAGCCTCCCTCACCTGCATGCCGGTGCCTTCCGCTGATTATCGGACGAGGATTTAATACATGCATTCGTCTACTATTTCTGAGGTTACTAATTAAATACCCTAGCTTATATTAGTTGTTTAGGCAATTATATCCAGTATTATATAATACTAGCTGTCCCGGCGAACTTCGTACCGCCAATTTTTTCCCGCCCCGCGATCCGCGTCAGATCCCGTTCCCGCTGCACCATTTAGGGGGATGAAAAATAGATGTTGGCCGATTCTCATAGATACCGGATAAGCACAAAAAATTTCATCAAAATCAGTCAAGCCGTTTCGGAGGAGTATGGCAACGAAAACTGTGACACGAGAATTTTATATATTAGAAGACTAGCTTTTGCCCGCGGCTCCGCCCGCGTGGATGTCGGTTATCGCGACAAAATATAGCCTATGTCCTTTCTCAAGGTCTAATCTACCCCTATACCAAATTTCATCAAAATCGGTTCAGTGGTTTAGGCGTGAAAGCGTAACATACAGACAGACAGACAGACAGACAGACAGAGTTACTTTCGCATCTATAATATTAGTATGGATTATGCATGAAAAAGGTATCTAAATGGTGGAAACAGGATCGGAATTCCACATGGACTGGCAAAACCAATTTTTAAGCATAATTTTAAATATCGAAAAAAATCTTTTTGAAAATTCATGCCACATTTTGTCAGCACAAATCTACTCATATCCTTTATTGAGCTACCTACAATTATTTCTACTGATTCGTTTACGGGCGTAGCTCCTACATCAAATTTTCCCCTTCATAGCTTGCCGGGTAAGATAATATCGCTGTCTGCTCACGGTTTACGTTTATGCGAGTGATTTATCAAAGCGTATGGCTCTCGAACTACTGGTGCGGTAGTCAAAGACCTGGACCGTTACTGTCGGCCGTACGTTAAACCGAGACTGTCGTAATTTCTGTGTGAAGTTCTATCAAAAGTTAACACAGTTTATGAACACGATTAAGATTTGGCATACATATAATATATTGTGGAGATGGTATTTTCTGGCGGTTCCACTAACACCTTCACGACAACTTCACCTGCAAAATGTAATACTGCTGATTTACAGACAAGGCTTTGGCTTTCTCTTTGGGGTTGACTGGTCAGACGGCAACCGCTCACATAAAATTTAAAGCACCTTTATCCATACTAATCCATACTTCCATACTAATATTATAAATGCGAAAGTAACTCTGTCTGTCTGTCTGTCTTTCTGTCTGTCTGTCTGTATGTTACGCTTTCACGCCTCAACCACTGACCCGATTTTGATGAAATTTGATATAGGAGTAGATTAGACCATGAGAAAGGACATAGGCTATGTTTTGTTGTGATAACCAACATCCACGCGGGCGGAGCCGCGGGCAAAAGCTAGTATTATAAAAGTGAAAGTACCTCTGTCTGTCTGTCTGTCTGTCTGTCTGTATGTTACGCTTTCACGCCTGAACCACTGAACCAATTTTGATGAAATTTGTTATAGGGGTAGAATAGACCATGAGAAAGGACATAGGCTATGATTAGTCGCGATAACCGACATTCACGCGGGCGGAGCCGCGGGCAAAAGCTAGTATAACATAAGATTTTACCAATATCCCTACCATTTTCATTCTTTTTTTTTAAAGAATATTAGAACCGAAGTTAGTAATATTCCCTCTAACCCCTCCAACTAAGCTAAATTACTTGTGCTAGGAGTGGGTTCACGTCGGTAGTGTAATGGCCAGGATCGAACCCGGGACCTCTCGATCGTAAGGCCGACTCCTTAACCACTAAGCTACCGACGCTTCATGATTTTACTCTATTTCTTTGATTTCGAAATTACAAACAACTTTATGTTTGCTTATTTATATACGTATCCATACTTTTTACGAAAGGGTTTGCCGGTCAAATGAGATTCGGTGCCCACTGGGTCACTGCGCCTGACAGTCCGTTACCGAAACTTGTGTTTACCGTGGCATGAACTTTGATTGGGCGATGGAAATTGACGCACGGTACACAACCCTATTTGTTAGGGTGGTCGTTATTTACTACTATCAATCAGTAACAACCTTTTGCATCTTTTTTTTTAAAGGACACGTCAATTTGACTTTACCTCGCCTGATGGTAAGCTAAAGGCAAAGTCTCGGAAAATCACCATCGTAAATATGTACCATGTTAACAGTGATGGCACTCAGCTTGACGGCCTCGTCAGATGCCTTTTCACGCCCCGCTTAAAGGACCCGGGACTGTAGGAAGAAGGAAACATCTGACTATTAAGTACATATTTGTTGTATTGAACTGATGTCTCAGCTGTCGTGTGGAAAAGAGGATATCAGGCATTTAATGAAATATCTAGAGATGATATTAATTTAATATTTATTTATGCTTATTCTGTCTGTAATTCTGACGTTACTTGCCCATTTTCGTCTTACAAATGTAATCTCATGATACTAAAATGGAGTATGATGTTATTTCGCAATTCGAATTTATATGTTATTTATTTTTGTTGAGTTTATTATAAAAAATATAAAACAGTAACAAAAGCATACAATAACAATGTGTAAGATAATAGCCACGATAATTCAAAGACTTGTATGAGATTGTAGTGTTAGTATCTAATAGTTATTTAAATAGGACTTAAATTATAAGTTAGTGCCTATATTATAAATATAAAATAAATTGTGTGTGTGTGCGTGCGTGTTTGTGTGTGTATGTGTGGGTATGAGTGTGAGTAGTGAGAGAAGAGTTGTGTTGTGAGCTATCGTTACACAAAGTTGATAGGTACTAAACTGTGTACCTAATATTCTGTGATGGAAGCAAAAACAATTTTTAAATCCGCTTGGTATCAGCGGAAAGTTTGTGTACCGGTCCGTTGAAAGGTACAATCCGTGCAATTAAACGTTCTCTGTTTGTGACAGAAAAAGGAAGTTTGGGTGTATTGTTGCAAGGATTTTGATTGGATGATGAAAATTGGTACACCGCACACAATTTGTTGTTTACAAATACCTACAATCTTACATACATACGCTCACTTCTATTTCCCTCCGGGGTAGGCAGAGACAACATTCCCTTTTTTTTAAAAAAAGAAACAAATCTGCATTGAAAGATTTTCGAAAATCGTTTCATACACCCGGTAATCGAACCGACTAAAACCGAAAAATACATCCTGTATTTTATGGCTTCCCTCAATAGTGGTCTTCAATCATAAGAATGAAATCTCTATAATAAACATGATAAATATAAATAAAAATTAAAAATTTAAAAAACCCCCGTCACAAAAAACAGCAGAAAGTTGAAAATAAATGAATTTTTGCTGCTTTTTGTGACGGGGGTTTTTTAAATTTTTAATTTATTTTTTATTCTATACTTTTTAAATTGATCTACTAGTCAAGCTCTTTCATTTGATACCCATATTTGGGGAGTTATGAAGAAATATGTATTCCGATATGTTGTGGCGGCGGCCATCTTGGACTGATTTTTTTCAAACATAGCTAAGAACACTCCCGACTAATATACCTTTCAAACAAAAAAAACTAAATCCAAATCAGTTCATCCGTTTGGGTGCTACGATGCCACAGACACACACACACACACACACATACACACACACACACGCACGCACGCACGCACACACACACACACACACACACACACACACACACACACGCACGCACGCACGCACGCACGCACGCACACACACACACACACACACACACACACACACACACACGTCAACTTATAACACCCCGTCGTTTTTGCGTCGGGGGCTAAAAATGAATCACCAAAATGTGACGCAAATAACTTCCAAAAACTACACCAAATTTTATAATTCTTTTTATAATAAATAAATGAAAAGTTAAGAAAGATACCGTCATCAAACTGCCACGTAAGCTGAGGCGCAACCACTAGCTAATGTGCAATACAATGTGTATTACACATTACTTGGTGGTTGCGACTAGTAGAATTATGTGAAGAATATTATTCACTCTAAAAATACAATGACAAAACATCCTTATCATACAAAATAATTACAGATTAGATCTCCAACAGCTGTGAGACCAATAGTGCGATAGCAATATAGTTAAACACACAACAGGTAGTACAGTCCTTTATTGTTTGTCGTACTGCATTTTTTTGTCTGTTACGTAATAGGAATAGTATATACATGTACGTTGTACATAGTAAAGCTATATTCCATGAAACATAACAAATGGTAGTACTGTGAAATTGTTCAACATAACACTTATGCTGATTGGTTACTAACTGGTACTTAGCCTAAGGGTCAATTCTCGTTATATGAAATCTGAATTCACCTCGATCTAATTTCAATCTCCCAAATATCAAAAAACGGTATTATCGTAACACAATTTTCAGAGACATCGTGATCGTCTCAATCGATTGAAAATTCAAAAATAGATTTCAAATATCTTCATCTTTTATAACTTGGAATTTACGTATAATATTTGAACGTTCCAAGTTGTTAGTAAATAGAAAGTAGCTTGCGTTGATTATGTAACAGTAGTAAATGTTACTCACACAGAAATTACTTCACAGAAAAAATCGAAGTTCACTCAAACTTGCTGTCAGACTGGTAAACAGACCCCATACTCAAAGTTGAAAAACTTCTGACTGGGATTAATGCTAGGATAAAGAACAAGTAAATGTTATTGCCGCATAGAAGTCTCAGGTCAAGAATAGAATAATAATTTCTATTGGCTTTTCTTTTTTCTACCACATTCTACTTAAAAAATCAACTGACTGATTGACAGAACACTATTATTTTTTTTATTTTTTTTTTTTAACACTATTATTATTATGCATGTCTATAGACAGGTGTCATCCGTTCATTTGACCTATCAAGATTCAATGACAGAGGATTGGCGTATTCCATTATCCGCTTGCATCTCGTTTGATTACGTTTGACCATCACGTGTAAAACGTACGTATTTTCTGTTGATTGAACTTTGGAAGAAAAAGATACCGATCATATTAGCTTACTATGTATGCAATATATTCCCGCGACCATAGGGCTAGCCTTTACCTCGCTCAAAGAATTGGTATCGCTATACAGCAGGGTAATGCCATCAGCCTTTTGGTCACGGTACCAGTAGAGGTAGATAATAAATAATAAATATTTCACAACATTCCACACAACGCTATCTAGACCCATGGTAAGCATAGCTTAACTAGCTTGTGTTATGAAATCTAGAATGCGGATAAACATACTTAGATACTTTTTTTTTGTAAATACATACATATTATATATAGAAACACCCAGACCAATGCAAATAGCCATATTCATGCATACAAATATTTACATTGAGCGGGAATCGAACCCGCGCCTCCTGCGTGGCAGTCGCGTTCACTACCGCCACGCCACGGAGGCTGTCTCTGTAGATGAGGAGGAATTCTACGATGTCTAAAGTAACAGTCTCCCCCTCCTTTTTTATTTTAATTTTGCCATTATCGATTGTGATAAAAATACAGGATATGATTTTTTCGGGTTTTAGTCGGTTCCATTACCAGGTGTGTCAAGCGAGTTTTCGAAATTTTTTGAAAATAAAGAATGCAATCTTCCACCCTGTATATTGTACAGTTAGTATTTTAGTTAGCATAGTTTAGTACATTGTATATTTCTTGTGGAAATAAATTAATATCTCCCCATGGCTTACTGAGTTACTTAAATATAGTTATTAGTATACCTATCTGGTTGTTTGTTCTTACCGCATTAGCTTCCTCGTACAATAAACCACCAAAAGGAGTGACTCGTCTTTCAAAGGTTCCAAAGGAATATTTTTCAGAATAGAAAACAAACAAAAAATAAAACATATCCAAACAAACGTAAGGCAATCGAAAAGAAATCTCTCCTTTGTTCTAAAGTGTGAACGTTAAAGAAAAATTGAATTTTGAAAGCTTTGCAGAGCTCCTGAATCTACTGAGCTGTTATTATCTCTCGTGCCTCCAAAACATAATGGCGCTCAGAAGACGGATTTACATATTGTTACAAGCGGAATAAACTTCAAAGATAGATTTCAACATTTGAAATTTGAAATTTTTCTATTTTAATTTGGACAAATTTGGTGCTGCCGCTCCTTTTCTGAATCTCAAAATAGTAAGGTGGCAAAATATAAACACGCTTTCATTGAAGAGGATCTTTTTGTTTTAAATAACATAACATAAAATAAACTCACGCCTGGATTCTCCAAAGGGGTAAGCAGAGGTGCTAGCACCGACATTTCGCCAGTTTATGTTTAGGTCCCAATGTAATAGGTGGCGAGCCTATTGCCATTAACCGGGCACTTATAAACCTGCGATAAATACACACATAACTTCGAAAAGCATCGAAAGTCATTGGTGTGTGCCATGGTAAACCTGGGATCGAACCCGAGACCTCGTCTCAGCAGTCCATTACCCATATCACTAGGCTACCGCAGATTCTTTTTACGGCATAGGTAAAAAAAATAGGTAATATGTATTTGGACCTACCTGTCGCAATAACAGTATGTATTTTTGTATAATAAATCTTCCTGATTATTCCGGTAATCCTGGATTGCATCCAAAGTTTTCACTAAGAAGCCTGGTTGCCGTTCTTATAAAACCTTCCACATGGATAAATTCGAGCCTCGTTAGTCAATTAGCAGGTGACTTACAGGTGGGATTAGCTTGAGCCCGAAAATTTTGATGGGGCTTCTTACATCTTAAAAATAATCTCACTACTCTGCTAACCTACTTGCAATCTTACTATTATAATTATAAAAATATATGCAATCATCAATACTGAAAAACTATAGCTCTTCAAAGTTTAAACAGTCGTAAAACGTAGTGAAATATATGTTGGTAACCTTTTGTTGTCATGATGAATAAGAGGTTTGTAAAACACGCGGCAGATTTATTATTTCCCAACATAAATTAGAATAACTCAATTATTCTGTTTTAAAACAAGAGCTTCTGCGGTGAAAGTAACGTACACAGTTTAATTTTAGAGAAAAGGGATATTCAAAATGGCTACCGTCGGTTTGCGGTCTCGAGAAAATAGAGCCAGAAACAAATTGCAGCCCGACTAAGATAAAAAGGGCCCGTCAGTTTGTTAAACGACGCGCAGTTCGGCCCAGTGCAAATAACACTGAATCTACATCGAAACTCTACACAGTAATGTACACGCCCAATTAATTAATTACACTGCGAAATGTATTTGATTTTTAGTGTTGTGTTTTACCTACTTTAATTTGCAGGATCGAAAGAACTCAGGGGATCAACACCGGTGTACCATTATACATAATTATACCCCATTTCTATATTCCCAAACGGGTAGTACGAAGCGTATTATAGAGCCTAATTTCGTCAGCTACCTATATCTAATGTCAGGGGGCATATTGCATCAACCGGCCGGCGTTTTGAGATCAAAGATGTAAGAATTCTGTAGGTTATAAGAACGAGTTAGGTTGAAATTGCGCTTGAGCAACAACTGCACCTACACATGCGTGGCGGTGTCGTAGCCGCGGACCTGCGACGAATCGGATAACCACACTTTGTCTCATCCTGAGAGGTCAGTTAACGGTTAACATTGTAGTATATTCATGTAATAGAACAGGCAAGTTTAAAAATTTTGTTCTGTCTTGTGCTTTGAAATCCCTTTGTAAGCTCAGTAGTTTGTAATATTATCAGAATCACTTCCATAGTTCGTGATTAAAAATCAGTACTTGCAGCAATCAATAATTTTGGTCACTTGTTGAACAAATAGCTACATGCTATAATATTACGCAGCGTAAAGTTACAAACAAAACAAATGCCTGCCAACAAGAGGTTAATGATGACACTGGCTATCACAGCTCCAAAAATAGTTGACAAAAACAAACTATATCAATGGATAAAGTACAGACAGTGTGAGCAGGACGTAAGCCGCTTAAATTTCACATAGCTCTTTTCAGTAGTGTCAATATTGAGTGAATGTATTGGTACACTTCGTGTTGGTAAATGTGCCAACCATTTTAAGCTTCGTTGCCTGTTGCAGTTTCACATTCTATTGCACGAGTATTCCATTTTCAAAAAACCTTCGGATAAAGTGACGGTGAAAGCGGATAAAGTGATGTGATTATAGTGCTGGCGATGTCGAATATCAATTTTCACGATGTGTAATTTCCGTAGAGGAGAACTTTATTTTGAAGCAGGTTTTTGAATCGTTGATCATCGATATCATATGGACGAAGTTTCAACAGCTAGGTTACGAGTACTGCACAACTGCTTACCATGCAGTTAGTGGTTTTTGACACTCATGGACATTGAAATTAACATACTTATAAATGTTGTAACTTGTTACGTTCTCTGCAGATAGAGAGTACTAAGGATAAAAGAAACAGCCGAATGAAATAAGGCGTGAGTAAAAGGGTGGTATTTAGGTTACTTAGGTTAGGTTGCTCAGAGATTTTTTATCTCCGCTTGAAAAAGTTGTAAAATTATAAAACTTGTATTATTTATTGATTGACTACTTTGAGAAAATATCCTGTCCAGTTAGGGGGCCTTAATATCTCCTATAAGAATAAAACCGAGAACATTGTCAACGTATCAGTATTGTTAGAAGCTTATCTATAGCAAGAAGTGTTCTCGTTCTCCGAGTACACGATTGCAACAATAAACAGAACAGTATCTGTGTGGTTTGTTCGAACTATGTTATCCCATTTATGTTAATTCGTTGAATCCGTTTGCCCCTCATAAAGGGTGGTAGTAACATCGAAAACAAAGACGGAAAAATCCTAAAGATAAAAGTGTACCCGAGTGAGATTACATACATACGCGTTAATCTTCAGGCGTATTGGAGCGATTCTAATAAACTCTTAGGGCGATTACAGAACAGCGTTTTTTTGCACATATATACTCGTTTGTGTACACGTGTCGTGTTGGTTAGCAGTGCGTGTTCGCAGGAGTGGTGGACCTGTTGACGAATCATTCTCTGAGCCTTTTTTTTAACCCAGTTTCGGCTTTCTAGGCTAACTGACTGTGATGCGGCTGAACTTCAAAATTTTTCGTGAAGGGACTGCCTGACTTTCTGTTCTTAGACTGGCTGAACTTTTTAGGGCTCCAACTACCTGTAACAAACCATAGATGTTCATATGATAATCGCAACCAACAGCTTGACGTGCTATTCGGAAATATCCCAACCAATGCAAATAGATATATTCACTGCATACAAATATTTGTACCAACTGGGAATCGAACTCAGATCTCTTAGCGGTAGGGTTCATACTTCACGAATACTCATAACTAAACAAAATTAGTCGTAAGTAGTTAAGTTATAACTTAGGCGACGACGGTTTCCATCGTTCACTTATGGTTGCAATGCATTTAAAAGTGACAGGTATTAGACAGCATAATTCCATCATCATCGCAACAGTGTGGCCTGACTGCATCATAGTCCGTCACCTCAGGGCCCAGTCAGTCCATTTTTTTTGATTATTTAGTTTCTTTTTCTCAAAAGCAATTTATATACAAGTCAGGAACACTTCAAGAATACTGTTTGAACCATGCTATTGGAACTAACTCTGCAATATTACATCAATTAGGCAAGTACTTAAGGCCAAAACTCCAAAAGCACATGCACAGGCATCAAGGTAATTGAAGCTGGAAATGTAGATAGATAGCGCGTGTAAGCGCATGTGCCCAAACGAACGTAAAAATGCAGAAAAAACGCTAATCTGTAAGAGCACTTAGACTGTGAAGCGAAATAACGTCAGTCGCTTCACTACCCTCAATTTTTATGTCACGGCGTATGCCACCAGTCGTACCCCTCACTTTACTGAGGGGTCCCTGTTACACAATCGTAGCCGTAAACTTCGTATTTTCAACCGTAACGAAATCGTATTTGACCACGCGTTGTATTCACCCGCACATTAAAGATGGCTTATTTGTTTTTTAAATTATTAAGGTAGTAAACAAGAACTCAGCTTTTTGACGGTAAAGGGTTACTGGTTTTTATAATTGGTTGTAATTGACTGTAGAAGTAACTGTTGTTTTCTGTGTGTTGCTTTACTGTGGTTTTCTACTAGGTGATTCATTTTATACCTTGTCACGCATAGTTTTAATCACATTTAATTATATGAAGAAGAAAGTTATTTAAGCTAGCACCGTGTTATATCTTCGTTAACAATTGAAATCTAGAGAACTACGTGTATGTACAATGTCATTATGACTACACACGTGCCACCTAAGTGGTATAAAAAAACATTATCCTCCTTCCTTCGGCAGTAGGGTAAAAAACGGTTCATTGAAGAATAAAGTGCCTGAATTGAAAACATCTAGTGAAGGAAAATTTAAAAAATTGATTAAAGATCGAATGGCCAGTATTTTATTACAGATCAGTATACCACCACTACAACACAAAATTAAACTGACCGAAATGGATTTTCGTTCTGCAACTATGAAATCTACGTAGGTTTTCAGGATACACAGTTTTTAGCGCAGGAGCAGCGGCGTCTTTTATATAAGACATGGGTTCGTTCCCTGCGTAGAATGCTGTTCTCAGGTTCTGATCAGTAGGCTTTATATTAGCAGCGTGAAGTCCGTATCATTAGGAGTCCTAAGGTTACTATCACTTTAGGACCTTTGCAATTGCATAAAGACCTTACCTCTATGACAAATACAGTCAGAGAGGTAAGTGTGTGCTGTTAATGTTTGATTAGCTACTCAAGTGACCCTTTACCCTTACTATACAGAACAGCGCATGTAGCGAGGATTATTGAGGTACAGAGTAGAGATTCGAGGCCGTCATAATAGGAACCACCATTTTAGAATCAACAGCAACTGGAATAGTGAAACGCATCTTCTGGAATTCACCTCTCTTTTGATGTTGGAGTTTCTAACGGTACCCAAAACTACTCAATCTATTCGAGTATTTTGGAGGTAAATTACCTACTTTGACGTCAATGCACTCCTTTTTCGAGAAACCATATAATCAATGCATAACAATTGTGTTGAAAACTATACAGCAATATTTATTAGCAAGATAAGTTTACGTAATAACAATTTATTTAGTTCAGAGGGATCGTTAAATGTTATCGTTACAGCACAGCAGTCTCGCAACTCGGCTCCGAGCTAGGATGAATGAAAAGCTCTTTCATCGTGCACACTCTTTGTCTATCCCCGAATTCATGTGTAAGCTGTCACGAGGGAGGCTGTGATGACGCCACAATAAAGTGCCGTACACTTGCTTGCAGGATAAGGAAAAATACGGAACGTTTTTTCTCATCCCTTTTATTTGTACTGAGGATGTTGTAATAACGCTTGTCATATGCATGTTTCAGTGTAATAAAACACTGGTTTACCAGTATTTATTTAAGTATTCCTTTTTTTAGTAACATTGTTTTACTTTTTATTTGAAACAAATACTAGCAGATGAAAATGTCGTACTTTGGACCGGATATTACGTCGATATTGCGGCATTGGTGGCGTGGCTGTACATACGCCTGTGTATATAATTATACGAAACTACTGACACTGAATGAAAAAACCTAAAAAAATAGACTTCATAAAATCGTGTACTAAAATTGTATTGTGAATAAACAACATCCGAAATCCAAAGATCATTGCACTGCACTGTACTGAGATGAGATGTATACTTTCAAAGCAGCGGAAAATTCACCGTACGCATATTTAAAGGCTTAATAGCACCGTCTACCAGAGTGAATAGGAAAAGTGAGTATTGGTTGCCCGACGTACCAGCATGCACAGCGAGGATCGTATGGTAAAACTTCAACTAAGAGGTAAAAAGCCTGATTTTAGACGCTCGGCCAAAAATATGCAGACAGCCACACTGTCAGCCTGTTTTCTTGTATAATTTACGGAATACGTACGTATACAATGTCACTTGCTGTTGTATATTTTAAAAGAAGTGTTTATGTTTATATACGCGACCATGTCGAACATCACTATATCAATCTTTGCCCAAAAGAAAACATATCGAGCACCCAGGTTTTGTAAGTGAAAACTGCTTAAAAGTTAACTATGATGGTATATGAATCAATGCTGGTAGAGTCAAAAACAAACTACTACTATGACAAAATGTATCAATTATATTATTAAATACCAAAAACTGAGCTTTGTGAGGGTTCACGCACCGGTATTTTTTTTCACAGACTACAGACCATAGAACACATTATTATGAAGAAAAATTACTATGATAAATCTATAGATGTGATAATTTTTCAGTAAAGCGTCCCAAAAAAATACTCTGGTAGTGCTATATAGTGTTGGGCCTCGCTTTGCCTACCAAGTTTGTAAATATTTTAGTTTTAAACAACTTTTGTGCTTTGTGCTCAAATTATTTGTATTAACAAACATTTTTTTCACAAAACTTTTAATAAAAGGCCTCAGACGTAGAAGCACTCACAAAATAGATTCAACATAAATAAATTACAGTGTCACATCTGTGACTACAAATATAGTCCAACATCACAACAAAGATCTATGAAGTTTCGGACACTCGGTGGGCGCTTGGAAATGATTATGGAGGGTAGAAAGAAGTAAGGCGGATCGTTTCAGAAAATAACAAAAGATCACAGAATTGTGCTGCTATTTCAGAACTGAACTCAAACTACACAATATGAAAGAAACTGCAAATGAGAGATGAGAGTAGTTTACAATAAAAACTCAAAGAAATAAAGCACAAAAATGCCTCATCCCGTTTTTGATATAGCAATTCAAGTGGAAGATGAGTGCGAGTTTGGCTAAAATCGGGTAAGTAGCTGATGGAATGAGCTATTATATAGTCTGGAATAAAATTATGTAGGTTACTTTTTTTCCTGAAAATAGGATTCCGTGGGTTGCAGAACCGAGTTCAAAATTCCACTAGAACGAAGTCACGAGCAAAGGTTACTTTTTCATAAATACAACTCTACGCAACAGACTTTGCTGCTATAACCAAAGAAGAAAATCAGAGTCAAGCCGGGGTAATTATAAAGTGATAGTACAATTTTATTGTAACGGAAGCATGTCTGTCTTTCAAATACAAACAGCTCCAGCTAATTTATCTAGTTCAAGGAACTTTAAGCAATGTTACAAAGAATGAGTAGGTACTGCGGAATAAATGAAATTGCTCAGCTGCTGCTGAGAAATGCTCAGAACTAAGTGAAGGAAGAGTGGCCAACATGATTAATTACAAAGTAAAATATAAAGAATAATTTCTTTCTAGGTAATACTGAAGTGACTTCTACTGCGTTCATTTTGAAGTTACTTGGTATGAAGTTTTCTTTTGTACAAAATTCCAGTGTAGGCTTCATTTTACTTGTCTGAAGTTGAATGCATCCTTAAAAAGTATTTTTTCGTTGCCTTTGTCTTTTTTTTTCGCTAGACATCTCATACACTAGAGAGAAATATTCCTGTGTAGGTGGTGTACTTCAGAAGCACACAGACACAAACACAAGATGCATTCAGAATCTAAACTATGGGTTGCACAAATTTCTTTAATGAGGATCAAACCTACAAAAGTCAATGCGGCGACAGATGAGATAACCATATATAACCATATAATATAGTACCTAGACTAATGTAACTAAATTAATCTTTATATATTCGAGCATCGTTAGGCCGTTTAAATTGTTTTTTTTTGTTATTGAAAAATTTTTGCGTTTTATTGGAAGGTGCTTAATTAATTCAGTTTGATCAGTAGTGGTGTACCGTGTAAAAGAAAAGTGCAGGCAATAAGAGAGCATGAACGGGTCCAGGCTGTTCTCCAACCGCAGTTTATTGAATATTTCGCCTGTGTTATCGACGCTGTAACTTATTGATATTGACGGTTGTAATCATAGTGTGTTTGGGGCGCCTTGTTTGAGTTGCGCCTTTAGTTTTAGTTTGACATATTGGTGCTTTCCAGCGATCTCGTAACAAAGTTAGAGGAGAGGTTCCGTCGTCGCCTTAATAATTAAACGCTCGTGGCCCAGCATAACAAATAGCTAAGTTAATTTATGCTTTTCGATCTTATAAGTGGTACATTAAGAGATCCCCATGGGGAAGCCTTTGGTGATATAATTTAATTAACGGTAGGAATGTTTGAATGTTAACTTTTGAATTCTGTTTCGTAAAGCGAACAGGTACATTAACATATTTTATTATTAAATTAATATTTATGGATACATTTGCTGCTTTAGTTGTTGTGTAGGAATAATTTATTGTCAGTGTGGCGTAGATAGGAAGGACAATGGACTTGAAATAAAAAGTTTCGGAATAAAACCACACTCAGTATACCATCGAAGTATAAATAAATATTTAGCTATATAGGATGGGTTTGTGAGAATAATTGACAAAGGGTAACCCAGGATATTATTAGTATGATTACCAATTGATGACAAATGGGATAGACTTCGAGAGGAAGGGATTTAGAGGGGATGGATAGAACTAATTTAATAGTATTGCATTACAATACTATAGTTCTGTTCATTATTATTTCGATATTAATTCTTTGTATCTATTAGCATTCAATGAATAAAGTAGATTTCTGTTCAAATTTGTATTACATGCTGTCATCAAGATAACTTGATTTAACTTGTATTGTATCCATTTGGCGAGTAGAGTCTCGAGAGCGTCATAACATGGCGCGACACTATCCTGGCGACAAGGGAACGAGAGAAACTTACTGTTTTCCTTCCGGGCAAGTGTAGCAACTCTTTAGGTGAAAATACTCTAGAGAATCTATTTAATCTTCGATATGGCGGCAAACCCACCTAGAAAAAAATATTTAAACTTTTTACCTCTATTGCAAAATATAATATCTTGTTATTACTCTTTTCGTTTGCCAGTATTTTAATTTCAATATTGAATTCTGATATGCTTAATTAACTTTAGTTTTATTCTTATCTACCGACAGTTTAGGAGCCAACATTTAGTGTGGCTCGATATTGATCGAATTGTCGCACACATATGGTTTATGGGTGTATGGGTCTGCACATGTATTGTGTCACTAAAACACATGGAATTGGCACCATACACCAGGATATTTGTCTCACAAGGCAAGTAACATATATCGCCATTATTTATGATCTAAGTATTATGTATGTCGTTAGTCTATATTCATGATACGTGAGTTAGATTTCTGAATCAAACAAGGTCCTATTGATGACCTTTGTGGTGATAGACCATTTGACTGTCAGTGGTTGCAGGTTTTAGAGGGACTACTCTGAGTAATAATTAAAAAAGCAACATTCAGTATTGTCCCGGTCTCGCATTTTCGAATAGAGCAGTAATTCCATTTAATCCTAGCATTTTTTTACAAGGAAAGTACGAGGCTTCCTCAGAGGATTCAGATAACTACAATGGAATAGTTCTTTTGTTCATTTTAATGTAATACCGATGTAGAATATTATTCCACAGCACATTTGTAAAGGTTTGTCGCTTTATATAAGTCACACACGTACATATATAAACCTACAAGGAAGTAAGAAATTCGGTGAATGTGTCCCCAAGGTTTTCTTGCCAGACCTTAATTCAATATGATGTATTGTCTAATAACAACCTGTTATAAAATACGTAGATATGATGAATAAGCCCATCGTATTAATAGACCCTTTTGCAGCGAGGCATAAAACATCGTGGTTTGTGGATCTTTTTGTTTTTTAATTAAACGTGTATAAATCCAGTTTGGCATTCAACTTTTATATTGTGATTTGCATATTACGCGGAGACTCGGCGAACCGTAAAATGTTTTGAAATTAAGTGCAAGGTATAAAGAGAGTGGAACGCTGTACGCTGTACTCGTAATACTTTTTTGAGAGAGTATTTAATAGCTTACGAAGGCCCATCAATAATCTTGAATAACGTAGACACGTGAAGGCAGGAACCTCCAGCTTAACTCGTAAAAGAAAATCTTTGATGGATAACTTTACTCGAGAAATTTGCCGTATATTTTTTGATAAATTATACTACTTATATTATGAAATTTCCCATATATATTTTGCCTGTACACTTTCTTTCAAATACTAGAAAGATGATGAATTATTGTAAAGAACTACTCAACTGATATTAAACATTCACCATAACCTGTAAGCATTTGCAGTCATCATTACCAAAACAGCGCCTTTTTTATATATATGTTTCCATGTTGCTTCCCGGTGGAATAGGATAGGGCCACCCCAAGTAAGGCATAGGACTATTCATCAAACCGAAAATCATAATTGGTGAATCTTGGGTGCTAATACACCTCTGCCTACCCCTTCGGGGATTTACAGACGTGAGTATATGGACGGATGGAAATTTCCATTTCAGTTCACCCACTACACCTTTCCCTTTTATCTTGGCTGCTACAGAAGCAATTATTGCCGTTGAACTCCTCAACGGACCAAGTATACCGGGTTGGAATTGAGGTTCTGTTGGGCTCTGAAAATCTTGATAGGGTCCCATCCATAAACCATCTATCTACTTGCAGTTTTAGTGGGTTATAAAATCAGAACTTACTTACTTACATACTAATTTATGAAAATCCAGAGCCTTAAGTATGATAGATACAAACGAATAATAAAACAGAACTCACTGATTAAATAAGTACCTACCGGGTAAACATCGCTTCGAGTTCACTAAACGGTGAATTAAATTTCATAATTGCATACCTACTTGTAATTTCCTGGGTCGTAACCCAAACTGAATCTATCCGACCGTATTTAATTTACAAATTCAATGAAGATGAATTATTTTAGTTTTCGTTAATACAATTATAAGGGAGACCAGAGCAAGGTGGTGACTCAATGCAGTAAACGTACTATTTTAAAATGCGCGATTTCCATTCGATTAAAAAGAAAAACGTAACCAAAACTTTGGTGTTCCGTATAATATCTAAACAAAACCCTTTACGTTTTTGTGAGGACGATACCTTTAGAATTTTAAAAGGTTGCATAAGTTTTGAAATCGCTCGTTTTAAAAACGTAATTTTATTGAATCGGGCTATTGGACCAAGTTTTATTTGGATACGCCAGATGTATGGAGGGAGCAGGCTGCTGGGATGCAAAAAGACAAAAAATAAAAGAGCGAAATAAAAGAGTGTCTCAGCCTATTTCGAATGTAAATCTGTGTCGTTGTAACGGGTCGGCTCTCCTGAAAAATAAGACGTAGGTCGGCGAGATTGTCGCTTCATGCCTTCGTTGACTTGGAAAATTTTTGAGACGACTCTCTCAAGCCCTCTGTAGGATTTGCGACGAGTTTATGTGTCGTTCTCAGAGAGAAAAGTTAAACAATACACGGCTACATGTTTATGTGTAGGGGAATTGGAAGAGTTACTTATAGAGACAGCCATTGTGAACAATATCGTTTCAACGATGCAGGTACAACGTTTGCTCGCGTAGCACCCCGTAGCATTGATTCAATTGCACGGAGATTGCTCTCGATTTTCAGTGAAATTGATATTGTACGCGTATATGGTTTAGCAACGCTTCTGTGTTTTAAGTTACATTAGGTATATTGGTATTCCGTTTGAGTGTATGTACACAGGTTGTGGTTGGGCTATGTAGCTCCACCACCACTTTGGGATCCTTCATCGTAGGTGTGCCTGCTAAACAACTGACAGACCTTCCTCTCTGAGTTCGGAGGTCAAATAGTAGTCGTAGAAACTTTGAAGGTAATTGGGATTTGACTGAGAGGATGATGATGAATAAATCAATTACTAATTAATTTAGTACTAACTAGCTTTTGCCCGCGGCTCCGCCCGCGTGGATGTCGGTTATCGCGACCAACCATAGCCTATGTCCTTTCTCAAGGTCTAATCTACCCCTATACCAAATTTCATCAAAATCGGTTCAGTGGTTTAAGCGTGAAAGCATAACATACAGACGACAGACAGATAGATAGACAGACAGACAGACAGTGAGTTACTTTCGCATTTATAATTTTAGTATGGAAATATGGATAATTACACATTCAGTCACTCACAATAATTAATCATTAAATGAATCAATGTAATACAAAAAGAAAGTGTACGAAACTTTTAGAATTTAAAAATAGAATTGCAACATACAAGAACAAGACACATTTTCACGATCTCGATTCAATTATCGCTGGAACTTCGTAAAAGGAGTCGAGATACAATTTCTACTAGTGTTTACTAGGATATAATACCCGGATCGGTCGATAGATAAGTCTCGTAGAGTAGTTATCGGACCACAAGGGCAGTAAAAGCTAATTGGTGGGGCGGCAGTAACCGGCTGAACGTTAACGCGGCGTCGAGATTGGGAAAATTAACCTCTTCCGAGCGACCCAATTGGTGGGCGATGATTAGTTTGTAATTTGTGACGGCCCTCTGCGAGTTGTGGTCGGTGTTCACGTTTTTGGTTCGTTAACTATTACCGAACTATACTTATATAGACATGTTCGCTTATTAAATCTCGAGCTGGTGGACTGTACGTAACTGAATATCTCAGTGAACGGTAGGCTTCCGTTTGAATATCGTCCTGTGTATTTAAGGTGAGTAAAGTGATGAATGTTTGTATAATAATATAAAATCTAAGATGACAGTACTTTTGTCTGTTAATAACTTTAAAATTCTTAACAGGTCAACGCTTTTGTGATGTTTTTTTTCGGTTTTGATATTCCAAAATATAGGTGGGTAATCGTTTGAGATTATCTGATTTTAATATAAATACTTATCACATGAGTACGTACCGCCGCGCTGCCTATACTTACCAGAATTGGGTAATTACAGTAAATAATAATTATGGCGATTAGACGGTTTATACCGTTGATCGTTAGCAGTTGATGGAACTTGCTGCACATATTGAATAAGACGCTTGTACTTTTTCATAGTACTTTTTTTTCGCCTCACGGCATTCTCAAAGTTTTATAATGTAGCTAGGTAATTTCTTTATCTGATTTATTACACTATTATTGGAATATAGTGCAGTACCAGTAAAAATAACATATGTTTTGACTTGATATACCATTTTTTGTATCGATTAAGTAACAAATACTAAATACTTTAAAATTTCACTTTTTTGAAGTCGATTGAAAACAGAAGGAGGTAACAACATCAAAAGCTAGTTGTATTTATGTATCTTTGTTATCTCAATTCATGTTATCGCCTGTGGAAATGTTCTTTACTTTATTTTTAACTCCAGTACATGTGTAAACTGCCATTTCTATTTAATGTTCTTGGTAAAATATTAGCTTTTCGCCGTAACGAAATGGTGCTTAATGGAAGCGTTCGGCCAGTTTACCTGCAAATACTTCGCTACATCATATATTATGCATAAGTCGGCGTAAGGTATAGCTTTCTTGAAGGGGCTATATACAATATTACGAACACATTGAGTATTATATGGTTAATATGATGTACTACACGGAAGTAAGTACTTATTTTATAAAACTTAACCATTCCAACTTCAACGCTTTTAGAACTTTTCGTACGCTGAAGCAAAAATTCCTTAGGTACTAATTTAGGTCACAAAATATTTATATATATCGAATTGGTACTATTAAACAAAATATTATTATATTGGGTTTGCCGGTAGGATAAATCAACCCCCTTCAGTTAATACCTTAAATTTCTTATGAGTTATAAAAGCTGACGGACTATGTCACAAAGGTGATAAGAGTCGATTCAAATAAATTTGGCATGATTAATTTTTTGCATCTTGCCTTGGAGTTCTAAGCAGTCCGTAACTTGAGGATATCGTGAGCATTTACTTTGACAACCAATTTTGATATTATTTATCTAAAAAGTAAGAGTTTAAATGTTAATGGACTGTGAAATCATTTTTATAAGTGTAAAAGAGTAGGTAATATAGAAAAAGCAAGCCCTTATGATAAACGTTTCAGTAGATTTTTCTACAGATAAAAAGCAGTGTGAATCAAGTGAGTAGACGAGATCGTAGAATGAAATTTTCCCGGACTTTGAAGATATGCTTTCGAGTGTAAAATCTGCATCTATAGTGGAGTAGTCAGTAATAAAGTCAAATTGCCTTTCATGAAGCACTGTCGTGAAATATTAGTAGCTTTGTATTTGTGATTGCTGTACTACTATTATTAACATACTAACACGTTGAGGTGAATAAAATTATTAGGTTTATTATTAACATAATATTGCATGATAATTATTATAAATAAAAATACAAAACAATACATAATATGTGCAAACCTGCAGGTTCAGGCGTCAAAGAATTCCTCCCCATCGACGTCAAAAGGGAGGGTGACCAGAAGGCTGGCGGCATTGCCACGTTGAATGGCAATGCCAATCATTTGCGCCAGGAATAAACCAGCCCTCTGGTCACGGGTAGCATTTATTAAACGTTTTCAGATTTCTTTGAATAATAGACGCGCACTTGGACCTCAGGACCCCAGCGTCTCGACTCCAAATGGCTCAAAAATGTAGTTACTACTTAAACTACTATATTTGCGCCGTTTGAGGGTCTCTGCCGAAGTAGCTGCAGCGTAGGCACAGTCCGCAGTCCCTGAAAGATGGGAAGGCGCAACGGTGTCAGGACATGTTGCATCCCACACCAAATGCCTTCTCATCTTGCAAGGCACCAACGACATTCCATCTGGCATCTATGTAGGTAGGTTCTAAAGCTGTTTTTCCTTAGGGTTGGGGAGTTTGACGAGAATCGATCCTTTAGTACCAATGAGTAAACTTTGGACGAAACTGAGAAATCTCTATGAGAATGTTGAAGATTAACACATGTAAATCCCCTGAATAAGTAGATATGTATTAACTGATTTATTTTTTTCTTCTTTTGAAACCCAACCCATCTGGCCAGCGTAGATACAGTAGACTATAGCCTCCCAACATCGGGAGAGGACTATGTCCAGCAGTGGATTGCGACAGGCTAATTGATTGATTGATTTCTTCTTAACTTCTGACATAGTACAAAGCGAGTCCATGTTTTTGTACATAATAAAAAATTATTTGGGATCGGAACTCCTTTTCTTGCAATGTCCTCATTAAATGGAGCGTAAATTTTAAGCTCCATCCATGAAACCTACACTCAAACTTGAACCTTTTAACTACACAACTTTACGTCGTACACTCACACAAATCTCTCCTAGTGCCTTCTTTTTGTAGAGTTTAAATTATTTAAACACGTAGCTGGTAGTATATTAACTTAACAAAAGCGAACTTTATGCACTACCTTTATACGGCGCGGTGGTGAATATTTAATTAGCGTAGCTTAATCATTCGTACCCTGTCAACTAAAGAAATGGACCTATGAAATATGCTAAGCAAGGCTCTAGGGGAAAAATAAGGACATTTTTTAAATACAAATATCGCGTCATCTTTGCGTTTGTGACTAAGCATGTGAGGCTTATATTTTAGTTAATTAAGTTGATAAATCTAACAATATGTAATTCACAAAACATCAGTACTAGTGGTTTTTTTTATCGTGCGAAAAATCCCCACGGATACCACCCCCACGGAGCCGGTGAAGGTGGTTATGTCGGTCGAACCGACTAAAACGCACGCCGTCTTGGGTCCTTGGTTGCCGGAGGTGAGATTGCCAAAAGCATATCTCTCGCACTCCGGCAGACCCAAGACCATCTCCTTCGAGATGGCCCCCTTCGGGTTGTGGGGACCACTGTGTCCCCATCTTGCCCCGGTTACGGGGAGGCGCATTTTGCGCCGCCCCGCCGCGGCCTGCTTCTGCTAGGGTGACAGGCGGCTCCACCGGTTACCCCCAGGCCAGCGCTCATAGAGGACGGAGGTCGTTCTGCGACCTCCGACGTCCGGTTCGTCTTCGCTCTGCTCAGTACTAGTGTGTAGGGATCCTACCAACATCGGGGTATACTCAATCTCACCTACAAGCCAGCCTAAATCTTTTCCATCAATCAGCAGGTGATTGAAGTATGAAGTTCATTATTGCAATCACTGCATATCAAAAAGGTATATACGATAAAAGTGATAGCTTACGAGTGAGAACTTAGACTCAAAGAGTTCGGTAAATTAAATAGTCAAATTCCACAGATTTTGATTATATTCTTATTAGTAAGGCTTAATAATGCAAGTTGATCAGATTACGTATCCTTTAAGACAGGCAATAAAATTTTTGATTTAACAATCGTTTAATCCTATACCTCAACAAAGTTAATCAAAAAACAATTAAGAAAATAACATTGTAGTACTCAACGCTTGATAAAATATATTTTAACGACAGTTTCATAAGTAAAGGATGCCCTTTATCGGCGATTCTATCGAAGACACTGCGAAGATAATAATTCAGGAAAGTGGCCAGGAGCTTAACTCGCTATCCGTTCTGTACTTAAGTATTTTTAATGTTCTATAAATTAGACCGGTTCTTTATACACTTAGAAAGAGCTGATATCAAAAAATTCAAATGATTAAGTGTATTTGAAGAGGATAAGAAAATTAAATTACTTTTAAGCGAAAAATGCAGAATAAATGATGAAATTTCACTTATCAGACCCTGATTCTAATTCTGATTTGATTTTATCGATTAGGATTACCTAAGTATTTCTATGAAAATACTTATTAATATAACTACAAAATAATGAAATAGTATAAAAAATAATCATTGTGTATCAAATGGAAGTAATATGATGGTAAATAAGTAGGTACTAAAGAAATTGACATGTTGCTCTGACCCCAAATGATGGGTGTAAGATCATATAGATAAAACGTGGGCACAATAGTTCACTTTCATATAAAGTCACTATTTATAGTGAAAATAGTGATGAGGTAACTCAAATATAGACGAAACCACACAATACATTAATTACCTTAACCATAAAATAAATTCGTATGAAAATATGATAAAGTCATTGAATGTGCTCTCAACTATGAGGAACTCGACAAGGGCCCGGTACTTTTTACTGTCCATAATATTAGGCTATAAACCATAAAGGCTCCTCGCTTAATAAACGCCAGGACAAAAACACGAGTGGCCGCATATTTCTTGTTTATTCGCTCCGACTGAGTTATGTCCGCAATGATCTGAACTGAGATTTTTACAAAGCACTTTTAATTTCCTCATTTCTCAGGAAGAAGGAAAATGGCGTGTCCATCGTGAAATTGTATTTAACCAAACAATGCTCTTTGCTGGTCAGACTGGTGTTCTTTATATTGTTATATTGCTATTATTAAACATATCTATTTATAATCATCCTCATAGTGATCTTTGAAAGCAATCAGGGAATCAGGAAAGGAATCAGTTCGCATATTGTTTGTCGGCTATTCCAAGGGCTTTGACATGTGACCTGTACTCCCAACCCCAAGAAGAAGACCTACGCCAGAGTCTTATCCGTAAATAAATAGGTGAAAATCTTAGATGCCTCATAGGTGATAGTAGGTCCCTGAACACCAAAACATTTGTCTATAGTTTATGTTACAATGGTCGGTAGCTTAGTGGTTAAAGAGTCAGCCTCACGATCGGGAGGTCCCGGTATCGAATCCTGGTCTTTACACTGACGTGAACCCACTCCTAGCACAAGTACTTTACCTTAGTTAGAGGGGTTAGAGGGATTATAAGTACATAATTTCGGTTGCTAATATTCATAAAAAAAAGCACCATTGAAAGTAATATAAGTAGTATGAGGGCGTACCCTTTGTATAAAAACATTTTTAATATCTTAAATGAGAAATGGCCACTTTATAATTACCCTGAACAACTTTTCCTTTACCCTCGAAATTTATGCTCAGTGTTGATGAGTTAGACAAGACAAACGGTTTTATGTGTTAGATACACTGCAACTTCCCGTGAAGCATACGTCATAATGTGGCCTCTATTAATCTTTGTATGAAAGCTGTCTGCCGTGGACACATCTTCTATGCTACTAACAATTCTGTTACAGTACTCTGTAATCCTGTTAATGAGAACAACAGTTAACTCATGCGGCTATAGTCTAATGGTTAAATATGGGTGTATGTCCCATTACATAATTCATATTATTGGGTTGGAAGGTTATGAGGGCAGTGTAAGAAGTAAGGTATGTAAGTAGCTATTATTAGGTTTAGATTGAGACTCTCTCCTTAATGGACCTTGAGACTCTGTTATATGTTTATACACTGTGCTGACTGGTGAAAATTGAATTCAAACACTTTAGAAGACCTCTTGGCACATTATAAAATTGTTTATTTCGTGTCATGTAAAACTTTTATAAAAGTGACTCATTTTATTCATTTTATTCATTTTATATAGTTATTAATTTTTTACGGCATTTTTACGGCATACTATGGTAAGTAATTTTTTTACGGCATAATCTAATGATTATGCCGTAAAAAAATTACTTACCATAGTAATCTATGACTTAAATCGATACTATAATAAGTTATAAATTGTGGAGAATGTGGAGAGAAGCACAACAGTGTATAACCGTGGGGGAAAATCCTTCATGGATGTTATGCCGGACTCCTACCGACTAAAAACCCCCACGGTAACGCCCAGAAGCCTATGGATGGAAGCCCCGGGTAAGCCCTCGGAAGGATGTCCCAGGACTCCCATCAGACCTACGGCTACAATTGCGGCCTCGCCTTGGGGGTGGTTCGGGTGCTATCCCGCGTCTATGGGGGGGTTTTCGGGTGTTATCCCGCTTCTTAAGGGGGGGGGGGGGGCGTGCGTGAATCCCTCACGTCACGCTGCCGTCATGGGCCTGCTTCTGTAAAGACGGTGAGCAACTCACCGTCCTCAGGCCCCCGGTCATGGAGGCCGATGGTCTTCGGCGAAGACACGTCGGCGGCGCCCAAGCCGCCGACTGCGAAACTCGGGTGGGAGAGTTTTCTCCCGCTCTCGCCCCGCCGCCTCTTTCACGAGCATGACCTGCTCACAGAAAGAGGCGGCGCAGTCCCACTTACTCCCGCTGGAGACCATGGCTCGCACCATGGTATCGAGCGAGAGAGTGCCCACGCCCAGACCCACCACGAGGACCTGGCGCTGTTGCGCCCACGCCGTGCACTCCACCAGCGTGTGGAGCGCTGTGTCGTCGCTGCGCTCCTCGCAGTGCTGACACTCGGCCGTGGTTTCCCGGTGTGCACAACAGAGAAGCTTAAATAAAAAAGGAATAATAACACAAATCCAAATAAAACTTTTAGTTAAAGTTAAAGTATATCTATAATATTCAAAGTTTTAATAACTACTGATTACTTTAACAGTTACGAATAAAATATACATAGTATATGGAATATATAAAGAACAAAAAGTTATATGCCATGCAATCAAGTGTGCGTTCACCTCAACGGCAACGTTTAGCTAACGAGAGTATTTTAAGCCTTAATGTAATAAAGTCTCCGTCATTTATTGGGGGCAATTCCAATCGCGGGGCTTTAATTGAGACTTTTTAATTCAATCACATTTTGTCCGTTTTTGGGTGGAAATGCAATCTCTTTGAAAGGGTGGAAATAGAGTATGGCCATATTACTTAGATAAGAAGACGATTAAAATGTTTATGAAGTGAGTACTTTATTAGTAGGTAGGTAGGTATAATTTATTACTTGTTAGATAGAAAGTGGAAAAATATATGTATTTTGATATTGCTAATGGAAGTAAATGGAATAAATTATATTCCGTAGGTAGGTATTCCGTAAGTAGGAACATATTCTTTTTCTTAATTATATATTTGTGTATTGATTTATTGATTGTTTCCCGATGTAAACTGTTATTAGTTGTACCTCGAGGCTATGGCAAACTTTTTCTCGCAGCATAAACGCTCTTGGAATAACCGAATTATCATTAAAAAAAAATTAGCCTGCCAGGGGTTCCTAAACGCAAACTTTGGACGCATCTAATGAATCATTAGGAATCAATGATGATGGTTGTATTGATGATATGACAGCTCAGTTTAGTAAGAATAAATAAAAAATAAAACACATTAATAGGTAACTTAATAATAAAAAATAGGTCACTTAGGTACTCGTACGGCTGCCCAAAATTCATGGCTGGATTAAAATAAATAACTAAATTAGTGCACTCAAAACTCTGCATGTGACATTTTCAAAGAAGTTTGTAAGCCTCGGTCCAATTTATATTTTAAACATGAGTAACTTTTATTTGCAGGAAAGACACATCTTAATACCAACTTAAGTATGATCTCGGTCTCGAGTAAAAGTTTTTGGTTATATTACTATAATTATTCTAATACTAACATGCTAATCGACAACGTCAGATCGAAATTCTTATTACAAGGAACTCTGTTTAAATTATCAACCACTCTTTCGGATTAACATATTTTGAAACGTCATTATTTTAAGTTCGAAAGTTAGCAGAATAAATGCTATAAAAAAATCATTAAAAAATGGTTTAATTAATAGTAAATTCCTTTATCTTCTAACTAAACAACAAAAAGTTTTTGATTGAAGGTTGATTATAGCTCATGATGTGGCAAGAATTACACATTGACACAATTATTTGAACATAACATTTCTAAGCATGTAAAACCTGGTTAAAAAACGTCACGTAATCAGAAGTATACGGTAGCATCATTGATTGCTCAAGGTAGGACATGACATGCTTACCAACGATGCATGTGATAAATATTTAAATACGAATCGAAGCAACAACCTAGAGTAATAAAATTTATTTAGATCGGCTCTGTGAATGCCTTGTAATGAAAATGCTCAAGTCAATACAATAATAATTACGGAAATTAGCAAAAAAGTTTAAAGGTCAGTTACGCACTAGATAAGTTCATATAGTATCAAGTCAATAACGATAGTTACAATGAAAAATAAAGTGGCACTTTGGAAATGCTGATAGAAGTGAAAACAGTCTGTGTATAAAGTAAAATTTTCTTTTTAAAAACGATGTGTTTGAATTATTGTCACATTTTGTAAAATAAATGAATAGAATTAAAAAAAGTAGTGAATTGTATCGTCGTGACATCAGCGTCACTGTACGATGACGCAAGTTCCATAATTTCTATTCATCAAAAAGGAATAGGTACTATTATTTTTTTTCAAAGTTTTCACTTCAGTAACTTATTGAAACAACACCAAAAATGTTTTAGGCGCAAACGTATGGTTGTAAAGTTAAAAAAGTTTATCCAACTGTCGCAACTTAGAACTATGTCTTTTAATATTCATAGTGGATACAAGTAAATTGTATAACTTATTTACGTCTAAGGAGGAATAACGAAGTTATCGTTGGCAGAGGGAACGGAAGAAATCATCAATAATATAATCGCTGTCTCACCTTTGACGGAGAGCGTTAATGTTCATTGCGTATTCAAACCAAGTACTGACTGTACAGTTACAATTCTCTAGTATGATTAACACTCTTTGATGTTATCAGTATTGCTAGGATGGCTATAATTTTAATAGGCGCCAATGATGCGAAATTTATTTACGCTGGTCCTCCATGTGGTGGTCATCCCATATTGTGGAGTCATATGGAATTATTTAGGTCATTTACGACAAAGGAGATACGGTTGCATTTTTACAGACAACTTTAAATGAAAATGTGCAGCAATCGTATCTCCGCCCGTGGACAATTTGCCTGGTAGAAATCACTTCAAGCAATAAGGCCAACCTTCTACTGTTTCCGTAGTCATTTATTTTTATCTTCTATATTTTCATAGTGTACAATCGATACTTCGATACTAATATTATAAATGCGAAAGTAACTCTGTCTGTCTGTCTGTCTGTCTGTCTGTCTGTATGTTACGCTTTCACGACTAAACCACTGAACCGATTTTGATGAAATTTTGTATAGAGGTAGATTAGACCATGAGAAAGGACATAGGCTATGTTTGGTCGCGATAACCGACTTCAACGTGGGCGGAGCCGCGGGCAAAAGCTAGTAAACTATATATAAATATAAATAAAATGTAGGTAACGACAAAATGTCTTCTGCATCCTAGCGTTAATCTCAGTTGCATCCAAAGCTTTCAACTTGGAGTCTGGGGTCCGCTTTACCAGTTTAACTGTGTGTTTGGCTGTACTTCGATATTTTCTGTGAAGCAACTGCTATATGACCTCCAAAACCCAAAGGCGATATCGAAGCATTGCAGTCGGACCCGTTTTTGGACTTGTTAGGGCTTCAAATACCTACCCGTAACGACTGCCATAGACGTGTATGGGTGAATTTCAACATCTATGAATTTTTAGCTAATTTTGGTGATTTTTTTTATTTCTAGGTATTTAGGTAATCTCTTTCAATATTTAGCTAGAAATACCTATTTAGATGCCTATTTCACTTGAATAGTCAATTAGCCCTGGGAATTACTTGTTTATTTTATACACCTGAATTGCCAATACACCGAAATTGGTGTCTAACACCAAAATTGCATATCAACTTATTTTTATTTTTTATTTATTGTTACTTATACTATTTCTTTGTTTTTTTTTTGGAATTTGGCACTTAATAGGTACATATAACTCTTAATTTTCACCCTTTTATCACCAACTTCATTTTTATATGGCAAAACCATTTTAGTTCTTAGTAGTATCAGTATAAAAGCAAAACATTTGATTGTTTAGAAGCAAGGATTATATTTTACTCTAATGGCGCCAATATTATCGACGAACTTATTCAAGATTGCTGGGAAAAGATTTAGGCAGTTATTCTCAAAGTGGGAGAGGTGGTACTCGGTTTGCCTAAGGGTGGACGGAAGATAGGCCATGGACACTTAATAGTGACAAGACTAGTTGGTAGTGTGATGTCTATTTCTGAACTTACAAGAGTCCTTCAACTAAGTGTCTCACGCGGTGAGCTGATGGGCATTGCGGTTCAGAAGGGTTCCTGAGGTTTACACCAACCGGGACCTGTACCACGATTCTGATTCCGTTGTTCGCTGTTGGCAATATCAGAATTTCCTTATCACTGTCGGGGTACATCTAGGATTGGTCCTTAGTCCATTCCCAATCAGCGCAGCGTGGTGTTTTGGTCGGATAGCATCAGACAATCACTCCATAACTGCCCATGTATGCTATTAATATCGGTGGTGGACGCCGATAGATTGGTGCAACATGTGAGGAGCTTGAGGACGGTAGAGGTCAGAAGCCTTCTGTGGAGAAGAATGAGTACCTTTTACACGATAGCAAAGTGCTAGCTGCTGGAGCAACATAAGCAGGAGTTGAGTGTCCCCTACATCTTCGACGTCGTCGCTTTATTGCGTGGAGTCTCGTGCAAAAGATTGCATGAGGCACTCTTGCATCCACGATAGCTTTCATGTAAGTGAGAAAGCAGAGGAAGAAAAGCCAAATGATGTTGACAGTGGAGAGGAGGGAAGAAGGGCGGGCAGGTTTTAACGGTGTAGGCTTGGTAGTAAAGAGTGAGGCCGCCTTTCACGCCAGTATAAGCAGGTGACGGAAAGAGCGCGCGATGCTCCACCGCACCGGCCTGTCCCTACTGCGGCATCAGCTGACCCAACTACTCTGCTGTATGGGTAGTTCATATGCTAATGGTTAATCTGAGAGAAAATTAGGAAAGCTTCCGAACAACCCTCAACAGCCAACAACCTCTTTCCCACCTAGGGAGAGAGGCGGTGCTTTCTCCATTGCCCAGGGTATACCACGTAGAGGCCACCTGACCTAGTAGCCCGTCGGACTACGTAGGAGCTTAATCAAATAACTATGAAAACAAATTTTGGTGTAAATATACAATTTAGATGATTAGTAAAATCCCACCAAATTCACCAAAATTGCTCCACCAAAATTAGTTTCACGTCTAAAAAAATTATTTATAAAAATACTATTTAGAATATAGTGGTTACATTACCAAAATTTAATACACATACTGAACCTGTACACTATACTTAAATATTAAAACATGCAATGAGAATAAAACGGTTTAAATAATCAACACAAAAATTACAATATTTTTGTCAGAGGCTTATGAAACAACCTACTTACGTGTTTGGCAAAAAAACGAAACGAGACTGGGGACAACTGGCACTGATGCTCATTAACACCCAACTGAACGTTTCCAATGATGATAGTGTCGTCCTTATAGGTACTTTCAATACGACTCCTTCGATGTTTTTATAAAACCCACCAAAATTTTACATTTGCCGCGGACGCATCTTATAAATTATTTTTAAGATAAAGTATAGTACTAAATACTACGAATGATATTATCGAAGATAGCTAAAATAATGCCGAATCGGATTATTATTAAGTATACTCAGTAAACTAATGAAGTTTTGATTAAACTGTGATCATTCCCAAGAAAACAGGTTGTGGACGCGCCACCAAGCTTAGAATTTAGGTGAAAATACATTTTTTACACACTCACAAAAATAGTTTCAATAATATAATTTATACGTTCATATAGAGCAAAACGATATCTTTCTTACAAAAAATAATCATTACTATATGTTAACTTTAAGGTATGATTTTCAGTCACGCCGCGAAAATTTTACGTTTGAGAAATTCACCCGTATATGGAAACCAGGACCGATGGCTTAACGTGCTCTTCAAGCCACAACCAGACAAATGTAAGTATCCATTTTCATACAATATTTTCATTGAGCAAATTGAATCCGCGCCTCCTGCATAGTGGCCGCATTCACTACCTCTACGCCACAGAGGCTATAACGACAAATGTATTAACTGTTAATAAATGCATTTATTTCCTTCTCTTTTTCTATATGTATTTATAGAAACTGTTTAGTTTCGTTAACAGTGGTAACGTCACCTATTTTCATTCTGTTGAATTAAACTTAGGCGCTTAAAGACTTATAGATCTGAAGCTGTCCACGGACTTCTGCAGCACACTGTACTTAAGGAAACTTTATGCCTGAGTGCTATATGCTATATTTTATCCTTACGTGAAGCATTTACTTAGATGAGTAGCTTTATATTCAATATTTATTGTAAGCATTTAGGTACTAAGGTCATAACAGTTCTTAGATGCTAATATTCAAATAATGTATGTATATAATGTAGGTACGTACATAAAGCAAAAAAATCATAACCAGTAATTAAATCAGTCTATTTATCAATCTATTGGTTTCTCGGAATTTGTGCTACAGTATTCAGTCACTCGTGAATGCTTCGAAACGTTTTATTTACTTACATACTCAGAATTTGTAAATACCGTAGGTACATTAAATTAAACGGGTTCTGTTTAATTTTCCTCTTCGAAAGCGAGATGAGTACTGAAAGTTATACTACGATAATTTATTATTAAGTTATGTATTTTTATTCCAAAGAAATAATTTATTTTTTAGTAGGTATTCGGGGAACAAAGCGAAGCAATTACAAAAGAGGACTTTGCAGTGGTTTAAGTAGTCACCTCGACAACTGCCACTGAGTCGAGTGTTGTTCTTCGATTCCTATAGGGACAATTATCTGTGTGAATCACAGGTCATTGTTCCGAGTTTGAGTGTACTTTATATTCATTAATTGCACAATTGTAAGGACTTTTGTGACCCACAAAAATTCTTTGCATTTCCTTATGCCAAAAGTTGTCTGTAAAATAAATTTAGGTCATATATTTTGTTACAGATACAACTTAGTAATCCTAAATGGTTCTAGAAAAGTTGCAGGCAAATATTTAAATTCTAATTACCTATTAGTTTAGAGAAGGCAAAATAATAAAAAACAAAACAAATGGAGAAAATGGATGAAGGCTTTCACTATGATTGAAACTGCGATTCAGATGAAATCACTT
Organism: Eilema sororculum; assembly: GCA_914829495.1. Taxonomy (NCBI): domain Eukaryota; kingdom Metazoa; phylum Arthropoda; class Insecta; order Lepidoptera; family Erebidae; genus Eilema; species Eilema sororculum. The sequence goes on from OU618542.1 coordinate 12,012,449, forward strand.
TAGTTCAACGTAATTGTAGTTTTTATTTTGTGCAATGAATATTATGGTGTAAAACATGAAAACATAATTTATTTGCTCGAATTTTCGGAACTAAAATCCAGAATAAGGAGTTTGCCCATTTGTGCTTGATACTATAAAAAAAATCGCACAGTCTTCTTTTTAAAAAAATTGTCTGATTGAGAACGCATTTGCAATCAATTTTAAATTAACACAAATATAATTAAAATGAACTTAGTAATATAAAGTAATGAAAATAAAAATATAAATATTTACATACATATTTTAAATTTGAATTCAGCTGTCACGCTGTCTTATTGTCAAAATAAGAAATGATCCATAGGAAATTCAATGCATTCTAAAACACCCATTTCTTCAAAGTTCTGTAGTCAAGTTTTAAGATTTCACTTCACATCTATTTGAAAGGAAATAAAAAGCTTTAATAGATATTATTATTAATTCACTGTCACTTGAGTAAATTGTTATCCTCATTTTGAAAAAGTTACCTACCTACTACATTTGAATTCTAACTAGCATTTTAGTATGCACGTGGTACCTACATATAAAACTTATATTTCCCGCGTTATCACTGCGATATAAAATGAAAAGATGAAGTCGTACAGTGCTAAAATAAATTTGCTAATTTTTTTTATTGATGGGAGCTAGTGCAAGATATTATTTTAGTAAACTTGTAAAAATTTCACATACTATCACAATCTTTATGTAAATACTCGTATGCCTACTATATTTACCACTGTATAATTTAAAGTTTAAATAATCGAAAAAAGTTCAGTTTAGTCTTGGGCCGGGAAGAAACATGTACTCGATTTTATAGAAGGGCATAAATATTCTGTCCGTATTTACTGTGTGATTTCGAATTTCATACGCCCGTTGCACAATGATTAATCCGAAGTCAGCTCGAGCGTCCTAATTGCTGATAATCCATATCACCGATGTACCACAATATCGACCATCCATTATTTCAATCCACTCTGTCGATTCAACCACGGTAGTATCTGTCGTGGATAGTTAAAATTATTATTCATCTAAGAGTTACGAAGAAGACATTTACCGAAAATCTTACGAGGGAGATCTCGGTAAGACTCCAACCTATTAATGTACGCATACATACATATTTAAATAATTTATACTTAAAACACTATGATAATGTTAAAACATTTTCTCATTAGCAGACTTTTATTGCTGACTATTACATAAATACATAGGAAAGAAACTCACATACGTGCATACAGTCTCACCTCTTTCCCAAAGGGATGAGCACAGACCAAAATACATGTCCCCACTTGTGTGATCCTGGTATACCGTTCGCTTCTACTTTCATAATTGTTATCATGATTGCTTGTCTTATACTTACATAATAACATACTAAATATTCAGAGGAATGAATATTGATATTGCTTCCTGACGATAGCAATATTAGTCAGTCAATTTGAATAATTTCAGTCATTTTCGAGCAGGCAAGTTGCAGTTTACCGCCCGAGCGGCTGCTTGTCCAGGGATCTCAACAAACTTTGTTTTGATTCCAAACTCGGCCGGTAACTAGTAACATTGAGTATTTGCAAAAGCTCGATGGTTTAGCTCAAAAGTCAATATGAATTATTACGAATAAATCAGCATTGGAGCTTCAGGAAAGACTAACATTAGGTACATCAAATTTTCATAATACTTGTAAATATGCGTTTAGCTCAGTTCGGGATTAATTTTGGGGGCTACAGTATTATTTTATTTGGACTCAACAAAACAATGCCATTTTGCCTCTTGACATAATCTCTTGAATGCTTCTTACGACACGCGCGGGGTGTAAAGTTTGATTGACGGAACAATACCAAGTATCAACTTAAGCTACGCCGGCATCTCAAAATCAAAATTGAGAATTTAATAAAAGTAAAACAACAAATTGTTTTGTTTTCTTGTATTCCGTTTAGTTATTCTCTCGTTTCAGTTTATACTCTAGTCTAAAGTTACTTTAAGCTAATCCCTTTCTAGTTGTATCTTACGTAGCTTAGTGTCATGGTAGGAGTTTTAGAATGCAAGTCAGTGAACCTTTCAATGGAACATTACTCTGGTCGTGGGCCACAGATGGCGCTGCTGTGAGCCAACAGTCTCGTGTAGCCAAGCGACAATTTAAACATCCCGCAAACTTCCACACTTCTTGCCTCCTCGCAGGAATAATATGAAAACTTTAACTTCTTTTTACTACTATTCCATTTCGCTTTGAAGCTTTAAAATAATTTACATAATTATTTACGCTGTTTCATAAATTACAGGAAACATTTATTACACCATAAAGTTAACCATCCTACTAATATATTATGGATGTGAAAGTTCGTGAAGTTGTTGGGATGTTTGTTATTCAATTCTAGCTGAACAGATCTAGCTGAAATTTGGTACAGGGATAGGTTCTTCTCTGGGATAATATATAGGATACTTTTTAGCCAGTGACTAGAGTCCAATGTCATTTAAATTCATTTAAATCAGAAACGTTATTACCTTGATTACGATAACGTTAAAAAGTATAGGTTTCAGTCTAACATAAAGAAATATTACGCATATTTTGAGCTAGGGCGCTGCTAATTACTATTGCATTGAGATGTCTATCATGTCTATATCCGTAGAGGACACGTGAAGATTAGGTAGTGCCATTAAAATACAATATATAATCTAGTTTAGTACTAAATCCCTTGAGTATCAAATATCGTTCAAGGAGTAACATATAAAAGCGAAACAAATATTGTGTCAACCTAAAAATTTAATGAATAAAACATAACCTGATTTATAAAATAACGCCGACGAGCGAAGTGTTACGTTATTTTCTAAGTATCAATGTGCGAAAATTGAGCTTTAATTTTATTTGTGAATTACAAATCTCTTATTGACGTAGGTATATAAATTATAATACTTATTTTTATGTATTTAAATACAAGGGCATGTGGGTGCTAGCACCTCTGCCTACACCTTCGGGGAATACAAGCGTGAGTTTATGTTTATGTTTTATGTTAAATACAAGGGGTATTAATAAAAGGAATCAGTATTAAGCAACATACATTTTTTTTTTATACAGGACACGTCAATTTGACTTCACCTCGCCTGATGTTAAGCTAAAGGCAAAGTCTCGGAAAGAGGGTCACCATCGTAAACATTTACCATGTTAACAGTGGTGGCACTCAGCTTGACGGCCTCATTAGATGCCTTTTCACGCCCCGCTTAAAGGACCCAGGACTGTAGGAAGAAGGAAACGCGTGAACTGGCAGGGAATTCCAGGCCTTAGTGGTGCGGCATAGGAATGAATCACTGAAACGCTTGGTTCTAGCAGGTATACTCTGCACCTTTACATTTCTATACATTTCTATACATTTCTATACATTTCTATACATTTCGTTTATATATACTTAATAAGGATTATATTGAAGGACTCCTTTTGTCATTTATGTCAGTTTTTCTAAAAGGGACTACTATCTGTTCTCCCAACTTCGAGAGATCAGTCCGCTATTTATTTAGTTTACCGACTTTTTTTTATCGTGCCATAAATTCCCACTGAGCCGGTGGAGGTGGTTATGTCGGACTCGAACCGACTAAAACGCACGCCATCTTGGGTCCTTGGTTGCCGGAGGTGAGATTGCCAAAAGCATGTCTCTCGCACCCCGGCAGAACCAGATCTTTCGAGATGGCCCCCTTTGGGTTGTGGGGACCACAGTGTCCCCATCTAGCCCCGGTTACAGGGAGGCGCGACTAGCAGGTGAAGTAACGACCTCAGTGTTGGTAGGGCTCTACATCCCAATTCGACTACTTCGTGTAAGTAATAAACAAAATTACTATAATATCGTCGAAAAAATAAAAGCAAACATAATATCATACTAAGTTAATTTACATACACGAAAGTGGACGGTGAAACATGAGAAATGTTGACAGCAACGGATTTAGGTCACTTCCTAATGGGTCGCTCGTAAATAGGGTTGCCTTAAGTCCCCTATTTTCGGAGATCGTCCTGTTTACCTACATGAGTACCTCACATCCTATGTTATTCAAACCTACGGAAGCAGAGACTTCATACTTGAGGTAATGGGAGGACTACGTTAAATTTAAGAAGTTATGTTCAGAGAAGTAATTTGAGATTAATGATTCTGATGTAGTCAATGAAAGTTTTGAATACCAGACTCAATTGCTGAAACCTACGTCGATACCTAACAAATTTTATGGTTTTATCTCGAATGTCTTGATCACATATTTTCTATTTTATTAAGAAGAAACAAAATGAGACTAACCGGTGTAAATAATTTTTAGATGAACACACGAACATGTAAGCCTGCCAACACTGCATTTTTATGTTTCAGGGTCATATCATCCCAAATCACTATTCATTTTTACCCCTAAAATATCAGAAAGTTTGGGGAACACATATTGACATAACAAACGCCTCTGTAAAGGATGAGAAAACACCACTCGTTAATGAGAGCTCGGCCTTAAAAATATTATTCTCATATTCTATGTTGAACACAAATATTTTATGTCGTACTGTCTGTACGTTGTTATTATTCTGATATAAAGTATTACATCTGTAGTGTATGTAACACGATTCCCTTTGACGTTGACTTGCATAGTTTAAAAATCGTGCTCTAGTTGCATTAATTATTTAAGGCCAGCAGCGCAATTAAACTGTTTTTTTAATCCTTTTATAACAGGGTGTGTTCCTAATACTCAAATATTTTTAGAATAGTTCAAAGCTGAAATATCTCTGGATGTTTTATATATTACAGATTAAAAATGCAGAGTTCTATTTAAGTACGATATCGACGACTATTCAGTATAATATACTAGTAAAGTAGAACGATTGCTTGTGTTAGTATATTATTCTAACACAAGCAATGGTTCCTCTTACCGTTTTTTTTTTTTTTGACCGTGGGGGAAATCCTTCATGGATGTTATGCCGGACTCCTACCGACTAAAACCCCCACGGTATCGCCCAGCAGCCTATAGTTGGGAGCCCCGGGTAAGCCCTCGGAAGGATGTCCCAGGGCTCCCAACAGACCTACCGCTTTAGTGCGGCCTCGTCTAGGGGGTGGTTTTCGGGTATCATTCCGCTTCATAGGAGGGGGGAGGCGTGCGTGAGTCTGTCACGTCACGCTGCCGTCATGGGCCTGCTTCTGTAAGGACGATGAGCAGCCAACTCACCGTCCTCAGGCCCCCGGTCATGGAGGCCGATGGTCTTCGGCGAAGACACGTCGGCGGCGCCCAAGCCGCCGACTGCGGAACTCGGGTGGGAGAGTTCTCTCCCGCTCCCGCCCCGCCGCCTCCTTCACGAGCATGACCTGCTCGCAGAAAGAGGCGGCGCAGTCCCACTTACTCCCGCTGGAGACCATGGCTCCCACCATGGTCTCAAGCGAGAGAGTGTCCACGCCCAAACCCACCACGAGGACCTGGCGCTGTTGCACCCACGCCGTGCACTCCACCAGCGTGTGGAGCGCTGTGTCACCGCTGCGGTCCCCGCAGTGCTGACAACCAGCCGTGGTTTCCCGGTGTCTTCGCCACAGATACCTACCGAAGCTACCATGCCCGGTAAGCATCTGTGACAACCGGTAGGAGAGAGCACCATGTCTCCTCTCCAGCCACTCGTCCATGACCGGTCTGACGGCCGCAATTGTGGCGAATCCCCCCTTTGGTTGCTCAAGTCGCACCTTCCATGTCTCCACGGTTTCCTGGTGGAGCTGGGACCGCTGGGCCTCGACTTCTCGAGACGCAGGCCATTGGCCCCGCTCCAGCGCCTCCTTGCGCCATATAAATAGAGACGCAAGGGCTCTCGCTTCCAGGTCCCATGGAGGGGTCCCGGCTAAGAGACATGCCGCCTCACCTGAGATCGTGCGGTATCCCCTTATCACCCTGACGGCCATCGCCCTCTGTGGGCTCAGCAATCTAGCCACATTACTGGCCGTCAGGGTCTCCACCCATACGGGGGCCCCGTATAGGGCCATACTTCGCACGATCCCCAGGTACAGTCTCCTGCAGGGAGCGTTGGGTCCCCTGATGTTGGGCATCAGCCGTGCGAGTGCAGCTGACACCCCCCTCAGTTTTGGGACCAAACTTCGGAAGTGATGTCCGAAGTTCCACCGGCCATCGAGTACGAGCCCCAGATACTTCACCGAGGGCTCGATGCCGATGCTGACGCCCCCTACCTGTAGGCTGGATCCCGCAGGTGGCCCCATCCGAGGTCCGTGGAAGCACAGAGCCTCGGACTTGTGAAGGGCGACCTCGAGACCCAGCCGCCGTATCCGACCCATGACTTGAGCAACCCCTGCCGTGGCCTTTAGTGCTGCGTCTCGGTGCGTTGCTCCCCGCGCCGTAACGAGGGTGTAGTCGGCGTAACACGTTACGTTCACCCCCCTGAGCAACGAACCACGCAGCACCCAATCGTAACCGATGTTCCACAGGAGTGGCCCTAATACCGATCCCTGCGGAACACCGCACGACACATCCCGCCGACCCGGCCCTAGCCAACTCGGGTAAGTAATGGCCCTCTCGGAGAGATAGGCCCCGACAATTCGACGGAGGTAGGGAGGCACTCCATGGTAGATAAGCGCCTCCCTAACGCAGCTCCAATGCAATAATGCGCTCAAAGAGCTTGCACACCTCGTCAAGCAACACGATCGGCCGGTACCCTGATGGAGAATTTGCCGGCCGCCCCGCCTTTCGGATCAAGACCAGTTTTCCTGTCTTCCAGACCTTGGGAAGCTGGCCTTTTTCGAGGCATGCGCTAAAGAGCCCTATAAGTCGAGGCCCAAGCTCCTCAAGAGCCAGGACCCACGCTCGGCCTGGAATGCCGTCGGGTCCAGGGGCGGTGTTTATGCGGGATTTAAGCCGCAGTACAGCCACCCCTAGCTCACCCTCCGTGACTACGGGCACGTTGTTCTCACTGCCTTCCGCGCTGGGCGCCTGAGACGGTGCCATGCGCGGAGGAATGTGTTCCTCCGCTCTTGATGGAAACAAGGAGTCCAGGACCACCTCCAGCTGCTCCGGCTGGAGACTCTGGGTCAGTGGGGGCGCCTTAGCGCGTAATTTGCCCCTTACCATAAGGTACGGGCGCCCCCACGGGTTGCGCTCCAGAGTCTCTATCAGCTCCTCGCGGCCCAACTTTTTGGACAGCTTGATGGCCGTATGGAGGGCCCTCTTGGCCTCCTTGTACCCACCATAGAGCTCCGTCTCTCGGGCTACCGCATCGTCTGGGCGGCGATGCCTCCGGCGGAACCTGGTGTACCGGCGGCGCACAGTGACGCACTCCGCGCGCAACTGCGCGATTTCCGGCGTCCACCAGTACACCTGCCTCCTCGCCGGTCTGGCACTAGCCCTGGGCATCGCCGCATCACAGATATGCGTCATGGCTCTCCCGAACCACTCCACCTCGGCATCAATATCGGCGGGCCTGTCCGCTACCGGGATCCAGGTCTGCACGATGGCCGCCTCCAGGAGAGCCTCCAGATCCAGGCGATGGAGTGCCCAACGCGGTTCCGGGGGATTCGCAATAGCTGGCGGCAGATTAGGTGGAGGGGAGACGTTAAACCGAATATATCGGTGATCTGACGACGTCTCCTCCTCCTCCACCACACGCCATTCCTGGACACGGCGGCGAGCTCAGGGGTCGCAAACGAAACGTCTATGACCGAGCTGAGCCCCCGCCGCGTCCAGGTTGCGACATTCCCCCGATTCAGGATCACTAGGCCACGTGTAGTGACCCAGTCCTGAAGTATCCTCCCCCTGTCTTTGGTTTCCCGGGAGCCCCAAGCCTGCGACCAGGCATTGAAATCTCCCAGGATCAGGACAGGGCGAGGCCGGCATGCAGCGAGAACTACGTCCAGCTCAGGGAGCCATAGCTCAAACTGATGCTGGTCGAGGCTCGGCGAGATGTAAACGGCCACGACAGCCATACCCTCATATTCCGCCGCGACGCAGCCCGGGCCTCTAGCGATAAGCGCTAGGCGCGAGTCATCCGCGGCGGTCCCCCCAAAGACAGTCGCCAGGCCGTTCAGATCAACTGGGCTTCCCGGGTGAACCCAGTACGGCACGGCGACAACCACCACGTTAATGGACCACTGCCTGATGCTCTGGTACAGAAGGTCCTGAGCACCAGCGCAGTGGTTCAGATTCACCTGCAGGATGCGGACATGGGTATCCATTAATGGACGTCCATTTCCGCACCCTGCCGCGAGAGTGCACCCTCACCTCCCCGTGCGGACGGACGGGGCTTTGGTCTTGAGGCAGTGCAGGCCTTACTGCCCACCCAGTGGTCGGCCTCCTTGCCCTCCGCCACGCATTTAAAACAGCGTGGCGGAGCGTCACAGGCAAGGGCCACGTGACCGGGCTGACTACAGCGGAAGCACCGGTCCCTCACGGTGACTTCCGCCGTACACTGCACTCCCACATGCCCCACGACCAGGCACCTAAAGCACCTGGCTTCGCGTGGCTGCAGGAGATGCACCTGTGCCCTCAGGAAGCCCCCGATAAGGAGGCTCCGTCCGTCCGCCACTTTTTGGGCCGCCGCGACGGGGCAGCTCACGACTGCCGATCCGTGACCGAACGGGCCAAAGCGGATTTCGCCTGACCTCACCTGGTCACGAGGGCAGCCGCTCGCCTCCACGACGGCGGAGATTATTTCCTCCGTCGTAGTCGCGTCATCTAGACCCGAAATGCGCAGACCCGCGCACTTGTTGGGTCTGGTGACGCGGATGTCACCCGTGTCCAGCGACTCCCTTAGATTTGCCGCTAGGGCATCTGCTTTGGGGCCGCTGGTGGCGCCATAGACCTGGAGGAGGCGTGCTCCGGTGCGCGTCACCTTGGACCGGAGACCTCCCTCTATATCGAGGGCTTTAAGGTCCACTGAGGCTCTCGCCTGCCTCAGGACCTCGGCGTACCCCAAGCCTCTCGCCCTGCCCTCCGTAGGCACTCATTGGCGCCTTCACCGCGGCGGCCTTCGCGGCTTTTGCCGCCTTCTTGGCGGCCTTCACCGCCTTTTTGGTGGCCTTAGCCACCTTCTTCTTCGCTCCCACCACCTCCCAGACCCTCTCTCTGGAGGGGTTCTGGGATGCAGCGGGAGCACTGGGTGTACTTGGGGAGGCGGGGTTGCCACTTCCCCCAGGTGCCGTCTTCTTGGGGGCGGAGGGGGGGGTGAAGGCCCTCGGCTTGGAAGGAGCCCCAAAGGGTGCAGCGGTCACGGGTGCCGCCAGCGGCGGGCGGTATGCCCGGTCCTCGAGGACCCCAAGGCGTCGCTCGATGGCCTCCAGCAGCTGGACCACCGTTGGTGTCACCTTAGGTGGAGCACGGGGAACGGGGGTTTTCACGCCCCGAGCCTCCCCGGCCCCCTGGACCAGCTGCTTCAGCTGGCTGATCTCCTCCCGCATCAGCTGTTGCTGCTTGCGGGAGTCAGCAAGCTCTGTCTCCAGGCTCGCAACCCGAGCCCGGAGTTTCTCCTATTCGTTGGAGACGCTCCTTTCCAGGAGCTCCTCCAGCGCTTTGGCGGCGCCCGTGATGGCTTCCGCCACGACTCTTTTCTTTCCCGCAATATTTTTCTGGCCTTTTACGGCGCCAGAAATGCGGGAAAGAGCCGCCAGGATGTTTTGCGCCGCCGGCACCTCCGTGACCTTCCCGCTTGGCAGCGGGGACACAATCACCGGCGGTTCTGCTACCCCCCCTTTCGCTCTGTAGAGGTCGGCTTTCCGACCTCTACCCGCGGTGGTAGCCACAATCAACCTCTTCCTGGGAAGGTCTTCCTCACTATTCGGTGATTCAGACCCAGGCCGACGGGGTCCGCTCGACCTGGGTCTCTTCCTACCTACGTCGGCATGGATGCCAAGACCGAGGGTATCCTCGGGCCCGCCACCCACGCCGACAGCCAACTCCATCTGCGAGTCAGCACGGGTCGAAACGTCTTCCGCGTCACTTTTCTGGGTGGTTTTGAGGCACACCGTTGGGCCTGTGGGACTGTGGTGACCCCTCCCATATACCACCCGGGGTGAACCCGGGCGGGGGTCGCCATGGCTGGTCGCCGAATGGGTGTCCATTCGACCACCAGTCACAGCAAGGGATTCCCCGGACGGCGTCCGGGTACCCTCATGGGTAGATTTATCCTTGATTGTTTCCATAGTAATTTCTTTTCGATTTATGTCCGTCGACGTTGAGGTAGAAGTATGGAGGTTAGGAGTGTATGTGAGGATGGGAAGGGTGGGAAGGTGGGAGTGAGTGACACCCTAGGCACTGAGGTCCCCCCAGCGATGCATCCCATTGCCGGGCGTCAGAGCGTGGGGTTCGGGGTGATTTTTTATAGAGGTTTTCTTCCTCGCAACTCCTAAGAGCCACCATGCCCGTCTATTGCCAGACGGGGGTACGGCTCGGCCGATCGATATGGGACCGTGTACTTCACCACTGATCGCTCAGTGGCAAAGTACTCGTCGCCCTGAGAGTTCTCCGCTAAGTACGCTCTGCTTAGCAGAGCGCATGCGGAGAACTCGAAACCGGCCATAAAGGCCCCCCCTCCTTGGTGGACTATTTGCCATGGGCGATGACGTACGCCTTGCGCGAAGCCCACGTCGTCGCCCACGTTACCGGGAGGACGTCACCACGCGGAGGTTGTCCTACCCAGCACCCCTATTACCGTTACCACGTAATTTACACTTCTTTGGTAACACACGGTTTATAATCCCTATAATCCCGGGTTCTTTAAACGGGGTTCAAAAAGGCATATCTCAAAGTCGTGCAACTAAAGACCATCGATGCTGGCTTGGTGGCTTATACAATAAAAATATGATTTTTGTGACAAAAGAAGCATCGTCATAATGTGAATGAGTAGGTATTTCAATGTATTGCAATTTTACTTCCTTAGCACTAAAAAGGTTAGATCTCCACGTCGTCGGCAGAAGTCGTAAGCACTGAGATATTAACCTGATTTTCAAGAAAAATTATGTTTATCTACAGTTAGTTTTCCATTTTGTTAGCTTCTTCAATTGAGATAAAGCTTAATAATATATAACTGTCTAGTTTGTTTATGATTTATGCGATTTTGTTCCTTATTTTTTTGTGACCTGGTGCTACTTTTACAACTCATAGACCTGAGATAGGTGGGCTTACCCATGGCTTAGGGATAAAGGTAAAGAAGATGAGATGACATAGGTATAGACATATCTCATCTGTTAGACCACGACTGAATGCCATTAAGCTTACAAAAAATAAACTTTAATACAGAATCATCAATACCTGCTAAAACCAAGCGTTTCAGTGACTCATTCCTATGTCGCACGACTAAGACCTGGAACTCCCTGTCAGCTCACGTGTTTCCTTCTCCCTACAGTCCCGGGTCCTTTAAGCAGGGCGTGTGAAAAGGTATCTAATGAGGCCGTCAAACTGAGTGCCAACTGCCAACACTGCTAACATGGTACATATTTGCGATGATGACCCTCTCTCCGGGACTTTGCCTTTAGCTTAACCTCAGGCGAGGTGAAGTCAAATTGACGTGTCCTAGATAAAAAAAAAACAAATGCATTATGGAATTTGACGAACACTTTCACTTAATTTAAATACAATAAAGCCCATGATTATATTATATTACGGACTTCTTATAATGTTCTAAAAGTACTTCTATCCTCAGATTGTTCTTCTACGACAGGAACACAGCCGTTCTTCACTGTCAAAAACAATTGTAGAAGCCTCGCAGTCTTGCGTCATAGCCAAGGTGCGAGTATAAATTCTTGTCAAAATAGAAGTTAAAACAAATCCCGATTCCCGCTTTAACGGTAGGGTATACTTATAGGTGATAGAATTTATGTACTTACGCTATAGTTTATTTGTAGCATACAATGTGAAGTCTTTGACAAGTACATGCCGTATTTACCTGAAACTTGGTTATTAATACACAAAAGCCAGTCAGCCAGCAGTCGCTAGCGTGTGTAGTGAAGACTAAATTACATCTCTGAAAAGTTTAGGGAGAGGCGCGGAACATAATTGCTAAATAAGGAACTTTGCTTCATATAAACTAATTATTGAGTTACAAATGCTAGGAACAAGAATACCTCCTACTTGGGAAACCGGTTATGAAACGGTTTTGATAAGAAAGAAAGAATGTAAGTAAGAAAGAAGGAAAGAAAGAAAGAAAAGAAGAAAGAAATACAAAAAAAAAATCTCCTTGTATACATATAACGATATTATATTAACCTCAGTGACTTCGGGTATCGGCTGTAACCTGATTTGTACTTTTTACCAACGATTAGTGTTTTGAATAGGAATGAATGTACCTAATGGTGATTCTACCCATACAATATTAAAGATTTAACACTTTTGAATTGCTGGCTCTGTAAAATTTAACAGTTTTTAAAAAAATACATTCATTTTCAAAGTTGAACCATATTTGAACTTTAAATCCTAACAAAACTATACCATAGTACTATTCTCGATTCAGTGGATGTGCTGAGAAAGCTAAAAGGAATAAAAGACTGCATAGATAGCATAGTGGTTTAAGTGGTCACTCTCGGTTCAAGCGTTCAAAGATCGAGTTTACTTTTCTACCGGCTACCCGATTCTAACTGATAACATTGGACGGATGTAAATCTCTTCACACAATGTTTACGATGGTGACCCTCTTTCCGAGACTTTGCCTTTAGCTTAACACCAGGCGAGGTGAAGTCAAATTGACGTGTCCTGTATAAAAAAAAAAAAACATAAATAACGTGTGACATACATACATGAAATGTCTTCTTAATACTTAGGTACAGGGACAGGTAATACATAACATAACATAAACATACCATAAACTCACGCCTGTATTCCCCGAAGGGGTAGGCAGAGGTGCTAGCACCCACATTTCGCCACTTCATGTTTAGGTCCCAATATAATAGGTGGCGAGCCTATTGCCATTAACCGGGCACTTATAAACCTGCGATAAATACACACATAACTTCTAAAAGCATTGAAAAGTCTTTGGTGTGTGCCATGGTAAACCTGGGATCGAACCCGAGACCTCGGCTCAGCAGTCTAATACCCATACCACTAGGCTGCATTAGGGGGTACCGCACGATATCCCTGGCGGCGAGTCTCCTTGCCGGCTCCCTACCGTGGAACCTGGATGCGAGAGCCCTTTCGAGGCTATATCAGTATCGAAAGGAGGCGCGGGAGCAGGGACGGGAACCCGAGCCCGAAGAAATTCGGGCCGTGAGGTCTCAGCTCCACAGGGACATGGTAGCGGAATGGGAGCTACGACTTGAGCGACCAAGCGCAGGGCACGCCGTAATAGCGGCGGTAAGACCCATCATTGGGACTACGAGAGGCTGCCGTGTGGCTTCTCTAGCCACTCGGCTAGAGAAGCCACACGGCAGCCTCTCGTACCGGCTGACGCAGGTGATTACCGGACACGGGTGTTTCGCGAGTTACCTGTGTCGGATCCGGAAGGAGCCAACGTCCGAGTGCCATCATTGTGATGCGAGCGAGGACAGAGCTGCACACGCTGACCGAGTGCCCGGCGTGAGACACGCCGAGGCGGGTCCTAGTGGCGGCTCTGGGGGTGGGAGTCCTTACACTCGCCACGTTGCGCACAGCGATGGTAAGATGCGCGAATGCTTGGGGTGCGGCTGTCTCCTTCTGCGAGCAAGTAATGCTCGAGAAGGAGGCGGCCGGTCGGGTCCGGACTAGACTCCGGGCCCGGGAAGCCCGCGCAGAGCGAAGGCGAACCGGATGTCGGAGGTCGCAGAACGACCTCCGTCCTCCATGAGCGCTGGCCTGGGGGTGACCGGTGGTCACTCTAGCAGAATGCGCCTCCCCGTAACCGGGGCTAGATGGGACATTGTGGTCCCCATAACCCGAAGGGGGCCATCTCGAAAGAGATGGTCCTGGGTCTGCTGGGGTGCGAGAGATATGCTTTTGGCAATCTCACCTCCGACAGCCAAGGACCCAAGAAGGCGTGCGTTTTAGTCGGTTCGAGTCCGACATAACCGCCTCCACCGGCTCCGTGGGGGTGGTATCCGTGGGGATTTATCGCACGATAAAAAAAAGGCCGCAGATTCAGCAGTCTACAATACAAAAATATTATATAGACCATATACCTAAATATAATTGATCTAAATGTCAATGTACTGCAATGAACCAAGAATGTGAAGCTTTCAAATAATTATAACTCGTCCAAGTTGAGAAGTATAACTTTCTATTTGATAGCAAAATTGATAGGCTAATTTAACTTCATTCCTACGATATCTGGAACTAACGTCAGGTGCATAGTCGACTCGATAGTAATGAAGCCTAAGTCGTTAGGACAACAAGCGGCTAAAACAAGAGACGTTCAGGCTTTGAAGACACTCAGAAACTACGCCGACCTGTGTATTAAGTATTCAGTTGGTTACACAAACGGTCAAGAGAACTACGTCCAGCTCAGGGAGCCATAGCTCAAACTGATGCTGGTCGAGGCTCGGCGAGATGTAAACGGCCACGACAGCCATACCCTCATATTCCGCCGCGACGCAGCCCGGGCCTCTAGCGATAAGCGCTAGGCGCGAGTCATCCGCGGCGGTCCCCCCAAAGACAGTCGCCAGGCCGTTCAGATCAACTGGGCTTCCCGGGTGAACCCAGTACGGCACGGCGACAACCACCACGTTAATGGACCACTGCCTGATGCTCTGGTACAGAAGGTCCTGAGCACCAGCGCAGTGGTTCAGATTCACCTGCAGGATGCGGACATGGGTATCCATTAATGGACGTCCATTTCCGCACCCTGCCGCGAGAGTGCACCCTCACCTCCCCGTGCGGACGGACGGGGCTTTGGTCTTGAGGCAGTGCAGGCCTTACTGCCCACCCAGTGGTCGGCCTCCTTGCCCTCCGCCACGCATTTAAAACAGCGTGGCGGAGCGTCACAGGCAAGGGCCACGTGACCGGGCTGACTACAGCGGAAGCACCGGTCCCTCACGGTGACTTCCGCCGTACACTGCACTCCCACATGCCCCACGACCAGGCACCTAAAGCACCTGGCTTCGCGTGGCTGCAGGAGATGCACCTGTGCCCTCAGGAAGCCCCCGATAAGGAGGCTCCGTCCGTCCGCCACTTTTTGGGCCGCCGCGACGGGGCAGCTCACGACTGCCGATCCGTGACCGAACGGGCCAAAGCGGATTTCGCCTGACCTCACCTGGTCACGAGGGCAGCCGCTCGCCTCCACGACGGCGGAGATTATTTCCTCCGTCGTAGTCGCGTCATCTAGACCCGAAATGCGCAGACCCGCGCACTTGTTGGGTCTGGTGACGCGGATGTCACCCGTGTCCAGCGACTCCCTTAGATTTGCCGCTAGGGCATCTGCTTTGGGGCCGCTGGTGGCGCCATAGACCTGGAGGAGGCGTGCTCCGGTGCGCGTCACCTTGGACCGGAGACCTCCCTCTATATCGAGGGCTTTAAGGTCCACTGAGGCTCTCGCCTGCCTCAGGACCTCGGCGTACCCCAAGCCTCTCGCCCTGCCCTCCGTAGGCACTCATTGGCGCCTTCACCGCGGCGGCCTTCGCGGCTTTTGCCGCCTTCTTGGCGGCCTTCACCGCCTTTTTGGTGGCCTTAGCCACCTTCTTCTTCGCTCCCACCACCTCCCAGACCCTCTCTCTGGAGGGGTTCTGGGATGCAGCGGGAGCACTGGGTGTACTTGGGGAGGCGGGGTTGCCACTTCCCCCAGGTGCCGTCTTCTTGGGGGCGGAGGGGGGGGGTGAAGGCCCTCGGCTTGGAAGGAGCCCCAAAGGGTGCAGCGGTCACGGGTGCCGCCAGCGGCGGGCGGTATGCCCGGTCCTCGAGGACCCCAAGGCGTCGCTCGATGGCCTCCAGCAGCTGGACCACCGTTGGTGTCACCTTAGGTGGAGCACGGGGAACGGGGGTTTTGACGCCCCGAGCCTCCCCGGCCCCCTGGACCAGCTGCTTCAGCTGGCTGATCTCCTCCCGCATCAGCTGTTGCTGCTTGCGGGAGTCAGCAAGCTCTGTCTCCAGGCTCGCAACCCGAGCCCGGAGTTTCTCCTATTCGTTGGAGACGCTCCTTTCCAGGAGCTCCTCCAGCGCTTTGGCGGCGCCCGTGATGGCTTCCGCCACGACTCTTTTCTTTCCCGCAATATTTTTCTGGCCTTTTACGGCGCCAGAAATGCGGGAAAGAGCCGCCAGGATGTTTTGCGCCGCCGGCACCTCCGTGACCTTCCCGCTTGGCAGCGGGGACACAATCACCGGCGGTTCTGCTACCCCCCCTTTCGCTCTGTAGAGGTCGGCTTTCCGACCTCTACCCGCGGTGGTAGCCACAATCAACCTCTTCCTGGGAAGGTCTTCCTCACTATTCGGTGATTCAGACCCAGGCCGACGGGGTCCGCTCGACCTGGGTCTCTTCCTACCTACGTCGGCATGGATGCCAAGACCGAGGGTATCCTCGGGCCCGCCACCCACGCCGACAGCCAACTCCATCTGCGAGTCAGCACGGGTCGAAACGTCTTCCGCGTCACTTTTCTGGGTGGTTTTGAGGCACACCGTTGGGCCTGTGGGACTGTGGTGACCCCTCCCATATACCACCCGGGGTGAACCCGGGCGGGGGTCGCCATGGCTGGTCGCCGAATGGGTGTCCATTCGACCACCAGTCACAGCAAGGGATTCCCCGGACGGCGTCCGGGTACCCTCATGGGTAGATTTATCCTTGATTGTTTCCATAGTAATTTCTTTTCGATTTATGTCCGTCGACGTTGAGGTAGAAGTATGGAGGTTAGGAGTGTATGTGAGGATGGGAAGGGTGGGAAGGTGGGAGTGAGTGACACCCTAGGCACTGAGGTCCCCCCAGCGATGCATCCCATTGCCGGGCGTCAGAGCGTGGGGTTCGGGGTGATTTTTTATAGAGGTTTTCTTCCTCGCAACTCCTAAGAGCCACCATGCCCGTCTATTGCCAGACGGGGGTACGGCTCGGCCGATCGATATGGGACCGTGTACTTCACCACTGATCGCTCAGTGGCAAAGTACTCGTCGCCCTGAGAGTTCTCCGCTAAGTACGCTCTGCTTAGCAGAGCGCATGCGGAGAACTCGAAACCGGCCATAAAGGCCCCCCCTCCTTGGTGGACTATTTGCCATGGGCGATGACGTACGCCTTGCGCGAAGCCCACGTCGTCGCCCACGTTACCGGGAGGACGTCACCACGCGGAGGTTGTCCTACCCAGCACCCCTATTACCGTTACCACGTAATTTACACTTCTTTGGTAACACACGGTTTATAATCCCTATAATCCCGGGTTCTTTAAACGGGGTTCAAAAAGGCATATCTCAAAGTCGTGCAACTAAAGACCATCGATGCTGGCTTGGTGGCTTATACAATAAAAATATGATTTTTGTGACAAAAGAAGCATCGTCATAATGTGAATGAGTAGGTATTTCAATGTATTGCAATTTTACTTCCTTAGCACTAAAAAGGTTAGATCTCCACGTCGTCGGCAGAAGTCGTAAGCACTGAGATATTAACCTGATTTTCAAGAAAAATTATGTTTATCTACAGTTAGTTTTCCATTTTGTTAGCTTCTTCAATTGAGATAAAGCTTAATAATATATAACTGTCTAGTTTGTTTATGATTTATGCGATTTTGTTCCTTATTTTTTTGTGACCTGGTGCTACTTTTACAACTCATAGACCTGAGATAGGTGGGCTTACCCATGGCTTAGGGATAAAGGTAAAGAAGATGAGATGACATAGGTATAGACATATCTCATCTGTTAGACCACGACTGAATGCCATTAAGCTTACAAAAAATAAACTTTAATACAGAATCATCAATACCTGCTAAAACCAAGCGTTTCAGTGACTCATTCCTATGTCGCACGACTAAGACCTGGAACTCCCTGTCAGCTCACGTGTTTCCTTCTCCCTACAGTCCCGGGTCCTTTAAGCAGGGCGTGTGAAAAGGTATCTAATGAGGCCGTCAAACTGAGTGCCAACTGCCAACACTGCTAACATGGTACATATTTGCGATGATGACCCTCTCTCCGGGACTTTGCCTTTAGCTTAACCTCAGGCGAGGTGAAGTCAAATTGACGTGTCCTAGATAAAAAAAAAACAAATGCATTATGGAATTTGACGAACACTTTCACTTAATTTAAATACAATAAAGCCCATGATTATATTATATTACGGACTTCTTATAATGTTCTAAAAGTACTTCTATCCTCAGATTGTTCTTCTACGACAGGAACACAGCCGTTCTTCACTGTCAAAAACAATTGTAGAAGCCTCGCAGTCTTGCGTCATAGCCAAGGTGCGAGTATAAATTCTTGTCAAAATAGAAGTTAAAACAAATCCCGATTCCCGCTTTAACGGTAGGGTATACTTATAGGTGATAGAATTTATGTACTTACGCTATAGTTTATTTGTAGCATACAATGTGAAGTCTTTGACAAGTACATGCCGTATTTACCTGAAACTTGGTTATTAATACACAAAAGCCAGTCAGCCAGCAGTCGCTAGCGTGTGTAGTGAAGACTAAATTACATCTCTGAAAAGTTTAGGGAGAGGCGCGGAACATAATTGCTAAATAAGGAACTTTGCTTCATATAAACTAATTATTGAGTTACAAATGCTAGGAACAAGAATACCTCCTACTTGGGAAACCGGTTATGAAACGGTTTTGATAAGAAAGAAAGAATGTAAGTAAGAAAGAAGGAAAGAAAGAAAGAAAAGAAGAAAGAAATACAAAAAAAAAATCTCCTTGTATACATATAACGATATTATATTAACCTCAGTGACTTCGGGTATCGGCTGTAACCTGATTTGTACTTTTTACCAACGATTAGTGTTTTGAATAGGAATGAATGTACCTAATGGTGATTCTACCCATACAATATTAAAGATTTAACACTTTTGAATTGCTGGCTCTGTAAAATTTAACAGTTTTTAAAAAAATACATTCATTTTCAAAGTTGAACCATATTTGAACTTTAAATCCTAACAAAACTATACCATAGTACTATTCTCGATTCAGTGGATGTGCTGAGAAAGCTAAAAGGAATAAAAGACTGCATAGATAGCATAGTGGTTTAAGTGGTCACTCTCGGTTCAAGCGTTCAAAGATCGAGTTTACTTTTCTACCGGCTACCCGATTCTAACTGATAACATTGGACGGATGTAAATCTCTTCACACAATGTTTACGATGGTGACCCTCTTTCCGAGACTTTGCCTTTAGCTTAACACCAGGCGAGGTGAAGTCAAATTGACGTGTCCTGTATAAAAAAAAAAAACATAAATAACGTGTGACATACATACATGAAATGTCTTCTTAATACTTAGGTACAGGGACAGGTAATACATAACATAACATAAACATACCATAAACTCACGCCTGTATTCCCCGAAGGGGTAGGCAGAGGTGCTAGCACCCACATTTCGCCACTTCATGTTTAGGTCCCAATATAATAGGTGGCGAGCCTATTGCCATTAACCGGGCACTTATAAACCTGCGATAAATACACACATAACTTCTAAAAGCATTGAAAAGTCTTTGGTGTGTGCCATGGTAAACCTGGGATCGAACCCGAGACCTCGGCTCAGCAGTCTAATACCCATACCACTAGGCTGCATTAGGGGGTACCGCACGATATCCCTGGCGGCGAGTCTCCTTGCCGGCTCCCTACCGTGGAACCTGGATGCGAGAGCCCTTTCGAGGCTATATCAGTATCGAAAGGAGGCGCGGGAGCAGGGACGGGAACCCGAGCCCGAAGAAATTCGGGCCGTGAGGTCTCAGCTCCACAGGGACATGGTAGCGGAATGGGAGCTACGACTTGAGCGACCAAGCGCAGGGCACGCCGTAATAGCGGCGGTAAGACCCATCATTGGGACTACGAGAGGCTGCCGTGTGGCTTCTCTAGCCACTCGGCTAGAGAAGCCACACGGCAGCCTCTCGTACCGGCTGACGCAGGTGATTACCGGACACGGGTGTTTCGCGAGTTACCTGTGTCGGATCCGGAAGGAGCCAACGTCCGAGTGCCATCATTGTGATGCGAGCGAGGACAGAGCTGCACACGCTGACCGAGTGCCCGGCGTGAGACACGCCGAGGCGGGTCCTAGTGGCGGCTCTGGGGGTGGGAGTCCTTACACTCGCCACGTTGCGCACAGCGATGGTAAGATGCGCGAATGCTTGGGGTGCGGCTGTCTCCTTCTGCGAGCAAGTAATGCTCGAGAAGGAGGCGGCCGGTCGGGTCCGGACTAGACTCCGGGCCCGGGAAGCCCGCGCAGAGCGAAGGCGAACCGGATGTCGGAGGTCGCAGAACGACCTCCGTCCTCCATGAGCGCTGGCCTGGGGGTGACCGGTGGTCACTCTAGCAGAATGCGCCTCCCCGTAACCGGGGCTAGATGGGACATTGTGGTCCCCATAACCCGAAGGGGGCCATCTCGAAAGAGATGGTCCTGGGTCTGCTGGGGTGCGAGAGATATGCTTTTGGCAATCTCACCTCCGACAGCCAAGGACCCAAGAAGGCGTGCGTTTTAGTCGGTTCGAGTCCGACATAACCGCCTCCACCGGCTCCGTGGGGGTGGTATCCGTGGGGATTTATCGCACGATAAAAAAAAGGCCGCAGATTCAGCAGTCTACAATACAAAAATATTATATAGACCATATACCTAAATATAATTGATCTAAATGTCAATGTACTGCAATGAACCAAGAATGTGAAGCTTTCAAATAATTATAACTCGTCCAAGTTGAGAAGTATAACTTTCTATTTGATAGCAAAATTGATAGGCTAATTTAACTTCATTCCTACGATATCTGGAACTAACGTCAGGTGCATAGTCGACTCGATAGTAATGAAGCCTAAGTCGTTAGGACAACAAGCGGCTAAAACAAGAGACGTTCAGGCTTTGAAGACACTCAGAAACTACGCCGACCTGTGTATTAAGTATTCAGTTGGTTACACAAACGGTCAAGATATTAAAGCTATTTATAAAATGACTGGCATTCTATTCTATTTTATGACAAAATATACAGCTGTGTAATTAGTCAAAGTCAAATTTTATTACTTTTTTAAATAAAAATTGTTTAAAATTAAAGGCTCACCTCCTATTACGTGGGACTGAATAGAAAGATTGGTGAAATGTGGGTGTTAATTCACCCCTGCCTAACCCTCCGGGGATAAAGGGGTGATTATATATGTATGTATATTCAAATTTAGAAACTAATTATTATTGTCAATGAAATGCACGTTTGTAAACTCCGTGCAATTACTATCACGATGTTCCAATAGTCTAAAATGCGTATGATCGGATCCCTATTGGTCATCTATACTTAGTTTTATCTATAAGTCTATAGATTAATGCTTGTTGGTACAGGTTTTTCAGAAGTTTATTTTGTAATTCGTCCACACCAGGAGCTTTGCCAAGTTTTAATTGAGTCATTTTTTACGTACTTCATTAGGTCTTATAAGAGAAGGAATGTTTTCAGTTTTGTAGGCTTGCAAAAGGGTCATTGACATGGAGACCGAAAGTTCAGTTTTCGGATCAGTGTTCCGACTATGAGTATCCGATAAGGTGCCTTTGTTCCCGACGAGTAACACCCTCTACTGTCACACTATTACTTGATAGGTGCAAAAGTTGTCGGCAAAAAAGTCTGCAAGAGTTTCACACTGTTCGAGAACACATTTAGTAAACTGTTCATCATGTGTTTTTAAGGGAGGATACGTTTTGGGGGTGTAATTTATTAATTTAACAATACGCCACAGGTCCGATAAGGGGTTATCAATTTTAGCTAGTTTATTGTACCATCTATTGTCGTTAAAAGCCTTTATACTGTATGTTTCATCATAATCTTAATTTTTTTATAAATAACCAGTTGTATTATATTTCTGTAACATTCATTCTTTAATAAATATTGAACTCTTCAAAAAGTTAGCTCATTTTCTTAACGAGAAATTACTCATGTACTTCAAACAAACTCAAAGAGGATCTTTCAAAGAGTTTCTAACATTCCTTGTAACGCTGTACCGAGTTTTGTTTCTAAGGATGTTAACATACGAAAAGGTTCACGGTAAGGAAAGAACGAACAATGTAATTTGCACCGATTTGAGTACTTAGTCAAATTGTGCAATAAACGTAAGTGAAGTGTAGGTATACTGTGCATATGCTGCCTCAGATGAAATCTGACTAATTTTGCTGTTTTATGACAGGTATGACGATGAAAGAGCACGGGTATAAGAGATATGAATACCAGCGATACTTCTTCTTCCACAATGTTAATGACTCGTCAATTTCTCTACTTACATACTTTGTTGTTAGGTAGCGCGTCTTTTTTCTTAATAAATGCTAATAATTGTATAAAAAATTTACATGGTTGGCGTACGTTTCGTTTTTGTCGAACTTACAACACGTTATGCCGTAGCATACAATTTCACCTAACTGACTATACGAAAAGAGATACGACAGTTAAAATACGCCATGTGTAAAATTTCCAAGATTTTTTTCTGTTCAAGTAATTAACACCTGTTCTATGAGAAGCGAGTGTAAAATGTAATTTTCTTGCCTGCCTCGATAAGCTAGCAATTTCGAAGTCTCTGCTACTGACGGATACGAAAAAGACTTCAAATGTCAGGTAAAGAAGTGTGTAGATAATCTCTTCCAGTAGGTATCTACGTCAGCTGATGGTGTAAACCATCTCTACGACTAATCTGTCAGAACAAAACATTCTAGCTAGTCATTATGTTCCTCTTTCGCATAAAGGTATAAAAATAATGTTTCGAAAGTAGGTGGAATTAGGATGAGTTTTACAATCATAGTAACCGTTAATTGCCCTTCTGCAAATACGTACAAGTTATCTTGAGAATAATTCGGAACCAATTACACTTGGCAAATGGGGAGAAATTGGTGCCCAGTGGTACACAGTATTAAGACATCATAATATGTCAGAAATAAATTGTTTACGTTTTTCTATGCATCAGTGACAGCAATTTATTGATAAATGAAGGAAGGAAAGCAGTAAAAGGAAACACATTTCTGATATTTGTCGTCATATTTTTTATGTTGTAGGTACTTATTTCTGTATCGAGGTCAAGTAAATTAGCATTCCGTGAGACGATGACGTACAAACGGTACAACCGGTATAATGTATGAGGTATTTTGTAAGACTTATGAGTTACCTGTCGCTGCACGAGTGAGAAATGTTTCAGAAAGTACAAACAATTTTACACCTGTTTCATTTGAATAATATAATTTTACTTTTATCTACAATGTTAAAATAGAATTGTAACTTTATTTTTATATTGAAAATTAAGATACATTTCTCAGCTTCTAATTAAAAGCATATTTTACAAGTTTAGTTCTACTAATTAGGCCCAGTGTGTTGAAAGAATGAGCGAAAATTGTGTTTTAATCCACTTTCACGGGTTTTCCGGTTCGCTGACAAATTTCCAATATGCAACACCAACCTATGATACAGACATCAGCTTTAATCATTGCATTGATGATAAATATAGCATTCAAGTCATCAATTCATCCCATATTTTTTTAGCATTGCGAAGTAACATTTCATACGACGGTATTTTTGCCTCTATAATCTGAATGCCATCAGAACATGAAGGTCTAGAGAAGTTAGTGACGTTATAACTGCAAACGTCGTAGCTCGGTTACTGAATTAAGTCGTTTTGTGGTTTAATAAGATATTAAAAAAGCCTACAAAATGTCACCAAGAAAATATTATTCAAAGAGAAAATGTTATTTGCTTAACATCACTGCAATTAATTACGGCTGGCAATCTAGATATCGAGCTTATGCTGTCATTTCCATATAGAATTAACTCTGTGGATAAAAATATATAAATCGACGAGCCTTTCGCCATAAATTAGTTAGATAAACTCCACAAGAGACCAAATTTATAGGGCTGTCCGTTGACGTTCATACTCGTATGTCAGAGGGAGTCCTAAATTTTCCTGGAACTATTTTTTGGGTTACTAGGTGATGTTTTCAATCATGCCTATAAGTAAAAGTTGAGAAATCGTACTAATAATATATGCCTACATAGATATTTTTATAACGATTATTTTAGCAACCGAAATTACTAATATTCCTTCTAACCCCTCCAACCAAGGTACCTTGCTTGTGATAGGAGTGACGATAGTGTAATAGCCAGGATTCAAACCTGGGACTTCTCGATCGTTAGGCTGACTCCTTAACCACTAAACTACCAACGCTCCTTTTGAAAGAACCCTCTATTTTAGAGTTGTCTTTTATACATATAATAATACGCTATGTACGACACATAATATCGTTAGCACATAGCACATATTGTATACGCAACAAAGTATTTAAGAAGTCTACGTCAGACTGTTGTTATATTAAATTGATAATGTATGGAAAGTACTTCCTAAAAGTATTCTAGCGCTGCATGTTTGCATTAGACGACCAATATTCATCATTCATCATCAATTTCAGTGCTGCAGCGAACTTTAGTTTTAAATCTTACCAAAATGGAGCTCACAGTTTGTTCTGAATAGCTTGTACGTGCTACATGTACTTAACTCTATTTCAGTTTCATTGTGTTACGAATTTATCAATCTATACGATTACTTACAAAAAGAAATCCTCATAGATTTGGAATTTTAAAAGCAGTTAGGTGTTTGTTATGATGTTATTCATAAACTATAATCGAACACCCAAAATTAACATGTAGGTAAGCTTGAAAACAACAAGTAAAACAAAACTAAAGATTTTGAAAAAACCCACGACGGTAAAATTTTTTTTTTTTTTTTTTACACAGGACACGTCAATTTATCTTCACCTCGCCTGATGTTAAGCTAAAGGCAAAGTCTCGGAAAGAGGGTCACCATCGTAAACATTTACCATGTTAACAGTGGTTGCACTCAGCTTGACGGCCTCATTAGATGCCTTTTTCACGCCCCGCTTAAAGGACCCGGGACTGTAGGAAGAAGGAAACACGTGAGCTGGCAGGGAATTCCAGGTCTTAGTGGTGCGGCATAGGAATGAATCACTGAAACGCTTGGTTCTAGCAGGTATACTCTGCACCGTAAATGGATGACATCTTAGCCCTGCACGTGTCGTCCTGTGAAGGAAAGGGGAGGGTGGGACTAATTGGAAGAGCTCGTCAGAACATTCACCATGGTAGAGACGGTAGAAAACTGCCTAAGACGCAACATCTCTACGCATCTGCAAAGGCTCGAGGGTGTTCGTGACCTCAGGATCCCCAATAACCACGCTCTATGGAAATAAAATTTGATTTGATTTGATTTGATTTGAATAATGCGGACCGCCAGTCGCTGCAACCTGTCGAGAGCATCTAATAAGTACTTTGCGGAGCCGTCCCAGAGATGTGAGCAGTATTCCACGCAGGAACGAATTTGGGTCTTGTATAGAAGACACCGCTGCTCCGGCGTGAAAAAACGTCTCAGTCTGTTCAGGACTCCGAGTTTACGCGAGGCTGATTTGATGATAGTCTCGATATAGTTTTTGTTATTCAGTTTGCAGCGAACATCCATACCGAGGATAGTGAGGTGATCCTGCAGTGGCAGTGGTGTGCTCTGAAGAGTGGGAAGGGGAAGGAAAGGAGATACCTTTGCTGTAAACGCACATGCCTGGGTCTTCTTGGCATTGAACTCGACCAGGTTCCTAGCGAGAAATGAGAAATGTGGTCCAGGATCCGGTCCAGCTCAGTGACAAGAAGCTGCCTTTTTTCCGCGATATCAGACTGCTTGGCCGCAGGATGTGCGTAATAACTCCCGTGTAAGGTGCTGTCGTCTGCATAGCAGTGAATGTTTCCGTTACAGAGCATGTCATTGATATGCAGAAGAAAGAGAGTGGGAGATAAAACGGAACCCTGCGGCACGCCAGCATTTACCTGCAAGAACAATAATAATTTAAAGAGCATTGAATTATTGGAAAAAGTAAATGTAAATCGACGAAGTACCCGTAAATTTGTTAATTCAAAAATTTCCTCGAAAAATGGCAACATTCACTCACATAGATGTTTGTTGCAGTGCCCCCTTGTGAATAATCATCCTAACACCTATCTAAGAACAGGCACCAATCAAACCCGAACCCATAACTGACCACATGGATTTGAGCTAAAAATATTTACTGCAGTGCCCCCTAGTAGGTTGTCACCGTAACACCTATCTAAGAACATGAACCAATCAAAACCAAACCAATAATTGAAAACTGCATCAAAATCGGTCAAGTAGTTTTGGAGAAAATTAGCAGCATTGATTTGTATTAAAAATGCTTGCTGTAGCGCCCCCTGTTGAGTTGTCACTGTAACACCTATTATTTAAGAACATGCTCCAATTAAATAACTGAAAACTGCATCAAAAATGGATTGGTAGTTTCGGAGAAAATGACAACATGGATTTGCACCAACAAACACACAAACATCCTCTCACCCCATACGCATATACCGTCTCCGTTCCGTCGTGGGTAAAAATTGAAGTTTAGGATACTACTTATAGCGTTGGTACAGTCGTCATCAGTAAGATCCTTGGTATGCCTGACAATAAATTCAAAACCTTATTCAAAAAAGCATATTATAGGATAGATGATTACTTGAAAGATAAAAATGTCTGGCTTGAGCATGGTGCAGGCCCCTCGTAAAATGCTATTTATAATTACAACATGGTACTGTATTAGTTACGTGACTTATTTGTTACATTATGTAACTTTGGTTTATAATTCTTAATTATAAAGTGTTTTATATACTTTTGTGATGTCCACATTTACCTTTAAGAAAATAAATATTGTAAATTGAGGTCTAAAATATGCCGCAGTGGAGTTTGTTGCGCCGTTTCTTCTCCACCAGCGCCTTGGAAGCGGTGGTAAACTTATATTAAGTAGAATTAAAATTGACGTCAATAAGAAACAATTTTATTGTTCAATATTGAAAAATAAATGACTATGACTATGACTAAGATGTTGATGAACTTAGTACTCAAAATGATCTTAATTCCTTGGTTTCCCCGCCTTCCTGTTGAGCGATTGTTGTAATATTGTGGTACACACCTTGGGTAATAATACAATTTGAATAAATAAAATAGTTTGATTTGCTCTTAATACTTTAGTTGTTGTTAATATAGTTTGTTAATAATAGTAGTGTAAATAGTGGTTGAGACTTTGTAGGACAAGATATTTCTGACGCTGACTATTCATGTCTGCTCACAACAATAGTCTTTAACCAACTTTTAAAAGGTATTCGATAAAATATTAGGTACCTGCCAAACATACGGTTTTCGGGCACATCAATATTATTGCCAATAGTAACCTTGGGTCATATTATAGCATTACGGATCCGGTCACTGAGCTTTATACCCAATACGCTTCGCTCCATCGCTCTTTGCCAAACTTCTGTTTGCCCTTTTGAGGTTTCGACCATTTCAAGTTGTTAAGTTTAGTATCGAACAGTAATAGAGTTTGCAAGATTACTGTTCGTTAGTATAACGTTTTAGCAATTTCATGAAGTCCTTATAAAATTATATTACTTATTTTTTTTTAATTGTAGTTTTTTTTTTCTTTTTGTAGCAGTAGGAGTATGATGACTGGGTTTGAGAGTTAGCCTGAAAGTTGGTACACTTGCAGATTAATGAACGAGGCATTGGTGCAGGCTTTCTTTGCAGGGTTTGGAGGTCAGGCGGTGGCAGTCGGTTCCATAAAAGTCGTGGTACAAAAAATCTTATTAGCACAGTACACAGGAAAATAATGTTTTATGAAAGCACGAGTTAGGAATAGAAATACAATAATTGAGGTCTAAAAAACTGAAGATCATGGTTACTACAGATTCAATTGGGATACGATATCTAGACGAAACGAGCACAGATGGACAATCATCCAGATGTATAAAGTTGGTACGGTCTTGGCTCGTATCCTGAAAATTAAACTTTTTTTTTTTCGTGCGGAAATCCCCTCGGATACCCCCCCTGCCGGAGCCGGAAGAGGAGGTTATGTCGGACTCGAACCGACTAAAACCGCACGCCGACTGTGGGTTGTGGTGTTAGGCCGGATGTGGACATTTCCCTCGCACCCCGGTTGACCCAGGGCCATCTCTTACGGTTTGGCTCTCCTCGTCCTGAAAATTACACTATCGACATTGACATGAAGTTGTGACCCTACTCCGAACACAAGCAATTTAATTTAACTGGAGGGATTAATTTAAGCTAATAATTATGGATTTTAGTTGGTATGGTAGTATTACGATTTTTGTGAAAAAAATATTCAACAGTAAAATTGACGAGTAAAATTCCTAAAATTCGTTTGAAATCGGATAAATCCGGTATAATGAACGGATTTAATTTGGACGTAGTTAATACCTAGCTAGTATTATTGAAGCCAATTAATTATTCTACTCCACAGAACAGTTAATAGTACTGTCTGCGCGTATTATTATTTATTTTATTCTTATTTTTTATTGTGTTACGTTACGATTAAAGTGAATTAAGGCGTGTTGGTTCAATGATGTAATATCTCATTTTTGAATCAATTGCGGTAAAATACGTCAAGTATTGTGCCTAAACTTTCTTGCGATAAAGAGGATTTGACTGTTAATTTTTTATTATTTTGACTGCGGGAAATACCAGAAGGAAGTTGGCGTAAAATCGCATTTAACTTTTCGGAAACTTTGAGTGATACGGTTAAGAGTTTATCTTGGATGGCGCCAGAAAATGTATTCAATTGATATCTTTTGATGACATGAAAAAAAAGGTAAAAGTTCGAACGAAGTACCCGAACTTTATAAAAAAAAATAACGTCACCACTTTTTCTGTTCAAGACGGTGACTGTGTCCGCTTTACCCATTATAATACTTTACCTACGCCACCCCTGTTTCAAGTATAAAGTTTGCTTTGAAATTTTATTTCACAATCATCATATTTCATACAACAAAGTAAGACAGCAAGCGACTGTCATAAACACAGCTTGCTATACTAAAGAATATAATTACTTTCTTCAATAAAACATAGGTATATTATGAAGACGTAACAGCATTAGTGACTAAAGACTGAGTAGCTACTACCGAAATTGTAACTCATTTACAAGTGTAGTACACCTATCTTCAAGTGTACATGTCCTTGGTAACGATGCCATTGAACAATTTCGATGCTCTACAAGTCTAGTAGATAAACATAATAAGTGACATTTTTTGTACTTAGCATATTTTATCTTCTGCAGCATTAATTTAGGGTTCATAATTTTATTGTAATGTAACAGACTTTCAAGTGATTTTGCACATCTATTAACATTCTCCATTACCTACGCAATACTTGCAGATATATCACCACTAATTACTTGTTCGCGGCTCCGATTGCGTGGATGTAAGTTATAGAGCTAGCCTATGTCCTTTCTCAAGATATAATCTACCCTTGTGTTTCATCAAAATCGGTTTGTTTTAGGAATAACAGACAGATAGAGTTACATTCTCATTTATAATATTAGCATGGAGTGCGGATGAATTTACTCACAGTGCTATACAACCATTCCATTTCTGAATTCAACAACAACAATATCACTTACATAATATGTTCTTTGTTTACAGGAAGTATCCCGACGCTGAGTTCAAGATTGATTGTAAACTGTCTTTGCTATAAAGGTTCATGCACACGATATATTAGAAAATTCAAAATGGATTGTTTTAATTTTGCCATTTACTTACTTTATAAATGTAAAGGTCTGGTAACAGGAGCATAATAACCATTTATGTTACAAGGTGAAAAATTAAATAGTAATTTATACCTAAATGAAATGGTTTATACATAAACGAAATGGTGAGTTGCTCACCGTCTTTACAGAAGCAGGCCCATGACGGCAGCGTGACGTGAGGGATTCACGCACGCCCCCCCCCCCTTAAGAAGCGGGATAACACCAGAAAAACCCCCCATAGACGCGGGATAGCACCCGAACCACCCCCAAGGCGAGGCCGCAATTGTAGCCGTAGGTCTGATGGGAGTCCTGGGACATCCTTCCGAGGGCTTACCCGGGGCTTCCATCCATAGGCTTCTGGGCGTTACCGTGGGGGTTTTTAGTCGGTAGGAGTCCGGCATAACATCCATGAAGGATTTTCCCACACGGTTATAAAAAAAAAAAAAAAAAAAGCAGTCGTGCACTGTGGTGGGCTAATTGATTGATTGATTGATTGATTGTACCTAAATTACTATTATTAATTTTGTACCTTGTAACAAAAGCTTCTAGTTGGAACAACAAATACATACCTAGTAGCCTTTCTAAACAATTACATAAATGCAGTTTAAATAAACGTTAATCTAATATATAAAATTCTCGTATCGCGATGTTTGTAGTTTAAAATCCTCCGAAACGGCTTGACCGATTCTTATGAAATTTTGTGTGCATATTGGGAAGGTCTGTGAATCGGACAACATCTATTTTTCATCCCCCTAAATGTTAAGGGTAGCCCAAACCTATTTTTTTTTAATTTTATAAATAATATACAAAGCAAAACGTATGCCGTGTCAGCTAGTAGGTACTACAATATTAAGAATAAAGTGAATTTACCAGGCACCCGTATTCTATATTAATATGAGCTTTTACGGGTAGTTGGAGCCCTCAAAAGTCAAACTCGTCTAACTACAGAACTGATAGTTATTGTTCTGTTCAGATAATAGTCTAAAAGTGACTGCACTATTACCTTATTAGGTATATCTTGTGGTTTAGATCCACATACATTGCAAATATCTAAATAGATATTTTCCGCGTACTTTGAGTTCGTTTATTAAAATTTTGCCGAGAGACTAATAATAATAACTTTCCAGCTGTGTTAAAAACTGTTATAAACAATTGAATTAAAATCTTTTTCGTTAGTGTGACAAGTGTAAATCAGTCTTTAGATTATACCCTAGAGCAATCTAATCTACACTGCATTTGAGATATTGTAAACGGAACAGTATAGGTACCACCCAAACTTAAATGTGAGAATAGACACCGTTTGGCGTCTCGCCAGCAACGTAATCATCGTTGAATAATAGGTAAGTCTTCGTATTTGCACTATGTTTGTATTATTGCCAAGAAATTTGCACACATTAATATTCGGTGATTAACATTCTAAATGCGTGTTATTTTAACGATTTAACAGCTAGCTTTAGGTACATACTATTGTGCCGGGGTGCGAGAGATATGCTTTCGGCAATCTCACCTCTGGCAACCAAAGACCCAAGACGGCGTACGTATTAGTCGGTTCCAGTCTGATATAACCACCTCCGCCGGCTCCATGGGGGTTGTATCCGTGGGGATTATTCGCACGATAAAAAAAAACCTTTGAGAATGCCGTAAGGCGAAACCGGTCAGGTTTAGAAATAAAATAAACTCAGGGGAAAAGTACAAGTGTGTTATTCAATATGTGTAGCAGATTCCACTAAGCGCCATCAATCTCCAGAATAAACGATAAAAAAAACTTAACTTTATTCGTTAACTAGTTGTTGCCTGCGGTTCTAGTCGCATCGAATTCTATTCCCGCATTCTACGGGGACGGGATAAAAAGCATATCTATGATATAATAATCTATTCCTGTAACAAATTTCAGCCAAATCTCTTCAATCGTTTAAACTTCATCGAATAATATCTACAAATCTTCACAACCTTTTATGTAGGTAAATATGATTTTACCGAACAATGGGGCCGAATCCAATGATTGGTGAAATGAGGATGTTAATTCACCTCTGCCTAACCCTCCGGGGATAAACGCGTGATTGTATGTATGTATGTATAAAATATTATTATTAGTAGGCTATATAAATAGTAGTGGGATAGGATATAATTATATTCTTTAACGAGCTTAGGTACTTTGTAGAAATTCTAACATATATAGATAACAAAAAATCTTAAATTAAATGGTTTCAAAATCAGTACACTATGTCAATATTAAAAGACATCTACAGATTACTTGTAAAAAGTATGATAAGGAACGCTTCTGATTTGATTGCTATTATAAAGCTGACTTTAGACTATTTTATAAAGATGACTTTACACTTTTTTTTATCGTGCGCAAAATCCCGACGGATACCACCCCCACGGAGCCGGTGGAGGCGGCTATGTCGGACTCGAACCTACTAAAACGCACGCCGTCTTGGGGAAACGCACGCCGTCTTGGGGAGATGACTTTACACTGTACTGCAGACTTATTTTTAATTAGGTAATAAATCATTTTTATTTTTCAATTCAATTCCATTTATTTAATATTTACAATAACTTGCTCACATTACACTGTGTTAGATTTACAATAATTAGTAATTATATTTATTATTGGAACAATTATTTTAAAATTTTAGATGGAAACAAGATAGAGTAAACGACTGTGTCTGTGCTAGTGTGAACTGTGTGACAGACACCAAATTTTTAATTAGGTAACATACATTTACATAATACTAATGTGCCATGCCCACGATAGCGATTTAACTCTAGGAAAAGCGTTAAGATACTTTAGTAAACGAGCATAATAGTATAAAATAGGACTAGAAATACTCTTTTATAAAAAGAAGGTCTTAAGCTTGAAAAGGTATTGAAAACTAGTCGCATTTAGTATGTATACTTAGTAAGTACTGTTCCTTACACATATTGAAATAAAACCACAGGTGGTCTGCGCGGGGTGACCGCGGAGTGACTCCGTGAACATGGCTGCTGAAAAATAGCCGAAACATGGGTGAGTGAGGGTGACATTCGCGTAAACTTTAGAAAATATAAGTAACGTTCCTCATTTATTCATACATAATACCGGGTGTAAGGGAAACTCTCCTGAAGCCGAAACCTCCTAGTAGTACTCCAGGTACAGTCAACTACAAAAGTAGCTTAACAAATTCTAATTTATTGAACATTGTGGCCCCTAAACCTTACATAAAATTGTGAAAATAAAACATTGAATATGTAAATTAAGTTTGTCTTCTGGGAATCATAACACTACATTTACTATAGACAGATGCATTCCATTATAAAAAGATTTGTAAAATATTTTAGTGTTAATCAACTTATGGCGTTGACTGTACATAACACATTGACATAAATGTGTTATGTACCTGTAGTACTATCTACTAGGGGTTTTCGGCTTCGGGAGCGTTCCCCTTACACCCAGTATAATCATGCCTTCATCCCGTGTGGGTTAGGCAGAGGTGAAATAACACCCACATTTCACCAATTATTGTATTCGATCCCACGTAATAGGGGGTGAACCTATTGTCGCATTCCGGGCACTATTGACTCGAGCCATGCATCTGAGTCGGAGTGTGGGCTTTATATATCTGTCTGATGGTAAACAGCCCTATCCCTTAGTCTCCTTGTACGTCACCGCATGGGAAGAGATGGGGTGGCCCAAAATCTACTCTGCCGGGAACCACGCGGCATTCTTATTTTGAAATTATTGTTTAATATCAATCTATATATATAAAGATCAATTGCTGTTCGTTAGTCTCGCTAAAACTCGAGAACGGCTGAACGGATTTATCTTATCTTGGTCTTGAAATGTTCGTGAAGGTCTAGGTAAGGTTTAAAAGGTGAGAAAAATTCGAATAATTGCCGGGAACCGACATCCACGCGGGCGGAGCCGCGGCCAAAAGCTAGTTTATAATATTAATATTCTTTTCACAGTCGTACTTCAACACAAGATAAGCCCCGATATAAAGCTAGTAACGTTGAAATTGTTATCTCAACGTTTATATTCCTTGATATGGGTTGACGTGTTCCGATGAGTTCGCTACCCACTTTCTTGCACTTCACAATCTTAAATATTTTACTTTCATACTTTTCTAGTAGGGAACAAAAAACGCACTGTAGAAGTAACAGCTGTTTATCTTCACTAGTAATTTGTTAAAGTCAACTCAAGGAGATTGGATTCCACAGTCCTCATATATAGACTTTGCGTAGCTTGTAGCTACTCTGACAGGTGCGTTCATCTATTCTGAATATCCGTATAACAAAGAGAATATCCTTCTACAATTATATGTTTTTCCCTACCAGTGCATGAGAGCCCCTCCAAGAACTTCTGATCCATCTCACCTGCTGATTAATGTGTAGCAACTCTGGTGTAGGTCATTCTCTAAGGGTGTTAACTGGTGCTTGGTGGTCAGACCTTGGTGTAGAACATCTGACCACGAACGGTAAAGCTTGTGAGGATACGATTCATATATAAAACATAATATACGAAGACCTGAACTTAAAGGCTCACTTAAGCAGCAGGTGCAGTTTTCATGGTATGAAGATGGAACAACCCGTAAAAACTGACTTATTTTGTAGGCAACTTTTTTTTTCTTATTTTTTTTGATAATTATATTTTTCCAGACTATGTATGTATGTATGTCCATTTATTTGGCACGGCCTACAGCCTGAACGGCTTGACGGAATTGGACATGTGAGGTGTCATTTGATTCGCCGTGATTGTGTGAGTGACACCAGGTATATTAAAATTTGAGAAAATCAAAATGGCGGATTTTTGGCACCAAAACTTATGTTGTCAAAAATATTTTTGACACAAGCTCATCTAGTAGGGTATCAAAATGAAGAAAATTAGAAGGAGATTACAAAAATATATACATGTCTCATCCTAACTAAAAAGTATAAAATAAAACAAATGATTAAAAAATAAAAAACCTGACTGCCACTGAAAAGAGCGAAATAAGTTTGATAACAGGCGGTATCCATTAATTTTCTTTCGGTTTATGATTGGCAAATGGGTACCGCCTGCTATTATTACTATAGTGTTCGTTAGCAAATTTGCTGGTAATATAACATTTGTTAACTTGTGAAGATATAACTAGCATACTTACGATACAACGTTGGTTGAAAATGTATAGCTGTGATACAACCGCCCGTACACTCTCACATAGGCACCTTAAAAAAATGCTATGTACTCGTAACTATGAGAGCTTCATTTTTTAGGGTTTATAAAGTCTGCCTGGGCTCTTATATACCGAGAGGAGACCCGTGTCCTGAATTAGGCTATAAGAAAAGGGCGACACACACGAACAAAGCTAGTGCCTGCGTTCTCGTAATAAACGCACAAATAAAATATCGATAAAATATGAATAGAACCCGCGTGCACTAAATTTTATTTACTTACGACAATAAAACACAGGCCAGCTCGACCGATGGGGAAGTTCTCATCAACAAAAAGGAAATAAAGTATGGAAAGTTATCTGTGATCCCTTTGTCTCAAAATTAGTTAGGGACGGGTATAGGGGACAAGGAGCATTTTATTACTGTAGATACTTTGTATTGGACTACTTACTCGCCTTCCACTCAGTGGCCATGCATTAAAAATGGAACCTAATGTACGTCAGCGCATGAATGACATATATAAAGTTTCATAATTAAATGTTTTCGTAAAACATCGCCTCTTCTTTTAGGATTTTAGACAATGCTGTCTGATACTAACTTTAACTTTCACGTTTTATGATATATAATTTATTTTATACTTTGTCTACGTATTCTATACAATACATACATAAACATACTTGATGATTATAAGAAAAATAACCATGAAAGCTAATACGGAAGCCTGAGCCTTCTAACCTATATCTGTCCAGGGTCGGGGTGCGCAGTATCCACTCCGCGAAATTTGACTTGGATAGATTAAGTTAGAAGGTTAAGGCCTTTGTGGTTATTTTTTTTATTACCGATAGAGAAGTTCCACAAAGCTATCTTGAAAATGGGCAGAAGCATATTGATAAATGTACATCAAAATCTATTTATTTTACACATCTATTTAACAGCAAGTATTCTATACAATGCCTAGGCATTTTATACATTGCCTACGCAAAGTACCTATAGAATGGACAATAATATTAAATATATTTCATAAATTGCCTGATCGCGCCCAGCATTACACATATTGTCGGTAACATATATTGAATAGACAGTGAACCTGTAAACACGGCCAGTGTAGTCTGATCAAAACGGCAGGCAATTAAAAGGTATGTGCCTACCTAAATATATGCCTACTCAATACCATGATCGCGTTGATTACCAATTGATTAACAAATGTTTTGATTAAAATTATCATGTATCCGCTCTCTGATGTCCTTGATTATTACTGTACCTATTTGCATGAATGGATATCAGTTTTTTACTTTGGGACGAATTTCACTTAACAGCACCTACACTAAATTACCAAAGTATCTTTACTTCTGTAGAATATTTATTGCATATTCAGGCAGTAATTTATCTACTGGCAATTATTGCTTGTTTTTCACTACTGTGAAAATATACATTTTCGAAGAATGTCATAAGGATTGCTCAGCGAATATAACTTCAAGAGTCACAAGGGTTCCAAATTGCAGTTATTAGGTAGTTAATATGAATTTTCTTCAACTCTAATCAATTAATTTTGATTTTAAAATTGCAGAATAGGAAGTTTGATCAGGTAAATGTTACGATGATAGTAAATAGCCGCTTCAGATCACAAGCCGTTATACAATAACGAACATTGAGAGGTAAAATTTCTCCTAAGGCCAAGAGGTTCAACAATCCTTGAAAACTTGGGATCGTCAACAATCCTCAAGGCCCCCCTTTGTATTAGCATTATATACAAATAATAATGAACATTACTTATGGCAAGAGCGAAATATAATACCATAAACTAATGTCAGACATTTCAAAAGGTTGAGGCATTTGAGGGTCTCTGCCGGGAATACCGTACCGTAACATTGCCATTACCGTTAGAAAAAAATTGCTTCATTTAGATGTCATGCAACAAGGCTATTTTACAACTAAGCTTTAGGTACAAACCGCTGACTCCAAGACATAATTTTTTTACGGGTTATTGTACCCTTCTTGTTATATGTTCATACTAGAAGAATTATGTACATTATGTACTAATCGTGATTCATGTTGATTAAATCCAAGTAGCGATTTCGTTAATGTAAAAAAAAATACATGTACCCTGTGCCTTCCTAAGGATCAATCCTTTTGTTAGAAGATGCACCATAAGCTACTGCGAGCCATTGCTCTAGTAAAAACAGGCAGTTTATTGTTAGTCTCGCGTCATTAATAAATCGATGGTTTGGTAAGAAGCAAAACGACATATTTCTTAGTAAGTGCACAAATTGTAACAATTGCTGAAGGACATGCGTTCATGCATTGCATTGCTAGCCACTGGATGGTGGGGTGCCTCCTAGCCAGATAGATGGAATCAAGAACTAAATAAAGGCTCGTGATGTGAATGCGGAAGGTGGAGTTTTGGGTGTTAAGACGTACACTGGGAGAGAGGACTATGTTAGCAATGAACTGGCTAATAGATTTTTTAAGTAATCCATTTCATACTGGTAGCGATCATAATATCTATTTAGATATTTTATTCGAATATATATTAAGTTAAAATTTATTTAAAATTAGTTAATTTTAGTATCTAATTATTAACTCAAAATTAGACACTCATTGTTAAGTACACGTGCAAAGTACTGAACCAATTTTGATGATCTGCACTGTACCCTAAATTGAAGGAAATAAAGATAATATAGGTAAGCTAATAAAACAGGAATATTGCAACCATACTTCATTCATTAAACAGAGTAGCAAGGTGCATAATTGTAATTTCTAATGCACCTTGTCACATAACGTTAAGTGCTCTTGAGCAAGATACCAACTTGATTATAAAATCAGGATTATTAATTATGTTTGGGATAGATTTCTCGACATCTGATGCATGTTTGAGATCTAATTAAGAGATAAACCATAGTAGAAATAGATATTATGCAATATACTGATTGTAATTGGCAATCTAGCCATTAACATACACACAAATATAGTCACGATTCATTCCCAATGGAGTAATATAAGCCATCAATTGAACTATTAATATATTATAATGATATATTTGAAGGATACGTTTAATGTATGATTTGAGATTGACATGGTCATTAATATTAATTGTGTAACACTCACCGGGATATTTACCATGTTCATTTTTTTTCTTTGGTAACCGATATTTCGGCGCTGTTTCAAGCGCCATGATCACGATGTACATGATCACCTTAATCATAGCGCTTGAAACAGCGCCGAAATATCGGTCACCTAATCAAAATAATGAACATGGTAAATATCCCAGAGAGTGTTACATGATTAATGTTACGTTTGATGATCTATCTATATATTATATTAAAATCTAATCTTATAATAAAAATAAATAATAAACAAAATCTAATCTAATATGGTACTATATAGTCAGCAACAGATCGATATTGATGAACAAATTACTCAGAATGATCTTAATGCCTTGGTGTTCCCTTCTTCCTGTTGTTTCCCCCTGACTGACTGTTCTGATATTTGTACATACCTTTAGCTCGAACAATAATACAATTAAAAAACAATAAAACAGCTTGATTCATTCAAATCATTTTGAGACTTTGTAGATAAGATTGTTCTGAAGTAATAGAAGTTATACCTCTTCTATTTGGCCACATTATTTGCCTATGTACATACTAGGTATGTGGGACAAATAAAAAATAATTTATTTAGAATAATGGTACAGAAACAGCTCTCATAGATAGAACGGGGGTTACTCTCTATGATGGTACTTCAAATCAGGCATCGGATCTTTACATTTTTTGATATTTAAAAAGAAAATCAACATCAGAATGCAAAATCTAGTATGCAAATTCTAATCACTGACTAGTGTTCGCTACTGTGGTCAAGTCATATATCAAATTAGAAGCTTATTACCACCACTGTGATGAATAGTGTCGGGGCATGCGCACATTCTGGGAACTGTTTACTATTTACGTAAAACAATCCTAGAATTGGGTTAATGTTTGATCAAAATATACCAAAAAATTTGCATTCGGATAGGTAAAAATATATTGATGTACAATATATAATTATCTATCTATCTATATGAATGGATTTGGATTAATCTTCTATGCATGCAGACATAGTAAAAATCCTCTTATTTTTATCTACAAATAAATTTAATGGTCTCTCTTCATCAGTTAACTTATTCACTTTTAGAACATATTTTTTAATTTTTACATAAATAATACAACGATAATAATAGTAAAATGTAATTATCTTCTTCATAAAGTTTAAATGTCTTTGTCGCCAAGTTACAATACTTTAAAACCTCTCGTAAATACAGTTATTAAACGAAAAGCCACATACAAATACAAATTTGATTATTTCAGTTCAGGCAAGGCATTAAAATTATCATAACAAATGCCATAATTATTGTCGAAATTAAATTGCCCCGCGGCAATAAAGCTAGTGAAGTAAGCGTTGTTCCGTACTTCGTGAAAGAGCTTTAAGAAATATCTGAAATATTTATTAAAGCTGTGTTTGCAAAGTATGTTCACAAACATTTTCATTGTTTCTGTTAAAATGACACGTCGTTTGGGCGAATCTTTTCGACGACTGTACGTGTGTTTGGAGTACTTTACGTCGTATTCCGCCATTTTGTTTATTTATTACATAGCATTTACGTTATTCCTGTCGCGCTCCTTCGTAGTAAAATATTGAATATATTCTCTAGACCGAAGTAAAGTTAAGAGGGTGATTTGTAAACACATTTGTTATAATTTGAGATTGTACTCATCGTAATGAAGAAATGTATGAGTTGATATTTACAATCTATAATACGTTGGTATATCGAATCGGTAGCTGTTAAATATGTTTTTTTAGTATGAATTATAGGTATAGTCTCATAGATTAGTATCACATAGTTATTAGTTTGATGTGTATACTGTGTTAGTGTATAAGTAAATAAATGTCTTGTATTAATCATTCAAAATGATAACCGTTTATAGGTAGGCATTGCACAAACCTTTACAAAACTATTGTTTACAATATGTATAATTATAGTTTTGTGAAGGTTTGTATAGATAGAGGACTCTTTTCTTTCTAAAATTGGGATAAAAGTTAGTTACATGTTTTTTAGTCTGGTTTTTAAGCAACTAATCAATTCTTAAGAACTTCTATAGCAATGATGTACGTAGTATAATTCTAATGGATATTACGTACAAAAAAGTTATACGACTGTAATTTACACTTGTTACAATTTTATTAATTGATTGCTGGATGATAATGTTAATAATAATTAAATTCAGGACGATTTTTTAACATTGCTTACTTACCTAATCAATACTAATTGCTATACATACCTATTCCTCTGCAGCAAAAGTACCTAATGCATTACTAAATAGGTACGGTTTGATGGACTATGAATTTATAATATCGCTTTGCGAATAGGGATTGAAGTACTCATGGACACACCTATGAATATGGACTGAACATTGTTAGGGCCACTTTATATGTTCGAAACTATTTGATTCGATACCTACAGTGGGTTATCTTTTCAAAGACCACGCAACTTTGACAAACATGCCTTCAGGATTAACAAAAATTACATACCTACTATGTTAATTTTGTAAACTACTATGGATATCGGAATAAAACTATTATTAAACGCATAGGTACTATCGCGAGTTATTTTATTATTTATACTGAGCCTGACGTTTCTGCTGTTATTATTAACATGCATTTATTAGCTTCACTTGTAACTATGTATATAAGCAAATCTGGCAACACTGACACGAACAGCTGTGAAATTTTATAGCTTAGTGTAATTTTATTAAATTATTTAAATTAAATTAAACTATCAGTGTTTTTCAAGTGTATAATATATAATATACGGCAGTAATAATACTGGTGGACATTGTCTGGGGCCGCAATTGCTGTGAAACCACCTAAAAAGTGAACAAGAACTCAGTATAACGGAATTGTGATTGGATTTGATTCCGAAACCTGCGCCTACGCTACCTAAGTTTGAAATCAGGGGAAGTATTTGGTGTTACACCTATTCCTTATACTTTATTTCGTATACCACAAAATACAAAACTATACAAACGCTCACATAACTGTGAGCAACGTCCATCCACACATCGGGCTATGCTACAGCCTCAGTTGCCTTGACAATTTGTGGAAGCCAGCTTGAAGACGCCAGCAAAATAGCCTCAGACAAATTAACACACTCACACAATACTGTGAACTAACATATTTCTCTCCTACTTGTAGTAATTCTTACATACATCTTGACCCACATCCCGGTCTTCGATTAGGATGAAATTTTGCACACGCTCTGAGTTCTGATGACAATACATGACTAGCTAAGAAACGTCATTATAAATCCAATATGACGGCCTCCCCAAGATGGCGGACTGGCTCTTTGAAATCCACCCCCCATATCAAATGAAAGGGATTGCTGTCAGAAATACGAAAAACATAGTCACGTGACTTACATCCAATATGGCGGACGTCCAAGATGGCGGACAGGCTATTTGAAATGTACAGCAATGATATGGGTATCAAATGAAAGGGTTTGCTGTCAGGAATATTTTGTAATTTTTAGTGCGTGCTAAAAGCGTGTTTTTTAGTTTTTTAAACTATTATTTATTTGAATGATTTTTTTATAGCATTTATTATGCTAACTGTTAAGTTCGAAAAACATTGGAAAAAATGAAATGCTCAAGTGAGATTATTTATTTTTTAAATTCATTGTGCGATATTCGCTTAAACTTCGGAGAGTGTAAATTTTCTTTAAATTTGTACCTACTTAAGGTAAATTAAATAGATTGTCTAATGTTATTGTGCATATGTGTACATATGTGCACTTTCCCTTTTTAATATTCTTGAAGACGTACATACGTAATAATAGAGTGTTTGTGCGTGTTTTGGTGTCAGGCATTTACCAACATTTGGTCACGTACCATCTTTGCCAATTCATATGGAAGTGAGAAGATGCATTCATATTATTAATTTACAAGTATTTTAATATTCTTATTTATGATATTTTGGTCCTATTTGTGATTATTATGCATATTATTATGGTAGTTATTATTAATGATGATTGGAAAAAGTGGCGTGACTATTTTATTATGTTTGTTTATTCTAGTTTCACGTGATATGGTTACAGGTCATTTAATTTATAGTTGTATTGTGTATAGGCAGTCACGCGATATAACATGCTAAATATCTATAAATTTATAGCACCAACTTACCTATTGGTAAATAAAAAAAATGGCTAAAGTATACTGTAGGTATGTGAAACGTGCCAATCAAGAACTTTCATTGAATAGTTTTATGATTAGATAATTTTTGTGTTCATTATGATGAAACTTGTTTATAAATATATATTCCACACCATAAATATGTGTAACCATGGCTGCTAAAAACCAACTGAAACGAAAATTTGCCTCAAAATATGTAGTTGCTGCTACGTTTAATTTCAATAAAATTCATAGCAGTGACGTATCTGTATCATTACTTAATCTAAGCGATTGTATAGATTAATGTTTCTGCCCATTCTCCTTATATAGCCCCTGTCAAATTTATGACAGCATGGGGTGCAATGAGTTACTGTGTATCTAAGACAATACACTCTACAGCCAAGTTGATGCTGATATTTATACTTTATACCTACAAGATGTTGGTTTATGAAGTTACCGTTACGAGTAACATTAGAGATAATTAATAATTATTTTAAAAAATACATCGGAATGCAGCAAAATCCAGTGCAGGATACTCGCCTTGAACCATTTACCAGTAGCACCTGGTGCAAAGATTAGCTATTGCGATCCAGTGCGGAAATGTGGCCAGTGTGCTGGGCTCTTTTGCACCAGATACGACCCGGGTCGGGTTATTTAGCTAACAAAAGATTTGTTAGCTACCTAACATTTTTTATTCATGTGTCCTTGTCTTTTTAACATTTATAAATAAAATTAATTATTTTTATTCATTAAATTCGTAAAAAAACATGTATCAAGTATATATTATTAATAATAGTAATTGTTATACAGAATTTTAAGTATAACATTAATCTAGAGAAGCAAGTCATGCATGAAAAAGCATAGCCATTCTTGCGATCCCAGGGTGTACTTGTACCAGTAATTAGACAAAAAAAAATGCTCGCCGAGTTTCTTCTCTGCTCGGGGCCGCGTTTCGAACTGGTGGTCCATTTGCTAAACTAGTTTTTAATATATGTTTTAACTATGAGGTTTCGTAGTGCCGTTTTAATGGTCTACTTACATATTTTTTATTTTGACTTTACTCTTTAATTCAAACCCAAAATCTGTTGATCTAATTCATTATAAATGCGAAAGTAACTCTGTCTGTCTGTATTTTACGCTTTCTCGCCTAAACCACTGAACCGACTTTGATGAAATATGGTATATTAGACCTTGAGAAAGGACATAGGCTATGTTTGGTCGCGATAACCGACATCCACGCGGGCGGAGCCGCGGGCAAAAGCTTGTAATAACATAAAAAGTCAAAAACATTGATCTTACGTTTACAATGTTTATGCATCATCTACTGTTGCAACTATTTATTTAAAGGCTCATTCAAAGCGTTGTTGCTTCAGTGGGCAACTGAAATAGCACGATTTACACTTAAAGTTATAGCTCAATTACACAAACCGCTGCAACTAAGCAGGCTGGAAAATAGAAGTTTATTTTGCAATAACTAACTCGTTTTGCTGGCCAGTAATATTACTTTATTTGGTAGAGATTTTGTACTATTTTTATTATTGTAGAAGAAAATGTGATTTTGTGTAAAATAAAATAAGTACATAATGATGAAATAAAAACGATAAATGTTATTTTTATAGTCGGTTGATAGTCTAATGAGCTATTTCTTTCTCTAGGAACGTACGTAGAAATGGATGTCGAAATAAATACTTACAATACAATATAACACATAAATTGTATTGTGAGCGTTCATAGCCCACGAGAATCAGATGTACCTTTTTATTTTTTTCAAGCGGAGATCCCCTCGGATACCCCCCCTGCCGGAGCCGGAAGGGGAGGTTATGTCGGACTCGAACCGACTAAAACCGCACGCCGACTGTGGGTCTTGGTGCTAGGCCGGAGGTGAGGTTGTCATAGACATATCAATCAGATGTACCAGAGCATGTGGGTTTTATTTATTATTAAAATTTGTAATTCAAGTCTCAAGTAATATTTATCTCAAGTAACGTCTGGTTCAAATTTTATTGAATTTCATTTCGGAGATTAGCCAAGACAAACAGAAGGACATGGGTAAAAACATACATACAGACAGACACAAATAAAAAATAATTTTAAGCTTTAAATATCTAAGTACCAAATAAGTATGTGTGCCTAAATAAATAGGTAGGTAACTACTATAAGCAGTTAGGTACACTATGCATTCATCAAAAAGTTATTATGGTACATTATAAACCGATTTACATAATAATAAATACCTACATAAAAAAACTCTAGAATACAAATGAATGAAAATCATTAAGAATAATAAGAGTAAAATCATATACCTATAGTAAATTCTAATCCTATAATTGGATTAAACGTCAAATGATTTTTGATTGTCGGTCATTATTGTAGAGAATAATTCAGGATCTAAGCTTTGGTGAAGCAAAGCCCGCCATCCTTAAGTGCCGACCATAATACATCACTCTAATTACCTCTATTGAGAACAGTCAAATTGGTCGGTCCAGTTGCTGAATAAGTACCATTCGGTGTTAACAGTAATTCATTTTCCTTTCTCAGTGAAAGCTATGAAAGGAAGCACACCTCTATGATTTAATGTACTTTATTAGAAGTAATTATCAATATCCCTACTAATACTTACTAATATTATAAATGCGAAAGGAACTCTGTCTAACTGTCTGTCTGTATGTTACGCTTTCACGCCTATACCACTAAACTAATAAACTGATTTTCATGAAATTTGGTATCCGGGTAGATTAAACCTTGAGAAAGGACATAGGCTAAATTTTGGTCGCAATAACCGGCATCCACGCGGGTGGAGCCGCGGGCAAAAGCTAGTTTTATATTTAGAGCGATAGGTAAGAACCTTCTAATAAATGGTGAATTTGAAAGGTCTGACATGGTCATCAGCACGAGTGTGAAAGTCTTAAAGAACTCCACATTTATTACCCTTTACTTTTTTGACTGACTGACTTGATGGTAGGGCGTCCAGAAAGTACAGGCTACTAGTCCCAATGTTGTCAATCCTTACATGGTGGTCCATAATTTTATGGC
Source organism: Eilema sororculum (assembly GCA_914829495.1). Classification (NCBI taxonomy): domain Eukaryota; kingdom Metazoa; phylum Arthropoda; class Insecta; order Lepidoptera; family Erebidae; genus Eilema; species Eilema sororculum. Next base: position 12,057,435 of record OU618542.1, read on the forward strand.
CATTGGGTAATAAGTGGAATGTGCAAAAGCATTATCGATGTTTTTTCACGATTCACTTAAAAAACCCGAAATTGTAAAAAATGAAGACCTGAGGCACTGCAAAATGTTATTTATTTATAGCATTTGAGCACATTCTATAGAATGTACTTTTAATGTGAAAAATAAAACTAGAAGAAGCTTTAAATGAGAAATCGTTCTACCGACTTGACGTTGTAGACTCTGGGGAATGTGACAATGAAAATGGCAATACCTTTCGGTATTCAAAACAGGAAAATATCGAGCTGTAATAGCATGAACGTAATGTCTATCTTTATATTTTTTATACGTAAAACATAAACATAGAAAACCTGTATAAGAATGTAACTAATATACAGAGTGTGAGATTATAGTATAGGCACACCTAAATAACAAAATACGATATATGTACATAATGAACATATCTACCTATAGAATAAATACATTCACTATATATTTATACATATATACATACAAATGATTAAAACTTGGCAAAAGTTGATGACATTATCACTACATGATTCTCGACAAAATTTACGGTACCTTATCTATTTACCTATAATATATACGCGATATAATTTGACTTTATCGACAAATTAAACATTATACTAAGATTTTAAAAATAAATATGAGATAAAAGTTTGAGAAAAACTATATTATTAATGTTCCTTTTCGCGTACTTAACTAAGCACTAAAGCTCTAAACAGTATTACAGGAGAAGATGCTTTTATTTACTTAGAAATTTAAGCTTAGTCTTGATTGCAGTCATAAAGTGACTGCTAAAGTACATACAAGGACACTACTTGACAAAATATTTAAACTTAGATTGCAATAGTGTTAATTTGCATCTCATTACTCAAATAAAGCTTTCAAGAACTTCTGTAAGTCCATTAAGAAATTAAATAATGTGCCTGGCCGCACTGAAAGTGCCAGCTCTATAAAAACAAGTCGACGGTCCCTATTAAAATTGTCGGATGTGAAAAACTGCTACTTTACAGGAGAGCATTTCAAAGTTTAAATTTCGTGGAACTTTTTACTTATTTTAAGCAGAGTCCTGAAAGTTTAGAGTAATGCTATACCAGTTATGCCTGTTCAAGACAATATTATAAGTAGTCGGAATATTAAGTGTAGATATGAGAAAAGTCACTTGTGACCTTTTTAACGGTTTAGAACTAATGTTGATTTGTCGGAAGTACCAGAACCGACATTGTTGTCGGGAAAAATTGATAATTGTTTGTCGGAAGTACCAGAACCGACATTGTTGCTGGGCGAAATTTATAATTATTTGTCGGAACTGCCATTTACTACATTGTTAAATGATTATTATCGAATAACATGCATGTCGTATGTACAAATTACTAAAAAAAAAACAATAATGTAAGTCTATTCATATATATATTTATTGACAATGAACAAAGAAAATTTGGTCAATTGAGAAAATCATATGGAAATCTAATTTAATGGCTTATAAAATTAAAAGAATAAAAATTTTGTATGTACTTAAGTAAAAGCTCTTTATTATTCAAAAAGAAATTTACTAAACATAAATCTTAAAAGTGGCATACAAAATCTTCTTATTTATTATTATGGCAAGTAATAATCACAAGTAGGGTATAATCACAGGTTAACTATAACAGGTTAACATAACAGGGTAAACTAATATTAATTAAATCAAGATTAACTATGTTATTTTATTAAAACCAGTCTTCTTATTGATAAATATTATTATAAATAGTTTATAAAAAGTGGTGGCATAAAAAAAACAACTAAACAATATACGAATTCTTCTTACATAAAATTAAGGCACTTTGGAATTACCTTCATCAAAGGTTAGTTTCATGGAAAACTTACATCCAAAAGACCAAAGTACTTCAGAGCTCGAGTAGCGCCTTCAATTCCATAAAAAATTAATGATAAGCTCGCAGACTGGTAGGGTAGGTTTGGGTTATACTAGGAGGTAGTCAGACAAAGACATAACAAAATCTTTTCTTCAAGTAGATGAAAATAATTTTATTTGATTTTATTTTATCATTTTAGGAAAACTTACAGCTAAAAGAAAACAATAGGTAAACTCATATAACAAAGTGAGTGCCATTTATTTATTTCACTGATAGTATAATACCTACAAAGAACACGCAATGAACCTAGAAATAAAAAAACGAATGGTTAACACTAGAATTTTGTATTCCCATAGCCTTAAAATGGCGTACCTTAATATACGACTGGTCACCGGCTCTCCTTAAATTCTATCTCAATGCATTCCAGTTGACCCTCCCCGACCAAAGCAATCTTGTCAGATGGGGAAAAGCCTCAGATAAAACATGTAACTCATGTGGTGAAGCTATTGGTACTGCTAGGCACCTACTGGTGGGTTGTAGGACGCTATTAGACCGGGGTCATTACTTGCGCCGACATGATAAGGTATTAGAAATCGTACGTGAGGCGGTTAGTTTGGCGGTAGCTAGAGCGAATAAGGGTTTAACCACAAACCAAAGAAATGACGTCGCTTTTGTAAAGGAAGGCTGCTCAAAAAAGACAAATCAAAAGCCGTACTCAATTTTGATGGCAGCTGCTGATTGGACATTACTCGCAGATTCGTATGAGAAACATTATAAAATACCGGAGGATGTTTGTGCCTCGTCATCCAGACCCGGTATATTTCTATTTTCAAAATAGCAAAAGCGTGCAGTACTAGTAGAACTCACAGTACCGTGGGAAACTAACATACCTAAAGACCACGCTATAAAAATAAACAAATAGTTTGACTTGACCAACGAGTTAACCAAAAATGGCAATGTGGTTAAATTCTACGCTGTAGAAGTAGGAGCGAAGTGAATTCCAGCTAAATCCCTGTATAACTTATGTAAAGACCTCGGATTGCCAAGAGCTTCAGTAAGCTCTTTACTCAAACGAATATCTAAAACGGCGTTGATAGGATCTTACCAAATTTGGATAGGTAGAGGGGGGAACACGACTGACGGCGGAGGTGAGCGCTGATGCATCACAAGGTGGCCACCCTAAACCTAGACCTGGCTCGCAAGTTCCAGGCGCCGTCACAGTGTTCCTCTCTGTACCATACCATGGACCCGGCGACCGCACGGTGAATCCATGGAATGCTCTTAGCATAATCTCTAAAACTAACTATTGCTAAAATCAGTCTTCTTATTTACATATATTGTTATAAATAATAATTATTATAAAAAAAAGGTGACATAACTAAAAACAACTAAACAAAATACAAAATCTTCTCATTAATTAATTAAAAACAGTCTTCCTAAGACAATCAACAACGTCCTTTTATCTCTTTGGCTGGTATTTCCTTTCATCTAGCATTAATAAAACTTACTCCTTGAGTTTTTGCACGTTTCCTTATAATTACTATCCAGTTTTCGGTATGCATAAGCCTTTTCTTTCCTTTATCCGTTTTAAAAGTAGATGTACGAGTTTGAACACTTGCGCCAGAAGAGGGAGTGTTAAAACTCGTTATGGATGCCACGGAAGGTGTAGGCAAATTCCCATACAGGTCGTCATCGGTTAAGATCGGAGGGTTCTCGTTCTCACAACAAGCACAAAAATGTTGGCACTTATTTTGGGAAGTCAGTGTTGATGATATCAGTAACATTATCTACTTCAATTTGAGAATGAGATGCATTCTGTACTATAATATCTTCATTATCCTTGTTAGTTGGTGATGGCGTTGGAGATTTATTATCGCCAGTATTCTTGTCAAGTACAATTTGAGAATGAGATTTAGTACTTACTGTATTACTGTATATCACAACCTTTGTCAGCTAATTCTAATTCATCGTTGCACACAGCAGGTGTTGACAGTGGTGATGGTATCGGTGTTGTAACGGCTTCAGTAACATTTGCTTTATTGGTTGATATTATGTCATCATTGTCATTGAATTCATCACCGAGTAAATCCTGCATTTGAATTTATTCAGCTTCAAAGCTTGCAGGTATGTGAGACTCTCGAAAAGCTGAAAAAAGACTCAATTTTCACATAAATTTGTCATAAAATAAACTAATCATTTTAGATTTTAAAAACAAAGCACGTAATCTATATATTTGGATGTCAGTGTAGTTGGTTCTACCACATCCCACTATAACATTATGGTCGGATGTGGTGGTACCAACATTAAATTCCTTAATAAAAACTGTAAAATACGTAGGATGTGGTACTACCGACATATAACCCATTTGTAAAACCGGTTAAGAGCGTTGGATATGGTACTACCGACATACACCGACTTGAAGTACAAATTAACAACATTGGATATGGTACTACCAACATTCAGCCTATTGAAAACCCGATTAACATCGTCGGATGTAGTACTACCAACATTTTACCCATTTGATAAACCGATTAACATTGTCAAATGTGGTAGTACCGACGTTTGATCTATTTAAAAACCCGATAAAAAATGTCGGATGTGCCACTACCGACATTGAACACTTTTCGAAAACCAATTAACAAAGTCGGATGCGGTACTTCCTACAATTTTAAACTACGTTACGCATTTTGAATGATTATAGGATACTTTTATTTAGTATTAAATTCGCAATAGCATTAAAACATAAACTATACTGTAAATAATCGTAAAAGTAATATTTTAATAATACATACCTGTTTCCGTACTATGTTTTACTTTCATAATATTTTTCGTCCGCATTTCTATCTCTATTATTGTTGTTTTTTTCATCATGTCCAGTAACCAGCTTAATCAAGCGTTTAGATCTCATAGATATCGTGACCGGCGTTATAAGGTAAGGAATTATTTCAATTAACTATCGTAAAAAAACAGGTGACAGCGCGACTCCTACTCATCCCGCTAACATGGTCGGAACTGGGAGATCGCACGCGCTCACCTGACCCCGCGCCCCGCGAAGATCGTAGGTAGTTAATAACCGACTATGTTAGCGGTCTAGCTTGGTAATATCCGACGTTTTTAATTTGGCTATTTCAAAAACTAGGCATACTAGATTTTTTTTCTATTCAACTGACGATAGACCTAGGTATATAGACACGTTTTATGAAATAAAATAAAAATTGCATTTTTGTAATTCCGACGATTTTAATAGGGACCAGCGAAGTACAAAATTTCAAATTCATTTAAGTGAGAAATCAAAGTTGTTTCACCGACTGCAAAGTTTTTGCAGGTTTAAAGTTAGAAGCCAGTTTTGGTGTTTAAGAAGGTTTTACCTTCACGCGTACCGGCGAGTTTACATGTAATTTAGGATTTGATATACTACTTTATAATAATTGTGAAATAACACCGTTTATATTTTTATTTAAAGATCCATACTAATATTATGAATGCGAAAGTAACTCTGTCTGTCTGTCACGCCTAAACCACTGAACCAATTTTAATGAAATTTGTATAGTTGTAGATTAGACCTTGAGAAAGGACATAGTGTATGTTTGGTCGCCGCGTTTGATAACCGACATCCACAAGGGCAGTACCTTATAAAGCGACTGCCGTTTGACCTAACAATTCTCAGAGGAAAATTTAAACCAGAACCTCGTCTGTTAATGAGCAGGTGTACCGACTAGCAGGTGAGTTAGGTGATTTTTTAGGGTTTTGTACCTCAAAAGGAAAAAAACGGAAGCCTTATAGGATCACTTCGTTGTCCGTCTGTCTGTCTGTCAACCCCTTTTTTCTCAGGAAAGTGTAGAGGTATCAAGTTGAAATTCATATCATATAATCAGGTCTGAACGAAACCCTCGGTGCACGAGTCTGACTCACACTTGACCGGCTGAAATAACACAGGCTTTTATGTCCTTGGATTAGGTTGAATCTTTCTACTATTTTTATAGACTATGTCAAAAACTGTTGTTCCAAGAAGAGAGCTTCAATGAATATCAAAAAATATTGACACATTACGTTATTTTGACATTACTGGAGTAAGGTAGATAGGTAACATTTTATTTATCCCTTTTCATAATAAACCGAAATGAGATGGGCATTATTTCTTCACTTTCCGGTTTCCGCACCCCTGTCGCATTGGTGGCAATCGAATCAGTCAATGTCACACGTTCTTGATATTTGGTTATCTAATTACGATAAGTAAATACATCTTCGAAGTATAGCTGATCTTATATCCTGCACCCTGTAACGACCTAGTTTTTATTTAAGAGAGACTTTTATTTAAAAGTTAAGTTAATGAATACAGATCTCCCGGAGGCCAGGGTTGATGAAAAGTAAGCTAAACGTCGAAGAAAAAGATAGAAAATAACACAAAACAATATGTTTTTTTAATTGGTGAGACATAAGTTTTTTTTTTTCATTTAATGGTGGTCGTACCTTTGGATAACAATAATTCGTTCTCGACATAAAAGGAAAAATGCTCGTGCCATAAATAAATACTTTTTTTTCTTGGTCTAATAAATCTCGCGAATGACGATTTCAAACTGATTTTGACATCTATTAAGATGGCGGCTGACGTTATTGGCAACAGTCATCAGATTACATAGTAATAAATTGCAAATATTCGATGTTGTCGAAGTATCGATATATGTGTTTACGACGACTTATTCATTCGTGTTGACTAAATCAGAGACATTTTGGAGATTTTTCGATTTGCCGCTACACAGGCGGGTGGCGCGATTGATTGACTCTGCGATTCGGCGACGTAACGTTTTCCATTTATATGAAGATATCACAAGTTGCTTGAAGAAATACACAAGGGAATGTAAAACTTTGGTGTAGCTTAACGTGGTGCTTTACGACTGTTCCAAAATTAAAGATTACTTTTTATTTATTCTCTTATACGTATTCCACAGAACAGAAAAAGCCCACAATTATTTATTTTGATATTTTCTGGCAGAACTTCATATTTAGATACATAAATAAAGAAGTTCAAACGTTTATGTAACACCAGCTATCAATCAATCAGTTAGCCCACCGCAGTCCGCTGTTGGACATAGGCCTCTCCCAATGTGCGCCATTTCATCCGATCCTCCGCCTTCCGCATCCAGTCCATCCCAGCTACCTTTTTCAGGTCGTCAGTCCATCTGGCTAGGGGGTGTCCTACCTTGCGTTTGCCTTCTCTCGGTCTCCACACTAGGACTCGTCTGCTCCAACGGCCATCGGTCCTTCGACAGATGTGGCCAGCCCATTGCCACTTGAGCTTGCTTATTCTGCGAGCTATGTCGGTAACTTTGGTTCTGTGTCGGATGACCTCATTTCGAATTCTATCCTTCAAAGAAACTCCAAGCATAGCTCGCTAGACTTGCCCTACCGTCAGTGTCCACCAGCTATAATATTTTCTATACAAGCTTTACTTAGCAGTGCTAAGAAGTGTAATATTTCATATCATAGTTACTCATTCACCGAGGGATTCAGTTAGGCTTTTATTCTAACTACGATACGGCCGAACTCAGATATTTTCCGTTAAGCTACTGTCATCTGTCCTCCATATCTGACTGACATTAAGGAACAGCTTTGTAGTTAGAATAGGCTGTTGGTCTTTTTAGAGTTCCAACTACCCGTAAAGAAGGTACCAGATTTTAGTAAGACAATCGAGACAGACTGCTTAACGTGCTCTCCAAGACACGAGGCACTATTTTATACGTACTATCTGAAGGGGTAAACACTTATATCCTTATGTACTCTTACACCGTATTCTCATAGATGAAGGCAGATATCGTAAAGCGTCACTTTATACACATCTTTCGTAACCCTTATAACCATCGATCAGCCTTAGTTTGCCGTCTTACCCCATTTGATTCGTAAACGTACTTGCGAGGCGCCTACTCTGCATACAGCTTTTTACAATCGTATCACATTTTTATTCAGTTAACTTTAAATCAACTAGAGCCCTTATTCGAGTTGGTCTACCGTATGGTACCTATCTATGCGTGTTCGTAATAGCTGACACATTAAATTTGGTTTTGGAGTACTCATAACTTCTATGTTGATCAATTTGTAGATTTCAATTTGTTAACATTTATTTAATGTCGACTCACGTTACGACTGTGTTGAAAACTAATTGTCAAGTAGAATAATGCCCCAAAGGTTGGATTGGTATGTCAACTTTTTCGGGTGCAAATACCGTTTCATCTCCCGATTCAACTCCGCCAGGTAAACTTGCGCTAGAGAATGTGCACTTAGTAGGTGTGCCGACTAACTGATGAGGTTGCTTTGGGCCCCAATGTTAGTAGGGCACCTATTGAATACATCTTTTTAACCCCTGACGCATAGAGAGAGGTGTACTGTTTGTTTATCTGTCTGTTTGTTTGTCTGCTGTCGGTCTGTCTGTGGCATCATAGCTCCAGAACGGATTAAGCGATTTCAATTTAGTTTGTTTTTTTGTTTTAAAGTGTTCTTAGATGATGTTTGATAAAAATCGGTTGAGCCGTTTAAAAGTAATGGGGGTTAAAGTGGAGATGCGGAATGTCGGGGGTGTTTTAATTTTTTTATTTATGTTATAAGCTCAAAAATACACTTTATAAGTATCAACTATACAAACCCGTATAAACTGTGAAGACGAACAAAAACCTAACGAACTTCTTACAGAAACAGTAATATATACATAAAACATTTCCGAAAGCAAACTTCCAGATGTAAATAAAAATTATGCAACTTTGTACGTATTCATTATCCTAATCGGCATCGCCGCCGTGTGGGGGTTGTAGGTGTCAGGACTCGTTTTATCAAAAAGCATGCATTCGTGTTCATTTACAATGCAGCTCAAGTTCACCAATTATACTGAATAATTGCACGTATGTAAGTTGCTTGGATGTTGGTGGTTGGGGAACAAATGCCTGGTGTATTTATGGAAGACGAAATTGGCTCGCTGCCCCTAATTAGTGCACAGTGCCTTTTGCTATTTATTCTCAAATGACACAATACATGTGAAAATTGTACTCATAAATATAACTACCTACACAAAAAGTTGATATAGTTTGTAGAGCATGAAGAGTATGTTAGTAGCACATAGGTAATATGTACAACATAATATAATATACTAACCTTATTATGTAGCATCATACTCTGCGGGGCGCATTACTCTATCACTTAGGGCCGGTTCGACCTGTTTGGCCGAACCGGCCCTAAGTGATAAAGTTTATTCCTAGGACAAACAGCCAATAAGTGGGTGATATTGCCTGTTTATTCTAGGAATAAACTTTACTCGCATTTGGTCAAATAATAAATGTGTAATACAATAATGGTGAATGAGCTAAAATTCACCAAGCATAGATGATTACAAAACAATTCACGCGCGCCAGGGTCTTTTATATATCGCGATTCAGGTCCAAGATATTATATACCCTACCAATGGTTTTGTATGTTAACCCAATAATGCAGTTATGGTTTGTATTGGTATACCTATCTCATAACTAATAATAAATAGAACAATAATATAGGCACATACGCAACAGAAAGGAACCCTTGATGCAATAACATGTATCAATCAATCGGATTGTGTAAAAGGGTCCCTTTAAGTTTATTGCTATTGTTTATAGTACTCCGTACTTTATTGGTAGTACAGAACACATTTGCAATGACTCCAGTGGCAGCTGTTCAGTGTTCATCCATCCACCTGTCACTGTATTTTTTATAGATGGTGCAACTACGTAAATAAAATCAAAGATTTTTATTTTTGGGTGCAGTTTTTGAAAACTGCACCCAAAAATAAAGTCAGTCAAAAATGGAGTCATTGCAAATGTGTTCTGTACTACCAATAAAGTACGGAGTACTATAAACAATAGCAATAAACTTAAAGGGACCCTTTTACACAATCCGATTGATTGATACATGTTATTGCATCAAGGGTTCCTTTCTGTTGCGTATGTGCCTATATTATTGTTCTATATCTATTATATAAAGACATAACAAAACGTTTAATAGACACTACCCGTGATCAGAGGGCTGGTTTATTCCTTGCGCAAAGGATTGGCATTGCCATTCAGCGTGGCGTCGATGGGGGGAATTCTTTGACGCCTGAACCGGCAGTTTTGCACATATCTTATTCTAGATTTTTATTTACAATAATTATTAAGTATTATTATTATGTACATAATTGAAGAATATTAAAAACAATTCATAGAAGTGCATTCGACTTCTACACAAGAGGCGCAGGTTCGATTTCGACTCAGTGCAAACATTTCTGTATATATATATATATATATATATATTGCACTGGATATTTTCGTGTTTCAGAAAGCACGGTAAGGGGTCGCTCTCGTTTTTTATACTAATCAATTAGCCTATCGCACTTCACTGCTGGACATAAGACTCCCAATATTAGGAGAAGTGAAGTCAAATTGACGTATCCTATATAAAAAAAAAGACTTATACTTTCTGTTTCCACGCTGACAGGTTGGTACAGGGTTTTATTTTAGAGGTTTCCATCCCTTACAGTGATATCGTCTGCCTATTTTTCTCTTAATTGTCTCTTACGTAACCGAATGTTCTTTCAAACGCTACGCTTTTAAAAATGTGACGACAATGTTTTACGTAACCTTTTTTTTTCGTGCGGAAATCCCCTCGGATACCTCCCCTATCGGAGCCGGAAGGGGAGGTTATGTCGGACTCGCACCGACTAAAACCGCACGCTGACTGTGGGTCGTTGTGCTAGGCCGGAGGTGAGGTTGTCATCGACATATCCCTCGCACCCCGGCTGACCCAGGGCCATCCCTTACGGTCTGGCCCTCCTCAGGAGGGGGGACAACGGTGTCCCCGACTCGAATGTTTTACGTAACCTATATGATGAAAATATGAAACTAATAATGTATGTATTGCTCGATTCACGTATCTTGGACCTAAAATGTGCTCAAAATGTGCCCTATACGCGTAGTATACGTATCTTGGAAGTATTTTGAAGGCGATTTAAGTCCAAGATTATATGAATCGAGCTACAGCAACGAGGGAAGTTTCTTAATATAAAAGTAGTGTGCCCGAAACTACCCTGACTTCCACGAAATCGGATGTGTATGAAATTCTAGTAGTATCCGTTCTGAAGTTATTATTAATAAATATGTATAGTGACAAAATTCATTATTATTTCACACAAACTCTAACACTTATAATTCACATGCTTTAGGAAACTAATACCTAATGTATGTAGCAAAGAGGAAAATTTCTTAATCTACAATAGTGTGCCCGAAACTACCCAGGGTTTCCAAATAGAATGTGTGTGAAATTCTAGTTTGACCGTTCTGAAGTTATTAATTAAATACGTGATACTGACAAAAATTAAAACTGTGATAATTAATATATTTTACTTGAAATAAAAAAGACATAGGTACATACTTCAATGCATACTTTATCAATTAAAAAACAAACGGAAACTCAGTTTTAAGAAGAGATTTCGTAATAAAATTGACAGAAGTACTTTGTCTACTAATATTTTTATGTTTAATATCGAGTAAATCCCATAAAAACAACGATACTAGTCAAAAAACCAAGTCTCATAAGCACAACACAGTTGTTTTACCGTAAAAAGTTGTGAGATTCATGAAACACCAAGTCGGTTATTAATTTATTCAGTTCCTAATTCCTCTGTCTTGGACCTTCTGTCTTCTTACGTCATACATCTTATAGTGACCATATCAATATTGAAAGTTATCGTTTTAAATAAGTAAGTATATTGGCTCGGCTATAGCATGAAAGTACAATATATCTCACAAGTAATACTTACATAATTATATAAATTAGATTATTTAGTAGACTAGCGCAAACTTTGGTTGGAACTTTTACGTCTTTTCTACTATATAAAATTATGAAAGGTTTCATAATCATTTCGATATTGCTGTACCTACCTACTAGATAAAGCAACCCTTTACGAATATTTCTTTTGAATTCACTACCATTAATAAAGCATTCGGAAAAATTTCGACATTTTTATCTATATTTTTAAATGTTGAAAAGGAGTTCCTGTTCGTGAACCGGGTAAAATATTACACAAATGCCCTTGAAATTTGAAATAGATAAAAGTTCCGTTTAGAATTGGGTCCGACCTTTTTTATGGGTAACAGAATGAGGATGGGTATCCAAGGTTGTTTCACAGTTACCGTGTCTACTATCCATACTTAAATATTATAAACGCGAAAGTAACTTTGTCTGTCTGTCTTTGTTTCTTGTCGCTTTCACACATAAACCACTGAACCGATTTTGACTAAAATTGGTATAGGGGTAGATTAGACCATGAGAAAGGACATAAGCTATGTTTGGTAGCGATAACCGACATCCACGACGGCGGAGCCGCGGGCAAAAGTTAGTCTACTATAATTTGTCACGAGGTAACCAGCTGTTCCTACTTCTTCACACATGTGCATACAACATTAATATCAATCAATAAATAAATAAAAGTATTGATCATTCTGATCGACCAATGATCGATGTCAAAGTTAAACTGAAAAATAATGACTGCAGGTTCGTAATAAAAAGGTGAAAATAAAATGGTATCAGGTATTTTCATAATCACTGTGGCAAATAATTATGTTGTTGGTTATTGCGTACGTCAGATAAAATACCTTTACATAATATTTAGAATAAAATATCCAGTTCAAAATTACCTTCATTGTTGCATTTCTGATGTTAGGTATAAAAAATTTGTATGTCACATTCATAAACTTAATATTATACTAATGGTCATATTACTATTACGAAATGTATCGCAACGAATCATACAGTTTTACGTATAAAAGAGAAAAACATAAGACATCAATCTACTTAGTGACTTTAAACGTTTTTATAAACGTCTTTTACATCTCAAAAATACAATTCGTTGTAAAAAAGAATACGTAATGTAGAAAGAGGTTAGGAAATTGAAAATTGTGCCGCGGAATATAACCCCATTACTAAGGAAATGAGCTACGTGAGTATGTTTTAGAATTTTGCCTCCCCGTCGGCTCGCGGCGGTGCCGACTTAACTCCAAGTAACTTTACCTGGAACGCACTCTGTTTTTAAGCAATAAGGAAGATTGTCCTTAAAATATAAGTACGTTCAAGATTATAAATTGGTTTAGGTATCGAAATTTGATGTTACCATTATGTATTTTATAACCGTTCGATATTTGGAGATATATGAAAGACTGGCAGCGTAAAACAGGGTATTAATTTTTTGCCAATATTTTTGCATCTGTATTATTAGGAAAAAAAAACATATCAGCGGTTCGGATGTAAAAAAGTAAATGCAACCTATATTTTAATGTTATGTTGACAGTACATCTCATCACCATTCTACCAATTCCCCAATCGCTCAAAGTTTCTCTTTTGAAGCTCGAGGTCTGATTATTACTGTTAATTCGAATGTTGTTTTTTTTAGAGCAACTGTATGAACTTCTAATTCCGAGATGAGGAAACTTTGCGTTGGCTTTTCTCACAGAGTTGGGAGATCAGATGGCAGTCGTTCCATAAAAGCTGTATGAGCATCATCAATAGAAGGATAACGAGAAAGCATCATCAGGCAATGATGTCAGTGATGATTTTAGGATAGAAAAAGAAGACAAAACTGTTAAATAAACAACTGTTATTGAAGCTGTAAAACCTGAGACGTATGTTTATATCGTTTTCTTCAATTTCCGAGATAAATCGCTGTTTTGTCAAGAATACATTTATCTAATGGAATGGGATTCGATTAAACAGGTATCTATTACCATTCGTATTTGCAATTAAGTGTGTCACGTACTAATCCCATTAAAGTGTAAATTTACGGTTAATTTATATTAAGGTACGCACATAGATAGGTTCATATATCATGAAAATGTGTTTGGATAAAGATAATGAAGTTTGGAGACTGTTGTGCGTGTTTAGTGGGTTTTTGTTACTGTGTTCATGTACTGTCAGCGTCATAAACATCTTGACGACGAAGACGAATTTTGAGTACTTTGTACATCAACATCTTTCTGATGCTGACTGTACTATTATTATGTATAAGAACATTGTTTTTATTCAAGATATTTAGGTGGTGGTAGGTAGGGGTATGTTGTAAGGTACGTGCTAGGGTACAACACCGTAACTACTGGAAATTCTTACTTTTAGGACCTTTTAACATTTTTGTACGACTAAATATTTTGATTGCCTTTGGGAATCCGAGTCCCATCTATTTGTTGACACATTTTTGTTTTTATTTTTAAATGGCTAACCCATTAGGTGCCGTGCCATTATATTTTTTACATTTTTGCTAATTTTATTAATTTTGCTAAGTTTTTGAATCTATATCTGGTTAATTTCGTGTCCAATTTCAAAACAATTTAACTTTCCATGGGGCATTCCGAGTGTGATTATTTGGTGTGTTCGTGAACCACAGTGGGTATGTGATAGGAAGTAGTTCCCTAAAAAAGCATGGTGCGTCTAGTAGCTTCTTGATTAAGGGAACACAAACAATATGTAAAATCATTTCATATTTGACGTCCCAATGTATAACGTCCAATAAAGATAAATTAAACTTCAATTATAAAATGGGCAGCTGTTATCTTTCTGAATTTAAATTCACATAGGTATCGGATGTAATTGTTGTTTGAAATATATGTAGTTATTAACATAATAATATATTATGCATCGGTACATAGAAATAATATAGCACAACCAATATAATCCATAGAACAAACTAATCGGTTTTTACCCACTACGGAACGGAGACGGTATATGCGTTTAGGGTGAGAGGTCGTTTGTGTGTTTGTTTGTTAGTGCAAATCCATGTTGTCATTTACTCCGAAACTACCAATCCAATTTTGATGCAGTTTTCGGATGGGTTCGGCTTTAATTGGAGCATGTTCTTAGATAGGTGTTACAATGATAACTCAACAGAGGGCGCTACAGCATTCATTTTTAATGCAAATCAATGTTGCCATTTTTCTCCAAAACTACTAGTCTGATTTTAATGTAGTTTTCAATGATTGGGTTGTGTTTGATTGGTGCATGTTCTTAGATAGGTGTTACGATGACAACCCACTAGGCGGCGCTGCAGCAAACATTTTTGAATTATTTATTATAAATCGTGGGATTTTTCAGAAATTTTAATTTTATTACTTGTGTTTAATAAACATGACGTTTGTGAATGTATTAACACACAACCGGTGAAATCTATCCATCATCTCTTATAGAAGGGTAGTCAAGAACAAAATGAACGTAATACTATGCTAAATAGTTTACAGACAACATCTGGTGTGGAATACTATCGGATTTTGTACTAACTAGGATAACTTTTTGCGAGTCGGGATATTTCGACTTTGTATGCAAGTATATCGGAATGAAAAATACTTTTTTAGTTCCTGTCCCGGGTCTACCTCTTGGCATCTTTTATCCTTAAGTTTCTTCTGATTGAATTGGTTGTAGATATCAAACTTAAAGTAATATTTAGGCCACTACTGTTGGTCCTGGTATACAGAAGCTATAGTACCTTAGTACCTTGTGGATGTAAAGTTCACGTTGGTAGTGTAACGGCGAGTATCTGAACCCGGGACCTCGATCGGATGGAAAAACAACTCCTTAACCACTAATCTACCGACGCTTGAATGAGGGTTCTTATTAACAGCGGGAGAAAATAATTCGAGGGCTTTGGAATGTGAGGAAGACACAGTGTATTCACCAGAATAGCATTTCAGGGGCACCATTACGGATATAAATAGTATCGGTTCTCTAATTCCTGAGATTTTCTATTTAGTTTACCATCAGGCGAGGTGAAGCCATATGGACATTGCATAAACACAATTAGTCTAGAGAATACTTTTCTTCCATAGTTCGCGATTTTAAGATAATTATAAGTACAGTTAGCGTCATAAATATCTTGACGACGACGTCTCAAAATGATCTTAAAAGTCTCGTATTAAGGGCAAATCAAACTGTTTCATTGATTTATAATGGTACCTACTAGATTTTGCCCGCGGCTCCACCCGCGTGGATGTCGGTTATCGCGACATCCACGCCATCCTTTCTCAAGGTCTAATCTACCCCTATACCAAATTTCATCAAAATCGGTTCAGTGGTTTATTCGTGAAAGCGTAACATACAGACAGACAGACAGAGTTCCTTTCGCATTTATAATATTAGCATGGATTATTGTCCAAACTATAGGTGTGTCCAAATATCAGAACAATTAATCAACTGGAAGGGTGTTTAAAAACCAAATTAAGATCATTTTGAGAACTCTGTCCTTCAACATCATTCTGATGCTGACTGTACCTAGTATTACATGAACTGTTATATCTGCTTTCTACACATAATTTCCGTGTTAAGATTATCTGAGATAGTTCATAACGATAAGACCGCCTATTGTGCTCACATTTGTTACCTTGAAATCTCTATTAGCCCATTACCTAGATCATATCTATCCATCTGACTAAGCTTATCATACTATAATAATTAGTGAATAAGTAATTAAATAGTGAAATTACATGGGATATTTGTTTTACATTCAACAATCGCATGCCCCACGGCAAAATTATTCATTAATAAAACATATTCTATTATGTAAATACAATGCAATCGGATAATTAATTTCAATCATACTGGTTAATCATTTACCAATTGATGTCACAATGTATAAATCGTAACAATTTAATTGAAACTCAGTGTTTCATAAAATAACCTATTGTTCATAACGCAGGCTTGTAATACCGTAAGCGATTCATGGAGCGCCGCACAGATCGCCCTAATGAGAAAAGTTGGATAGCCTTCGTGAGCCTCAGAAACAATGCCGACACCCAACAATTTCCTGACACTGGACAATCAATTCAAAAGCTTTTTACAGCGTCCTCCCCCTCTTTTCTCGCCCCCTTCGTCGAGTTTCACCAGCTTGCTTGTTTTCGACGTTTACGCTTAAAAAAAGTGGAAAGAATTTATTACGCTTTGATTGTTCCGTTCAAAGTAATAAGTGAAAAGTTTTCGTGATTCGATTACGCGCCGAAACAATTGTGGAGAGGCCACTTGACATTGAAACTCTTTGCTTTTGACAGTTGTTTATAATAGTTTCGTTAAGCATGGGTGGTTAATTTATAAATTCTTTATCAAATAAGCACTTTCCAGAAACCTATCATAATTTTGTTATTTATTGTTCAAAATATTCGCAATATCACATACTTTATTGTATAATTACATAGTAGGTAGATGAATTAGATATTAAATAAGTTAATTAGTAGGTATTCAAATTCTGATATTAAACATTAGTCGCACTATGTACGTTACCTAATTTATTTTTATAGGATTTTGTTGTTGTTTGTTTGTTTTTTACAAAAGATTTCTGGTTCTATTACTTTTTATCCGCTCCCCGGTAAATATTATAGAGGAGTTTGCTTTCTTGTTTACAAAGCCCATACAGAGTGCCGTGTTTGCTTTTGTTCCCTTAATTACATTGTAACTTTCGTACCGCACCTGTCGCCTTCAAATGCTTCTGACAAATTTCCACATTATAAGCTCGAAGATTTATTAAAAACTTCAACTATTCTTGTTTATCTCTTGACAGTAAGGCTATTTGTATATTATTGCTTTTGATCTTTGTCGAATCAAAGGAGAACTAAATAAAAAATTAAAACCAAAGGTAACTGATTGATACAAAATCACTAGTGATAAGTTAGTATCAAAAGTCATTAGGTACAGTCAGCATCAGAAAGATGTTGATGAACAAGTACTCAAAATTATCTTATTTACTTTTTTTACCCCCTTCCAGTTGACTGATAGTTCTGATTCTTGGTACACATCTTTAGTTCGGTCAATAATACCATTTAAATGAGTAAAAAAAGTCCAGTATAATATAATGAGAAGGGAAATTTGAAGTGATTCAGGTGTGGCTCAATAGCTCAGTTGGAAGAGCATTCCCCCTGTAAGGGAAACGTCGCGGGTTCAAGTCCCACTTGAGCGCTTCTTTTTCCCGATGTATTTCGTACTTAAAAAGTTAGCATAATAAATGCTAAAAAAATTCATTAAAAAAACCAGTTCGATTTGCTCTTAATCCGAGAGTTTTAGAATCATTTTGAGACTTCGTCATCAAGATATTTCTGACGCCAACTGTACAACTCATTAGTTACTGTATAAAATTACGATATCCGATCTAATTAAATGTTTACACAAGATTAGGATAACTATAATAATATATCTTTCGTATAGTAATGCAATAGTTTCGACAAAGATAAGAGACGATCAGTATAAATAAATGTGGCAACGTTGTCTTTGATAAACAGTAATGAGCAACATGCGTGTCTTCATCTTGTTAGGCCTACTGGGTGCCGCTTTTGGTGAGATATCTTGTTAACTTCTAAATTACAGTATTCAAGTTGTGAATTTCTTTGCTATTTTGTCAGTAAAATACACGGCAGAATTAGAATAATATTCGTGATAATAGAACACGCGTGGAAAAACTTAAACTGTGGAAATGTGAAATTCCATGTTGTTTTTTCCAAGCCTTAAAGAAGGTTTCTTTAAGGATCTTATTCTAGAACGATACTCGTATTGACTTTCGATTTATAACTGGATCTGAGGGCGTCTTCCATCGTAGTAAATGACAGTTATAATGTCATTGTGAGAGTCGATTGATAACTGAGTGTTGTTCTGAAATACGGGCCTAAGAAGGTTCCTACTGGATCGGCAGCACCTGTGTAATGCCTCTGGTATTGCACAAATCCATAGGCCACGGTGACCACTTTCCATTATGTGGGCCACGTTTTATTTTATATATATTTGGTCGCTAGATGGTAATAAAGCTGAGGTGCCAAGACATCTCCCTTCCTTCCTCTCACTACTCTCCAGAACACACCGCTGGCTCCTCAGGACCACATGAACATGCTCAGAATGAATGTTTGCAGCAAACTCAACAATAGGAACTACATCGAGAGCGCCATTTAAACAGCGTCGCGCAAAATTGACACGGATCTAGAACAGGGTGAAGCGGTTTTTCTCGCCGGAGCAGCGGTGTCTTTTGTACAAGACACAAATTTGCTCTTTTGTGGAATACTATTCTCATCTATGGGATGGTTCCGCACAATACCTGTTAGACGCTCTCGACAGAATGTAGCGACGTGTAGTTCAAATCATTGGTGATCCTGAGGTTATGAACACCTTGGAACCTCTGCAGTTGCGTAGAGACGTTGCCTCACTGGCCGTTTTCTACCGCCTCTACCAGTGTTCAGAAAGATTTCAACTGATCCTACCCTTTCCCTTCCTATCCAGAACAACTCGTGCGGGTCTGCGGTGTCATTCATACCCAGTGGAATTCATACCATCTCGTACTAAACGGTTTGAGGCCTCCTTCCTCTGCCGCACGATAAAGAGCTGAAATACTCTGCCCGTACGCGTGTTTCCCTCTTCTTACAGTCCCAGGTTTTTCAAGCGTTACGTGAAAAGGCATTTATCAAAATAGGGACCAACATTTTACATTCAATAGCATCGAGAATGGTGGTCCGTATCTCCTAGTCCAAGCTTGTCTGCTACCTACAATATGTGGTATAAAAACGCATATAACTGACGCAAGCAGACTCCGTTAGTGGATAGCGTTCATAGAGTTCTGCAATCTAAATAATGATTTATTGAATGAATTACAGCGGTACCTAAAACAGTCAACCGCATCGTTGGTGGCTCCCCCACGACAGTGGAGAATTACCCTTATATGGCAAACATGCAATACGGATGGTTCGGTGTGATATTCCAGCAAGCTTGCGGTGGTACGCTGCTCACTAGGGACGCCATACTCTCTGCAGCGCATTGCTACGTGTGAGTACCTTATAATGAATAATATTACTCTAGGTGTATTTAATATTGTAATAATATAGAATTTGTGATGTAGTTTACACATTGCAAACAATTTAGTAAGTATACCTATTTACAAAACTTTAGGTAATTCGGGAGATAAGTGGATTTAGGTGAATATTTTTTAATTAGGTCTACTTAAAAAATATTCCCTAACTACTAACTAATTTACGTCAGGTGAAAAATAAAAAATAGTGGTACAAAGTGTCTTACTCAATATGTGTAGCAGATTCTACCAAGTGCCATCAACAAACAGAATATTTTTTAAGGTTATAAAACAACTCTTTAATCCACATCGTATCAGACCAATTCATCCTTGCAGTCACCCTTTATTCAAAATTTATTTATCTACGCTACACATCCGTGGGGTCACAAAGTTCATAAGTATGAAGTATCACATTTAAATTACATCGGTCCAGCAGATACAATGACAGACGGACAGACAGATACCATACATATAAGGCTTTCCTTTTTTCATTCGAATGTACGGTGCCCTAAAAAGAAATAGGTCAGGACAACAACAGATAAGGGTATTTTTGAATGTAAACATTTTAATGTAATAATTTATAAGATACTGACGAAAATACGACTTCGATGTGATTTTTTATGTAAATAATGATATCGAAACTACATTATGAAAAGCAGCGTTTTGTTGCTATTTTAGTTTTAGAGTCAGAATATTTTTTTTTAAAGAATATTAGAACCGACTGACTGGTAGAGAATGGTAGAGAATTGCCTACGGCATTAAGTCCGCCTTTGTACATTTGTGCATGAAGTTTAAATAAATAAATAATATTCCCTCTAACCCCTCCAACTAAGCTAAATTGCTTCTGCTAGGAGTGGGTTCACGTCGGTAGTGTAATGGCCTGGATTCGAACCCGGGGCCTCTCGATCGTAAGGCCGACTCCTTTACCACTAAGCTACCGACACTAATTGGGCTCAGTTCACCTCTGCCATTTTTTTATTATAGATTGACTCAGTTCGACTCTTCGACAGTGACGACTCTATTCAGTTACTCAACTTGTGGGCTCTGTAGGCCCTTGTTAACCTCTTCAGTTCAACATAGCTCTTGGGCTAAGTTAACCACTGTAGTATTTTTATATATTGACTTGACCCACTATTTAGTAACTCAGACTGTGGTTTCAGCTAGCTCTTGTTAACCTCTTTAGTTCAAAATAGCCCTTGGGCTCAGTTAACCACTGCAGTTTTTGAGTGGCTAACTTGAGCCACTAGTCAGTTATTCGTGGGCTCAGTTGACTAGTGACAGCTTCTTCAGGTCAACTCAGTTTACTCTATTAATAATTAATTTTCTTTTGTTGTTCAGTGGTGACGCTGCTTCGTCGTGGCGGGTACGCCTTGGTACTTCACACAGATCTTCTGGTGGTGAATTACACAATGTTGAAAAGCTTATCGTCCACCCGCAGTTTGATAGTGACCTTTTTGACTCGGATGTGGCTATTATCCGTTTGACCACAGCAGCTGTCTACTCAAACACCATCGCAGCAGCTCATATAGCTGGTCCCAACTATAACGTGGATGATGGTACTTCTGTCATCGCGATAGGGTGGGGTAACCTTGAGGTAAGTATTTAAGAGTGGTAATATAACATTAAGAGACTTTCTCTGTCACCACACTGCAAGATTTACCGTGTGGTGATGAAGATTGTAGGTATCCAAGTATCACCGCCCTATTTCATCGGAACGGTGTCGTGAGAGACTACACTAAGAGGAACCATACGCAGACGACATCATTGTAAGAGAAGGAAAACTCGAAACAAAACCCTGTACCAATCCATCTAGCCAGCGTGGAAACAGTAAGCCAAAGTCTTTCACAAGAGTAATGAACATTGTACAGTAATGAAATAAGATATATCACACTTAATTCATCCGCATATTACAAGTCTTCCCAAATCAGATGTGGTTGGGTTACTGTGATGCAGCTCAACTTTGATATTTGCAGTGAAGTAACCATCTGACCTCCACAACCAATTAGTCAACCAATTCTGTAGTTAGTTTTTAGGGGCTCCAGCTACCCCTAACTACCATAGATGTTCATATGGTACGTAATTATTAAATAGTTTCTACATTTCACAGACTGACGGGGACGCTCCCAATCAGCTGCAGCATGTCGAACTTGATGTCATCAACCAAGAGATATGTGCAGACCGCTACGCTTTCTTGAAGACACAGCCTGGTTTTTCACACTGGCCTGATATCACTCCTGGCATGATGTGTGCTGGTATTCTTGACATAGGTGGAAAAGACGCTTGCCAAGGTGATTCTGGTGGCCCCGTATCTCATATCAATAATGATATTCACGTTGTCGTTGGTGTTACTTCCTGGGGATACCGCTGTGCTGATCCTACTTACCCCGGTGTTGTTGCCCGTGTATCTTCGTATACTCAGTGGATTGTTGACCATGCAGAAGCACAATTTAAATAATGTACGTTATGATATATGATTGGAATCGTGATATTTGAAAGCTTACTATTAATTGTTTAATAAAATATAAATATGATATTATTATGTAATTATGAACTACTTTAAACAGATTTATGTAGATACCTCCTTTGCTAATAAACAAAAAAAAGGTGCAGTTGGGTCATCAGAATCGGTCAGGACCCAATAGGACTTAACTGGCAATCCGCTCACCTGGTAAACCACCTCTACCGACAAATGGTCTGATATCGAGATGTGATTTTATTCTGTTCAATGCCGACATACCTACATAAAAAACGATATTAAACTAGAATAAATACCCAAAAAAACAATACTGTAGATTTACCCCGTAACTAAATAAAAAAGATTTTGTCTCTGTAAGAAATCGATTCATGTCAGTAGAAGTTGATAATTCTTTAGTAACTACACTATCAATCATTCTCATTGCTTAATCAAAATGTATCATTTAAAACAGGTCAATACTTTAAGTATTATTTTAATCTTTTGTTTTATCGATTGCATTGGAATATAACATTGTGCCTATGAAGATAATAGATATATCATAGATACTTAATACTCGAGTAGAATAGTAAGGTACGTTTAACGACGTACGTTTATTTACAATAAAATCTTACATTTACTAAGTTAGTGCTATTATCTTGATCAATAAACGGTTTTGTAACAATATAATCATCATACAAAATATAATTACGGTGAAAAATTATTTTGAAACGCACATGACGGTGGTTTTGTGGTCAAAATTTGGACATTACGGGGTATTATTAGTGAATTGTTGACATTTAATAGCTGTATAGTTACGCAAAGCACTTTACACAATAAATTTTAAGTAGAATAATATCCTCTATGTATCTCCCATCGTCAATAACATAATGTAAAAAAAATATCAATATACATTGCCGCAACCGCTAGATTACTTGAGAAGGTATTGGCTTGCAACTACCAGCCCTGTGGAACCTTTGGACCGCTTCCCAGGTTTTCCTCCTCCACTACTTGATCCATCTCACTTCACGATCTTGGCCATTTATAGAAGGGATGCCATGGCATATTATTGAATGGCATCCCTTAAGAAATAAGGCCAATACCTTCTTGGGTCTCCTTATATCATAAGGCCTCCTGGTACAGTTGCCAGATATTTTGTTACCCGTGTAGCCAAGCAAGTTCATAGAAACTACTCCTACTATCGATTCGTAAAATTACATTTTGTAAGTTAATAACGTCAACGTTCTTAAAAATATAAGCACTAAGCATTATTTATCATTATATCTTTTAAAGCTTATGTTTTCCTTTTATTCAAAACAATACCTTAATAAAACATTGGTGGTAGGTATTTACCAACTAAAATATAACATCAAAGGTAGGTTATATTTAAATAAAAGCATATTTTTCGGTCGCCGGAAGAGAAAAGAGGTGAAATATAGATTTGAGTTGTCAGTTCTTGCCTCGGTCGTCCCTTATCAAAGTATCTCTGGCCTCTCGCAGCCGTACGTTTTTTTCTGGCTCACTGGATTACCTTCACATAGGTACGTATAAATATGGCACACGCGATGTACGTTCACATTACTTGCTGATAGCTGCGACACATCGGCGGTGTGTATATGTCACGGATAGCGTGCTCGATCCGCTGGAACATTATATTATTATTCCTGGTATAAAAGTTAGGTGTAATTCCAGATTATAATCAGTCTGGCATGCATGACTATGAATGTTAATACAATTATATAATTGTAAAGTGGTCATGTCTGTACATTGAAATTGAAAAAAACTTGGGTTATGTTATATTAACGATAATGAGCACGAAAACATAATATATCGGTTTTATTACTCGTAGTTAATATTAAATATCCCTTAATTTTATTAGAGACTGAATAAATTAATAACCGACTTGGTGTTTCATGAATTTCACAACTTTCACGGTAAAACAACTGTGTTGTATTTGTGAGACTTGGTTTTTTGACAAGTATTGTTGTTTTATGGAATACTATTATCAATACTATGTTAGGTGATAGAGATTCAAATCCCAGGTATTCCCCGTACGTTGATACTTCAAATCGCCCAACAAGCAAGAAAACATTCAAACAATGGAACAATATGTGGTAAGTGACTTAAATAAGAAGAAAAGCCTAGAAATTACGACTGAATAACTACAATGTACGTTCAAGAAAGTTGAATTACAACAAGTAATCAACAAAAATTCTCAAACACCCCTATAATGAAGAGCATTGTTCATCTATCACGGAGAATCTTCACAAAATTCATTTGGAAATTGTCTTTGTACATGAAAACGAGCAATTAAATTTTCTGTAGAGAGATTGTTTTCATGTATATTGTTAAAATTACAATTATAATAAGTTGTATTAACATAATACATAATATGCTTGAATGAATTTTTTTATAGCATTTATTAAGCTAACTTTTAAGTTCGAAAAACATTGGAAAAAATGAAATGCTCAAGTGAGACTCGAACTCACGACCTTTCCCTTACAGGGGGACTGCTCTGCTCACATAATATGCTGATAATATAAAGTGATATATATTATAATAATGACGTTCCTAAACTGACAATATACATAACTATTTCAACATCTAAAGAAGAGTAGAATAATTAGGTACTTATACAGAAAATTATTGTAGGTGAAGAGCTGCTGCACCACACATACCTTTGTTAATACTTAATGTTCTTTTATATCGAAGTGCCTGTCCCGGTTGCTTCTTACTTTTCCTGACGTGGGCTTTCTTGTCGAGGTCAGGGTTCAAATGACTGCCGTAAAAGCTAAGATAAACCAATACAAAGTAACAACTTTAAACAATATTCGGACAAATATGGGGTTCTTCAAGAGGGGCATTAGAAGGTTTCTTCAGGGTAGGCAGCGCGAGTGTAACGCCCCTGGTGTTGCATACGTCCATAGGCCACGGTAACCACTTTCCATCAGGTGGGCCGTGTGCTTGTCTGCCGGCTAAGTGGTACAAAAAAAAAAGACTATTTTGGAAGTAAATATACTCAGCTTTAGTGTAAAGTAGCTGTGACATAAATATTTAGTCGAATTGTCTAGTCTAAACGAAACATCATCCAAATTACATTTTTCAAGGAGAGTTTCATTTGCATAGATAGGAAATTTCACGTTAATTAATAGTCGACGTTGCTTTGAGAAATGAGGGTTACGCCTGACCACTTCATTCTCGTTTGACAAGATTAATGGGATAATGCCACGCACCCACTAATGCAGCAAAACAATTATTGAATTTGGACATTTAGGACAATATATGGGGACGTGCATTAGTTTGCAGAAAAATCTATTAGGTAGCTGAAACCTTTGATAAGGTATTATGATTTCTAGGTATAGCTTATATTAGGTGATTTTATATATGGATCGGGTGGAATGGCGCACATTGGGAGAGACCTATGTCCAGCAGTAGACTACGGTGGGCTAATTGATTTATTGAAACACTGGCTTTTGCTCGCGGCTCCGCCCGCGTGGATGTCGGTTATCGCGACCAAATATAGCCTATGTCCTTTCTCAAGGTCTAATCTACCCCTATACCAAATTTCATCAAAATCGGTTCAGTGGTTGAGGCGTGAAAGCGTAACATACAGACAGACAGACAGACAAACAGAGTTACTTTCGCATTTATAATATTAGTATGGATTTATAACATTCCTAATATTATAAAATATCAGCCGACTTAGACATAATACCTACATTCGATGAAATAAATATGGTCGACTAATAGAGAATGAGAGAGAGAAATACTTAGATTTCGCAAAAGATCTCATAATTGATTAAAAAAATGGGGGTTTAAAATTAAAATTCACGAGTACCTACCATGCAGATAACGGTTACCCTTGATAACAAAGCGCCAAAGTAAATATCATTTATTAAAATTTTCGTCACAAAGTTTTTATATAATTTACATATTATGGGAAAAAAATACCTTTTTTATAATTTGAATTCCGCTTTGGTGCATGAAGTCCTCTATCACAGAGATAACATTATATCTATAACAATAAAAAATGAATCACCGAATGCCTAACCGAATGAATTCCGAACGAATGCATCAAATTGTTTTTTTTAAATGTTCGTTACTGTCAGAATACGGTTTGTAGGTACCTAGATATAAAATAACATTTTTAGAAAGTCCACGGGCAAGGTAAATTGTACCGAGGCGAAGTCAGCGTGCGTTGTATATAAAAACATGTCTGCAAACATTCCCTATTAAATAAAGGGTTAAGTCAGAACATCTGAAAACTTCTTTAATAAAACGTTTTGCCAAACTGTATTGTTCAGATGTTTGATAAAAGTTGGCTCAATGATTTGCAGAATATGTTTTTAACATTCAGTTCATATGTAACATGAATAATCCTATTAGTCATCTAAATGAGTGATATTATTGAAAGGTTACGGGAACATACATTGAAATAAAATTATTTTCGTGTATTTTGGTTGCTTTTCATCAGCCATGGTCGCGGTCGTAATCAGTGTAAATATTAAAATAACTCCCAATAAATCGCGACAGAATCCGTTAAAATTGTTTAATTCCAGTTTATTTTCTCATCTGAAATAATTATTCGGAAAAAAAGAGTTAACAAAAACAGGTTACTTACCTATATGATAAAGGATAAAAATGAATTATTTTTTAAATATGTAATAATGATGTCATATGTTTGTCCGAGTGTACCAATACATGTATATTCCGAGCCTAAGTCAAACTCACCTACAAGTTACTTTGGCACTGAATTTCCTCTCGAAAGGAGCAAACTCTGTGCCAAAGGGACTAATTGAGGTATCAGTCGACGGTCACTGCGGCAAAAGCTAAGATGAACCCACATAAGAGAAAAATAGTTTTGGTCATAACACGGATTTACGCTGGAATGGTGATTATGAATGGAGGTTATATCAGTCGCTTCCTGAGAATATCGAAACTCAACCGCATCATAGTTAGGTACACTGCAAAGTAGGGTTGATAAAAAGACTCAGAGAATGATGATGATCATGAATAATGTGTTTATCCCCTATTTAACTGTCCCCATCATTTTCTAACAGTGGAATAGGCCTTGTTAAGTTCTTAAGCGCTATCCTTAATCCTTAAAAAATAAAAGTCTGTCAAGAATACAATTGTTGAAACACGTTATAAAATAAACAAACTAAATACGCAAAGTTGACTGTTAACCACAAGAATCCGAGTTCTTAAAATAATGTAGGCAGTAACATCAAGTGCTGTTAACGTAGTGAAAAGCCTTTGTTTTGTTAATTACTGAGCTCGGGGCCAGTCCGCACCTGCTTCCACCACAGCAGAATAAACTGTGGGACTAAATTTCCTCCGTTTAAATTAAAAGATACTCCTGACCAATAGTTACTTCCGACCGCACAGAATGGAATTTCAAATTAACTCGCATTTCGGATATTTTACGCGACAACTCTTAAACGTACCACATTGCTATGTTTAATTTTATTTCTCATTGTTTGAAATTAAGTCATCTGAAACGCAATCTATGTAATAATATTACGTACTCTATTGAAAAACATGAACCAGCAATATTCGGCAAATGAAAGTAAACTTGAAAATCGTAGTTCCGTTCATGTATTTCTGATATTTCTAGTACTTTCGTCTCGCAGAGAACAGGAGGAAGAACGTTTGAGTTTTTTCTTAATAAGTATATAATAATTCTATACATTGAAATAAAACCACTTTTCACGAATTCTATCGCGATATATTTGTTATTATTACTTTTTAACCCGACGTTTTGGCTGCTTTGCAGCAGCCATTTACGCGGTGTCTATATAATAACAAATATATCGCGATAGAATCCGTGAAGAGTGGTTTTATTTCAATGAGTGACATTCGCGTAAACTTCAGAAAATTCTATACAATCAAATTACCTAGTTTTTAGAGATTGAAAATGCTAGGTGTTCTCCCGGTGCATTCGCAAGTTTGCGTAAACTTGGTAGGTTAAAACGCCAAAACCTCGAGAAAGATTCAAGAATAGCTGTACTATGTTTACGGCAAGCCACTTGTCCCGCTGCTTCCAAGAATTATAGTATGAACTACAATCCTAAACATATAATGTGTTAACCATTACACTCCCGTGCACCGCATCGTATTAACTTTGGGTTGGATAATACAGTGAAGTAAATTACTGTTAAGAACGTTAGAATACCCACCCGGCCGGTAGGTACACAAAATCAGTGAAATTCCTACAATCTAAGCGCAAATAACCAGCGAGGGCTGAAGCTTCAGTAATATATCCTTTGAATTGTATTAATATTATTATTTCAGGTTAAATACGCCTCAGCCACTATTTGTGGCTGGTGCTCATCTTATTTTGAGGAGAGCATCCCCCTGAACTTAAATGTTTGAGAGAAGCAACTCTTCTAACTCGTCATTGACAGCTCTTGAGGGTGATTTTTTAACAGAGATTCCTTTTTCTTTAAACCTTAGATGGTAGAACTGTGTACACGATATGACCCAGTTTTGATGTCTAAATAGTCATCATAATAAATAAATCCCAATAAAAGTTCTTATTGTACGTAACTATATCATTAAGATCGAGGGCATTTTGAAGGAAAGCCAGTTCAAAATACGCAACTGGCTATCATGTAAGTATACAAATAAAGAAGTACCTATCAATTTGAAATTCCTTTAACTAAAGTATTTTATTTGTTCGTTGGTTTATTCTGATACTGAAAATCATTTCAATAATTACCTTAGCACATAAAATAATGTTGTAACAGTAATAACATAAAATGATTTCACTTTATAGAGGTTAAAATATAGACAGTCTCCAAATGAATGACGTTAAATAATTCTATGAAAGGACCGGCAATAAATTTTTTTGAAAGCCTTTCTTACGCTGTGTATAGTAGGTAGTTAAAAAGAATAATGGAGTAGAAGAGATACTTCCAGGCAATAATTGAAGCTAGGGTAAATTATAGCTACACATGTAGCAGTGTGGAATGTGTACGTAATATAATAATATTCTTTGTTTCTGAATGTTATATTATTTTTCTTCAATTTATTTATTTACTAGCTTTTGCCCGCGGCTCCGCCCGCGTGGAAGTCAGTTATCGCAACCAAACATAGCTTATGTCCTTTCTCAAGGTCTAATCTACCCCTATACCAAATTTCATCAAAATCGGTTCAGTGGTTTAGGCGTGAAGGACATCCAGACA
Source organism: Eilema sororculum (assembly GCA_914829495.1). Lineage (NCBI taxonomy): Eukaryota > Metazoa > Arthropoda > Insecta > Lepidoptera > Erebidae > Eilema > Eilema sororculum. The sequence goes on from OU618542.1 coordinate 12,086,766, forward strand.
GACAGACCAGTGTTACTTTCGCATTTATAATATTAGTATGGATATGGATGCTGTTCAGGTAATATTAAGGGCAATGCCATTGCCAGGTTTTTTTTTTAATTTGTGCTCCTAGATATCATGCTTTTGCACGATAAGAATTTGTGACCAAAATGACGAAATAATCGTGTAACGTAAAACTATCCAGTGACTGATAAACATTGTGGAAATGTTAAGCGACTTTTCCATCCTACGTATTATTATGTCGATACTATAATTCTAAATCACGCTAGTGAAATTTTAACAATAATTATTGTCTTTGTGAATTTAATTGAAAGAACCTTCTTTATCTCATGAATACGATAAATGTATGTAACTAAAATTTAATACCTTATTTGAACATTGGGAGTTAGGTACAGGTGGGCGTGAAAAGGCATCTAACGAGGCCGTCAATCTGAGTGCCACCACTGTTAACATGGTACATGTTTCCGATGGTGCCCCTTTTTTCGAGACTCTGCCTTTGCTTAACATCAGGCGAGGTGAAGTCAAATTGACGTGTCCTATAAAAAAAACGACATTATCAAAATTAGACTGACAGGCAACCTGTACCTAACTTTAACCTAAGACTATTTATATATTGTATTCATTGTTTTGATATAGGGTTTAACACAATAATAACGTATTAAATTTTAGTTACATAATAGTATTTATCGTAGATCGCAAATATAGTCTACCATAATCCACTGCTGGGCCCGGATCTAACTGAACGGCATAACGAGCGGTCACGGTACGAGTATTCTGCATTGTGATAATAACCTCGGCTTAAGCCGATCTGTTGGTCTCAGCGACCCAGGTGTGTTTACCTATAGATGTAGTTTTTAAGCTTCGATTTAAATCGCATGTAGGTAATAAAAGCTACCTACTATTTGAATGATTTTTATAGCATTTATTATGCTTTTAAATTCGAATTAAAAAGTTACCATAATAAATGCTATAAAAAAATTATTCAAATATTTGGGCGGAGTCATCAAAAATCAATGTTTAAAATGATTGTAAAATCATTCATTGGTTCCAACAGTTCGTAAGAAAGTTGGTAGATGGCTCCACCGTCGCCCTTAAAGACGGATATAAAGAGAAGGGAAATTTGAAGTGATTCAGGTGTGTCTCAATAGCTCAGTTGGAAGAGCATTCCCCCTGTAAGGGACAGGTCGTGGGTTCAAGTCCCAATTGAGTTCTTCTTTTTCCCGTATTTAAGTATTATGAAGCTACCTACTATTTTATGAAATTAATACATTCCGTTCTTAAATTATGTTGATAGACATGCCTAAAAATCATAAAATGATTTTCAAATTGTTAAAGACGCTAAAACAACTTTGTAATTTTGGCTTGTCATTAACATATATTTTCAGTTTTTATTTTAACTTTGGTTGCAGTGACTTCTCTTGCTTTTATGTAATTTTTTTAATAGTTAAATCAAAGCGGCCGATCGTTGCTGAAAATTTGCAATTCTTCTAACACCACATCTGTAAGAAAATCCTCTACCAAAACAAGTATACTATCTTGCTGATTTGGTTTGACTTGGAACATCCGCGTGGGCTCTATATATCTCTCAGCCCCCAATATATTCTCACGAAATCATTTTCAAGAAATATAATAATGATGGATTAGAACCCACGATCTGGCCATCCAAAATAACTCAAGTATAAATGAAATAACGTAATTTAGACTCGCCGGCGACTTAAAGTGATTTTGAGGGATAAGATCCAATAAACTAGAGATTGTTATCATTCGTTATCCTTGTCCCTTTATATTAGGAAATTAATTTAATGAAAAAATTCTACACAAATATACTGTGAGCCTGCGTAATGAAGTTCCGTAATTTAACATAAGTGTTGAGATAAGTAAGTGAATGAACAGTGTAATATTTATGTGTGTATCTGTGTACTTACTTGGCTAACTTACGAAGAGGGCTGGTACATGTTCATTCAAGAATAACAATAATATGTGAAGCTCTGTAGCGTATACCTTTAATAACTTTGCAGTCATTTAAAGACCTTCCATTTATAAATCTTTACGGTCAACTGCAAAATATCTTTTTTCCTATAATTAGTTTTACAAAAGGGGATACTATGTGTGGACATGCATTATACATTTCCATAACTAAATACTTAATAGGTCTTTTAGTTTTATTTTATGTACCATTGCATGTACCTAGGATGTCTTGTTATGTGTAAATAATTGTTTCGGTACTAAACACTTAAATTATCATGATGTATATTAACGAAATATATTAACCATATCTTCAAGCATTGAATATTTTAGTTTTAGCTGATGCTTGTGTGGTTCAAAACGGCAATTTTTTGATTAAATCTCGAACCCATTCCGCTACCAATGCGCGGTTATTTTTAATCTGTCTATAGTATTAAGCAAATGCAAGCTTTTTCGTGGCACTTTTTAAACATATCTTAATATAATTTTCTTCACAGATCTCTAAGAAGATTTCAGAATTTGCAACGACTATATTCGCTTGACTTTGTAGACAATCGAATGTCGTTAGCTTTGCTTTCAACTTTAGTCAAGGATAAATTTGTAAATTACATTATACAACGAAATCTTCACTCAAATATTTAATCAGAAGTCTTTTTATTTCAGAACGAAATCCCACCTTTCTTGGAAATATATTCGGTATGAGTCAAGACTTCTAGTAATGATGTTTTTGGGCTGAATATTAAATAACGTTATTTTTAGTAAAAGTTCTTCAAACTTAGAGCTCCTAAGGAGTAGCTGAACAAATCGCAGTAAAATTCACATAAAAATTCATTATAGTTTAGAATAACACATAAATGCCTAATTTTTTTTAAGTTCGAAAAGATTGCTATGAGTAACGAGATAAAGAGGAAGAGGCACACGGTGGCGAGGTGAACGGTGAGGCTAGGTGGTCAGACAGTAGCCGCTCTCGTGAAAGTCAAACAAATTCAACAACCGTTAATCGCTAGGAAGACGATGATGATGTTTTTTCGAATTCTTGCCTATTATTTTACTCATATTATATTCGTGTACAAAAGACAATTTAGGATATAATCAATAAAATAATTTAAACTAGATCTTGTAGTTTTATTTCATAAACATTGTAGATGCTTCCATCATCTACAACACAACTACCTGGCACATAACAAAGCAACACCTGAGGGCAGTAGCTACTTGAAACAAAAAATGAAAGCTACATACTTTTAATTTGTCAAGTTTGTAGTCTAAGATCCGTCGACCTGAGTACTACGAGTATAATATTGGCCTGAATTTGAACTGAATTTCTGTAACCGATAATTATTTTGTAGTCATTAGGTAGGTACCAACCTCTTATTTGATAATAATACTAATAGTTTTTTTTTCCATTGCATGGGAACGGTACCTGAGATCCTTTAGGAAAGACTGCAATCTGCGCTGACAAACCCTATCAGTTAATACACTAGACCCCTACTACACCAATGTGCAAAGATAATATTAATTTTGAGTGGGAGTACAATTACACTCACTAGTATGCTTAAATGTTGTTAAAGATTTAAAGTCGACTTAAATATATTACGATGATGAAAGCCTATTTGTGATTTTACTGATTTGTTACTAAAATTGTAGTCGGATCTTGTACTATAAAAACAATCGTGAAGCTATGTAATCCCATTAACACTTGAAGTTTGAGGTAGAAGGTGCGACGCGTGCGCTATCAGCGCGGGCACCAGGACTCAAGAGCGACGCCCTGGAGCATCCTTCAGGTCCCCACTGACACGCGACCCTTAATCAAACCACGCAGTTAGTAGCCTTGCCCCTTCAACTTTAAAAACCTCTGTCTGAGTCTCCATTATATCGTGAATGAAAGAAAAATCTTCCGAGACGACGTGAATTTTTTATTATCACTCTACTTGCCTGAATGACTCTAATGCGATTGTTTAATAGTCAAAGGGATTATTATTGTGTTACTTAGTGAAAAATAAATTTAGTTGGTCCATGGGAAAATCATTATTGCTTTAACTATTAACTGTTTACTATTGATAAGTTCTGAACCTATATTAAAATTCTATTTTCTTTCTGCGCGCATAACACTAGTGGTAACGCATCCCATCATTATCGCTTTTTTCAACACGATTGCTATATTATAACAATCAATCAGGCAATTCTATTCTATTCTCTACTGCTGGACATAGGCTAGTTAAAATGTTTGGGGCTTTGACCTATTGTGTCCACCCTTACCAAACGGGTTGGTACAGGGTTTTATTTCAAGGTTTCCATTTCTCGCAGTGATTTCGCTTGCGTATTTTTCTGTTAGTCGCCTATTACGGAACCCTTGGGATGAGAATCTATATTATATGACATTATTATTACATTTTATAGTGGAACTAGTAATGTAAACTGGACATAAAAGTAGGAATGGTTCCCTTTATGTCGAGTCCCCTTATGTCGAGCCAAAAACCTTATCTCGCTTCTATTACCTCTATGTCGAGTCTACGTTTTCTGTCCCAATTCTATTCCCTTCATGTCAAGTTTCTGCACCACGCTTCTATTACCTTTATTATAGGTACCTATACACGTAGATATTTCAGAGCGTTTACTTTTCTTACGAATATGATTTGCTACTAAAAATAGTTACAAATTTTGGATATAAACTGAAATATTGAAAAACTGCATACCAGTGTGGTTATATAAATACCACTAATATAAAGTGAACAAAACCTTGTAAAATACCTTTGTCGAATACGATAGAATAATAATATCCATTTTAATCTGCTCTTTTATTTCTACACCCACTCGTCACTTTGGACGAAACTTTGCAAGTTCTGTTCGAAGGCCAAATTCCATACGACAGCGGAAACATTAAATGCGAATAATAATTCTGAAAGAAATTGCTTTTTTGGCGTTAATAATAATACTATCTATCTTTTATCTATATTTATACATATACATAGTAAAATTGTAACCAATCGATATCAGTACATGGAAAGGACACAAGAAAAACTGTTATTGGGGGACTTTATAAACGTAATAGAAGCTAAAACAACGTTTGTTGGAATTTTTGTCTGTTTGTCTATTGATTTGTTTATCTGTTTGTCTGTGCGTTTGTGCCACACCACAGAGGCTGTCGAAGTTTTTTTTTCATAGTTAGCTCACCTTATATATAAAATTAATGCAGATGAAAAATATTTTGCAAAAATAGAACCTAAATGTTAATTACTACCGTCAAGTACCCCTTTTCTACATATTCGAGAAACTTATTTTATACAGGAGCTGTGTGAGAATTCCGCAAATATGTACGTAGGTACAATTCTGGGTAAGTAGCAGCGCGCGGTCTCAGGCCCCACCGCAATTTCCACCCTTAATCGGCGACCGGCGACCCCGCGCCATTATAATAGAGTATAGAGAGAATTAGCTTCAAAGTTCATTTAAATAAAAGTACTTAAAGACAATTGTATAGTACGTAGCAGACTGGACTAAGCAAGTTTTTACTGTTATCCATGAAAATGGTTCAATGTGTGCGTTCAATTACAGGTTTGCTCCAAGTGTGTATCTCAAGGGGTACGCGACAAAATGCATCTAATGCTGGTCTTTATTGAGTTTTAAGTAGCAAGACAAAATAATATTCATTATAAAATTATCATAAACTTACGTTTACTATTTATATTGAGTAAGACAATTTTTAATTTTTCCATTTAATTTTATTTTTCACCTGACCGATTTCGTCTCACGGCATTCTCAAAGATATGATGTAAAGTAACTCAGGGTAAAAACCGGTCAGGTGAAAAATAAAATTAAGTTGAAAAGTATAAAGTGTGTTACTCAATTTGTGTAGCAGATTCCACCAAGTGCCATCAATCAACAGTATCAACAGTTTGACTATTTATGATACATTTTTAGGGATATTCTATTCTATTTTTGTTACTATGTATTTACACAATAATTAAGATAATTGATGTATACAATACAAGTAAGTTAAGAAAAACAATAATTAAGATAATTGATGTATACAATAAAAGTAAGTTAAGGAAAACGATACATTTAAATTGATTGCATTTATAAAATAATAACTGACTTTGGGTTTACGGAATCCTGTATAAAATCGATTTTATGAAAGCAGCTGCAAAATAATTTGCTTCCAGATTGAAATTGGGCAAAATTAACTCCTAAAATCGGTTCTATTGCGATAAAAAACCAAGCTCTTATTTCTCACTACCATGATAAATGTATAAACACAAATAAAGAATCGGGGCGTCGTCATAGAATTAGATATATAAAGAAGACTGACAGAATTGCTACACTGAATGGCGATGCGCTTACCGTGATAAATTTTATTTGTTACGGTAGCGCTGTATTTATTGCAGCTAGCAAAATCAATCTGATGAAATGAAGGATTTAGTGTTTATATTTTAATGGAATTCCAAGTAATCCTTTACTAAAAATATTTTACATTTGTATTGCCATGTTAGTTCCCCGAGGAGTAGAATAGGACCACCCCAGCTCTTCCTATGGGTGTCGTAAAAGGTGACTAAGGGCAGGGCTGTTCTCCATCCGACAGTAAACATACAGCCCAAGATAAAGGGCCCGCTAAACGGCAATAGGCTCACCCCATATTACGTCGTTGGGACCGAAAATCATAATTGGTGAAAAGTGGATGCTAATACACATCTGCCTATCCTTTCGGGAATTCACAGACCAAATGCGGCTCATCAGCTGGCGATGTGCAACGTTCGATTTAGTTGTAATTATAAATAGCTGTTCTACTTTCTTGGTTTTATCAGTTTAAAACCTAATAAAAGTAACTAGTATCACAGAATAAGTAATTTCTATTATTCCGTAATTTCTGTTGTGTATAATTCTTATATTTTCGGGGATTGTGAGACATTTTTCAAAAAATATTTTTTGCATTATTAAATGTTATAAAAGAGTTAAGTTTAAGTCTTGCATTTTTATATTTTCATGTTCGCTTGTGTCTCATGTTGGCTACATAATGGCCCACTTTTCTAAATCTAATCTAATCAAAAAAATCTAAGTCTATACTTTTTATGAAAACTTTAAATATTTTTATATGTTTTTGTATGTTTATTTTTTAAAGATGATTAACTAATGAAAATTTCAAGATTTTCGATTGAAAGAATAACGTCCTGAGGTTTTCAACTATTTGGTTCGGATTAACGAAGCTCACATTTTAACACGGGACCAAGTTCAAGTTCCATCCTGAATTTATTTCAATGACTTCTGCACAAGTTAACAAAAAAATAATGTAAATATCAATTTTGTTGAAGAAATTGGTTACTAAAAATTTAAATTCCTAAAATGAGTCCTACCTCGAGTTCCGCATATCTTTAACATTTTTATCATTGTGGTCTTTATGCGTATTTTTATGTAAGGATTTCAAATTACTGTATGAATCGTGGTAGTACACGATCGATATAAATTAAATCTTAATACTTGTTCGCTGTTGCATTCGTCTCGTCTGTGCGCCATCAATCTTAGCACTTGCCTGCCTAGACTTTAACGATCGTCTGGTTTGGTCTCCTAGACATTTAATTTAAACGAATAGCTGGAAATTCAATTTCATATGGAACTATTTTCGTCGTAGCTACTGCACCATTCTTTTAAACAATTTGTTCGAAGTTTGTCTATCGCGTTATCTTTGCCATATTTATTTAACTGTACATACAGGTACAGACAGGTAACAGATATATAGGCTTCCACCTGAGCCCGCTTACTCATGTTGCTAAATTTGGTCTGGTTTATAGCGGTTATATGGTAACAAACTCGTCGAAACTGTTAACCTCGACAGCAGAATCTGCACCTAAGCTTCGTTCTTCAATCAGCAGGTGTACCAACAACAACTTTTCAGGTACTAGAATGTGTTTTTTTTAAATATATCCACATATTTTCATTTTTTTTTTACTTTATGCACATAAACATTTGTACAAAGGCAGACTTAACGCCAAAGGCATTATCTAACAGTCAACCTTAGGCTGATGCAGAGATATATTGAGGTAGGTGCAGACAGAACTAGTTACTATAATGTATACTTACAATAAACATACACACTATAATACAAAAGAAATCCATACAATATACATTGACATATATATGTCTTAAATACTTATACTAATATAAATATACAAACCTATCCTACCAATCATACCTATAATATAATACTACGTACACCATTTATGTAACATAATGATGTATAATATTGATTAATGTAGAGCTGACGTATACTTTATACTTGAAAGTAGCACCGTTGGTGGCCATTCTGATTTCGAGAGGAAGCGCATAATCATTACTACCTAGGTATATACCGTCCGTGAGAACCCGATACGAGGGTTATTTCAATTTTAATATAAACAAAATTAATTAGGAAACTTGAGCTACAAAGACCCAACAAAAACAAACCCAAAATATAATATTCTATACAAATTAATTAATCTGGTCAACCTGTAAAAATCCGAAAGCATATTTTGTTTGGGTTTTATAAATGGACCTTGAATAAATTCAGCCTATTTTTGGTATAAAAATGTTGTTGTCAATCGTCTGATGCGCCGCGATGATTCGCTCACCCCTAATGGACGTACACTCAATTAGGTTTTACTGTCGCACCGCCGTTCAATTTAACACATAACACCACCCGCACTGGAGCAGGTACCTATTTATTTTTATTGACAACAACAAAAAATAACAAACTTTTATACAAGCCAACATTTGTACAATAAACCTTTGGTTTTTAATATTCTATCAAGGGTTACATTTTGTTGTTGAACAAACTTAAACTTTTTATTTTTATTGGTTTTTGTAGCTCGAGTGCCGAGAAATCGTTTAATTTTTGTTAAATCGACAAGAATGTTCAAAATGGATTCAATTTAAAAATTTCGTTTGTTCGTCTATCTATTATAATAAAGTAAACTTTTTTAACTGTAGTGAAAATTAAAATGCCAAGAGTGAGTTGCCTCTCATCCTAATTTCCACTTCAGCTACTTCCACTCGATCACCACCGGACTCGCTTGCGGTTATTGGTGTTTCTGCATATGTGGACAGCCCACTATCACATCAGCTTGCATATTCTACGAACTAATATACAGTTTTCCAATCACAAAAAATTAACTAAGTACTAACTAAGGACTTAGATCACTTACACAATGAAATATCCGGGTTGCAAAGTGGAAGTTTCGGAAGAAACCGGGATTAACACTCAGATTAACACTATGATGAACCATAAAAAATCACCACCAAACAGAGAACCACCTTTTCGACAGTTGGTTAAAAAGGACAGCAATAAATTCGGTCACACTGGCCATTACAAATATTTTTCTTTCTCATCATACCCGCTGTCATTCTATTTATTTCCGTAGACAGACAAAATGTCAGCAAATACATTGTTACTCACGGCACGTAAACAGTTAGGGCTATTCTTTTTTATTTACCTGCCACGTCATATAACATTAGCGTTAATAAAAATAAGTGCGCACTTAAATTTAGATGCAGTCCATAAAGTCTTCAATAGGTGTTATATGAAACGTTAGAGACTAAAGCTCAATAGTATTTGTTTGCGTGCGTGCGTGCGTGTGTGTGTGTGTATGTGTGTGTTTGTGTGTGTGTTTGTGTGTGTGTTTGTGTGTGTGTTTGTGTGTGTTTGTGTGTGTTTGTGTGTGTGTGTGTTTGTGTGTGTGTGTGTGTTTGTGTATGTGTATGTGTGTGTGTGTGTGTGTGTGTGTGTGTGTGTTCAGTATACATAAAAAGTTCTATCTAAACGTGAAAATTAGTCAATATGATTTCATGAACTTCATGGTGTATTTGGTGGTTTGGTTGGTTCTTTGCTATTTTTTTAATATAATATAGCATAAGTAGTTATATTTTGCAATTATATATCGCTCTCGCTTTCACCATGATGTCCAGGCCGCTTCATTCACATTTGTTCGATATCTGTTGCTTCGTCTGCATTCTATTACGTCGTGTATAGCGGGTATAAGAGGAGCTCAGTGATCGGGTGATCATCAAGCAAGCAATACTTGTCCAGGAAAATTTAAAATTTAGTTTCATGGTATAATGAAACTATGACATATACCATTAATAAAAAACAATTTTAACAAATATGTAGAAATCGAATTTGTAAAACGAGTAAAAACCATGGATGAAACCATGGAACCATGGATGAAAACAATAGGTACCGTATCTCAAACTTTACTCAAAGCAAAGTTAAAATATTACCCCTTAAATTCATCGTTTCTACCCTCAATTTATTCAAGCGACTATCCTCCACACATAGCTGTATGAGGCCCTTATACTCGTTCCTAATGTACTTACCTATTTGATCGTTGAACTTTGCTAATAAACGTTAGAACAATCATTTGAACTGAGCTCAGCGGTCGGTATTACACGAGAGTGAATAGTTTCAAGTTGCCACTCGTCGCTAGAAGTATTTGGCTAGATATGTGATTATTACCGCACGTTACCTGCATTGGAAAACTACCCTTATCTCGTATTTTCAATAGATAGATGTTTCTTCATTATGGTTGAACAGTAGGTAATTTGATTATTATTCTCGAACAAATTGAGGTTCTACGTTATTATTTTTTTATTTACCTGTGTATTGTATATAGATTATATGGATGTAATTTCATAGCATTTATTACGCTAACTTGTTAAAGGTCGTGGGTTCAAGTGCCACTTGAATTCATCTTTTCCCGATGTTTTTAGATTATAAGGTTTTTTATTTATACTTTATTGTACACTTACATGGTATTTAAACTATGAAAATAAATAGTATGTACAAAGGCGAGCTTAACTTAAGGTTGAGTTATCTTCCAGCAAACCCGGGAGTGCACAGAGGAAATAGCAATCCAATGAGAGGCAAAAGTCTCGTGTACAATAAATATCAAGATTTTATAATGAAGAGGTATACGAAAGGTATACTTCTTACGTTTACTTCAGATTTTACATCTTATAAATATTTCATGGGGCCATTTTGGTTCGAACATAGAATAAAATGAATTTGAACGCTCTACCGCCACTCCATACCGGACAAGTTGTCAACTCTCATCACTACCAGTGGCTGTCAGTAACAAATAGTATCAATGTCCAAAAGTAACACATGTTTGAACCCATTACGGGGCATTTACAACAATACCAAAAAAGTTTTATAGACTTAATCTAGATTTCTCGTGACCGTAGCGCTGACTGATTCGGTTTACTGTCAAAGTAAATGCGCATGCGCCACGGTCACGAGGCTTTGTGACAGTACAGCGTCTAGCCAAAGCTGAGTAAAATTATTTTTTTCCGTATTCGACTTGAACTATGTCGAATATGCCAGCCCCCGCCATTATCAGACTTATTAGCTTACGACATTTGTATTAAGCCAATTAGATATTTAGTACCTAGTTGTTTTTAAACCCGAAGAAAGTATATTTTTTCTTAAGAATGAAATTCAGATTCGAAGTTATTATGAAGAATCGTTGTTATTCGTCTTATTCTCTATGAATGTCGGTTTTCACTTTCACGAGTTTCACGTTTTGCTACTCATCTGCCTACCCTTGTCTCTATTGTTTGGGGTCGGTGCAACATGTCAGTCACTTCCACACATTCCTGTCAGATGTCTTTCCTCTATCACTCCTTCCTCCTTTTTCACCTCTTTTTCACAGAATTCATCCACGGTTTTTTACAAAAAGAAAACTAGTAAAATCATGCAATGTACTAATTTATTGATTTAGCTTCCGTAGCCAAAATTTTAAGTAAATTTAACATTTGAAATTTTATGTCATTCATTATGCTACTTATACAATTCGATTACAATAGGAAAATTGAATTACTCAGGTGTAGCTCAGTAGCTCAGTTGGAAGAGCATTCCCCCTGTAAGGAAAAGTTAGTGAATTCAAGCCCTACCTGAGTAATACACCTGAGTACATAAGGCGGGTAAGGGATAGGGCTGTCTAACATACAATGTCTGAGGCTGAGTCGGGGCTGTTTAAATATGACTGCATATAATATATACACCCCAGACATAGGCTCCAGTCAATAAAATGGGGCCGGAATATGGCAATAGGCTCACCCTATATTACGTGGGACCGAATAAAATTATTAGTGAAATGTGGGTGTTAATTCACCCCTGCCTAACCCTCCGGAAATAAAGGCATGATTACATGTATGTGTATGTTATTGGTCAGAACTATTAGTTGTTTTACGTTCGTCCTTATCAGCATGACTTGAGCAATTAATATTGCTCAAGTCAAAAGTGCTAATTACAATTGAACCGCCTTAAATGTCAACAGTTATTAAATGCTCTACAAGTGTTTAGTTCTAATTGTCTCATGACACGAATTCATAACATGGCTTTCAAATGCTAATAAAGTCGAGAACCATAAACGTTAACGACTGTGTCACTTAACTTCGATTAAAAGAAAAGTCATAAAAAAGGGGCCATTGAGAGTTGCTGAATTCGTACAATTTTTGCTAACATATTTTAGATGGAGAATTAAAAGCAACTGACATTTGCGATACGTATCTACCTAATAATAAAATTATATTGCTGCATCCCATCGATCATAATGACGGGTCGTAAGTAATAGTTAAAAGCCATTAATTTTAGTTCAGTAGTTAAGTCTTGCTTTTAAACTTAGGGTAAAAAGTTATTCAAATATTTATTTTTATATAACTATACTATCCAAATATAGATCCGCTGCTACGGTAAAAATTAGGAAATGCTGTCCATACTAAACTCACTTACCAAGGGATGCAAAATCAATTCAATCAATTAAATTTTACACATTTTTTGTAAACAGGTTTATATTTAATTATGCATCCTTTCGTTAGTGAGTTTAGTAGGACGTCATTATTTAATTGGCACGGTAGCAGGCGATCTATATTTGGATAGCTTTTAATTTAAGTTTTTAATATTTTTCATTTCCCACCTTGGAGGTGCGAAGGTCCAAAACACATAGCAACCAATTGGTTGGTAGTTACCAGGATTCGGGGCCCAAGCCAACCTTAACTGCTAGCCTGCTGACTGATGTAATGTACTGTGCTTGTTGTAATGTATTGTTCATCCAGACGCGAAATGTACATTCACCCACATTTAGCTTTAAGAAAATATCTATTGTAAATTGACGTCTAAAAAATGCCGCAGTGGAGTTTGTTGCGCCGTTTCTTCTCAACCAACGCCTTGGAAGCGTTGGTAAACTTAGATTAAGTAAATTAAAATTGACGTCAATAAGAAACAATGTTATTGTTCAACATTGAAGTTATATGACTATGACTTGACTATTATGAATGAGACTGTGTAGATTTTCCTCTCAGAGTTTGGAAGAATTGTCAGACGCCGTTACTTCCGTACATAAACAAAACTATAAGGAGAAAAATGAGACTGGACCTCGGACTCTAAAGTGCAAGCTCTACATGCAACCAGAATGAGCACCTGAAGTAGAAAATTTAAACTTATCAAAAAATGAAGGACTTAACAAGTTTTGTAAAATCTAAAATATTCCTGTCTCGACTATAATTTTGAGTAACACTAGTCGCAAGTCCGAAACGATGTGATTATGGCTCTTGTAATAGTATAAATAAGTTGTTCTATTATCTACAAATGTACATATCTCTGCTTGGTAGGTAACTTAAGCGTTAACACACTGACTTAATCACTTAATGTTAAACCATTAGTTGTACCCTAATGTCGAACTATATGTTTGTTGGTGTGTAAAACGACTAAATTGCGGAGAGTATGAACATTACGTATTTGTCAATGTGGTTATAATTTACTTCCACAATGTTCATTACTTGAACCGGTAAAATTGACTATAGAAAGTCGAAAATGTATTGTAAATGGTATTTTATTTGTGTGCTTAATCATACAAGATTAACAGGTTTCAATTTTGATAAGCAGATTATCGTAGTAATAAAAGTTTAGCTCCAATAGTCTGTAAATAGTAACAAAAATCAAATTATAATTGCAGAGAACAAGTTAATCTAAAGAATATACAGTGTATACTATTTATACTGTTGATTAATGGCACATGGTGGAGTTCCTTGTTACGCATATTGAGACCACTTGTACTTTTTCCACAGTATTTATTCTATTACATCTGACCGGTTTGAAAAAAACCTTTGGTTAATGTAAACCTTTGAGAATCATGTAAGGCGAAACTGGTCAGGTGTAATACAATAAATACTGTGGAAAAATTACAAGTGCTCTCAATACACAGTGTAATCCAATATTAATTATTAGTAAAGTAAAGTTAGTACACAAAAAGTAATTACGTATCAAAAACAATAATAACTACAGTTAGATTTATATAGAAAGATTATCTACTATATAAAAATAAGTCGGGTTTTCCTTCCTGACGCTATAACTCCAGAACGCACGAACCGATTTGGCTAATTTTGGTCTTGAATTATTTGTGGAAGTCCAGGGAAGGTTTGTACGTTGAGAAAAATTGGAATAATTGCCGGGAACCGACATACACGCGAGCGGAGCCGTGGCAAAAGCTAGTGATGTATAAAATCTTTATTTGAAAATAACGTAATGTAGTCTAATAGAAAATAACGTTTTACTGGTAACATTAGAATCTAAACAACCTAACTCTGGCTGTAAAGAACGAGAAAATACAGTATAAAGTCTAAACCAATTGTCTGACTGAAATTTATTTTATTATTATTGCCTGAAAATTAGGTGGTTTAAAAATACTCATTTAGAATTTTTATGACGTACCTAAAACAGGATAAAAATTTCACCTAACTGGCTATTCAGGTTAACCTCAAGCATAGTCTAGCTTCTAACATCGTAAAGAGGTGTATAGTCTGCGTCATAAATATCTTAACGACGAAGTTTGAAAATGATCTTAAAACTCTCGTATTAAAAGCAAATCAAACTGTTTTATTGATTATTATACTATATTATTATTCGAATTAAAGGTGTGTTCCAAATATCAGAACAACCGGTCAACTGGACCAAAAAAGAAATTAAGATCATTTTAAGTACTTTCTTCGTCAACATCTTTCTGATGTTGATTGTACACTCATAAATACTAAAGCACTTTTAGCGTTTTCAAAGCTATACAATCTCTCGCTATATCAAGTGGTAGGTAAAGCGTTCTGTACAATTTACCGTTGAGCTATTGTGATGCTGTGTCGTCGCGTCATCTGTGCATCTGACGACTGAATACCGGATGCAACAAGAATTAATATATATGTTGTAGGTATATATGGGACAACAGCATGCACTATTTTATTTCAACGAATGAAATGAGTCTATTGTTCCCTGTGTGATTGTGTCTTTCACGCTAATAAAAATATGTTGCCTGTGTACTGAGATATTAGAATCTATTTGTAGCAGCCTCCATGTCTGTTTATTTATGTTTACGCTCTAACTTTTTTCTTTCTTTAATTAGACTTGCCGTTGTAAGGGTCAGTACATTGAGTCATTACACCACTGGTTTTTGTTTCCAAGTTTAAGTAGCGTATCTACGATGAATTCTATTTTTTAAGGTTTATACTAATTTATCTTTGAGTGAATTTCCTAATTAAGAATTGCAAGTTCGCTTGATGAAAAATCTAAGTACTTACGTTTACACGCTGACCGAGTGTCCGGCGTGGGACACGCCGAGGCGGGTCCTAGTGGTGGCTCTAGGGGTGGGAGTCCTCACACTCGTCACATTGCTCACAGCGATGGTACGATGCGCAAACGCTTGGGGTGCGGCCGCCTCCTTCTGCGAGCAAGTAATGCTCGAGAAGGAGGCGGCCGGTCGGGTCCGGACCAGACTCCGGGCCCGGGAAGCCCGTGCAGAGCGAAGGCGAACCGGAACCGCCGCCGCCGCGCGTGGCCTGCTTCTGCTGGGGTGACAGGTGGCTCCACCCGTTACCCCCAGGCCCGCGCTCATGGGGGTCGGAGGTCAGTCAGTGCCCTCCGACGCCCGAGTTGCCGGCGCGCGCGAGCGGCGCGATCCGCGAGCCTCTCTCGTTCGCCCTGCCGCTGCCGTTCCGCCGTCTCCTTCACGACAATTACCTGCTCGCAACGGGACATTAACGTTGGTTCTAGACTAGCGAGTGAAGTCGCACAAAGTAATACTAAAGTAGTACCATTTCGCTCACACTCTTAGTGTGCACGCCCGAGTGCAAGTGAAACGGTACTACCTACTTTGGTATTACTTTATGCGGCTTCACTCTCTAATTATCTACACTCCGTCTATGTAAATAAATAAATATTTCACAACATTCTACACAACGCTATAGACCCATGGTAAGCTTAACTAGCTTGTGTTATGGAATCTACAATGCGGATAAACATACTTAAATACTTTTTTTTGTAAATACATACATAAACATAGAAATACCCAGACCAATGCAAATAGCCATATTCATGCATACATATATTTGCACTGAGCGGGGATCGAAATCGCGCCTCCTGCTTGGCAGTCGCGTTCACTACCGCCACGCCACGGGGGCTGTTATAGTATTTATGTGTATTTATAGTATAGTACTCTGAGAGTTTACTGACTAGATTTTTATTTTTCGTAAAGCATATAGGGGCAGCTGGTGTGTTGACTACTTGAACCACTAAACAGTCAGGTTTTGTCTTATAAGTTACTTTACAAGCTCACTTATCATTTCTCAGACCCGGCCGTGTAATGAGCTCTGTTGTCACCTGGGACACAAAGTTGCAGATTCATCCACATAATGTAAAAGTTTCATGAATTATGTAAAAAAAGAAAATATTCATTCGTTTGATAATAATTGTACCTATTTATCTCAGTACTATGGTGAATGTACAGTCTTCATTTATCGAATACTACACATGTCGACGATGTCAACTCCATACAATGATTGTTCTATGTTATCTCAATAATAACGCGATGTCATAATTGTATCAGGTTGTATAACAGAAGTCAAACGAGCTCGGTTTTAATGAGTGAAGATGTGATTTGAAATTAAATTGATTATTTATATTTTACATTCATCATCTCATCATCATTTGCCATGTTGGTTCCGGTGGAGTAGAATATGACCACCCTAGGTCTTCCTGTGGGTGTCGTATAAAGCGACTAAGGGATAGATATCCCTATTCTCCATCCGAATATTACCCCTATTACGTTATACCGAAAATCATAATTGGAAAGACGTGGATGCTAATACACCTCTGCCTACCCCTTCGGGAATTTAAAAACCTCACGTCTTTATGTAAATGTATGTATGTACATCATCAACGTCCTTGCGGTCCATCTTGGTCGCATACGAAGTTTTATTGCATCGTGGTTGAACTGTGATATTTTTCTGAAACAAAAGTCACCATTAATTGGTGATATCGAAGTATTGCAGTTAGACCAATTAATGGACTTTTTATGATTCCAAGTAACGTAACGTAACTGTAACGACTGCTATAGATGTTCGTATGACAACCAGGGGCTCGATTCACTATCGCCACGTATCACGTATTTGTGAGTTTGTGAGTTTCGTTTCGATAACCTGGTATTCTGTACGAGCTGTCAAAGCATAAGTTTACAGATACTTAGGTTTTTATCACTTTGACAACTTACGTCACCCATACAAATGGCTCAAACGTCATAATATACTAACACCACGTATCGCATACTTTTGATTATGGAAATCGATAACTTAATAACCTGGTATTCAGTAACATCTGTCAAAGTCAAAATTATGCTTTAGGCGTTAAATCATGGTTCTGAACTCGATGACAATGTTCTGCTCGATTTGTATACGTAGATACGTTCACAAAAATTATAAAAGTTTAAATGTTTTTTATCATAGGAAAATCATTCGGTAAGTATTTATTTACATTTGAATTACAATGATTGCTAAAATTTGTCGTTGAATAAATCCATATTAATATTATAAATGCGAAAGTAACTCTGTCTGTCTGTCTGTCTGTATGTTAGCTTTCACGCCTAAACCACTGAACCGATTTTGATGAAATTTGGTATGAGGGTAGATTAAACCTTGAGAAAGGACATAGGCTATGTTTGGTCGCGATAACCGACATCCACGCGGGCGGAGCCGCGAGCAAAAGCTAGTTCACGATAAATATTATACGATAATCTTCATTGCGCTATCCAGACCTAAAGAAAACAGGGATTAACTAACTTGTGTTTCGTGATTTAGAATGCTGATAAACATAGTATTTAACTTTTTCTCATAAATCAATCCCACCTTTTTTCTTGGCCTGCGAAAACCTCGGATACCTCCCCCGCCGGAGCCGGAAGGGGTTATGTGGGACTCGAACCGACTAAAACAGCACGCCGACTGAGGGTCGCGGTGCTAGGCCGGAGTTGAGGTTGTCATCGACATATTCCTCGCACCACGGCTGACCCAGGTCCCCGACTCGCCCCCGGAATGGGGAGGCGCGCTTTCCAGCGCGCCGCCGCCGTAAATCAATACCACCATGTATGTGCAGTGAGCATGCAAGGTGCACAAAATGGTCATAATATCAAGGTATAGCTCGGGCCATAATATATCTTGGACCTATTTTTTATCTGCGGTAGCCTAGTGGTATGGGTAATGGACTGTTGGGACGAGGTCTAGGGTTCGATCCCAGGTTTACCATGGCACACACCAATGACTTTTCGACTTTTCGAAGTTATGTGTGTATTTATCGCAGGTTTATAAGTGCCCGGTTAATGGCAATAGGCTCGCCACCTATTACATTGGGACTTAAACATAAACTGGCGAAATGTGGGTGCTAGCACCTCTGCCTACCCCTTCGGGGAATACAGGCGTGAGTTTATGTTATGTTATGTTTATTTTTTTATATAAAGGACACGTCAATTTCACTTCACCTCGTCTGATGGTAAGTTAAAAGCAAAGTCTCGGAAAGAGGGTCACCATCGTAAACATGTACCATGTTAACAGTGGTGGCACTCAGCTTGACGGCCTTGTCAGATGCCTTTTCACGCCCCGCTTAAAGGCCCCGGGACTGTAGGATCCTGTGAAGGAAAGGAGAGGGTGGGACTGATTAGAAGAGCTCATCAGAATATTCACCGTAGTAGAGACGGTAGAATACTGCCAAAGACGCAACATCTCTACGCATCTGCAAAAGCTCGAGGAAGTTCGTGACCTCAGGATTCCCAATGATGCGGACCGCACGTTGCAGCGACCTGTCGAGAGCATCTAGTAAGTACTTTGCGTAGCCATCCCAGGGATGCAAGCAGTATTCCACGTAGGAACGAATTTGAGTCTTGTATGAAGACGCCGCTGCTCCGAGCTCCGAGCTTACGCTAGGCTGTTTTGATGATGCTCTCGATATAGTTTTTGTTATTTAGTTTGCAGTGAACATCCATACCGAGGATATTGAGGTTATCCTTCAGTGGCAGTCGTGTGCTCTGAGTCCGGCTCAGTGACAAGAAGCTGCCTTTTTTCCGCGATTTCACACTGCTTGGCCGCAGGATGTGCGTGATAACTCCCGTGTAAGGTGCTGTCGTTTGCATAGCAATTAATGCTACCGTTAGAAAGCATGTCATTGATATGCAGAAGAAAGAGATTGGGAGATAAGACGGAACCCTGCGGCGCGCCAGCATTCACCTGCAAGAACTCCGAAGCTCGTCCATCACAAAAGACGCGAATACGGTGCTCCTGCAGGACGTTTGCAACCCAGTTGCACGATCTGGGAGGCAGGCCAAAGGTTGGTAGCTTGGAAAGCAGTGATGTGTGCCATAGCCTATCGAACCCTAAGCTGTGGCGATGTCAATACTAATTGCCAGTGACTCAAATCGCGAGATATAAAAGGCCCTGGGGCGTGCGGATTATTTTGTAATAATGTATAAAAATTCATCCAAGAAACGTGTACTGCGTGTATAGAGCACATTTTAGGTCCCAGATATATGTCTCAAGCAATAATGAGATCATTTTGAGTACTTCGCTACTCAATGTCGATCTGTGCGCATCGCATTGGCATCCCTGGGCCGCTTTTCTGCTATGGTGACAGGCGGCTACCATTGTCACACACCAAGTCTACGGTCCTGCAGGACAGAGGTCATTGAGCTACCTCCTATGTTACGCCGTGCGCCGCCTGAGTCCTCGGTCGCATCACAGTAATAGCACTCAGTCGGGGTCCTTCTGTACCAGAAACAGGTAATCCCCCAAACGTCGTTTTGCGGAGATCACCGGTGTCATCAGTACGTCAACCATAATCTTTCCACATAGAGTGCTCGCACGATAAGTCTGCGCGTGAATGTTTATAGTGAAATGAGAATAATTTTCAAATTTTAAGGACAGGTGTTTTTTGGGTATATTAATAGTTTGAGATGTTTCAAAAAAAAAATCCAAAAACAAAAAATATTTACAGTAAAAGTTTTCTATTCCCGCCTTTTTTCATTAAAAAGAATCAAGTAAAGAACTTTTAAAAACTTTTTTCAAGAATGAAATTGAGTTTCGCTTTTCGATATTTAAAATAAATTACTATTATACGCACACGAAGACAAGGCTGAATAGCAAAGCGACCTCTTTGGTCTTTGGGCTGAATGCATGATGTCTATTGCCAGTATGATGGTTAGATGTACGCGAACTTTTTTAAGGAAAGAAGTGTTCTTTTTTTATTACTTACCGCCCTAGGGCTTATCTCATTTGGAGGTAATAAAAACCTACTTATCGAACATGAGAGAAATAAAAATATTATAAACTTTAACCATAATATTTAAAAAATTATGCTGAAAATATCGAAACAACTTTGATAGCAGGTGGTACCCATTTGCAAACCATAAACTGGAAACCTGGAGGACAGGTTCATGCCCCTGCTACGTACGCCACAGCAGACGATGGCTACCAGGGCCATTAGGTACTGCACGATACCCTTCGTTGTGGCGAGTCTCGTGAATCCTACAATCGAGGGCCCTTTCAGTGCTATATCGGTTCCGAAAGGAGGCGCGGAAGCGGGGATACAATCCCGAGCCTGAATATATTCGGGCCTCACAGGGATATGGTGGTGGAGTAGGAGCGACGACTTAAGTAATTACGCGCAGAGCACGCTGCCGCAGTGTACCAATCATTGGGAGAGAGGCTAGAGAGGGCACATGGCAGCCCCTCGTATCGACTGACGCAGATTATCACCGGGCACGGGTGTTTCGGGTGGTATCTGCGTCTGATCGTTAAGGAGCCATCATCCGGGTGCTATCACTGCGACGCAAGCGAGGATTCAGGGCTGTACACGCTCCCCGAGTATTCGGCGTGGGAGACGCCGAGACGGGAGCTGGTGGCGGCCCTGGGAGTGAGAGTTCTCACACTCGCCACCCTACTCGCGGCGATGTTCCGCTGCGCGGATGCATGGGAGGCCGGCGCCTCCTGGGAGCAAGTATTGCTCGAGAAGGAGACGGCGGAAAGGGACTCGCAAACCGCGCTACCCGCGGGCGAAGGCAACATGGACGGCGGATGCACAAACCGACCTCCGTCCCCCATAAGCGCGGGCCTGGGGTGACGGGTGGAGCTGCTTGTCACCCTAACAGAAGTAGGCCAAGGCGGCGGGGCGCTAAGAAGCGTGGCTCCCCATACCGGGGGCGAGTTAGGGACACCGTCGTCCCTCCTTCTTGAGGAGACTCTGGGTCAGCCCAGGTGCAAGGGCTATCGATGACAACCTCACCTTCGGCCTAGCACTCCGACCCACAGACGGCGTGTGATTTTAGTCGGTTTGAGTCCGACACAACCTCCCCCTCCGGCTCCGGCGGGTATCCGTGGGGATTTCCGCACGAAAAAAGGCGAAGAAAAAAAAGACATTCAAATGTGCTATGTAAGTGCCTGAACTGAATAAAGGAAATTCACTCTTTGGTTCTTCTTTTTTTATTATGTTCCATAACGGGCCTAACCCGCCATCTCCGTAACTGTCGAGCGCACCGCAGCGCCACCCTCAATCAACACGAGTTTCTTGACTGAATTACATATAATATAATATATATATTGTAGAAAAAGCCGAACAAATAGTAAAACCAAAATTTGTTTCGAGGATTACTAATATGTACAACAATAGGAATATTTGGTATCCTTTAAATAGATGCTATGTTGGTAGAAATGCAATACCGCTCTGCTATAAAAAGTTTTTAATGAATGTTCAGAACGTAAGAAAATTGTTTATCATATGTACCATAGACCACAAAACAACTTCGTTTTTTTAAGGTTTTCTTATTTCTTCTTGGATATATCACTATTCGATCAGGTTAGTATTATAATGTTGCAATTTTAGCAGCCTGCTGTGTATAACTATAACTATAACTTATTTCTTAGGTCAAATAAAAATACAAATGACTTATGGATTACAATAATTGTATTTTATTAAACTGTAGTGCAATAATGATAAAAAATATATCCCATATTCATCTAAACATAAATAGATTTTTTTGAAGCACATAAATAATAATAATAGTTATAAGTACCTACTAATATTATGACAGCGCGATTAAGATAGCATAATTCTATTCCCGAATAGTGTAATTATTCATAAAAGTGAATCGTTGACACGAAAAGAAGAAGACTAATATTAATTAAATCATAGTTCAAAACAATTCCATACATAAGATTTATGTATGAGATTGAAAAAATTAATAATAAGAATTTATTGAAAAAAAAAATTGGCAATTCAAGTTATATTTTTAGTCTGTCATTATTTTCATAAATGTCATATGTCATATGACATAAAATGTCACGTATATTTACTTGGTATTCTGTACCGGAAACTGACATAGGTTACTCACCGAAATTGCACGTTGCGTATATTTACGTCAGTCAAATCATAAGTAAATTTACGCAACTAAGTACGTAAGTTAGTGAATTGAGCCCCAGGACTGACGGCCTAACGTGTTTTCCGAGGCATGAAAATACCCAAACCAATGCTAATCCATACTAATATTATAAATGCGAAAGTAACTGTCTGTCTATCTGTCTGTGTGTTACGCTTTCACAACTAAACCACTGAACCGATTTTGATGAAATTTGATATACACCATGAGAAAGGACATAGGCTATGTTTGGTCGCGATAACAGATTTCCACGCGGGCGGAGCCGCGGGCAAAAGCTAGTTATATTATTCATGCATTTAAGTATTGACACTGAGGCGAAATCGAACCCGTAGCCGTCGCTTAGCAGACAGCTTCACAGCCTCTGTGTTTTTCACTATATTGTTTTTCATAATCTCGAAGATATTAGGTCCTTACATATGAAATTGGCGTTTTTCGTACTGGCCACTTTAATCACGATTTTCTCCTCTTTGGTTAGGAATTCCAAATTCATATTTGTACAGCTATTTACTCATGTATTTGTGCTTCGATGACCGTCATTCATTTGTTTTTTTTCTTCTGCTTTTTTCTGTTTGCGTCACTCATTTTACAAAATGGAAAACTTAAAATATCCCATTATTTACGCATACGAGTTCCGCCGTGGCGCTAGTGCTGCGGAAACGACTCGAAGGGTGAATGATGTTTATGGCGGTCATGTTGCAAAAGAAAACACAGTTCGTTTTTGGTTCCAACGTTTTCGTTCTGGAAATTTCGACCTGCAGGACAAGCCCCGTGGACGGCCTGAGACCCAAGTTGATAATGAAGTATTGAAGGCTATTGTGGAAGCGGATCCATCGCAAACCACGTCCGAGTTAGCTGCAGGCTGCGGTGTTAGTGATGAAACTGTTTTAATTCACTTGAAGCAAATTGGGAAGATTAAAAAGCTTGAAAGGTGGGTACCTCACGAATTGACTGAAGCAAACCAGCAAACGCGCGTCGACTGCTGCGTTACATTACTGAACCGGCACAATAATGAAGGTATTTTAAACCGAATCATTACCTGTGATGAAAAATGGATTCTTTACGATAATTGGAAGCGCTCAACGCAATGGTTGAATCCTGGCCAGCCAGCCAAATCCTGCCCCAAGCGAAAATTAACCCCAAAAAAGTTACTTGTGAGCGTTTGGTGGACTAGTGCCGGTATTGTTCATTACAGTTTTCTGAAATCTGGCCAGACTATTACGGCTGATGTCTATTGTCAGCAATTGCAAACAATGATGGAAAAGCTAGCGGCTAAACAACCTAGGCTGGTCAATCGCTCCACGCCACTGCTGCTTCACGACAACGCTAGACCACGCACCGCACAACAGACGGCTACCCAATTAGAAGAGCTTCAATCGGAATGTCTAAGACATCCTCCGTACTCCCCGGACCTTGCTCCAACAGATTACTATTTTTTTCGAAATTTGGACAACTTCTTGCAAGGGAAAAAAATCAACTCTGATGGGGCAGTCCAAATCGCCTTCACAGATTTTATTGATTCCCGTCCGACTGGTTTTTTTAGTAAAGGGATCTATGAACTACCTATGTGATGGCAAAAGTGCATAGAAAACAATGGTTCATACTTTGATTAATTAAATAATATATTATATTTAAAAATATTCGACTTTTTGTTCCTCCCATACAAAACGCCAATTTCATATGTAAGGACCTAATACAATAATATAAATAAAATCAAAAATGTTTTATAACTCCACAGGTACCTTGTGTATTAATACTGTTAAATTGGTTTGAAAATATCCATATAACTATTTTCATAATACACATAGTAGATGTTTGAATTAAGTGGAAGGCAAAATGGGTTATGGCGTCCGACATAATTGAAATAACATAGTAAATTAAATTACGCGAGTTAACACGCCCGATGCTAAGGTTCGGTTTTGTTAGCCGTTACAAAATATTTTTTTGTTATTCCAATAGGTACTTTTCTTTTTAAATCAAAAATTTAAGAATACATACAAGATTCTTACACAACATTTTTCTCATTCACCACAGATATCCGTGAGTTGGGCCTTCATCGCGTTTTAGTTAAGGCGTCCTTTACACGCTCATGCAAGCGTCTTCATGCCATGGTTAAAACACTACCGACGGGAACCCACTCCTAGCACAAGCAATTAAGCTTAGTGGGAGGGGTTAGAGAGAATATTAGTAGTTTCGGTTCTAATATTCTCATTCAACCATCTATCACCGCAATTGACGATTGTCAGGTCACCAACAGGCATTTTCCACTGCGGTATGAGCAGCTGACAATTTTTATCCTTCAGGCCTTCAGGGCTTAACAGTATTTTGGCCAATTTTGAGCCGGGAGGAAATGACTGAATTTTGTCAGGTCACTAGCTGATACAAGTTCCACCGCGCTACGACAGCTGACAATTTTTTCCCTTAAGGTATTATAGCCAATTTTGAGCCGGGAGCTGACTTTAAATTTCAATTTTTTATACAACTTTTCTTCTCCAGCTGACGCATATTCTGCGGTATGGGCAGCCGACAATTTTCTTCCTTCAAGGTATTGGCTTAACTATGTTTTGGCCAATTTTGATCCGGGAGGAAATGACTGAAAATTGATTTGACGAGAAAAATTACAAATTGGTAACATTTTTCGCAGCAATAACGAGCAGTAACTATATCCATCCATCCATATACTCACGTCTGTAAATCCCTGATGGGGAAAGCAGAGGTGTATTGCACCCACTTTTCGCCAATTATGATTTTCGGTCCCATGATATAATAGGGGCTTAGCCTATTGCTGTCTATCGGGCCCTTTGTCTTGGGCTGTATGTTTACTGTTGGATGGAGAACAGCCCAATCTCTTAGTCACCTGATACGCCAAAGAAAGAGCTGGGGTGGTCCTACTGGTCCTATTCTACTTCATCATCGGGAACCCACACGGTAACTATGTATATAAGTATTTCAATATATAACATGAAATCTATGAAAGACAAGCACTCAGCTCTGTCTGTCATTGTTACTATAGACGTTAGCCCTCCCCGAAAGCATCGATACAATGCAGCTAGTACGCTATTAAAGATACATTCAGATGATAATCAGGGTCGATAGCTAACGTCCTCGCCGTTAGCAGAGGTTTCCATTATCGTGGGTAGTTGTATGGAATGAACGGGATTTCATATGTAAAATAACCAACAGTGGGCTTAATAATGGTTATAGTTATGTGGTGTAGGTATATTTTCTATTAATGCTGCTAAGGTGGGAAAAGTGCGAAAAGTGGTAAATAGATTAAAACATATTGCAATATTAAGCAAAACAATACGGTTTTTTTCGGTTTTAAGATGGGTGACTTATTCTTCAAAGAATCAATTTCATTTATTCAGTTTATGCACATAAAGAACATCATATGAATGTCAAAATTTTACAATTATGTCATTTTACTTATGTCAAGAAATATAAAAGTATTTATTTTAATGTTTATTTAGGGTAGCTTTTAAACATCATAGGTCATTAGCAACCACTAGTTTTAATTTACAGCAGTTGATATACATACATTAATCATTTTCAGAAATTTATAACTATGTACATATCTATCCTTAGTTAAACAATCATATAAAAGTATTAAATCAGATAAATCATTGGAAAATGATCCTTTCACTGGTTCGGTAGGTTGGTTCTACTGAGAAGATATCAACAGAAAACTCAGTGAATTAGAACTAGATTATCTTTTTTTCCAAACATAGTTTTGGTTTACGAAATTTAAATTATGATCGTCAGATTTTTTCAAAGATTTTGGTTCTTCCGTACATAATTATAAGAGATTTTCGTAAATACACTGACAAGCCACTGTTAAAATATCAATTTCTTTAAATGGTTCTTTCAGCGGGTCACGTGGTCTGAGGCTATAGATTTGATTTGATTTGACCCGGCATCAGAGCGTTCGGTCCCGGTTGTCATACCAACTACAAACATCACTGTAGCATACTTTTTTTTTCGTGCGGATATCTCTTCGGATACCTCCCCCGCCGGAGCTGGAAGGGGAGGCTATGTCGGACTCGAACCGCCTAAAACCGCACGCCGACTGAGGGTCGTGGTGCTAGGCCGGAGGTGAGGTTGTCATCGACATATCCCTCGCACCCCGGCTGACCCAGGGTCATTCCTTACGGTCTGGCCCTCCTCGGGCACTGTAGCATACCTACTAAAAGGCGAAACAAGATTCACCTTTGTATAAAGCCTTTATGGTACCTACAACTCATTTGAATATTTTTTTCATTTCTTATACTCATTATTATTATATTATATATAATAATACAGGTATATTAGATTTCCAAATTTAATCTTCAATAATGTAATTAGGTTGGTAACTATTCAAAGTTTACTCTATTTTTTTTAGATACGTATTATTCAAATTGATTTAACCGATATATTTGTTGTTTCAGCACTCGTAAAAGAGCGTCATGAAATTCAACGTCGGAGATTTGTCACAAAATGCTCTCAAAATCTATGCACGTTTATGTTGGGTTTAAGTACACTTGTGCCTTCCAAATATACTCTTTTATCGTAAAACTTTTGCCTTATGTTTAGAGAATACTTGCCCTAGTTTCTCACATTGCTATTCAACTGCTAGCTGTATAATGAGCTGGGCCTTTTTAAATATCATACAGTGCAGATATTGAAGTTAATCCATATAAAATGGTTTTGTCACTTGAAGCAGAGCTACTTACAATACCAGTCACTTTTCTAGTATCACGAGAAGAAAATCCAATCAATTCTGAAACCACAAATTCTGTTTTCGTCTAAGAATATTTCCTAACATCCTATAACAATTTTATATCCAAAACCGAAGACTGAATATAAATTGATACACAAACAAAAATGTTTTCTTGTCTCCACCGAAATAAAAATATTGTGGCTTTCACTCTTGAAAGTTGGTATTCCATAAATATATCGTGTAAACTGAATGGCGTAAGTATCATATTATACCTTGCTCGGCTTATGTAGGAATTGTTCCGGCATCCTATCCAACTTTCTTGCAGCTTACAACTCAATTTCCTTTAGCAAATCCTGGATCAAGAAAGGTATACGCTCCACAGCTATTTTATGAATACATCAGGATGTCAAAATACGCACACTATACACTCTAAATAAATGGAAGAAGTAAATTGTTTTTGGGGTTTTCAGCTCGGCTTCTGAGTTTGAATAAACCGACCTAGATTTAATGTTGTAGGTAAAGTTTTGAACTTTCTAAGTACCTATTCTTGTTGATTATTAAGGATATAAAATATGTGCTTTAATGGATTCATGATATTCATTGATTATTACGATTGACTTCCGAGATGTTTGCGACCTTTTTTGTACACCTCTACGTTTCTAGACGCTTTTCTACAATCAATAGAGGTAAGTATTCCGCTAGTTTATATACCTACAGCTACGTACAGATGAATCCAAAACACACCCTATTTATGGCTTACCTTCGTAAGGATGATGTGTCGGTTCAAACTGTAATTTCGTATGTAAACGCACCTGCGTATTAAGTAACGAAATTCATCTATTTATTGATTAAGGAGCGTGACGGTCGGTAATATCGAAACGACACGCGTTGAAGTGTTTGTGTGGGCCCAGTAACCGTGTAGCATCTCATTTAATTAAAAAAGAAGAAAAGCGCACTCAAGCAAAAGAGTGCAAACCAATTAATTATTTTATTATCTTTAGAATTATTTTTATAGCCTTTAGTATGCTTTATGCAGTGGTTAGAGCATCTCCTGTAGGGTTCGAGTCCCGCCCGAGCGATTCACTTTTTCTTGATGTATTCGATTATAATCTTTGTTCTTAAAGAGTACTAGAAACCGGCACTATTAGTATTTCCGTTAAACACTCCAACGAAGCTGAATTGCTTATGTTAGGAACCGAACCCTGGACCTCTTAATCGTAAGGCTGACTTCCTAACCATGACGAAGTTACAATAATGCTATTTCAATAAAGCAGTTTTTTGTGTCAGTAGTAGCAAGTAGTGGGTCACGTTATATGACACAAAAAACATAATTTTCCGAAGTTATCAAATGCTGTGTACACACCAATTGAGAGGGACTCGGAAGAAAATAATGAATGTGGAGGTAATCTATAATTTTACTACAATAGTGATTCTTATATTATGATTTCGTATATTATTATCTTTCAGAATGAACAAGTGTCTACCCCTAAAAAGTGCACACCCTTGTTGCATTTAAATTACAGTTAATTTAATGTTAGATAGCAGACTATACTTCTCTATGCAAATAAATGCACTGAGTTCGTACTTAGCACTTATCATGTTAATACTTCGAAGCGATAATTCTGATTCCTTTTTAAGAATTTTTTACACACGTAGGATTGTGAGATTTGGAATAATTATAGCTTTCATGGAGTATAAAATAAAATTTGTATTGAATATGAGTAACAAATAGTATTATTAAATATGTGAAATAATATATTATTTTATTCAATGATTTCGTTCGTTTTTATACCACTAAGGTGGCAGAAAATCACACAGTCCACCTGATTTAGAGTGGTGACCGCGGCCTATGAACGTATGCAACACCTTGTGCTATTCGCAATATCAAACAAGTACAAGTACCTAATTTGGTACTTATTTTTACACACTCAAAGCTGACGTAGTTGAAGAACTTCTTGAACAATGACCATAGAATGACATGATTGTTAAAAGATTCCAATAGCATTCAAACTTATCTATTAATTACAATCGACTATCCAAGCAACCAAGCAACCAATAGCAGATGAAGTTTTGGAACTTGAAAGCCTAAAAACACGTACAAAAATAACAAATTTAGTTATTTTTGTACGTGTTTTTAGGCTAAGCAAGTTATTCTATAATTGAAAGAAGTTTTAATATTTAATATTAAAACTTCTTTCAATTATAGAATAACTTGCTACAAACCTAAACTTACAGAAAGGGTTAAAACTCTCTATTTATACATTTTAATCGTATATTCATATGAGCGACGTATTATTTAGACGTGGGAATGATTATGTCACCCGTCGTTACCAAAATGGCGGTGGTCGTCATTAAGTCGGAGTGCCCTCGTTTAAGTCCGCGGCGCGTGAACGGAAGGAAGGCTGGCTAAAAGCTACAGGGTAGTGGTGCAGCTTGCAAATTAGCCACGCTTGCTGGATAAAACACGTGAGGACGGGCTAAGAGATTACTTTTCACGAAACACCAGCGTATTTGCGTAAGTGCGCTTAAAGGCGACATATTGCTTTTGAATTTTTTTTTTCACCTTTTAAAAAATTAAGTGAGCGTCACCCTTTAATGAAAGATTCTAATTCATCTATTAATTTTTGATTACGATATAGCTTGGAAAAATGAGGTAGTATTGTAGTAAAAAAAATACAAAGTTACAAGCTAACATTAACATAATGAAGTCTTTTCATAGGTCACGTAACGGTAATGTAACTATAAATTTTATCAGTTAAATAGTAAAATTTAGATAAACTTAATGAACTTCTTTAAACCTTCAACTTATCTATCAATTTATTTATTCAATTAAAATGTACCTACTCCAACCGCGTCGCTTATTTAAAGCCAAAATGTGTTAATTAAGCACGTTTCGTCTATTTATCTTCCTTCTTCTCATTCGTGTCTACTTATAGCATCACATGTTCTGCATGTTGGTTTGGCTGCTTCATTAATATTTGTGATATTTCATTGTAACATAATTTGTATTCATTATATCTTACGACCTGTGGCAGAGCGGTAGAGCGTTTAATTTCAAAGTCATAGGTTACGTGTTCGTTTCTTTTTTATGGTCTTAAGCCAATCCTAAAGGTATGTTAGTTTCTTTAAATGATGTATTATTTGTTTACTTAGTCATTAATAGTTTTCATATATGACATACATATTTACCATCACACCTCTCTCCCTCTAGGGTGAATAAAGGCATGCAATCGGCTTTTGTCCCTATAAACTTCACGAGTTTCCTCTATTATCATTGAACTTGATGTGCAAAGTTAGTTTTGCCACTACAATTTAATAAGTACTAGCTTTTGCCCGCGGCTCCGCCCGCGTGGATGTCGGTTATCGCGACCAAACATAGCCTATGTCCTTTCTCATGATCTAATCTACCCCTATACCAAATTTCATCAAAATCGGTTCAGTGGTTTAGGCGTGAAAGCGTAATATACAGACAGACAGACAGACAGACAGACAGACAGACAGAGTTACTTTCGCATTTATAATATTAGTATGGATTTCATGGATTTCCCATTATTTTAATTACCCACACCCATCCATACCTATACTCACTCAAATTAAGATTTTCAGTCCCATGACGTAATAGGGGTCGAGCATATTGGCGTCTAGCTGTCTTGGGCTGTATATATTGTCGGGTGGAGAACAATCTTATCCTTTAGTCACCTTCTACAACACCTACAAGAAGAGCTGGGGTGGTCCAATTCTAGTCCATCTGGAACCAACACGGCATTTTCCACATCTATCTCTTGTTACTGGTATTTTGTTATTTCTACCACAACTTTAGGTGTCTCAATCAAAACTTAGATTAACACAAGATCATCGAATCTTTCAAATCAGGTAATAGCTAACTTCATAAAGATATTCTAACTTATAGTCTAGTAATAATAAATGAGTATTGCCCTCGGTCTAAAATCTGCTAAAAAAAAAAAAAACTGCGGTAGCCTAGTGGTATGGGTAATGGACTGCTGAGACGAGGTCTCGGGTTCGATCCCAGGTTTACCATGGCACACACCAATGACTTTTCGATGCTTTTCGAAGTTATGTGTGTATTTATCGCAGGTTTATAAGTGCCCGGTTAATGGCAATAGGCTCGCCACCTATTACATTAGGACCTAAAAATAAACTGGCGAAATGTGGGTGCTAGCACCTCTGCCTACCCCTTCGGGGAATACAGGCGTGAGTTTATGTTATGTTATGTTATTGGCCTCGGAGTGTAGCTGTCGCAATGTTAATAAATAAGTCGTTGGGGTCCAATGTAGCTGAGATTTACCACGGTCAAACTTAGACGTCTCTCCCCCGGGATTATCACGCAAAACCACGGACCTGTAGGCACGTATACACTGACAACCGACAGGCCAATATATTTGTATTTGTGCATTTAAATGATAAATGGGTTCATACGTCTATACGATGCGGTTTACACTGGTTGAATTCGCTTGTGATTCCGATTTTCATATTAGTTTGAAACATATTTTACGTGTTTTTTTTATCGAAGTCACTCATATAATTCGACCATAGTAACAAATTGTACCTACTTATTTTGTGTTTACTTCTGGTATTTTTTGGCATAAATAATTTCCAACCTACATGGTACACCATTTATATTCATTTTTATATTACAGACAGGTACATTCCGTCAATTTAAGCAGAGCTACGTTAAATACCTATTTTGCAATTATATGTTGATACATAAGTGTGCTTTTTACCATCTACTGGACACGACATGATTTTTAACCTTTCAGACCAAAAACTTGAATTTGCGTAAAGTTGAAATCCCAATATGTAGAATTTCCCAGAATGTTTTCCAAGCCACTTGCTAACTTGGCAGTCCCCGTATCACTATAAAAATCTTAATAAAAATTAACTCTGCCTGCTCCGGTTAACAAACTCAAAATGTCATATACATAGATAGTTTTTTAAGCTGATAGTATAGTTTTTTGCCGTGTCAACTAATCAAAATAATAATAATCTTTCTTCTAAATTTAATATGGCTCGGGGGCGTAGTATATTCCAAACCATTAGACGAGTAGATACTTGTATTAAAAATTTTGCTTACTTGCTTACTGGCGGAAGTTAAATAGGCTGCAGGTTATGCTGTCGTATGTGTATGCCTTTAGGCCCAGCGCACACCACTGGAAGCGCGGCGGCACGCAATTCAAGATAACATATTAATATAAACATAAAAGAACTTGATATTAGGTCAAAAGTACAGCCGCACCCATGCTCATGAAGCCGCTCCGAGCGCCGCACTGTGATCAATATTTGCAATTTAGGATGACAAAAATATTTTAAATTGAAATTACAATAATCTGATACTATTATTGAAAATATTGCTATTAAAATAAATTAAACTTTATATAAATTCAGTTTTTGATATTCCAACGTAGGTACAAAAAAATTTGTGTGAAGGTTGTTCCTAGTTTGTATCAAAATTAGATTGTTCTAATAATTTTATGACTTCTGCAGGAAAAATACCTTTCTGCTTTAAGGGTAAGGGGCGTAAAATCGATATCAGAGGATCTGATGACACCAATAATATTTAGAATAAATCATCATTAGTCTGCTTGCCTGACATTTTTCGGGTATTGTGTTCTCCATAATATTTTACATCTTTATGGTGACATTCCTGTGCGTCTTCCCCTAATTGTCCAATAGGCAACAAGAAACGATAGAATATGTCTTTGCCATGAGTTAATGAAGTTTCATCTCAGCTACTAGGCACAACTCTTCTTCACTTCTGGTTCTGCGCTTAGTTCTCTCATTTAAATCCTCTACCTACAGACCCAGAAGTTAATGGCTGTTCAATATTATGATCTCCAGATCTTATTGTGTACTTAGACAACCAATCCTGATATTTTTTTCAAATTTAAAAACATCTTTACCGATTTTAATCCAATTTCTGGAAGCTGATAAACAAAAGCTATGTACTGAATTTCGTAACTCATTTTGTTGTTGTGTTGTACTCCAATGACCTCATAAATATAGTTCAATAACATATCTTTAGATTTCTTAGTTGCAGATTTAATTGGCGGGTGTTTTTTGCGATAATCAAACAAATCGGCATTTCTAACTGTACCACCGTTTCCTGTATAAATGAAAAGTTTGTTCAGGCAGGGGTACTTTGGGGTACTTTTTTAAATTGAATATCATACTATAGACTTCCAATTATCTACTAGTGTAAAAATCTCTATGTTCTAATATGTTCCTCGTAAGATACTGGCTTTAAAATATAAAAAAATGTTAAATGTTAAGTTAAGTTTTGAATATTTATTCCTAAATTACTGTAACAATTAACAGCTACTAAGTGTTATACAAAATTAAGCACATACTTTTATTAATATGTACCATATTTATTGATGCGCTATAATGCACTGTTAAGTCACAACAAATAGATAACTGTGCGCGAAAACAGGAAGTAAATTGAACAAATGAATACAATTAGCGAGAACACTGCATTCACTAGCTGATATCTCAGTAATGACTTACCTTCAACCGTTCATATTAAACAATAATATGAGGTAAGCACCCCCAATTACATAGAGATAATTTGTTTTAAATATTCTCACAATGTCAAATTTGAATATTATCCACCTAATATCTAATAATTGATCACAGTGCGCCGCCGGCCAATTCATTCAATACAGTTTGTATCCAAGTAATAGTTATGGTTTATATTAATCTTTGGTCTTAAATTGAGCGCTACCGCGCTTCCACTGGTGTGCGCTGGGCCTTAGAGTAAGTTCATGTCAAGCCTACATATAATTGGCTTAGCTTAAAGTGGTTATTGCGACTACAGCTCTGTGTGTATCATGCACTTAAGCTTTGGAAGAAATCCAAGTCTATTAAAGAACTTCTGCTAGTGGTTAGTGAATCACGGAAGAGGATACAATTTCACATTGTAGATGATAATTTTAGTAATTTTATTTGAAATATATTCTGTTTCCAAACAGATTTATAATTTTGGTGATAGTAGATTTGAGTAATCAGTGAATTATAATTGTTTAACATACAATAAAGAAATGATTTAATAGTTTTAAATCAATAGGTATGTGTCCGATTATTCGAGCCATTGGTTGTAGTAGGTTGTAGTCAATCAAAATGAGGGAACTGAGTGGTTTACTTTATTATATATGCCGAAATAATTGACTTGTAAATATAATAATTGAACTGTGTCAAAAACAGTACATTCATAAAAATATTGATGGAAACGAGATGAGTAACCAAGTTCAGACTGATTGAGTTCAGAGCGCAAGTAAAATTCAAAAGGTTTATTAACATGTAATAAATAGTATTCTCTATCAACCGCACAGTGCACAAACGTAGCCAAAGGACTCGTAGCTGATTGACCTTCCGCATGAATAGAAAACTTGATTGCGCTGCAGTTTTATTAGGTTGGAGGCATTGTAACAAGTATACCAACGTTATGAAACGTTGAGCTGTAACACTATTTCATGCAATATTATTTTTACCCGACTGCCAAGGAGGGTTAAGTTTGCCGCGCGTATCTTGTATGTATGTATGTATAACTATTAGAGATATCGGGATATTTACCATAGATACCACCATGACCATGTTGATAGTTTAAATACCTATAGTATGTTTATATCTATGTTTGTAATATTCTTTATCACCTCATATCTTCTGAACCACTGTACGGATTTCAATGATTGGCATCTCAAATGAAAGGTATTTTTATTCTTGGGTACATAAGGGTATAACGAGATTATCTAATTCTAATAGATAAGTACCTACTTTTATATGATCTGTACACTTGGTATAGGTACTAAATCAACTCGTATACTGAGATGGCAAACGGAATTTTCCTCATGGCACTATCCTCCGTCTACGTAGGTGGTACATACTCCCTCAGTCTGTGTGAGTAGCGCAATCTTCCCCCTTATTCCGTTTGACCAACCGTAACATGGCTGCTCAAATCTGTGACAATAATATTGAACTCTAAGTATACCCAAATCAACATTATCTTTCAGGCCAGATGAGACCAAGTGACTCAAGTATTTAAGCTTGAAGTGCTTGTTAACTGTACACCTTTAAGATAGAAAGAACGAGAACTTTTGACACCATTGGAAATCATGTCGTTCGTGACTGTACCAAACAAATTACGGAGTATTTAAGATATCCGCGTAAGATAAATATTATCATAGAGGGTGCAAAATATGGCACGCGGGCTGTAAAGAGATAAAACGTTGGAGGAAGTGTTGTTGCAAGGGAGTCATTGACATTCATGCCATTTGAGCCACGGCGTTCTTTTTTATCTAAATTAACCGTGCAAAAAACGTTAGGCGTAACCTTTCAGAAGCGAGTATCGCCACTCTTTGCGAACTAATGATCACTGTGTGGCGCGCAATTCAAATAAAAGGTTTCTGGGCCACACGCTGTATATAGTTATTACCAAAATGAAAGCCCTATTTTTATTTCAGAAATTAAATGTTATGACGCCATCACCCGTTATATTTATACCTGTATTGTCAAACGTGTAGCAGAGGTGCATTACCTATATATTTTGGTAGCAACATATTTTATATTTCACGTGATATTTACAATATTCTACATTATATTCTATGATAATTTCATTCTAATAAGGGGTGAGCCTATTTCCATCTAAAGCTCAGTAAATAGTAGTTTTGTAATAAATAAGTATGCGATATTAAGTTAATTGGTAGACTTCTGTGGATGTCGTAAAAAATGACTAATGGATAGGGCTGTTCTCCATCCGACAGTGCAGCCTAAGAAAAAGAGCTCGCTAAGCGGTAATAGGCTGGCCTCCTATTACGTCGTGAGACCGAAAATAAGAAATGGCGAAACATGGATGCAAATACACCCCTGCCTGCCTCATTAGTGAGAATAACACTTGAACTGTCTTAATAATATTCAGAGATCTTGCTATTTGACAGCCTCCGTGACGTAGCGGTAGTGAACGCAGCCGCTACGTAGGAGGCGCCGAGAGTGATGCGCCGGTCACACCGGCCCCACGCGAGCCGCGCTGGGTGCTTAGGGGACTGAATAGGGATGCTCTCCTGGAAGCCGCCTCCGTGCAGGCCTGGGCCATGGTGCCGGACAGGCCTGACGACATTGATGACGAGGTGGCGTGGTTCCGGGAGACCATGACTGTTGTTTGCGATGCGGGTATGTCTAGGGCTCCAGCCTATAGTCCGAGGCGCCGGGTCTACTGCGGAGATCGCGAGGCTGCGTCAAGCCTGCGTGATCGCGCACTGCCGGTGGGCCAGGCTCCGTAGGAGGCGTAGCCGCCCTGCAGACACAGATCCCCTAGTGGCGGAGTTGCAAGAGGGATACAGGGAAGCCAGGAATGCCCTCCGAGCGGAGATCAAGCGGTCCAAGGCAGTTTCCTATAGGGAGCTGCTGGAGACACTGGGGCGGGACCCATGGGGGCGGCCTTACCGCTTGGTAAGAGGAAAGCTGCGCCCCCGGGCCCCTCCCCTGACCCAGGTTCTCGAGCCGGCTCTGCTTGGAGGAGTGGTGGAATCCCTGTTCCCGGCGCGGGCGGAACACGTTCCGCCGCAGATGACTCCGCCACCTCGGTCGCCTGATGCGCCCGGCGTGGTTATTGACGACGACGTGCCCGAGGTCACTTGGGTAGAACTAGAGCTGGCGGTGCGACGGCTTAGAGCCAAGAAGAACACCGCCCCGGGACCCGACGACATTCCTGGCCGTGCGTGGGTCCTAGCTCTAGGAGAAGACGGTCTCGAACCCCGACTGCGAGGGTTCCTCAGCGCATGCTTGGAGCGGGGCCAGTTTCCGAAGATGTGGAAGACGGGGAAACTGGTCCTCATCCGCAAGGATGGACGCTTGGCGGACGAGCCATCCGGGCACCGGCCCATAGTGTTGCTCGACGAGGTGGGCAAGCTCTTCGAAAGAGTGATTGCCAAGCGCCTCGTCGAGCACCTCTCTAGAGTGGGGCCGGACCTAGCGGACACGCAGTACGGCTTCCGCCGGTGGCGTTCCACTGTGGATGCCATCATGCACGTGAGGACTCTGGCAGAGGATGCGGTTGCCCGGGGCGAGGTGATGTTGGCGGTGTCCTTGGACATCTCCAACGCGTTCAACACCTTACCCTGAAGTTGCATCAGGGAGGCGCTCGTGTACCACGATGTGCCCCTCTAGCTCCGCTGCATAGTCGGGGCGTACCTGACGGAGAGGGCCGCCATCTACCCAAGTGCGACCGGCGTCGGTAGGCGTGAGATGTCGTGCGGTGTCCCACAGGGATCGGTCCTGGGGCCGCTCCTGTGGAACATCGGATACGACTGGGTGCTTCGCGGTGAGCTTGCGTTCGGGGCCACCGTCACGTGCTACGCGGACGACACGCTAGTGACGGTGAGTGGCGCTACACACCGCGAGGCGACCCAGAGGGCCACGACCGCTGTTGCTCAAGTCGTGGATCGGATCCGGCGACTGGGTCTCGAGGTGGCTCTGCACAAATCCGAGGCCTTGTTCTTTCATGGTCCTCGGCGCAGGCCACCCCCGGGATCCAGCTTGACAGTAGGAGGTACTCCCATCGACATCAAGCCCCGGTTGAAATACCTGGGGCTCGTACTCGACGGTCGGTGGGACTTCGGAGAGCACTTCTGAAGTCTGCGCCCCAAACTGTTGGTGTCAGCTAACGCGCTGATGCGGCTGCTGCCCAACTTGGGGGGCCCAGAGGACTCCTGCAGGAGACTCTACGCGGGTGTCGTGCGGTCCATGGCCCTGTACGGGTGCCCCGTGTGGGCGGACGCCCTGCAGGCCAGGTTCGTGCAACTGCTGCATGCGCCGCAGCAGACGATGACCTGCAGGGCAGATTGACGCAGATTATCACCGGGCACGGGTGCTTCGGGAGATATCTGTGTCGGATCGAAAAGGAGCCAACGTCTGAGTGCCATCATTGCGACGCGAGCGAGGACACGGGGCTGCACACGCTCACCGAGTGTCCGGCATGGGCCGGACCGAGGCGGGAGCTAGTGGCGGCCCTGGGAGTGAGAGTTCTCACCCTCGCCACCCTGCTCACAGCAATGGTCCGCTGCGCGGACGCGTGGGCGGCCGGCGTTTCCTTCAGCGAGCAGGTAATGGTCGTGAAGGAGACGGCGGAGCGGGAGAGGCGGCGCGAGCGAGAAAGACTCGCGGATCGCGCCGCCCGCGCGCGCAGGCAACTCGGGCGTCGGAGGGCACTGACTGACCTCCGTCCCCCATGAGCGCGGGCCTGGGGGTGACGGGTGGAGCCGCCTGTCACCCCAACAGAAGCAGGCCACGGCGGCGGCGCGCTGAATGGCGCGCCTCCCCATTCCGGGGGCGAGTTGGGGACACCGTTGTCTCCCCTCCTGAGGAGGGCCAGACCGTAAGGGATGGCCCTGGGTCAGCCGGGGTGCGAGGGATAGTCTATGACAACCTCACCTCCGGCCTAGCACCAAGACCCACAGTTGGCGTGCGGTTTTAGTCGGTTCGAGTCCGACATAACCTCCCCTTCCGGCTCCGGCAGGGGGGGTATCCGAGGGGATTTCCGCACGAAAAAAAAAAAAAAAGCTACGTAGGATTCCCGGATTCCCGGATTGCCGGTTCGATGATTCGATCTACGCTCAGAGCAAATATTTGTATGAATATGTATTTTTGCATTAGTCTGGTCGGGCCTCGGTAGTTAAGCCGTCGGTCCCGGTAGTTGGAGTCCTAAAAAGTCCAGCCACTGGTATAGCTACAATGCTTCGCCATCGCCTTTGGGTTGTGGAGGTCAGATGCCAGCAGAAGCGGCTTCACAGAAAATATCGAAGTTTAGACCAATCCGTAGTTAGGCTAGTCCGCTTTTGGACCCCAGACCTCAATCTAGAAGCTTCGAATGCGACTGGGATTAACGCAGGGCTCAAGAGAAGAAGAGATTCATCACCTAAAACCCACCACATAAAGACCACATTATTTTTATTGTTTCGCAAACATTCGATCTCGAATTTAGTATTCTCTGACACTACAAAACGTAGTACTCATTTAGACTAGCAAAATTCTGACAGACTCATAACGATTAACAAGACAAATATATGTTTCATGTGAACTCAAACAATACTTTACACAAACACTGCTAATGAGATGACTACTCGAAATAATGCAGATTACATGCGATGTAGAATTCGTTTTATGAATTTTGGCGGTTCCCATAACTCAAGTTCCTTCAACTTAATTGAATAGATTTATAAAGACAATACGTTTCCTTTGTTTGAAGATTTTTAAAGGAAATTAAATGGTCATACCCTCTTAAACTGAGTGGCTCACGGCGCAACTGCAATTCTCTAGAATAAAGCGGAGAGCACATGTGCGTTTATTTCAGCCGCTGTACAAGTTTTTGCCGAGCTGCTAATAGCTGTGTTACATACTTTCTTGCTTTACATTAAGAGTATATGTTTAACTGTACGTAGAAACAAAGACTATTAAAAGTTTTTTAACACATTAGCAACATTTTGTCTGAAGGATTTAATATTGAGGTGGTTTGTAGATTCCAAATAAATGCTATTCTTGTCGTGTTTCAGTAACCATTGGCTTTGCAGGATAAAAGATAGGAGAGGATTTTGAAGATAGTTTCTTATGGAACGTAGCAACCATCCATGTGTTTTAGAATTAGTAGCCAAACCCATTAGCCATCGCCAGTGCATTTAATAGAACAACTGAGAATCACTATTGTAGCATTATTTATATCTTCTATGGTGATCCTCATTCCTGAGATTTCTCCTTTAGTTATTCTCTTAGGCTATTAGAGGTGAGCTAAAAGCCCATTTAAGGTACACAAGAAATTTGCTATCGCAATAAAATCAGCCTGTATAATGTTACATAGTGCCTATCGTCTCCTCGCTGTACGCTTTTTCTGCATAATTAAAATCTAGGAACGTTTTTGATCTCTTATTGACGTCATCTCTTTCCTTTAGAATCCCAGGAACGTGTAATCCTAGCAAAAGCAAACTTAAATGTTCGTTTTATTTCATTAAAATAAATAACTGTTGATTGCATTTATTTAACAAATGCGAACAATTTTACCTGGCAAAACTTTAGTTACCATATATTTATCAAGTGTTATTCTTCCAAAACTTGGCTCCGCGAAACTTTGGGTAACATATAGGTATTACTTAACATTCTGGTGAAAAAGTTTCCTCCGCCTTCTTGGGCCCCATTTTGAAAAATAAGGTTAAAAATGTTTTATGAAATAAAAGTTTTCACACGTAATATTCTCTTTGTTTTAACACTTATTACTTACTAGGTATGTATTATCTTTCCTATCCTAATTTATGAAATGTGGTATGATTATTACCAATATTGGAATAACATTGAGGATTCTATAATTTTGATTTATTTTTTAAAAAGTAAGCGAGTATTCAAGCTAAATTGGTCAGTCTTAGCGCGTAAAAAATCGATGTCGACTTAACAATCACTGTCCCTTGCAGTATTTGTAGTATAAAAGAGACACACAAAACATTTTAACAACAACATCTTTCTCTAAACTAAACGGTGGATGTACACATTGGACTAACGTCTGGCCCATCGTTGGTCTACTATGTAGACGGGCCATCAGATAGTTGGCGCAGCGCGCCGAGATTCTTTAATGTTCGCATGAAAAACCGACTACCAAGTAACGCCAAGCCGATGGTCTTCGGCGAAGACACGTCGGCGGCGCCCAAGCCGTCGACTGCGGAAATCGGGTGGGAGAGTTTTCTCCCGCTCTCGCCCCGCCGCCTCTTTCAGGAGCATGACCTGCTCACAGAAAGAGGCGGCGCAGTCCCACTTTCTCGCGTTGAAGATCATGGCTCGCACCATGGTCTCGAGCGAGAGAGTGCCCACGCCCGGACCCACCACGAGAACCTGGCGCTGTTGCGCCCACGACGCCGGGAGTGTACGGCGTGTGGAGCGCTGCGGTCCTCGCAGTGCTGACACTCGGCCGTGGTTTCCCCGTGTCTTCGCCACAGATACCTACCGAAGCTACCACAGCTGGCCGTGCTTGGCCCAGCACCAATGTGTTCTTCTTCTTGACCTCCTGATACGACGCGACTTACAAGTCGCGTCGTATCAGGAGACAGATACATCTTTTCCGTTCATCTAACAACATAACTAAAACAAATTGGAATACCTTTCTAGATGGTTTTCATGAATACTCTTATATTAAGTATCATATCCACTTCGCTGTACAAAGACAAACAAACAATAAATTGAACTTGAATCGAAAATTAATCCCAAAAACTTCAATTTCCTGTTGTGCTTCATATTAAAGTAAATCAAAACGTGTCGCATTTCTCGGTACGTCTGAATCCAGCCTTAAATAACATTCGTTGTTTTGGCTGTCATCCAACTGCTTGTTAAGGAAACTAGGGAATTTCGCGAAGCCACCGTTGTTTCTTGTTGTGTACATAAAGGCGCGACAGACCCACGGCCCAGCCTCCAAATGTATGCAATGGAATAATTTCCGTTCAATTATTTCGTTATCCAGTGCAATGGGAGACTTTATTAGTTTTGCGGTTTTGTTTTAACTTTGGAATAAAAAATTAGTGATTTTAGTATTAAGAAAGCATATTCAGATAATATTCTTATTTAACTAATTTAATGAGAGATGGCACTCTTGATTAATTCATATAACTGCTGTTGTGGAATCTGTACAAATCTTTCTAGTTAGGTCATTTTTATAAATAATATTTTTGTAACTTCATATCGATACCTCCTACGTAAGTTGTTGTATCCCACAAAATGTCATTTAGCGTTTTTACTAAAAAAGAGCTTTATTTTGCTGTAATTTACGTATTCAAAGTGAAAAAATAACAAAAATTTTGTTTTATCAAGCATTTTATAGACGTAAATCGTTGTAACTTTTGTACGAGAACGGACTAAAACGCTGTATAGTTCTTGGCAATAGTTTACGCGGGGTGCAGGGCAGGGAGGATCACGCGCTCGCGAGTTGTATCGGCTACATACAACAG
This sequence comes from Eilema sororculum, assembly GCA_914829495.1. Classification (NCBI taxonomy): domain Eukaryota; kingdom Metazoa; phylum Arthropoda; class Insecta; order Lepidoptera; family Erebidae; genus Eilema; species Eilema sororculum. Next base: position 12,129,155 of record OU618542.1, read on the forward strand.
AACACGCTGGACATTGAGACGAACGCACGCATGTCGAAATATCACTGGTAAGGTACTTTATTATATTATTTCTTATACATTATTGAGTATAATATCTTATTTTTGCCGATTACAACCTAAAATGTTGTAAAGATTACTTACAACTGTATACGCTGTTAAGTTTACATTCAAAAAGGTTGTATGTAATACATAAAACATTTTACGTAGTTCAACGTGTATTACAAAATGTTGTATGTCGTACTTACAATATTTTACGTTGTTGAGCGTGCATTATAAAATGTTGTATATAAAACATACAATATTTTACGTTGTAATAAAAACTAAAATTAATGTGGCATGTAGTAAAAATAACATTTTACTTCAGAAGTCGTTATTCAAAACTCAGCTTTCGAGTACCGGGACTTCCTATATTTTTGTACCTATTACTTTTTTCTTGCTTTATCTCAATGCTTAACATAAAGCATTTTTTTAATTTTGTTATATACTATGTGAAACTATTTAAAGCGCTCTTGTCTACCTATCTGACTGACATAGAGCCCTAAACGGAGCACTACTTTGCTCGCTTACTAACTAGAAATGCTTGCTTGTTTACTAACAGTAAAATTTCTTTTTCGTTTAGTTTTCTCCACTTCCAATAAGTTTCAATGAATCGGAAATGAATGCTTTAGCAAATATGATAGATAGTGACATCTTTGATAATATATCAGAAGAAGAAACAGAGTCTAATACAAAAAATAATGAGACACCGCAACCTTCCTCTTCTTGTAGTATCAATCATTTGGATTACGACTGTGATAATGATTTTTGCCCATATTATATACAAAAGGAAAATATATCGGCGTATGATATTTCACCTCAATCCTCACCAGTGCTTTATAGCTGCTCAACGTGTACAACACTGAACAATAGTCCACTATCAAGTATTTCAAATAGTCCAAGCACGTCAACCGCCAACCGCCCTCGTCAATTAAGGAAAGATAAAGGTAATGTAAGAAAAAGACATTTTAATGAATGGATCGATACCAAGAGAAAGTTCTTGCGTAATTTATGAAAAGAATATGTGTCAAGAAAAGGTTCAATGCAACCAAGTAGAAAGATGGGCCCGCCATGTTCCTGCCGGAAAAAATGTTCCGATAAATTAAGCGAAGAAAGATTTTTGACAGTTTTTGGAATTTAGGCAATCGAGAAAAGCAGTGGATGTATGTGGTTAACATAGTAAAGAAGCAAAATAAACGTAGAGAGTATACTGATAGCATTTCAAGACGTAAGTATACATTACAATATTAGTTACCAGTGGGATATAATGAAGATGGCATTAAAACATTTTATAAGCACTTTGTCCGTCAGTGATTAGGTTAATAATAAGTCTTTAGAAAGATGGACAAGACAACGGGAGTATTGGTTCCAGATCAAAGAGGAAAACACTCAAACCATCCAGTAAAGCTAACTGGTAGTCTTAAAAACAGTGTGTGTGACCGTATCAAGCGTTTACAGCCAGTTGAGTCTCATTATACGAGGCAAAGGTCAAACAATTATTTGAAATGTAAAGCTGAAACCGAACGCCAATATCGAGATATTGCAAATGAAAACTTTAAGCTCAGTTTTTATATCCCTAACAAAGATCAGTGCGATCAATGCCACATTTTTTAAAATATCCATAGTCCAACTGAACAACAGATTGCAGATCATGAAAACCATGTCTCAAATAAGAAGTTATCCCGACAACTCATGAAGCCTGACAAAACTGAAAGCTTAACTTCCCAAGGTAAAATTGTTAGCGCTACATATGATTTTCAAAAGATTCTTAATGCACCGCATGGCTAATTAATATTTTGTATTATAAGCGAAAGTTATCAAATTTTAATTTTACGTTATTTGATTTGGCAAACAAAGAAGGCCATTGATCCTCACTGTTGTTTTTTTACGATTTTATTGTAATTTTATTATTTTTAAAGAAGAATTTGTTATGTTATAATGAGTCATATCATAGTGAGTTATTATGATTATATTTCTTAAAAATAATATTACATACCTACTTACCTATTATTACCTAATAGTTGAATACATTACGTACTTGTTTTAGAAGTAAACATTTTAAAACGTAGTTTTTGTGCAATAGTTCTAATAAAACCTTTATCCAGTATTAACTATGTTGTTTCCTTTAAAAAAAAAGATAATTTGGCTTTGACAATATTACTTTTTATTTCCTGAGTATATATATGATAATGCTTACTCAAAATTGTGTTCAATGTATATTGTTAATGTCACATACAATTGGACTAAAATAAAAAATTCCAGTGTATATTGTTGTAACTATCATATACAACAACGAACGTAATGTAAACTCCGCAGTATAATATTGTAAGTATGAGATATAACAACTGAAGAAATCTAGACTGCGCAGTATAATGTTGTAAGTATGAAATACCACAGCTGGCACAGTCTGTATTCCGCAGTAAAGTGTTGTAAGCACCAAATCTCAAAAAGTTCATAATATTTTCTTAATTATCTTTCAACATAGTCAAGAATACCATACAATACATTCATATACCAAGTTTTACAAAGCTACTTAAATAAATGCAGTTTTTAGGCCAATTTGAATCTTTAACTCGCTCTCCTGTAAAATTGCAGTTTTAGGGATACAACAACTTACGTAGGAGGTATCGATATAAGCAGTTTATTGATCGGTAATTTCGGTTTTCCAAATTATAATAAGTTTACTATTAGAGATATTGGGATATTTACCATGTATTATCTCAAGTGTCGATATTTTGGCGCTGTTACAAGTACCATGATTACGGAGGAACTGTATACATATATATAGCCGGAAAATTGTAATTTAAATACCTAGAGACTATGATAGTTTAAATACCTATATAATACCTAAGTGGTATAAAAAATAAGTTTGATTCATTTGGTACCTGTTGACACTGGGTACTATATATAAAACCACTCTTGCATAAGAAAACTGCTGCCCTCTAATCCACAGTTGATATTATTGATATTGATATTATAAGATTGATAAGTATTATAAAATCAATATTTGTATGTCCGGTTAACTCAGAATTAAGTTAATTTTAATAGTGAGCAAAACGGATAAAAGAACACAACACACACGTCATAACCACACGTAAATTCGAAAATTAATGAACATTTTAATGTCTCACTAATTACTGTTACTATAGCGTGTCACTAGTTAATCTAACTTTGTATATCTGACTCAGATTGAAACCTATTAAAGTGAGAATGTAACATTGTAACAAATTAACACGAAAGTACTAACACGCAAACTGGATAAGACAGTCAATGGATTTTCTGTTTGAAAATTTTGAGACTTTTACTAGCCTATAGTCTCACTACCTGAATTTCCGAAGAACAGTCAAAGTGGAATAGAAAAAAATAAAGCCATCGGGTATAGCTAAGTTGGTTTTAGAATTGGTACTAGAATACTGAAGTTGATTGCGTCTATTGTGAAGTCACCCTATCATTTATATCTCGGAGTTAAACGGGGCTTAGGGCCATTGCATGTATTAGTCTTGGATTGGAACTTCGTACCATCTAAATGCCTTTCCTTTCTCGATATCTATGAAAAGATCGTAAAATATTTCGCGAAATTTTATGCAGTTAAGATTTGAATAATATTATAGGAGTAGATGTCCATAATTGATTTTTTTTATTTATTCAGTTACTTTCAAGAATAAGAAGATCACAACGCTAATTAGACCCAAGTTAAGCATATCTCATATCACGAGTTTAACAAAAACAAAAAAAAAATCACAATTCAAAACGTATTACTACCATCGATATAATAACACGATTCTAATACTTTCTTTATATAATTCGTTGGAATTCAACACCACTACTCCAAATAAGATGATTGTCTTTACAACGAGCCGGAGATGAGCCTTTTTCCTAACGCGAGAAAATACTCTCACTTCTACGATAACGACGGGCCTTGACCTTCGATCAAGAAACAGGCGGAGATCTCCACTCTCGACGAGGCCGCCAGTTTTACCGATGTAGATTTCAGCTTCGTCTAGCTAGTTATTTTTTTTATTCCTTATTTATTTTATTTCATTTATCTGATTCTAAATGAAACTTAGTCTAAAGTATTTAAAATGCAGTGAAGTAAAGTGTAGTTACACTTGATTAAAAAGGACAAGAACAGTTGCAATTACGGTTGTTATAAATTTATGATTATACTAGCCTTTGCCCGCGGCTCCGCCCGCGTGGATGTCGGTTCCCGTCGATTATTCGAGTTTTTCTCACCGTTTAAACCTTCTCTAGACCTCCACAAACACTTCAAGACCAAGATAAAATAAATCCGTTCAGCCGTTCTCGAGTTTTAGCGAGACTAACGAACATCAATTGATTTTTTAAATAGATTCTGTATTATCAACTTGAAATCAGTCATGTGAAGGCATAAGGGTATTAACACCCATATTGTCATGAGATGTGTGTTTACTTTAATATAGAGAACATAAAATAAACCCTATCCCTTAGCCGCTTTCTGCGACACCCACATATACCAAATACCACACAAAAATTCTAAACTAATTAAAAAGTTAATAGGTATCATTCACGCTCGAAGCTACAAAGCACTTTCGCTCGCCTTGAGCATTTATTGGAAAAACGATAGAGTGTAATGTGTGTGCGTCGCAATTGTCGTACAACTTAATTTACTGCATTCCATTGAGAGCCTTTACAGCGTTGACACTTATTTGTTTCGTTCTTTTTATTGATGTTTTCATTAAGTCTCGGAGTAAACGCTATGTGTTAATTTGAGTTCGATACGGATAAACATTTAACTCTGTTAGTGCTTTATTGTTTACAATAAAATGAATAAAGCAGCAAACTAAATGTTTAGGTATTTATACTATCATGGTCACTCACATTACTGTTGTTTCATATTGTAGTTTCGAGTTTCCGATATTTCATGATCATGAACGATCCCTCGTGATCATGGTGCTTGCAATATCGCATCGGAAATTCGAGTTTCCGACAATACAACATGGTAAATATCCCGACACCTCTGATATAATAAACCACACTAAATTTTAACGAAGAAATAATAGAACGATTGCATTTCAATGTATTCTGATTCAAATAAATTTAAAATCTACAATATTTCGGTTTGAGTCCCGATTCGTATCTTCAATATAACAAACCTGAAATAATACGCGAAATGAAAACATTAAAGTATCATCATTAAGCCATCTGGGGGCTATTACTGTACGTGGGGCTATTGTATATAGTTCCTATAACCCTATCGTAAAAGGTAATAAACTGTGTTGATGTAAGTTTTACGACTTTTACGTCGTAGGGCCATACCCACGTAATATCACATCACACATCAACTAACGTTTTGATCTGTAGAAGAGATTCCTTAATTCAACGTTATTATAAGACCCGTAGATTATATGGCGTCTAAGTGAAAGCTAGTTAATTTATAATTTACTCACACATGTTTTATAGTTAATTAGTTCCTAATATGATTCACCTCATCATATCATCTAGTTGTATTCACAACCAATATGGTGGACTTCAAAATTTTCTGGGTTCTTATTATTTCCATATATATTGTTTCTCCAATCGACCGTTGACTTTCAAATGCCATTTCAGTTAGCTTTTATAGCTTGTTCATTCATTTAAATGAGACCGTATATAGCAGTAACGAATCCTTAGTTGATTGAATCTTTCTTTACAAGCCAGATACGACCCACTCATTCCCGATTCACTGGAAGAATTTGAATTTTATTCCAATCATGCTACACAATTTCATTGAAATCGACACGGTTTAGTAAAATACGTGAATATGTAAGCAAAACGCAGCCAACACAATCATGTATTCAATTTGTGCTCGGATTACACTTACTTTCGTGATTTGAATTCTATTTAAATATGAATCTTTTTATCGGTAGCGAGATGTGAATATGTGTACGCTGACATTGTGGTCAATCGGCTTGGTTTAGCGTTATGTTAGAGAACGCAATGTGACGTTGCTAAAACTCTGCATTTACACAAGTATCATCAATATGACATACGTACATATAATCACACCTTTATCCCCGGAGGGTTAGGCAGAGGTGAATTAACACCCACATTATACCAATAATTGTAATCGGTCCCATGTAATAGGGGGTGAGCCTATTGCCATAATATTCCGGGCACTATTGTTGACTCGTCTGGGCTGTATATATATTTCTGATGTTAAACAGCCCTATTCTTTGGTCGCCCGCATGGGAAGAGATGAGGTGGCCCAAATTCTTCTCTGCCGAGAACCACGGGGTTTAGAAGAATGATGCTTATAACTGGGACCATAATTGGTATCAAACAGTTATTTGATTAAAGAGAGATTAGTGTTAACGTCTAGTCAGTACCTTAGTGGTAAAGGAGTCTGGTAGAGGCCTTACGATTGAAAGGTCCCGGGTTCGAATCCTGGCCATTACACTACTGACGTGAACCCGCTCCTAATATAAGCAATTTAGCAATTTAGAGGGAATATTAGTAATTTCGGTTCTAATATTCTTTAAAAAAAGATCGACGCGCAGCATGTATGTGTAGCTTAATTTTTTTTTTTATGTTTACCTACTTGTTTTGGTGGAAACGAGCCTTTTGCGGAATATAGGTGTGAAATAACAAAATTACACAAGTAAAAACAAATCTGGATTTATTATGCGTAGAGTCTGTAGAGCCTGCTGTAGGCGTGTGTGTACAAAACAGTCAAATATGAAGTTAAAGGTGACGTAGTCGAGCATGCAACACAGCAATAAAATAATCGCTTCAAAGATTTATTGTACGAAAACCATATCGTCTGACGTTGACAAATTTTAGTTTTCATTATATTTACGTAAAAAACAAAAATATATAATCCCAACGTGGAATTATGTTGACAAATTTTATTCGGAGGGTAGTTTTGGCAAGTGCAGGAGATATTTCTTACCGCGGCCCGCCCTCTCCGCTTCGGTCGCGGTGCTTTTGTCGTCATAAAGCAGTAAATCTTAGTAGCTTCTCTTAAATTTAGTTGCTTTCTTCATCAAATATTCCCTCGGCTAAGAGGGTTTTCTCAGAAATGGTTCCCAAGGAGATTTTGTACAAACTTGATGTATAAATAAATTGATGAATACAAAATCGGATTACATATTTGGTAACACACAAATTAGCAATGGAAATTTAGAAGGTTTATTATTAAATTTTTTGTACGTGTAATGGAGCTTACAAAAAAATGTGGAATATATTTACAGTAAAAGCACCTACAAATATCATAGAGGCCTAATTATCTACTCAAAGTCTATCAAGGTTCCTAATGAGTTTCTTCCCTGGGTAATAGGTACCCGAGGTTGGTTGGTTAATTTAGTTGCAACATTGCTACTTCACCGCCCGTCTCATTGAGCCTCGCCATCGAGTACAAGATTTTTTTGGTTTGGGTGTTTTTGTATTTGATTTGTGTACTTTCAGTTTGCCTCACCTAGCTTGGGGCAAGCTGGAACGTTAAAAATGCATATTTAGTTTTCCCCACTGGTGGGGCAAAGTGGAAAGTTAAAAAATTAATATCCACTCTGCCCCATGGGAACGCTTGGTGGGGCAAACTGGAAGTACCCTTTAATTAGTAGCAACTATAAATTAGTTGAATTCTAGAATCTATATTAAAGGCCAATTACGCTATGCTAACATTAGGCCTAGATAGCACTATGCAGTATATTTTATATTAAGGCCAGGAAAGGGCATTTTCTTGGTTCAAATAATATTTTCCGTTAATGCGTTGTGCAAGTTCGCGGGTACGTCCTCGATTCTGTCGTAGCGAGGCCGAGTAGCGATAATTTTGCGAAAATGGCCGCCTTGTCGACAGCAGTGCCTCTGCTACGAGCCCGGGTGAAATAATAACCACATTATGATTTTAGACAGGCCACCGCTTAAAGTGGTTTAAGGTGACGTAAAGTGAGAGGGCGCCTTTGTGCCACAGTGAAAAATGTAATCAGGACATCCGCCTTTTCTTGTTTCGTGCAGTTATTTACTAAGATATAAAACTATGAATGAGGTGTTGTTGTGAAGAACAGTTTTCTTCTTGACAATAGTGAAGTTATTAAAAGTCTCATGTAGTTTTTACTTGACACTACATAAATAAATTCTCGTTTTCAACAGATTGCAGTGAAGCCGAAACAAGATATACCTATCTATGTTTTCACAGAATTACTAAACGGCCAAAACGATATTAAAAAAATATGTTTCTTCAGATCCGTTAGTAAGTATTTAAAAATATGGCAGACTTGGCTAAATCTAAGTTTTCAAAAAGGATTAAGTACAGTTTTATTTTTCTTAGGTTGAAATAGTTTTTATTTACTAATATTTTGATGTATTAGTTAATATAACAATATACTCGTACCTACTAGAATAATAATAATAGAATATAACAAAATTAATTTTAATAGACACTACCCGTGACCAGAGGGCTGGTTTATTCCTTGCGCAAAGGATTGGCATTGCCATTCAACGTGGCAATGCCGCCAGCCTACTGGCCACCCTCCCAGTTGACGTCGATGGGGAGGAATTCTTTGACGCCTGAACCTACAGTTTTGCACATACCTTGCTTTATATTTTTATTTATAACTAGCTGTTGCCCGCGACTTCGTCCGCGTAAATTTCCAGTTTTATGATAAATTCCATCGACCACAGTCACATCGTTGTTCATTGCTTTACACACAGGTAGAGAAGAGGGGTGCAGTGGGCAAGAGAGCAAATACAGCATTGACTGGGAGGGGTCATATAGCCTCATCTATATATATAAAAATCAATGCCACTTTTCATTGTAATGTTATAACTCAACAACGCCTTTACCGATTTGGCTAATTTTGGTCTTGAATTGTTTGTGAAAGTCCAGGGAAGGTTCGTACGTAGAGAAAAATTCGAATAATTGCCGAGAACCGACATCTACGCGAGCGGAGCCGCGGGCAAAAGCTAGTTTTGCTATATATTCCTTGTATAGGTAAGCTTGTTTCCAGTAGATGATGTAGATACTTCCAAATTGATACTCGAGTTGATGTCCACGTGGCGGTTTTTTTTGGTCTGATGAAATTTACCGGAACTGAGTGTTTCTCTGCCCACATTCAGTCTCTTTTATATAATAGGAGCGGCGGTATCTTTTATATACCTAATACATAGGTTGGCTTCTCCTGGCGTACTGTTATCATTTCTGGGATAGATTTACGTATTTACTATTAGATACCTACTTATTAGACAGAATCGATAATATCGCAGCGGCGTGCGTTGGTAGTCATCAGGTCACTAACATTGTCGGTTCAAGAATGTCTGCAGTTGCATAAAGACGTTGTCTCTCTGGCTACCATTTCTACCGCACCACGGCGAGTGAAAGAGCCTATTAGGAGTCTTTCAACTAATCTCTCCTTCCTTCCGTCAGTCACACGGTAAAAATAATGCCACCTCGAACCAAGCTGTACGGAACTTCATTTCTTTATCAGGCGGATAAGAACTGTATTGCTCTGCCCACACATGTGTTTTCTTCTTTTTAAGATCCGGAGTTTTTTTTAATATAGGACACGTCAATTTAACTTCACTCGGAAATAGGGTCACGATTATAAACGTGTACCATCTTAACAATGGTGGCACTCATCTTTATGGGATCATCAGAATCCTTTTCACTTCAATCAAATCCCTGCCAGCTCACGTTTTACTTCTTCCTACAGTTCCGGGTCCTTTAAGGGGGGCTTAAAGGACCCGGGACTGTCGGAACAAGTAAACCGTGAGCTGGCAGGGATTTCAGGTCTTAATGGTGCGACATAGGAATGGGTCACCAAACCGCTTGGTTCTCGATGGAATATTCTGATCCGTATGTGGATGACATCTGAGCCTTGCATGCGTCGTCCTGTATAGGAAAGGAGAGGGTGGAACTAATTGGATTAGCTCATCAGAACATTCACCATGGTAGAGACGGTAATACGATAGGGACAACTATCTCCCAGAATACGTAATGTGCTTCAGAGAAGGTTTACTTCCTCCATGAGCGCGGTTTTGAGGGTAATAGCTTAGGCTACCCATCACCGTAGCCGAAGCAATCCCTGCTCTTCACGTTGAGACCGCCTATTTATGATAGGTAACCAAGGCAGGTATACTGGGGTACCTAACCCCAGAATACCCCCAATGCCCCATTCCTCAGTAAAATTTTAATCGGTTTGATTCCAGTATTGCGCTTGCCCCGATGTGGTGGAATCGGTATCAATGGGGGATACCAGTTTCAGTTTTATGACTTCTCAGGCGGGTGGGACCACTTTTTCATTCTCCGAAATGAAGAATTTTGTATAGATCTAAGAATATTATATAATAAGTTCTACTATTACTGTCACACAGCCTAGTTTTATTTCTACTACCTATAGAATACTAAGCATAGAATTTATATTTTACTTCAAATAAAACTATAAATACAATAAAATACACAAATACACAATAAAATAAAAAAGTTAAACAAAAGTAAATAAAAAACCATAAAAAAGTAAAATTGCATTTTAGATGGATTCGAACGCGACGCAGCTAAGTTAGAAGTCCACCGCAGACGTATTGAGCCACAGTTACCATGAAATCATACTGTGAAATAGACGTTTACATATTATGTCATTAAAACATTCTGTCCCATCCCTTATTATAATAGCGTGACGATATTAATTATGAAAGCCAGGAGTCTTTTTACCGAACCAGCTACTTACTAATTTGTTGGATTCGAGAGAATATCGTTCGAAAACAATGTGAATTCTATCGAGACACTTGCTGTGCCGAAGATTCTGCAGTAACCTGACCTGACTTGGCTGAGATGTAGAACACTGGCCTCTCAAAGTTCTTCAGATTCCTATAACCGAAATAATATCTTCTTGTAAGCATTGTTGCTTCTTTATTGGTTCGATCTATTCACACAATCACAAATTGTTAGCCGTGATATGCTATTATTGACATAACTTTTTTATTTATGAACAGATTTCAATAAAACAAACACTAAATGTTAAGTGAAGCCTACCACAATATATTAGTGAAAACCGCAACCAAATCCGTTCAGCCGATTCTGAGATTAGCGTGCACAAACTCACAGACAAACAGATAAACAGATAAACAGACAAACAGACAAAAATTCCAAAAATCGTTGATTTGGCTTCTATTACGCTTATAAAGTCCCCCTATAACAATTTTTCTCATTTCCTTTTCATGTACAGACATCGATCGTTTACAGATTTATTATATGTATAGATAATTATTATATTACTTAAATTATGTACATAAAAGTTGAAATAAAGCAGCTGTCTACTATTAATAGTTCGATAATAAGACTTTATTTATAAGTAAAGACTACAATTCTACCATTAAAACAAGTAGTACAAAAATAAAATTAATACAAAATTAAAGCACGTTAACTATTTGCGTGCCAAATCCTCATTCAAATTCATTCGGTTATTTCTTTCGTAATTGAATAACAAACTCAAAGGTACTTTTATAATAACAGCAAGATTACACTTTTGTCTGGCTTATTACCAGGTGCTATAAAATAACAACTTTACCGCAGTATCTATAAAAATATAAGGTGTCCTTTAACTATAAAATGTTTTTATCTTTTCCACGTTTGTCACGTTTCAAATAAGGCAGAAGAGGACTTTAGCTAAAGCACACTTCACAATTTTTATGAATAAGGTGATTAAACTTCGGTGCTCTATTAAAAGGTTATTTCGTTTTTACTTACGAACGTATTTTTCTTATTATACTACTTAAAATATAAACGGTACTAAGTATCCGGGACCGCGTATTAATGTTGTATTTTTATTTCATACTTTATATTTAAGTATTTATATTTAGTGTAGGTAGCCTAGTGGTATGGGTAATGGACTGCTGAGACGAGGTCTCGGGTTCGATCCCAGGTTTACCATGGCACACACCAATGACTTTTCGATGCTTTTCGAAGTAATGTATGTATTTATCGCAGGTTTATAAGTTCCCGGTTAATGGCAATAGGCTCGCCACCTAAACATAAACTGGACCACCTATTTTATTAAATTGGGACCTAAACATAAACTGGCGAAATGCTAGCACTGGCTACCCCTTCGGGGAATACAGGCGTGAGTGTATGTTATATATGTTATGTTATATGTGATTATAAATGTTGCTCAATATGCTGCATAATACATTTAGTAACGGTGCCTTGCAGTTTTACCCATAGCACATACCTGGTTCTATTTTTTTTCATTTCTCGGCTTGTAAGTACCCTAGAGTGACATCAAATAGTTTAACACTGCACCAAGAAATATGCAAAAATATTCAAATCTGTCATAAATATTCGGGCGATCGAATGCAACAATATTTTTAAAATCACACAGGTAGTTTTAGAGATTAGCACGTCCAAACAAACTCTTCAGATTTATATACGTCCTTGTCTGGCATATTGCCAACTTATAAAAGTATCAGTCTATTTCCCTAAAAATGTACTACTTATTAAAAGATACATACCTATAACACTTCTCATGCCTTTTACCCCTGCGAGGTAGGCAGGGATAATACAGGTTTTGATTATTTTGCACGACAACGACTAACACACCCACCTTTCCGCTTCCACCTTTCGTAGAACTCAGATAACGACTACGAGTGTTATTTTTATTTTTCAAATTACTGACATATATTTAGAGGCTTCAAAGATCACAAACTAGGCCTCTATATATACGGTGGTATTGATGTTTCCAAGTAACAAAGAAATTAATTTCCCTCGGCTCGGCTTTCACGAGTAATTATTTGTAAACAGATTGCGCCTGTCGCTGCGGAAGACGCAGTATACTTACCTACCTACAGATTTGTGACACTTTCAACAAATTTCATAATATGCAACAAGAGTTTTAGAGCGTAAATTATTTTGAAGCAGTCACATAACCATAGTGTTCAAGCTATTTCACCGTCAAAAGTCTTTAACAATTCTTAAACTGAAATGAATTTAATAAAATAAATTGTAGGATGGGATTGTATTACCTTAATAGGTTATCCAATGTATAGCATAGTTGTAGTGAACATCCATCGTGTATAAGTCATATAAATAAGCGTAGGTATTCGATTTTTTCCTTTGTCGAAAAAACAATTTAAAACATATATAATTAAACACAATTAATCAGGACATTCACAACAACATTAGGAAGAATATTATGCCTAAACGAAAGGGATGTTAATGACTTTATATTTGTCGTCCGCTTAAACAGCTTAACAAGCCTACGTAAATAGGAAACTGTAGATTAATTCACACATGAGCTTATTCAGGATAGAACTAATCAAAACCGGCTCCCTAACAAGTGCCCATGAATAAATTACTTGTTGGAATTTGCATGTTCAGCCAAAATATATACGCGAAAAACTTTTGGGAACAATTAAATTGAATAAATAAAGGAGAGGAAGCGAACACCCTATTGTTGTATTGTCTTAACGTTTCTCGGTACTTTGTGATGGGTAATCAGAACCCGTTGTCGGCCCGTCATGTCTGAGCTTGTATTCATCTCATTTACTTTCAATTCGACTCGTTTATAAGAAATAAAAATGAGCCAAGTCGTGAATCATTTTATTTTTATCTCAATTCGTTGTTATAATTTGCTTTTTATTTTTTGTTTTAGAATTTTATTTGTCTTTTTAGTATTAGGTCAAATAAAGTAATGGATGTAAATGATACAGTTTATATTTCACAGACAACTCATTTGAATGACATCAATCATAATTTAAACCAGTAAATGTTAACTTTACAACAAATTGCCACAATATCGTGTAAATTTAAAAATATGCAACAAGAAGGCAGTTTAAGTTTACATAATTGCATCCATCACACGTCTCCGTTTTATCATTTATACCTCCACGTTCTATTATACCTACATAATGAGTATCATCATTACCTAGGCCTAATAAACTTTAACAGTAACCGCAGATATAGCCATCATCGTCCCTTGAAGGTCTTGACCGGCGGTTTACGATCTAGTGGACCCCACCGTATTCGTTAGGTGTAAAATTGCTAGGGTTGATTGACGTTTGTATATCGGTAGTAAATATTAATATGTATGTATCCATTACATTAAATCCACGGTTACAGAGTCCAGATAGATCCGGTGGTTGCCTTGGTAACCACCACAGAATCCAGTGTTGTGGCTTTGGTCCCCATATACAATACACAGAAAATTATTCAGAATTTAAGGTGATGTGACGAAATTTAGATCACTTCCTAGACAATAATGAACTGTTATATTTTAATATTAAGTGTTCATTAGCCTTCCTATACCAGGTGAAGTTCTAGTTCACGTAATAAAATAGACAATAGAACACTATTTGGCTAAGTTTGTACATAGCTCTCATTATCGGGTAGATTACAATATATCAAAATCTTGGCAAAGTTTCGAGCGTTGAAAGCTTCTGATCGGAACAGTTTTACTCTGATATTGAATAGAACAAACAACAGTAACAAGGCAGTCTTGTCGAAACATATACGTTCCCTAGACGGAGTCTTCGCAAGATTTGTAACTTTTCTTTCGCTACGGAACATGTAAGTACCTATAGCAGAACAAAACTCAACATTGTAAGTAATTAAATTAATTACGTGTATCATGTTATGTGATGGTAGCGTTGTTTTAACAAATATTTAGCGACCTTTGTATCGTAGTGATAGAGATTTCGACTGTTTTCGCGAAGTCTGAAGTCACCGATTCCATTCCCGCTCAGTACAAACTATTGTATGCACGTCGTATGCATTGATTTGGGTAGGTAATTCCATGCATAACACCTAGGTATTTTTTGTATAAGAAAATGTGTCTACGTACCTTTATCCCCATTCTCGAACCCATGCTTACTTTGCAACTGAATGGCTGCGTAGAAACATCATCATCATTCTCATAGAGACGTATTTTTCTGATTGCATCCGAGGCCAAGGTGAACTCGGCTGGGAGCTTACTGCTCAACATTGCTGCATGGAATATTGTAGACGATTTATGTATCGTAACTATATCTACATAATTTGCATTTGTCTGATACTATATTACTTGAAAGGCTGCTCCTGCATTAAGTAGGCAAAAACGTGTCAAGTGAGACTTGCATTCAATCGAAGAGCGTTCCGAAGTATGAATACAATATTCTTATTATCCGTTTCCCGTGGGAAATTACAGCTTTCAGACTTTCGTTTATGTTTTCCTGTTAACTGTAATAATTAAGGCATTTTATTCTGTTTCCATTTTGTAAATTTCAGGCCGTTAGGTATCTTGAATATAATTTTGTGCTATTCAAGCATTTTTCATTATATAACATTTAATGCGTTTTAATTGTTACTTAAGAAAGAGTTAGGACACGATGGTATTTCCGTCTCAATTGAGCATCCGACTGGGGATCTTCCACTCTACAGAAAACCGCGGTTAAATAACCTCTTGTTGTGAATAGCCAGGAAGCCAGAGCTCACCTGAGAGATTCTGTGATGTCAAAGGGAAGAACAAAGGCTTGTCCTCTTGGCTTGTCTTCTACACTGACTGCACAGAAACTCTCTGTTCTAACAGGGTCGGCAGCACGGGTGTGACTCCCATAGTTTTGCACACGTCCATAAGCTAAGGTAATCACTTTTCATTAGTTGGGATCGTGTACTTACCTAATTACTAACTAGTCTTAAAAAAATTAAAGTTGGATTAAATTATAAAAGGATTAGCTGGTTCCCGTGTCTCGACCCACTTGGAATTTGAATTCTGTTCCCTCAACCTGTAGGATATTCTGTTCCCAGAATACCAAGTAAGGATTGACATGTTTCCTGTTGATAACTATGGACTCACCCTCTGTTATGTGGTCTCAAATACTTATTTAGCAAGTATATTTGGGTGTATTCTGCCAATCCCTTTAGGAATTAGGCCATCCTTAGTATTTACATTGGTTTTGCCAAATTGAAATATGAATAAAATAACATTATTTAAAATCCTTTTTATAGAAAACACTCATTTCAAAAAATGTAAATGGATCTGTCACAAAAAGCTCGCTTCCTATACATTAATACAATCAAGTTCTTTTTTTAATAAACCTCTCAGAAGAAACTTTGTGCACCAAGGCAAACTTATAACCAAACTTTTCACTTAAGACATAGCCCGTTTCTATCGCGTTTCATGAATAAGACAATATATTAGCTAGTCCGACGAGAATAAAGGCTATATATATAGTCCAACATCATTTTAGCTACGGTGGTTGGGCGAGAGTCATTACTTAAAGATACACGGTACTTATACAACAATATGAGTACTTACGTACTGCTAAGGGACTGTTAATATCTTATGTTGTGTAAAGGCATTCCTCTCTGATGTTATTAATATGTTTACGTAAGTATTTAGGTCCGGTGTTATACTTGCTTTGCGGATAATAAAATCATTGAGGGAAATTAATTTTGTTTGGTATGTTCAGAATTGTTATTAAATGATTTGGTTTTATTTGTTTTTTGTGTTAGTATCTAGTAAATATGTATAAATATGCTGTTTTGTCAAAGTAATATTATTAAGAGGGTCAGGTGCACATTGTACCTATAGCCAGCAGGAACATAAATAAATAAAATAAAGTAGGTTTCACTTTCTTGGTTTCCATTTTTTTTTCATAGCATTTCATTCACTAACTAAGTATGTATATCAATAATTGCATGAATATTATGGTTTATGTTTACACAAATTTTAAAATTTAATGTTTGAATCTACGTAAACATTAAATGAATGTTATAAACACTCTGAACTTACAAAAGATATTTAAAAATATACATATCTAAGGATTTATATAGACACATGATCAACAGCAAGGAGTAATAGTTCTTGATTCTAAAGTTCATTCTGAAGTGCGCTGAAACCTGACGCAATATCTATATTCGCAGTCAGACATTTTGTCAAACTTAATTGGCTGCGATCCCGGCAGCTGTTTCGACCATTCGTCTCCAGTTTAAGCTATTCATTAGACGTTGAACACCTTTGTTCAAAACGCTAAGACAGTGTTCTACTATTTGAAATTATAATCTATGTAGGTATAAATAGGCAAAGATTCGGTTCGTATATTTATTTGTCTCATTTACTTGTTAACCGATTATTTGGCATAAATTTGACATAAAAGTACCTATAGGATACTTACTACTTAGGTATTTCATCTTTTATAGTAAAATTCAAAGTTCTAAACTGCAATCAAATGATAGGTATGGTCGTTTGTACACCATATTGAGAAACTCAGAAGGGTATTGAAACCTATTAGGAATTTTGTCGTCATGCAACAGAAAATTCAATTTGCAAAATCAATTTTGTTCTGCTTGAAATAGATCCGCGCTATAGTATTGATCACATACCTGAGTAGTGAGTATCATATACATGTATGTATGTATATGAAACTCACTACTCAGGTATGTGATCTTTTAAAGCAAAAATCAAAGTCAATGCAATCAAATGACAGTTAGGTATGGCCGTTTGTACACCGTATTTAGAAACTCAGAATCGGAATCGAAACCTTCTAGGAACTTTGTCATCGTGCATCAGAAAATTCAACTTTTAAAATCTATTTTGTTCTGCTTGAAATAGATCCGCGCTATAGTATTGATCCTCTATGTTCTGATGTTAGTTTATAGGACTGAAAGCAAACTGACATTCAGTTAGCTCTAAAAAGCATCTCTGTATATTTTAGACTAGTAAAGTTATTATTGTAGCCAGCTATTTATGAATATGTAAATCTATCCATTTTTTAATGCTATAATATTAAATCTGGCGCTCCTTCATCTAAAATATAAAAGTATTGTGATTCATATTCTGTTGAATATTCAAGAAATCAAGAATATTCATAGCTGGCTCGTTAACGAGCGGCCCGGTAACTTATGGAAAGTATTGCATAATTGATTTTAAACTGTCGTGTTTGTTATAGTAACAGTTTAAACTGTGCATAGTTTGCTAGTATGGTAGGTACGGTATAAAATGTGCCATGTTCTCTCTTCAAGAAAATGATAATCTAAAGATTTGCACATAATAATTTTAGTATTGTTTCTGGTTGCATCAGAAACTCACCTCTGAGGCTGGGGGTATGCGTAGGTACTATTCCTGCCATTGGTTTAGTTTATTCGGCTTTTATGGGAGCGACTTCTATCTAAATGATGCAATAATTCCATAGTTTTATTATAACGTGTGGTCGCCCGGTGGTCGAAATTTGACCATATTGACCTCATTAAAAAATATAAGAACAAAAATGATTCAAGATTTTTTTCTAAAAGAGCGGTATTGTAGTATTTAACACTATAAACAAATAATATTATTCTCACGTTGAACATAGTTAACAATACAGGTGTGGGAAATTTAGTACTTGCAACTTACCTCCGTCTGCGCAATTTTCCTAAAAGTTTTCGCTTTACCTATTAATTTATCAATAATAATAATACCTATTAAGTCTTAGTAATAAACTTCCTTGCTATTTTTTTGTATCTTTTACATTTTTTTATGAATCGGCTATGAATATTTCAAATAGGTATGGAACTGTGTGTGTTACGCCTAAAAAATGTGAGTGAAAGTTAACCACAGACTTTTTTTATACTTCTCCGTCCCCTTTTGACGCATAAAACCATCTACGTAAAACACCTCCTTTACGCAAAACGCCTAATACGTAAAACACAACTTACGCAAAATACCAACTACGCATAACACCAACTACACATAACACCAACTTTTTCATATAGTTATATTTTTTTAAACGTGCTGAAACGAGCTTCTTTTGGCCTGTTGTATGTTCGTCTATTTCAATTAGGTACTCAAGAACAAATTGGATGTCAATATTGAAGAATTTAAAGCAGACTTTGAGGAAGCAGTCATTTTGGCAGTAAAAAAGTTGTATCTGGAAGTACAAATTTCAGGTTGCCTCTTTACCTCTAATTGCATCAAATATCCATTACAATTAGCGTGGCAAACAAACGACATAGGACCAACAATCCTCTTGAAGTATGGAACCGAAGACTTAATTCAAGAATCCACAGAATAAATAAAATTAAAATAGAGGCTGGGTATAATGATCGGGGAAACATTGATTTTCTAAAAAAAACCGTGTAAAAAGTAAACGGCGTAATGTTGGATATCGGATATCTAAACTTCTAACTTTATAAGGTGATGTTTTGCGTTTGTGGAATTGTACGTAGTTGGTATTTCACGTATCTTTTCTAATTCATCCGCATAAAACCATAAAATCGTGAGTTGGTGTTTTGCTTATGTGGTTTTATGCGTCAAAAGGCTCTCCGTCCTGTCCTCGCAGATTTCATAAAAAGAGGTACAAAGTCATTTAAGTTAAAACTTCCTTACAATATTTTTAGCATTTAGGTATTTTTTTATCCGTCAGCTGTGAACATTTCAAATAGATATGGAACTGCGGTGATTACCTAAGCCTAAAAAAATTACTGTATGAACACGCAAGTAACATGCGTATGTGTGTGTGAAAATGGCTTCAGTGTGCGTAACGTTTATACTGGATTTTATTGCATTATAATAAAAAATATTAGGCTTATGCACTTCTCTTACATGTAAACTATCAATATGCCAAATTACTTCTCCTTCGTGCCCGCAATTTTCGTAATAAGGGATTCAAAATTTTCGCTTCACTTTAGAATGTTAGGTGTTTGATTTTAAACATTTTTTCTATATCATTTAATATATTTTCAGTCGGTCAGTCAGGTTTAACTACTATACTATTACTCTAGTAACTATATCGATAGTGTAATAAGTAAACCTATTAAAAATATACTCGAGTGACTCCTCTTTGCAGCTGTAGCTTTTATTGGGAATTGAAGTAAAATTTTATAACTGCTATCAAAGTACAGTAAGTGGCGCGTGAGGCACAAAGGTAAAAGGTATATTGCAGCACTTGAAAAATATTTGTTAATCTTTTATGCGGACACGTTGTACCTTGTTTCAGCCTTACTGACAGTGTTTACCCCCTTATTCGTAAAGGGAATATATTGAGTACATGAGATAAAATTATTTTAATGATTATGGTAAAATTATTATTATTCCAATGATAAATGTGAGGATGGATTCTTAAATAATAAAAAAATAAAATTACAGCAATATTTTTTCTGTGAATTTACGAAAATACTATTATTTTATTACCTATTATATTAACACGACTTAAAAAAGCAACATCTTCAATAGATGTAAAAATATACTAAACGCGTTCGCGTGCTATGCTTACTATATGGGCGAAGAGAAGGAGCAGGAAGGGACCATCACACCCGACTGCAAGATGTTTTTTGTCACTATTTAGGGTCTCAGTTATAAGAATCCGGTCATAGTTGCCACCACTCGGATCTTGCATACTCAAATACCTCTTTTTTATCGTGCGAAAAATCCCCACGGAGCCGGTGGAGGTGATTATGTCGCACTCGAACCGACTAAAACGCACGCCGATTTGAGTCTTTGGTTGTCGGAGGTGAAATTGCCGAAAGCATATCCCTCGCACCCCGGCAGACCCAGGACCATCTCTTTCTAGATGGCCCCCTTCGGGTTGTGGAGACCATAGTGTCCCCATCTAGCCCCGGGTACGGGAAGACGCACTTTGCGCCACCACCGCGGCCTGCTTCTGCTAGGGTGGCAGGTGGCTCCACCGATTACCCCCAGGCCAGCGCTTATGGAGGACGGAGGTTGTTGTGTGACCTCCGACGTCCGGTTCACCTTCGCTCTTCGCGGGCTTGCCGGGCCCGGATTCTAGTCCGGACCCGACCAGCCGCCTCCTTCTCGAGCCGGGCGCCCCCCCTTTCGGATGAGGACCAGTTTCCCCGTCTTTCACATCTTCGGAAACTGGCCTCTCTCCAGACAGGCGCTGAGAAACCCTCTCAGTCGGGGCTCGAGAGCGTCTTTTTCATCTAGAGCTAGGACCCACCCCTAGACAAGTATACAAAAACTTAGGCCTCCGTTGGTTTGATGAAGTTTAGTTTGATTTAGTAATTTTTGCGAATGGTTATTGGAAGTGCAAACATCTATAATCTCTATCATACATATACGTACATATACCTACTCACATTTATAAATCCCTTAAGGGGCATGCAGGTTACCATTCGCCATCAATTTCAAAATAAACCATCAAACAAAGTGACAAACTACTCCACTAATTTATATCTCTATAAGAGGTTAAAGTCAGCAAGAACAATCTTGTCAAAACAAAAACAAAACCGTACTTTACCAGAATAAAACGGTAATACTTTATACGGCTGTTGTTGACAAAAAATAAGAAATGATTTACCGGTAGGGAGCCGGTAAAACCGCACCGTTCATTCACAACGTCACCGAAGCTTAGTTATGTAGACGCTGCCTGATAAGTCCCACTTTACTCTGATTTGTGGCCCACGGTAAGCACCGATATATATTTTCATCAACGTTATTTATACGAACAAGTTATTTTTATGACATTCTTAAGGAACAGTAACCGACAGAAAGCTCTTACAAGCACTTGAAAAATACTTTCGTATGTTGTACGCATTTCATCGCAGTTTACATAAAAAGTTTGTGCTCTATGCTGCGTAATTTATATTATCTTCTACAATAAATTATGCGAGCGTGATAGAAATTTCCTTCTCAGAGATTCAGGTCGACTTACCATTTTTCTTTGTAGGATACTGTACCAACATAACATCTATGTTGGGCCCTTATTAAACTAAAATGAGTGCTGCTGTAGTATGAAATCTAGGATTCACCAAGTGCAAGCCCTCAAGGATACAGCCTGGAGTAAACTATATTATACATATGTGTCCTATCTGCCTTTAGCTGCAGTTGTAGTAAGCATGATTCTCTTGCTTGTGAGAACTGGAAACCACCTTCACCAGCTGGAAGAGAGGGTTCGTACTGCTGTCCCCTCTGAAAAAGAATGCACGTGAATACTTCAAGTGAGACCGGCTCTAGTTTTAGTTATCTGTCATCAGATAAGAGAATATTGGCTTTCAGCATCATCCTTGCGTTAATTCTTGGTCACATCGGAGGCTCGGAGGCGGGAGGCCACGTCGTCGGGCTGCGAATTTGGCTGAACTTCGATATTTTCTGAAGTGACTGTCATCTGACCTCTACAACTAAATGGCGATAAGGTTTTTTTTGCATTATAGAACAGTTATTATACGTTTTTTTTTTCTGAATATTTTAAACATTTTTAACAGAATAACTTTTCAGTATTTTATATGACCTAGAAAATTAACCCAAGTTTTTGTAACAAAACGTGCGAGGCAATATACATATGTGTAATCTTTTGTGATTTCAGTTGCTCGTTTCAATACGTAAAATATCAGAAATCGGTCAAGCAAAGCTTGTTATAAAAAAGTCAAAGCAAAAACCAGCGTTTATTCAGCTTTGAGTTCTCGACTTTGTAAGCAAAATCAGTAATTGACGCTGTACACAGCGCGTTCGTTTGAATCGGTAAAAATATTCAATTGGGTCATTATCAAAGGTTGTATAAGAGAAGGCAGCGATAGTCTTGGTTTAATTAAATATTTGTCAAAATTTTGAATATGGATAATATATATAATAGATATAAAGAGAAGGGAAATTTGAAGTGATTCAGGTGTGGCTCAATAGCTCAGTTGGAAGAGCATTCCCCCTGTAAGGGAAAGGTTGCGAGTATTTCATTTTTCCCGAGGTATTCGAAAATTTTGAAGTTATAAATCGTTTCTTTATACATCTGAAAGTAATGATTCGACTCATATTTGGGTAACTCTGTTAAAAGTGCCGTTGATCATGGATAAAATTCGCTGCTAGCATGGAATGTACCAATGAACCTGAAACATGCAAAAATGTAAACATGGTGAATTAAAATCTCTCAATGAATTACAGTAATATAAAAATTTATTATTAGTAATTTACCCAAACAATCTAATAAAGTGAAATATACTTGAAACGGTATGAACAAATCTAGGTATCAACTGAAAAGTTTCTACAAAGCAGTAAAGAAGTCTAAATAAAATACTCAAATCCAAATTTTCATTTTTAGTAGAGAGCTTACTGGCGTAGAAAAACAGGACATAGCTTAAACTACACCGAAATCTTTGCATATTATAAAAGAAACGACCCGTTCGGAATACTCATATTCTACTGATGCAGAAACCATTTCCTGTGCAAGCGAGGTGGACTATTTGAATCGAATTATTATTTGAATTTGTGTTATAGATTTCAAATACTAAACTTCTGGATTATATTCGTAAATAATATAATAAATACGAATATATAGTTCACTACATTCAATCCTTTGTTAGTTAAGTGTAATCAAAACTAAGACCACTAGTTACGTAACTCTAGCATCGATCGAACGATCGACTAATTGAGGTTGATTGCCGCACAATGAAAATAATTATTGTGTGCATGAATATTCTGCATATTTTATTGTATTGTGTGTGGTTGATACACTGGGTAGTGTGAACTGAACCTCACGGTTATACTTTTCCTTTACTCGTTCACGATTTAGTCACTAGCCAGCACCAGTAGTGTATTGATTGTCAATAATAATGTTATATTACTAGCTAGCTCATCTCCACCTTCATATGGTAAACTTTCATAAATTCTATAATTGGGCAGCCCCATCTCAACGTCTACCACCAGTTCCAAACTATGCTTATAACGAGCAAGTGCAAGCCATAAGTTGACAATGTTTTATAACAATCGGATAAACGACACAGAGCGCCAAATAAAAAAGATACAAATATTTTTATGTATTAAAAGAATCTTTCCAACTCGCAAGAGAATTGCAAAGACACCGTATCATAAATAACGTTTATAAAAATGTAAAACCGCCATCCAGTTTAAATGTTTTAGAGAACATTAAAAAAATCATTTCAAACAAAAATGAAAGATAAGTAGATTCAACATCCGACAGAAAATGAGCACACGATGTAGATATTCAGTTTCAGTTCCCGTTTTCCTCTCGGGCAAGCATAGACTCGGATTGGAGCTGGTAAATTCTCCTGGTAGAGTAAAAAACGGAAAAAGAAATACAAAAGGCGTCCGCCGGCAAAATTACCTGTAGTCACGTAACAATGAAATATCGACCTTACCATTTACGGAATAAAAGTGAAATAGCAACAAATAAAAAGTTGGTAGACATGTTCGTGAGCTTCATTTGGGCAAAGGGAGGTCAAACACTTAAACTCCGGAGATACAAGATTGCAGACGAGTTGTAGCAAACGAAGCAAGCCTCATGAATCGCTTTCGTGCATGCGAGGGGGAATTTTTGAGGGCTGCTATGTAATAAGCCTTCTATTTTGATGGTTCTATGCACTTTACTAAACCTTTTCATGTTTCTTGAGTAGGCTTTAAATTAAAACTAAAAATATTCAAAACATATTCCTTCCTAAATAATAGTTGTAGGCGAAGATGGTAAAGGTCATGAGAATAAAATAAACAGTTGTTTATGTTGTTGTTGTCGTTTTGCTTTGTGAATTTACTAACTTTATGTTAACTATTTTCAGAGCATCCTGAAACAGTAGTGGTAGCTACCGATGCCCGGCTAAACCTTATTGAGTAGCCGTCCCAGATGGATTTAAGTCCTATCGATTGTGATAGAAGCATATTAACAACGACAACATACGGTTAGCACAGCTTAGTCAGTTAACCTTTGACGTGATCATAGGTGGTGTATGGGCTAGTTTAAGCTAGTGAAGATGTTCAAAGTTCAAAAGTATGACATATACCATACTTATGTCAGTATAATGTTCGTCTCTGGAACGAATATCTATTGTATTATTAACATGTTATTATGTAAATCGGTACTCTTTATTCACCTGTTCTTGAAAACATCCACATTCGCCTTAGCAACATATGTGAAATTCATGTACACAGAGCAGATCGTCATAGTTGGAAAAGAAAAAACAGGAAACGTGTGAAAAAATAAGCCCTTTTCCCGGTCGAAAGGCGTGAACGCGACGCATCACCTATTTCTAAAGGAACGTAAATAAACGCACCTTGAAGAGTGCGTTTGAATCGACACATGTCGTACTCGTATCGCCCCCACCGAGAGTCAACACTGGCGGAAGGCTTATTCCGAGGCAATACAGCTTCACTAATTTACCGCTGGATATGTCCTTTTCTCATAATCCTTTGTTAGGGTCTCGCTTGGGATTAAAATAATCTCGGCAAAATTACTGAAATGGCTGCGTTCGTTTCTTATTCAAATCTTTTATGCTTTGAATTTGAAGTGTAGTGTAGATACTAAATGAATGTTATATGTATAATGTTTGTTATGAAATCTGTTGAAATTACGAAACAAAATAGATGCCACATGTTTTGATGGTTGAGAAAATCAGCATGGCGTTCCCCACGATTGCCTTAACATATTAATATCAGGTTGATGAATGTAATAATATTTATTTTATCTTTCATGCTAATTATAATATTCACTCACACCTAGGCTTGAGGTAGACATTTCAGAAGCAACCAAGACAATCGCTAGAAGAACCTTATACACGTGACACGTTTGTTAAATTTCATAGGTATAATAAATAACAGAACCCTTCCTATACAATATAGCTTCTAGCAATTTTACTAGTGAACAAAACACTATATCAGTACTTTAATTACGATTTTCTAAACTGAGATGAAGTATTCTAATCCAAAAAGGGGCCTGCATGAGTGATTAAATGACTTCAGAGTAAGCTTGTGAAGTTTCAAAAAGCAATTAGCCGACTATAATACAGCCTACGCAGGAGAAAGAAAATCGTGTAATCAGTGTACAATATGTGTAGTTATTAATTTTACTGCTAACATTGCTATCACACACTAGGTATAGTAAGATACATTATTTGCGACTAAATCGTAAGTTATGAATTAGGATAGCAGACACAAAATCTAAACCGGAATAATCCTTTCTATTGCTTAGTATATTCAAAGGACCGCTTCTAATTACTACAACTCGTTGGTGCGGTTGCCTTTACTACGTCATCAAAGGGTTGCAAGTGACGTTGCAATCCGCAAAGAAAAACGTTTTTTGTTCTCTTTGACCGGAAACTAAACACATGACAAATGCAGAGATTTTTACTTAGATTAGTTCCACTAATTTATTGTTATTTTTTTGTGAAGTTCAGTTGCGCTAAAATAAAAACGTTATGTGGGAGAAGGTGCTTCATTGATTTATCGTAGTCATTAGTTGGCAAGATTTTACTAACTTAAATTGCCATATGAAAAGCGTAAAAAAGTACAAAAATTACAACTTATTTGCTAATGAAAACTTTGGTGAAGTATTTTATTTAAAGGGTTTGTTGCAATATACTTAGATATAATGTCAGTGTTATTTCGTAATCACTGTACCTGATTAGACTTTTTTTTCTAATTAGAATTATCTAGAAGTTTAGAAGTCTAGATTATAATATAATCGAGGGCCTCGGGTAATATATTATGTTACCCGAGGCCCTCGTTTCCCTAGACTGTGTTTTCATGACCTACAGGAATCTTTTCCCGGGAAAACAGAAGCCTGTGTACTATTCCAGACTATAATGTGACTCTGACCCACATGCAAGAGCCACATGCAGAGCCAGAGGGTAGACAGATGAATTCGAACATTAAAGCTGACAGCAGTGATAGCACAAAATAAATCAGGCAAAAGTTTTTTTTTTTAGTTTTTTATTTCTAAAACACAAACAATGATACATTACGTTAATATAGTACATACTGCACAAACCATCTGGGGTTTAACAGCGGTATGTTGACACTCATCTCGCTACAAAATAATTAAAGTAAGGCAATGACTAGGTAAGCAGATAATGTTTCTTTAGGACACGTTTACAATTTTTTTTATTTAGTGCGTCACGGGTTTCGGTAGGCAGACCAATATACATGGCAACATGTATTCCCACGTCCTTGTTCCGTATACATTGATATGTTTAGGTAACCTATAAATGGGTAAATAAGAAAGCTTACGTAATGATTCATGTCTTATTTTTCTATTTAAGTTAACAATGTTGTGATATTCCTCGCTAAGCACACACCTTATTATACCACTTACTGCAAGCTAATAGAAATACTGCTTTTTCTATCAGTTTGCAATTTTTCTATCTCTTTTCTCATTTTATAATAAATTTTCTAACAAACTATCTAACATTTTACCTTTACTACCTTTGCAGTTTGCAGTTGTAATAAGTCAAGAGTCTTAACAAATCAAAATGCTTAATACTCAAGAGCAAAGTTCGAGCGCGCTCCGGTGTAAACTAACATTAATCGTCCTTATAGAACAAACTAGTTTCTCTAATTATTTCCTCGCCTTCGACCCTCTGGTTTTGTGTCACGGATTGCTGCATTCAAATAACGGCACTATTAATCCCCAAATTCAATGGGATCTTTAGTGTGTCACAAAGTAACATCGAATAATGGTCGCAATAAATTTGAATCTGCGCACTGTTTGTTAAAACTATCGGGTACATTATTCGTGTTTCTAATTGATATCATCAAAGGCACTAACATATTTTTGTGACTTCAACAATATTATTTTATACCTTATGCTTACTACGATGTTAACCACATGCGGAGTGAATGAAAGTTTTATTGATGATATAAGTAACTTTAGAAACTTTTTGGATACTAAAGTAGCCTCGAACCGTGATCTTGACGAAATAAATGTATTAGTAAAATATGAAAATGGTAATATAAAAAGCATCTATGCGTGTGTGTGAGACAGAGTATGTGTGTGTATAAACCTATGTGTGTATTATTTTCTGAATTAGTATCCTAATCTTGAACATGTCAAACAATTCGACTGATAAAGTACATTGCTGCTTACAAATCTTTATATTGTACATAACCGCCACGCACTACTATAACAAGAATAGTAATATGACAAACAATGCCTGCATAAGAAACAGTTGAGAATTCTATTAACTGACTTGAATGTGACATTGTAAACGCAGTAGGGAAATGGAATATCCGCATGCACTGTTTCAAATCCCTTCCTTGTCGGAGTGTCGTATCTCTACGGTATAATAATACGAGCGTGCAATCACGGGTCGTGTTTGCTTAAGGACTGTGGTATTTATTTGCAGAACTCTTGAAGGCACGCTTGGTAACGTTGGCTTAATTTCAAAACGAAAGTTGAGCAAGCATCCGATTGAGGATTAAACAAACACAGCCAAATATAGCAACAAAATTAATTATATTTGGTTTGTGCACTTTTGATTTTTCCCTTGCCTGAGAACTATTTTATTTTCTAAAATATAATTTCGGCTTTCACTGGAAATATCGATTTATTTTGTATTTAATAAAGTTTGAACATTACTAAAGTTCTGTAGTTAGTATATAAAACTTATTAGCAAAAGGTTTGGTCAGAATTTTCATGATTACAAACATCCCTGTTCTGCAAGATCGGTCTCAGTTCCTGAGATACAAAAAAAAATCTTTTGACACAACAAACTGTTTAAATGACTTGAAAAATATTTATTTAAAGTGAACAACCTAGACTAGTCTTCTTCAAGGTTTTAGATATTGTTGATTGTGATACAGGTAGGTAACTATTCCCGGGATATAAAGTGAAAAAAGTAAAAAAAAAAGAAACTCCAAAACGATGCATTTACATACCTACCATGCGCGTCTACTTTAAGTAAATTAATTATGTATAATTCCCTTTTTTCTTCCACTAATATGTATAATAGCTGATTACGACGTATAGTTTGATTAAAAGTTTTCAATTTAGCCATCGCAAAATGTGTAATTTGAAAGGAATTCAATCACTGTCATTCTTTTTAATGATTGGGATCGACTGCTTTGCAATTGAATTGAATTGAATGGGAGTTTTCAATTAAAAGTGAAAATCGAATGAAAGCTCGTCTGATAGGTTACTGGCGGAGCAGCAAAGTAGTTCTTATGCTTCTATTCACATTTTGTAGGCGTACGGGTGACAAAAGCCTTGGTAATTAAATTTTAGACCGTCAAAGCCGTTACAGTTTAAATTTGCATCTTATTCAAATATCGAACTGATTAATCATATGATCTTATGTACGAAACCGTTGATTTTCACTTAAAACGAAACAATGAACAAATGCAAATGTATAAAGTACTCTTTTACGGGTACTGTTCTGGTAATTTCAATAGGTTGTTTGTACGTTTAACATCTAGAAGAAAAAATCATCTAATTATAGCGTGTTCTCTGCGTACTTTGAATTTAAATGATTCTTTGTACCTACCACACTTCTATTCGAAAAATAGTATCACAATCAACAATCAATCAATTATCCTATCGCAATCCACTGCTGCTCCCTAATGTTTAATCAACAATCATGCAGCAATTAGTTGGTATTAATCACAACTGTTTCATTTCTTTTTTATTAAAATATTGTAAAAAATATTTCGTGCCTGTTCCATCTATTTAGTTCAATTTTGTTAGGAAACAAATTGGACTTTTGTTTCCTTGTACGATAATAAGATTTAGCTAAAAGACAACAACGTTAAAGAAAGTTCAAGGCAGTGTATAAGATTCTTCTTTCACTTTACTATATTATATAATTAATTTATCAAGATATTTATATAAACCTAAATCCCACATGATTATACCTAAGTAAGATTTTATCTGTTCAATATTATTAATCAAAATATAACGGAATAATTAGTATCTATTAACACATCATGTACCTTTGGGGAGAACACAAACGTAATGTAACGTTACTTAGTGATGTGGTATTATGCACATATTTCATTACGAAATATTCTCCTGAGCTTTATAATAAATTCATGGTAATCTAAAACATCCACGTCATAATTTACTTTATCTTGCGTATAACTCTCGTATACTTGCGCGTACATACATGGTTATTTCTTGTTGATATATATTTTGTGATCCAGACGACTTGGGAGCAGTATATCCTAAACTTTACCCAAACCGGTTTGCAATATTAATGTATTGTACGTGGTAATCTTACTGATGTCGATACTGAATCGAACAACTGAAATTATTATAACAGCCATCCTTACATGTTTCGGGTGTGTTATGATATTATATCTCCTAAGATAAACTGATTAGGAATGTGCGGTTGTTGGCAAAACAATGTCTGTAAGAAAACTTTTTGCTTCCATTGCCGTTTTGCGAATAATAGTCTAAGAGCACATATTTATATGATAGGAAATCAATATTTTTTAAATAAAGAAGTGTCACACACATACACAATATAATATGTTTTAAATACGGACAAGTTTATAACAAGAATTCTCCACTAAACCCTGGATTCCAGTCTTTAAACTGCTTATTTTATTTAAATATTTTTACACACAATGATGGCAGGTTACCAAATATGTTACCTGACAATTATTGTCCTCAAGTGTTGCACAGTGCACGACATCCCTACCTCCTATCTTCTGTAGGATGAAGTTGTTACTTTGAATGTCCAAAATTAGTGAATGTATGTATGATGCATCTAGACCATCGATTTTGGTGAATGTCGACACACACCGGGTATGTGGACATTCACCAAAATCAATGGTGTAAGTCCGGTTTTTTTCTTAAAGTGAATGTTCACATACACAAACGGGATACAGTGAAACTTAGATTAGGCAAATTACAGTGTGTGTGATTGTTAAGAAATCACACACACTGTAAAACAGTTGTCTTTTTTGTTTTATAGTAGCGATTTGTTTAAAATAATTACTTCTTTCAACTCAACATAATATTTTCTTCGGTTACGTATGAAAATACAGAATTTAAAAACCACAAAGGCACACAATGTCCACCCACCGCAATGCGACTTAGATAGATTAGGTTAGAATAGTTATTTTTTTTATAACCATCTAAACCAACCCACCCAAAAATCTAATCAGAGTTTTGAACTTCGGGATTTTGTACTTTCGGTACACCCCTAGCGGAAAAAGGGTATGTAAGCTAACCCTTTCCTGGAAACTCTGCCAACTCTCTGTCTCTCCATTAAGTAAGACCTTGCTGAGTTGGTGCTTAAGAGAGAGTAAGGTTTTTTGCAGTAGGAATTACTACCTCAGTCGGACTGTTCGAAACTCAAACGAAAAAACTCATTACAACCCTACTTCTCGTAACAATTTCGTACTCATAAAGTATTCGATGTCAAAAAATTTTAAACGAAAATCCGTAAAGCCGGTTTGTGTGAGTTTCAAGCGAATGAAACTTTCCCTTTGTGATGTTAATACGATACTTGGCGTATGATAATTGCCGACTCGTCGGAGTCAAATTGGTCTCAAATTAGGCCCAAAGAGTACATCAGGGGATTTTCAAAGAGGAGGTTGACAGTTAAAAGATAAACATTGCAGATCTTTTGTTAATTAGGTTTCATTATCATTGAAATGATGGCTATGTAGTTTGTCTTCACGCCATACTTGTAAAAGCGATTGAATGTGTCAGGTCTAACTTATTAAATGTAATTAAAATACATTGTTACTATGCACTATAACATTTGTAATACTATAATTTTGTTGAATTTTTTATGACTGTATTTTACTCGGTAAGTATTCTGTTGTTCAAAAGTAATCGTACAGTCAGCATCAGAAAAATGTTGACGAGTAGAGTACTCAAAATAATCTTAAAATCAAAATTTCAATATTATATTGATAATTAGAGCACTCAAAAACTTGTAAGCATCCAGAGTAGTCAAACTATCTTAACAATCGGTCTTCCAGAAACATGTAAGTAAACAGAGTGTTCATTTTCATATACACAATCACGCTACTCAATGGTATCTAGTCAAACAAAGTGTTCAAAATATCTGGACAGTGTCATTTAATTGCATTTTGCATCCCTTTTTTACTTATGTAGCCATCCTTTACACATGATGATGGGATGATGTGAGATAGGTGTATAAGTTAGAACAGGATAGAAAATTTGTCAAATTAATGACAATTACTTTTATATTTTTTATAGTTGCCAGTTGTAAGCCATAAAACGTTACTATCCCCTTGCATTGGTGAGAAAAGAGTATGAATACGTAAGAAATAAATACTCGTATGATGTGTAAATTACTTGAAACCTACAGAAGTAGATATAAGTCCACGCGGACTAAGTCGCAGACACAGCTAGTATTAATATAAATCATAGTATGGAATAGGGTTTCGTATTTCTAAATTTTTCTGTCGCTTGAATAATTATTAAAAATAAAAAACACGACTGCTCCTGAAAAGACCGAAATAAGTTTGATAGCAGGCGGAACTAGGCGGAACCCATTAATTATCATTGGATTTATGAATTACAAATGGGTACCTCCACCTGCTTTTTTTGGTCCTTTTTATGTATTTTATACTTTATTTAATTTAAAAAAAAAATCCATTAGATATAGCGCCAAAAATTCACGGTTAAGTATCGATTAATATTTCTTGTACTCTTATATACCTTTATTTGTGATCACTTTCATCGAAATCTTTTCAGCTTTAAGGTCTCTATTCGGGTAAAAAGTAAAAACAAAATAGGTTTAACTTTAATAACTATTTCACAGAGAAAGAAGGCGAAAATTGCGGTTTATGACGTATTAAAAAAAACTTCTATTATAAATTATAATCTATTATAAAAAAAAAACACTCTATTATAATATGTTTGTAAAATAGTTTCGTATCTAGCTGTACCTATTTTCAAAGAGTAGACATTTTGCGTCTATGTCATGTCGATGTAGTCATAATGCGTATTGGAGAATACGAGAAGTGGATTTTTGAGTACATAGGTGTATCTTGCGTTGCAGGACCCTTTATTTTTTACGTAAGTATTCATACTCTTTTCTCACCAATTCATGTGGATAGTTTATGGCTTAAGCAACTGGCAACTATAAAAAATACAAAAGAAATTGTCATTAATTTGACAGATTTTCTATCCTTTTCTAACTTATAAATCTATCTCACATTATCCCATCATCATGTGTAAAGGATGGCTACATAAGTAAAAAAGGGATGCAAAATGCGATTAAATGACATTGTCCAGATATTTTGAACACTTTGTTTGACTAGATACCATTGAGTAGCGTGATTGTGTATATGAAAATGAACACTCTGTTTACTTACATGTTTCTGGAAGACCGATTGTTAAGATAGTTTGACTACTCTGGATGCTTACAACTTTTTGAGTACTCTAATTATCAATATAATATTGAAATTTTGGTTTTAAGATTATTTTGAGTACTCTACTCGTCAACATTTTTCTGATGCTGACTGTACATGTATTCTATTGTATTCAAGGATTGCAACAAAACAATAATTACAGAATCGAACATCGCCGGTAGGTAAAGTAATTACTACGTAGATCCTTTGTCGAGTTCACCCTCGGATTAATCTAAAGTATCCATTCTCTCAATACTTGATCGTATTCCGACAATTGTATTAAAAGTTTAGTACGACGAGTGTTAATTATTCTTTAGAAACTCGTGTCTTCATGAAATTATTAAAATATATCTACTATATTATTCCATTTAATCAGAATAATTGAGTACTTAAGTGTGTTTTAGAACCTGGCTATCTCAAACATGAAGTACTTATCTCAGGCAAAAATTACGAAGCATCTATGAGGCTATTAAGAGCGTGGTCAAAGCTGTTTTATACCATGTGCTTTCTAAGTGTCAGAATATTAAATAAAAATATCATTTCGCCCTCCCCGGCGAATAAAATGGTAATCGCAATTTCTAAATTTTACAGGAGAAGCAAATAACTGTTTTTTGCTTATATCTCAGTGCAGGTAGATTGTATGACAATAATTGATATGTCAAAAGAAAGCTAATTTTTGTGCAGACTAGTTTCTATGTTAATTTTATTTTATTAGGTTATTGGAATAAAGTAATTTAAGAAAAACATTTTACCGAAAATGTAGATAAAAATTATAGTACACAATGTATCATTACCATATTATTCGCGTGTTAGTCCCATTGCTGCCGTGGTCAGTAATAATGCATTACAGTATTGTTCATGTAAATATGGAGCTAAAAATGTTTACGGTTAATGAACATTACCATATTATTCGGGGAAATGCATGTCATAGTGTCTACGGTAATATTACTTTGCAAAACTATTCATCAATATATTGTGTCAACTGATTATAAGTAATATTATATTGCAAATATAATATTTGATCAAAGAATACAGTACTAATTAATTAAATATAACTGTTTTGCATTAAAACAAAACAGGTATTATGTGTTGGAGAAAACACACAGCATTGAGATGAAGAAGCAGCTCAGTGACTTGCATCGAGTATCGAGAATATCAGAGAAAAACATACCTGAATCCGATTAAGTTAAGTAAATTGTTTCACCAGAGGGCGCTTTTCGTTCAATTCCCGCTAAAATAGTTGTCAAGTGTCATAGTGTCTTCATCGCCAGCAAGACCCTTGAACCAATGCTGTGTGTTTTCTCCAACACATAATACCTGTTTTGTTTTAATGCAAAACAGTTATATTATGTGTCTTCAAAAACACACAGCATTGAGATGAAGACCTGTTTGATATCTGCTGGTGAAAAGGATTACACACGAAATGCTATGTGAATTAACAAATGATTATGAACGCAAAAGACATGCTTATTTGTTTCATAATTTATTTTTACCTTTAGGTAATCAAAATTACAAATCAAATCCAAATTCAATTTATAAACCCACTTGGTATATTAACATGAACACTGAACTTAAATATCTTAAGTTATCAACAAAATAATTAACTTTCTGAAAACATAACACTTCAAAATTATACATTTATAATGTTATTAAAAGAAAATTCAACTTATAAAATGTTTCTTTCTGGAAACAAAACAATTAAATTATAAAGTAAATAATAAAATGAATCAACATAAAAAATGTTAAATACAATTGAGATCAATTGAATGCACTGCTAAACAGTCTTAAAATTATCATATAATGAATCAGTACTCTCATTGTGAGATCTATTTACTTCTCTACAGTAAAACTTGGAAAATGTCTCCGCACATTTCCAATTTCCTCTTTCCAGAATTTCATCAATAGGTCGGCCATCCAGCCATCCCCGAGATGCTACAGCCGACCTAATGCTTCCTGGAGATGCTCCTATATTTGTCTGTCTAAATATTGAACGTATCCATCCAGCAATGATAGTTCTGGAAGCTGATTTCACTTGGCCCGTAATTGTGATGAAAAGACACTTTAATTCTTTTCCTATATTGCGTCTAGCTTCCGAAGCTGCAATTAGATCTTTTACATGGGCTACTGGGCAAAGGCGGCGGTCCTGGTGCTCCGTAAGGAGCCACCCTGACTGTCTGTGATTACCTGAGTCGGTTTTAGAGCCAAACCTGGGCCAGAATGTTATAGAATTATCAGTCTCTGAGAATCTGTCCTTAGAGAGCTCCAGAAGGGTAAGATCATGTAATCTCCGGCCTGAGGCAAGTAACAATATTAAAGCTGTTCTCCTACTTTTATCAAATAAAGAACCAGAACATGAGGATGACTTTAACCAGTCAAATAGTATATTAATGTCCCATATGGGTAATTTTACTGTTTGTGGCTTAGAAAGAGAGATTGCCTTTAAGACCTGTTGAATAAAAAAGTTCTTTGACAGATTATCTGCTGTGGCTGCACAATAGGTAGAGATGGCAGACTTATGCAATAAAATTGTACTATATGCAAGTTTATTTTCTAAATATAGATCAGCTAAAAACTTTGCTACATCTTTCCCTTCTGGGTTCTTACTATTAACATTGTTATTATTACACCAACTCAACCACCTTTTTATTGGAGTATTGTAGGTACTTAAAGTGGATGAACGCCAGCTTCTCATTAATAATGAGATACTGATTGGAGTAAACATGTTCATCTTTACTCCAATCAGCTATTTGGTCGGCCCACCCCCAATTTTCCAAGCCTGGAGTACCAACTTCTCCACTTGTGGGGGGCTTGTCCCTGTTGCCCAATCGACAAGAACCTTCCGCAGGTTTTCTATGGGTAAGGGATTGGACAGCGCTCTCGCCTGTAGGTCTGGGAACCAAAAGCATTGAGTCCAACGAGGTGCTATTAGGATATACGTCCCTGTTGCCTTGTTTAAGTGGGCTAAGACCCTGGGAATCATGTTGGGGGGTGGAAACACCCAAGCGGTCTGAAATTCCCACTTTCGACTGAAGGCGTCGTAAAAAAGAGCTGATCCATCTCTTGAATCTAATGTTACATAATGCTGTACGACGGCGGTTTCTTTGGATGCGAACAGGTCTACTTCTGGGGTGCCCCACCTTTTGAATATTGCCTCTGTGGCTGATGGTAGCAGATGCCATTCGGGTACTCGTTGGCCCCTTGATAGGCGATCTGCGATACCGTTTAACTTCCCTGGTAGATAAAAGGCTGTCATCGTTATGTTGAGGGAACTGGTTAACTTTAGTAGCCTGGTGGTTAGACCTAGAAGATTCATGGACCGAGTGCCGCCTTGATTCCGTATGTAAGCTACTAGAGTCCGATTGTCGGACTGCACTAGAATGTGTGCATTCTTCAGAAGGACACCCTGAGACCTGATCACAGCGAAGACTGCGTACATCTCTTTTAAATTCGAGTGCCATGATTTTTGATTCGGAGCCCATTTGCCAGACAGGTACTGGTTGTTCAAATGTGCTCCCCAGCCCGCATCCGCTGCGTCTGTTGTTAAGAAGTATGTTACTTCTTTCTTGTGAAGTGGGGCTGGCCTGCAATCTACTGCATCCAGCCACCACGTCAGTTCCTGTCGCACACTGGGGCACAGTTCCTTTCTCTGACCTCTCCGGGTGAACTTTTTCAGAAAAAGTTGTGCTCTGCGACAGTGAAGTCGACCTTGAGGGACTGCGTGGTTGGCAAAATTTAACATGCCTAACACGCTTTGTAGCTCCTTTAGTGAGCAGCTGTCTTTGTTCAGCATCTGACACAAAGATCTTTTTATTTTGAGGACTTTCTGGGTTGGCAAAGCTAGAGTTAGGTTCTGGGTATTCCAGACCAGGCCCAAGTATTCCACTTCTTGTGTGGGCTCTATGACAGATTTTTGGTAATTTACGTGCCAACCCAGAGATTCCAGGGTTGAGAGCGTTTCCGTAACCTGCACAACCAACCTGGATCTGTCCTGGCATGCTAGCAGAAAATCGTCTAAATAAACTATTAGACGAATACCTTGACGTCGAAGGGTTTCCGCAACCCAGTTTGACACTGCTGCAAAGGTACGGGGGGCAGAAGATAGGCCAAACGGTAAGGCTGTCAGCTGAAGGATTTCCCCATTGTAAATGACACGTAGAAATCTTCTGTGTGCCTCTGCTATGCACAGATGAAAATAGGCCTGGTGAATATCTATTTTTACGAGCCAATCGTTGGCCTGGAGAAAATTCACTACATCTACTTGAGATATTAGGTAAAAATGTTTTGTTGATATGTGAGTATTTAAGGCCCTGAGGTCGAAAATGGGCCTCAGTCCCCCATCTGTTTTCCTCACTAAAAACATTTTTGAAAAGAATCCGGGATCCCGAGCTGGTGGTATCTCTAGGATTCCCTTGTCCTTTAACTCCTGAACTGTTCGAGTCATGTTCGGGGTAACCTGGGTAGCTAAGGCCTTTAAAAGTTTTTGGGATGGGAACTTTAGAGGAGGTTTCATTGTGAAGGGTAAACGGCAGTTGCTTATTGACTTGATAATGAATTGATTGGCTCCCTTTTGAACCCATTTGTCTGTGGATAATCTTAGACATCCTCCTCTGAAGTTCCGTTGAGACTCAAGCTTGTTTACTATTAGGGGCGGGGGCTCCCTTATTGGTGTCATGTTGACGAAAGGGGTAATTCTTCTTAGAATTATATTTAATTTTCCTTTCAGATCTTTTAGTTTTAATTGAATTTTTGTATCTTCTATTTGGAAATCTATCGGGACGTTCTGAACGTTCTGGTACCCTCCTATCCTTCAAATAAGATGGAGTATTGAGCCAGACCTGTGAGCCACCAAGAGATTGAATAATTGGTTGCAATGCGTCCCGGCTAAATAGATGTTCTGAACTTGGTGGAACATTCTGTAAGGTTGTCCTGAGATTCTGGTTACTAATTTCTTTTAAAATTCGGTCACGCCTAATCTCTATGCATTCTGAACGTTTTCCACATAACACTTGCATAGTGGTCTCTGAATTTTTATGACTTGCAGAGCCTGGACCAAAAGATTCTGATATTTTATCAAACAAGGAATTTGGATCTAAGTCCTTTGGATTGGCTGTAGCCCAATTAATTATAGACTGTAAACCTGTTTTTAACAATTGTCTTTGTTCTAAGACCTTATTAGAAAGGCCTGCTAATAAAAGTTCAGTTGAAGCTAAATAGTCCTTATTTTTATTGAAGTGGCATAGCTCATCATTAACCTTTAGCCCTACAAACCCAGGGAAAGCCAAGCAGTCTTGAAGAGACTTCTTATACCTGATTGCTTTCCAGGTGGATGAATCAAATTGTTGAAGCTGCATTAGCTCTTTAAGTCTCTCACTATCACTAGGTTGGATCAGCTTCTTTTCGTCGAAGTCTGTACCTAGACTACCAAGAGCTAATGTCAAGGGTTCACCCTGAGACTAACTAGTCGACGTTTGTGTAGGTCTAATAAGAAACTGGTCAGAACTTGTGCTAGTACTAGGTTTATCTTGAGTATATACATATGGCGGTAATTGAGAGAGGAAGTTGGTTATATAGGATACCTGCGACATTAAAGTGTCAACACGGTGATCTGAGCGATCCGAACGTGTCGTAACTTGTCTACATTTCCTCTTTTGAGCCGTTCTTGGACGCTTGTTGGGTAGGGGTGATACTAAGCCCTCCTCTACCTCCGAGGAAGAGGAAGAGCTACTCCCCGATAAGGTCGAGGTTTGTTCTCCATTCGAAGCAACAATCTCTCGACCGGCACCCTGTGCGTCCTCGTCCTGAAACGGCTCCATTACAACAAAAAAACACTTACCGAGTAGAAAAGAAAACAATGCTGTGTTGTGTTAACACTTCACACACTTTTCACTAATAAAATAATAAGTTTTATCACTTTTATATGTGTTTTGGAAAATTTCTCCTGCGTACTCTCGCAAATCACGAAATGCTATGACACTTGACAACTATTTTAGCGGGAATTGAACGAAAAGCGCCCTCTGGTGAAACAATTTACTTAACTTAATCGGATTCAGGTATGTTTTTCTCTGATATTCTCGATACTCGATGCAAGTCACTGAGCTGCTTCTTCATCTCAATGCTGTGTGTTTTTGAAGACACATAATTACATAATATTGCGGGAATGAAGAGAGCTACCACAGTCAGGTTGCAGTATATTTATTACTACTCAATGATTTAATAAAGCAATGTCTTACAAACTAAGCATCAGGCTTATATACTGATTTATCCACCATTGGTGGAGTGGGAGCGATGCTCGTGGTCACGTCCTATTTTTTCACTGACTTGAAGAAGGCATGGGGATCTGTGAGAAAACTCACAGATGACCCACCAGCCGCTGCCAACCCTGGTCGAGTGACGCCAAACCAAGTGGCCCACCAACTCCTCCTAAACGGGAAGACACAACACCTAAGACCCAAAAAGTTCGACAGTCATCACGGTATGAAAACCAAATTGGCCAGCCCTTTTCACTGCAGGAAATCATAGACACCATAAAATACTAAAAACGGGTAAGGCAGCAGGCGTAGATGATATCACTGTCGACCAAATAAAACATTTTGGGCCCAGAGTAGTGTCCTGGCTTCTTGATCTCTTTAACAACTGCCTAAAAT
Source organism: Eilema sororculum (assembly GCA_914829495.1). NCBI lineage: Eukaryota > Metazoa > Arthropoda > Insecta > Lepidoptera > Erebidae > Eilema > Eilema sororculum. The sequence goes on from OU618542.1 coordinate 12,168,801, forward strand.
CCTCCAGGATTCCAAAACTGTGGCAAAGAACATAATTAAAAGCTCTCCTCAAGCCTGCCAAGAGCACCAACGACCCTAAAAACTACCGGCCCATTTCTCTACTCTGCCACAACTTCAAGGTGTTCGGGAGAACGTTGCTGAACTGTCTAGTACCAATACTGGAGGCTAACCTCATTGCCGAACAGGCTGGATTCAGACCCGGTAAATCGTGCACCAACCAATAACCCCGAACACAAAACATTATCTATACGCGGACGACCTCGCGCTTACTGCTCAAACAAAAAATGTACTAATAACATCTCATGGCGAGGGGTAGAGATCGAGCACTGCCCAAAGCCACGTTACCTCGGTGTTACTCTCAACCGAGTTCTCACCTATAAAACCCACTGCCGGAACACCAAACAAAAAGTGGGGAGCAGGCAAAACTTGATTCAAAGGTTAACATCCACGTCTTGGACATGTTGTCAGGACAACCAACCTCGCTCTCTCTCTCTCAGCGGGTGAGTTCGCGTATCGAGTATGGCACCGCTCTGCGCATGCGAAGGAGGTTGGTACTGCCCTAAACGACACATGCCACATTATAACGGGCTGCCTTAAGCATACTCCCCCCGAACAGACTGTATCCACTAGCTGGTAACACTCCACCTAGCTTACGACGGCACGTTGCTTGCGAGGTTGAGAAGACAAGTCGACTGTAAATATAGCTGCGTATGGCTTTTTTGCTGTCTGCTTCTTGACGAGAGAGATGTCCTCTTCTTTCGTTAACCGTGTGTGCAGTTGCTATCTGTGCCGACACGCTGCTGTGGTCTTAGGATCCAGGCTGCGCGGTCGCTGCAATTAGTGGTACCCCTGTTGTGACCGTGTATGTTGGCTGGTCGCTTTGATCTCGATGGCTTTTTGAAGATGCAGCATTCTTACCTCCCTTTGGAGCGCGTCAGTGCCAGTTTTGTGCAGTTCCATTTCGCCGGAACTGGATGCCGCTAGTTTGCGGAGTACTTTTCTTCAGTAGTCATCGTAATTTCGGGATTAACCGCTGGTCCCTAAGATGCGGGCCGCGTGCGGTGCTTCCTTGACGTTAACCTTGTTGACGATTGCTATGACGGCGTGTGCTGCGTCGACGTTTTATGCTATTGCGCTAAGTTGCATTTAGTTCCATCTGCATTTTTGCTAACTTGCCATTATGTAGGTTGCGTTGCGTCATCGTCTGTTTTTTTGTTTCCGTAGTTTCGATATCGTGAGATTATTGCAATTATGTTCTTTCTTCGAGGAGACTCGTCCACTGATGACTTTTTGTCGAATGCGTGCATCAATGGCCACGATCCGTATTTTCGTAATCATACATACATTGTCGCGCATTGTATCGTGGAGCCGGTCGAGACTGTGGTAGCTGTACCGAAATTATTTTCGTTGATACCACATAATTTCTTGGTTCTTCTGGCTGATTCAATAGGGTCATGTCGCTGTCTTAAGCTAGGTGCTTCTTGAGATCTCGCATTTAAAATTAGTCCTTAAATTCTGGTCTGGAGTATAAAGGACTTTATTTTTTAAAGCTCTTTCTATGCATGAATGCATGCTATAGCCTTCGTTTTGGCTATGTCCAATTTCGAAGAACCTATGTATTATAGTTTCCATATCATGGGCTTTTATTGCATGGAGGTATAAAGCAAAAATATACTGATTTTTATTTTGCCCTGAACACCCATCTGAATAGAAAGACCAATTCCTGATACCTCTATTTTTTTCTACCTTCTATGGTATTCCTTTTTTTACTATACCTTTCATAAATAAGGAAACAAAATATGTGAGCGCTTTTGCTCCGCTAATACTGCCGAAAATAGTAGTGTGTTATTGCATTGCGTTCCAACATAATTGCAATATTTCAATGTAAAACCATTACCGTTTTTATTAAAATCTGTAATTTATTTTAAAAAGGCATTACGAATACTAACGGAAAAAAATAACTTTGCATTGTCGTTTACGGTATTATTCGTGTTCAAATTGTATTTCTAATTTAACTGAACAAAAGTGTTATGTTCATTATGGACCTATGGGAATTATTGTATTTTCAAAAATATCCACTGAAAAATTACAAAAAAAAATTACAAAGTGTATTCGATGCTCTAAAAACCGAAAATGCAATAAAACCTAAACTGTTGTAATAGCACATAACCATATTATTCGCCGGGAACGGCGATTTGATTTATTCATTTCACCTTTCAATTAATTTTATTTGTTTTTCAATCATTTTAAGAAACATTTTACTTAAAAGATATACAAATTAAATTCTATGTGAAGTAAAGTAAATAAAAGCTCATCATCGTTGGGATAGTAATTGTAAAAAGTGCCATATACCTACCTACTTTGATTCATATTTGACTCCAAAATGTATTGCTTCTTTATTGAGACTCATCTGATTAATTGCCTAAGCCCCGTCCCGCCTCTATTACGTTGGAAAGAAAATCGCTTCCAATTAATTGTACCTAACTTGTACAAAATTTATTTGAGTATAAATTTTTAAGATTGAAATTTCTTGGTAATAGGCATCAGGTGACTCTCTAGCTTCTCTTACAAATTAATGTACGAAATTCTCTTTAGACTATATAATGTTCTGAGTATTTTTATAATTCTCTAAAAATAATCACATGGAGTGGAATTCTCTGAATTCTATTTAATTGTCCGCAATGCACAGGTCAAACGAATACTTCCATAATATTACAAAACATGAACTCACGAAATGTTTGACTTGGATTATATACATATATTTTATTTTTATTTTTTTATACAGGACACGTCAATTTGACTTCACCTCGCCTGATGTTAAGCTAAAGGCAAAGTCTCGGAAAGAGGGTCACCATCGTAAACATTTACCATGTTAACAGTGCTGGCACTCAGCTTGACGGCCTCATTAGATGCCTTTTCACGCCCCGCTTAAAGGACCCGGGACTGTAGGAAGAAGGAAACACGTGAGCTGGCAGGGAATTCCAGGTCTTAGTGGTGCGGCATAGGAATAGTTATTTCAAGAAATTTATTTTTCTAAGAAAACCCGGGAAAAATTTCGTAAAACATTCCATAATAGTTCTAATTGCATTCTGGTGTAGGTATTATTGCAAAAAATACGGACGAATCTTTGATATTCGAATGAATTTTACAGCATTAAGTGTGCTAACTATACAAATCGCAAAAAAATACATAGGGCAAAAGAATCTTCTCGGGTGGGCCGTGGGACTTGAACCCACTATCTATCCCTTACAGGGGGAATGCCTTGACCAACTTGGCTACCGAGACACGCCCGATGTGATCCAAATTCCCTTTTTATCCGGTATAGAAATTGGTATCGCAATTTACTCTTGATAAACAAAATGATCATGCCTCCAGTATATAAAGAGATTTGTCGAACAAAACTGGTACGTTACTATGAAGTTAAAATATCACCAAAGACGCCAACCCAAAAGGTATCGTCCGACGGGAATAAAAGTTAAGTCGACCGGTTTACTGCTGTCAACGTGAGCGATAACTTGTCTTCTACGGGATTTGTGTTATCATCTGTGTCTAATATACTCAAGGCTTTGTTCTAAGTGTCTTTGGTATGTAGATGATGCAGGACATGGGAGTAGCTAGGTTGGTTTTTAGCAAAGGTGAACATATCTACATCCACATTACACCATTATGTATACATATATACAGACTCAAAATAAATATTGAGTTTACAACAGCTTGTTGAGCACTTTTGCTCGACCTAGATTCCTAGTTTAAAACATACAATAAACTAGCTTTTGCCCGCGGCTCCGACAGCGTGGATGTCGGTTATCGCGACCAAATATAGCCTATGTCCTTTCTCATGGTCTAATCTACCCCTATACCAAATTTCATCATTATTGGTTCAGTAGTTTAGGCGTGAAAGCGTAACCATACAGACAGGCAGACAGAAAGACAGACAGACAGACAGATTTACTTTCACATTTATAATATTAGTATGGATAATGCAATTCAATATAAAACAATTGTTAACACACTTTAGTTAATACTTAAAGTCAGCGTCATAAATATCTTGACGACGAAGTCTCAAAACTCTCATATTAAGAGCTAATCAAACTGTTTTATTGATTTAAATGACATTATTGTCCAAACTAAAGGTGTGTACCAAAAATCAGAACAATCAGTCAACTGGAATGGGGTTCAAAACACAGTAAAAGATGCATTAACGACTGGCAACTCTTTCCAGATTCATGAAATTTTCAAAAGAACTTAGTCGATGCTAACAATTTTTTTTATTTAATTTATAACAACTGGCAACTCTTTCCAGATTCATGAAATTTCCAAAAGAACTTAGTCGATGATAACAATTTTTTTTTATTTAATTTATAACAACATGCAGCGCTTCAATTTTAATACGAGTACCTATCATATAAAGTAGTCCCAAAAATCAGTTAAGACACTCTTGTTTTATTGACTATCGTAATTGCATAATTATGACCACAAATACCTAAATAACCCATTAAAGTAGTATCACACAACAAAACCTACATTTCAATATTCAATTTTCATGCAACATTGTAGAAGTTTTCAATACAAGGTTTAATATGAGTTTCATTTCGTGTCTCGTTTATTGAAATCCACCGGGGCATTCGGCGTCAAGTTTATTGCAAAAATACCTGCCAAGTCGAATGCATAATATTCTATAACTTATAAACTCCACCGTTCTATTGCATCGATGATTGAAGCCCAATTTTTTAATATGACAGATGATGTGACAGTTTAGCGTATAATTAGAATGTAAGGGCCTCGCCTAAATTTTTGAGATCCAAGCCAACCTCGCGTATTAACCAGTACACCAGTGGTTCAGGCTTCGGTGTTTGGCGATAAGGTAGCAGTCATTCCCATACCGCTTAAGTTACGCCAAATGGATTGAAAGAGGACTAAACGGACTGACCGAGGTGAAGATTCAGATAAAACTGGGAAAAGTGACGGTATTAGTAATTTTGATAGCATTTATTTCAATATACCTTGTCGATTTTCACTCTGTCACGCGATTCGTCTGTTTTTTTTTTATATACCACTTAGGTGGCAGACAAGCACACGGCCCACCTGATGGAAAGTGGTTACCGCGGCCTATGGACGTATGCAACACCAGGGGCGTTACACTCGCGCTGCCCACCCTGAAAATCCTTCTAATGCCCCTCTTGAAGAACCCCATATTGTAGTCGCTTGGGAAAACCATGGCAGGCAGTTCATTCCACAGCTTGAGCGTACGTGGGATGAAGTTCCTTTCATACCGCACGGTGCGCACCGTATTCGGATGCAATGTGTGGGGATGAATTCCCTGTCTATGGTGAGCGGTGCGATGATAGAATGTAGCTGTAGGCATCATGTCAAATAATTCATCTGAGCACAAACCATTATATAGGCGGTAGAAAACACACAGTGAGGCAAAATCCCTCCTGAGGCTGAGAGGTTCCACATCGCCTGCGAGTATGGGACTGTCGACGAGCCTCAACGCACGTCTTTGCACCGAGTCGAAAGGGTCAAGCTGGCGTGCGGGCGCTCCGGCAAAAAGATGACAGCAGTACTCCATGTGGGGCCGAACCTGTGCCTTATAAAGAAGGAGTCGCTGCCCCGCAGTGAAGTACTGCTTCGCCCTGTTAAGAACGCCAAGCTTCTTTGATGCCAGCTTGACCTTGTCCTCCAAATGACTGCGGTACTGGACGTCACTTGAAATGTCGACGCCTAGGATCCCGATACTCGGGGCAATGGTAAGTCGTGTGCTCAGGAATTGCGGCGCTACAATAAATGGGGTTTTCTTAGCGGTGAATACACATACTTGTGTCTTGGTGGGGTTGAACTGGACCAGGTTTAGTCGACCCCAATCGGATACTCCCGAGAGAGTAGTCTCGATTTCTGACACAAGTAGTTCGCGACTCCCTTCCACCTCGGACTGGGGGATGTTTGCAAGGCCCGTGTAACATGCGTCTCCAATACTGTCGTCCGCATAGCAATGAATGGAGTCATCCGACAGCATGTCATTAATATGCAGCAGAAACAGGGTCGGAGACAACACGGAACCTTGTGGGACACCAGCGTTTATGTCCATGCGGTCCGAGCAACTGCCGTCCACGACGTCTTGGATGCTTCTGTTGGACAAAAAGCTGGAAATTCAATTACACAGCCCCTCAGGGAGTCCATAAGATGGTAGCTTCGCAAGAAGACCTCTGTGCCATACCCGATCGAAGGCCTTCGCTATATCCAGGCTGACCGCTAGTGCCTCACCCTGTCTCTCGATGGCTTGCGCCCAACGGTTTGTGAGATACACAAGAAGGTCACCAGCTCCACCTTTTTCTAATTTGCCAAGTAAAAAAAAAGAGTAGTTGAAGCGTATTATTTATTTTATGGGTGTTTAGTGCTAAGTAGTAAAATGTTTCCATGATTTAGTTCTAAGTTGTTCACTAGATGGTGTTGTACATTTTGTCGGATTTGTAGATTGCGATATAGAGATTCTCCGGAACCATGTTATAAGCTTGTGTGAATAAAGTTATTTTTGTCCACGCTGGGAATGCGTGTTGTACTTAGACCCCATTCTAACTGCGATTTTTGGGACTCCGGTCCAATGGGTCTAACTAAAGTCATCTGAAGCAAGCTATTGCTATCAACTTATTCTTTTCATCATCCCCTCGTAGTATTAAATTTCTTATATTATTATCATGTATATTATGCAAATGCTAAATTAAAGTAGGTACAGTCAGCGTCAGAAATATATCACAACAATCCGTCAAGTCAAGCCGGAAAACCAAGAAATTAAGATCGTTTTGAGCACTTGGTTCATCAAAATATTCTGGTGCTGACTGTAACAGCAACCAGCGTACATATATTATATGAAAACCATAATGTAAGTCAAAAAAATGAAAGGCATTTGCCAGGATCGAGCACAACTGACTTTTTTTTTATCGTGCGATAAATCCCTACGGATACCACCCCCACGGAGCCAGTGGAGGTGGTTATGTCGGACTCGAACCGACTAAAACGCACGCCGGAGGTGAGATTGCCAAAAGCATATCTCTCGCACCCCGGCAGACCCAGGACCGTCTCTTTCGAGATGGCCCCGTTCGGGTTGGGGGGACCACAGTATCCCCATCTAGCCCCAGTTACGGGGAAGCGCACTTTGCGCCGCCGCCGCCGCGGCCTGCTTCTGCTAGGGTGACAGGCGGTTCCACCGGTCACCCCCAGGCCAGCGCTCATGGAGGACGGAGGTCGTTCTGCGACCTCCGACGTCCGGTTCGCCTTCGCTCTGCGCGGACTTCCCGGGCCCGGAGTCTAGTCCGGACCCGCCCGGCCACCTCCTTCTCGAGCATTACTTGCTCGCAGAAGGAGGCGGCCGCACCCCAAGCGTTCGCGCATCGTACCATCGCTGTGAGCAATGTGCCCAGTGTGAGGACTCCCACCCCCAGAGCCGCCACTAGGACCCGCCTCGGCGTGTCCCACGCTGGGCACTCGGTCAGCGTGTACAGCTCTGTGTCCTCGCTCGCATCACAGTGATGGCACTCGGACGTTGGCTCCTTCCGGATCCGACACAGGTAACTGCCGAAACACTCGTGTCCGGTTCACCTGCGTCAGCCGGTACGAGAGGCTGCCGTGTGGCCTCTCTAGCCACTCCTCCATGATGGGTCTTACCACCGCTATTACGGCGTGCCCTAGCACAACTCACTGACAAAACACGATCACCTGTAAAAATTTCTATGTTAATTCGAATTCACTTTTAACGGTATTTTAGTTCTACTTGCTATTATGAATTCCAAAACTGTAATGTCATCAATTCACGGGTGGGCGTTAATCACGAAATAGTTTTCAACTAACACAGTTTGTCGAATTTTCATTAATTATTTATTCATGAATGTAAATCACCCCTTCTTTTCTGTATTTGGAACTTGATTCTATAATAATAGTATCAAAATAATATTTTAATTAAAATGTCGTAATCATAGTTTGATCAGAAGAGAGAAACCGTATTTGAATGGTTTCTAACATTAGTATTCTTTCAAACATTAATCCCGGTTACCCAGGCAGGACCCACTTTACAACTACTCCTAACTATTTTTCCCAACCACGAAATGAAAGTGTGCGTTTGAGCCTCATCTGTTGTTGTGCATGTGTATGCCTACCTATCATGTAAAGTTAACTCGATTACCTTTATAGGGCCCTGAACAGTCTGTATAATTTCAGTCTATCTATTATTGTAACAAAAAGTAAACGAAAATATTCTTCAAATCAATCTTCTTCATGGCTCAAAATCATCGAACAATATAGCTTAAATAGAACGGCACATTTCTTGGAAATGTGTAAAGTGTGGGTAGAACTGGTACTGCGATATACAATAAGCACGCCACCTCTATCATATCCGCGTGCGTAATTAATCCCTACATCAGCGCAGCATTTATATGCAAATTGACCTAAATCCATACCCGATTAGCTTACACATAAATTGTTTTGGTTAAGCAATTCAATATTACCATTTTTTACAACAACGTTGTTAATCAAAATGTTTGAATTGAATTGTTTCAATTTTAGGAAATACGTGCAAAAAAATATAATTTGATTAAAAGGTTACACATAGTGGGAAAAATACGCGTGAAATGGGTTACGTGCCTGAAGAAGTATTCACTTCAAAAACAAACACCTAGTTTGGTGTACGGTCAGCATCAGAAAGATATTGGTGAACAAAGTATCTATAATACTCTAAATGATCTTAATTCCTAGGTTTTTTCCCCTCCCTGTTGACCGATTGTTGTGATATTACCACCTTTAGTTTCGATAATAATGAAATTTAAATGGAACAGTTTGATTTGCTTTTAATACCTCAGTTTTAAATTCATTTTGAGACCTTGTAGGACTGAGTACTTAGGACCTCATATACACTCAATAATATGTCATTTTTAGTGTGTCAGTTACTCCTCTTATAAAAAAAAACAATTCGTTTGTGTGATTTTGAATTCTCCATCCTTATATTGCATCCATTATTCCTCTCTTAAGTCCCTCGTAGCAAAGACAGAGTTAAAATGTCCCTTTGTGTTGTGGATTTTACAATGCAATCGTTCCGTAAAGAAAGATGATATTCGAGTAAATCTTGTTAAGCTAGAAGTCGACTTTAATATATTTACTTAATACGATCTCATGTTTCATAATAAAAAGCAGCAGACAAAGTCTCGCGGAGCTTTCCAAACACCCCAGTTCCGACACAAGTGCCAACTATGTCGACAAACAAGTTTCAAATAAGTAAATTGAATTACAAGCCGAGGCGGTACGTCTAAATAATTACACTAAGTCCTCTTTGCTGTCTATATTTGTATTTTAAATAGAATTTAGCAAAATAAGGAAAGGAAGATAAGGAAAAGTGAAAGATTCAATTCGGATTTGCGTCCATTTTGTATATTAGTACGAGCTATAGGAGTGGGATGATGTTTCGAACGTTCATGTATATTTGTTGAGAATATTTAATTGTTAGTCGGTTTGTAGGTACTGTTCTGGTTGACCTTATGGGTCAACCAGAACAGTACAAACCGTATCTGGCTGATTATGCTTATTAGTGTTAGAATTGTTAAAATATATGAGAAACCTTTTTTTATTCCAGGTGAAGTAAAAGGTAGGTAAGTATGTATCTATAGGTACAAAGGCAGTCTGTACTGCTGTATAAAAAGGCACAGAAAAAGAGGGCTTTCCCTTCAGAGTTGGAGGGCTAAATGACAGTCGCTCCCGGTAAAGCCACAGCACATCAACGTGACGTCACCGGTTTAGCGCCATCAGAATACCAGCGCTGCCCATGCTCAACGGCATGTGCAGCAATTATGCTGAGATGGCGACCATATTTTAGATGCGCACAATGGGCATTTGTATTAGAATTTAAGGTTAGATTGTAAGTCATTATATGTTTAATTGTGCGTATTGTAAATAAAACATTTTTCTTCTTCTTCTTCTTCTTTCAAAAGCAACCCCAAAGGCCTAACTTTAGACGCAACTTGCAAATTGTTATGCTGATGACAACATAATATATGTCATTTATATATAAAACAAATGCTAGATATATTCAAATATTCAAAGACCGTTCAAACTTAAAATTCACTTTACGACCGAATCGTGCATCAAATTCACAATCTTTATCCGCCTTTGCAGTACATACGTATTAAAAAGACTTCCATAATCGGTTTTTTATCATCCAGCGGGATATCATTCTGCATTTAGGCAATAAAACCACGGCAGCGCGCCCCCGCGCCTTATCTCCACCGAGCAGCCACGAAAATATAGATCTAAAAAAAATTGATAGCAATTTATATGTTAAACATCGGCTTGAATGAGATATTTCGCATCTTCTACGTTCCGTGCATGATATATAGACTTAAAGATGAGTGTTATTCAAAATTGGCTTCTTTTGGCTTATGATAAATGTACTATATTAAGAAAAAAAACATAAAATTCTTTTCATCGTCCGACTTGGAAGTGTTCTTTAAGGGAAATGAGGTTGAATAATGCTTGTTGGCGCTGTAGGCGCGACTTGTCTTTGTCAATAAGCTCGTCACGATATTGGCATGTGCTCCTTCATGGAGATAACGATGTTATGCGTTTTACTGGAATTAAAAAATGAACGTATTTGAGGTAGGTGGATGACACCTACTACTCAGTTATATTTTTGACATTGTGAGCATTAAATAAATAATAATTATTATGTTAACAATACAAGGATTGTAAATGTAAATTGAATAAATTATTTAAAAAAAATTGAACCGACTTCAAAACCAAATAGGAAAAAAATGTTTAAATAACAGAATTTAGAGAGAGAATTTAGAGATTTTCCATCTGTTAGAAGTCGGTGCCAACTTTGTTTGCTGTGCCTGACCTGCTATAATGCCATTAATCTATGTATAATGACTTGTTGAGGTAGAGGGCCTATCCTACTTAGCTATATTATTTTACCTGTTTGACTTGATACCGACTTTTGTATTGAAATGATCGATATTTCATTCAAACGCATCATGGCAGGTAATTCAGGCACACCAAAGCACCAGCAAACAAAGTTGGCACCGACTTCTAACAGATGGAAAATCTCTAAATTCTCTCTCTAAATTCTGTTATTTAAACATTTTTTTCCTATTTGGTTTTGAAGTCGGTTCAATTTTTTTAAAATAATTTATTTTTCCCTTTTTAGTGGGCCAAGGTTTGCGTTCGTAATCCAAGTGTAATCCAGTCCAGCATGCCATTAACCACAGTTTTCATTTTTTGGGAGCATAATACTCCCAATAAGTTAACGGAACTGGAACTTTTATATGAAAGACGGCGAGTTGAACAGGTTGGTGATTTCGCAGATGAGGCTGCAGTTAGAATTTTACCAACGATCAAATTGGTGAATGACAAAAACTCTAAGATGATAGCTCATCTATTTTGCTGAGGGTCTTGTCAACGGTGCAATGCGGATTGTGTGTACGTTTAGGTGGTCTGCTCTACGTCGCGATCGGTCAGAATCCGACGAGTGACCTGATGCAGTTTTTATTAAATTCGACAATGATACTATTGGCACTAGATTGAAAGGTAGTGACCGCTTAGTTGCAATTGCAACAAAAGGCTATGGGGATGTGGAAAGAAGAATCCGTTAATCTTGAGCTGGGCTTCATAAGCTTCAGGGCACCACATTAAATAAAGCGGTAATTGACTTAGAAAATATTTTTTTTGCTAAAGGTCAAGTGTATGTTGCTTTAAGTGGAGCCACCTGTCACCCCAGCAGAAGCAGGCCACAGCAGCAGCGTGCGTAGGCACGCCGCCCCATTCCGGGGGCGAGCCCCCTGCCGAGGAGTGCCAGACCGTAGTGGATGGCCCTGGGCCAGCCAGGGTGCAAGGGATATGTCGAAGACAACCTCACCTCCGGCTTAGCACTACGACCCTCAGTCGGCGTACGGTTTTAGTCGGTTCAAATCCGACATAAACCGTTGCCTTTCAGCTCCGGCGGCGGCGGGGTAATCCGAGGGGATTTCCGCACGATAAAAAAGACCACCTCAGAAGTAGATATACCCTTTTATAAACATAATTATTATTCGAATACATAGGGAAAAAGAATCTTCTCGGGCGGGACTCGAACCCGCAGTCTTTCCCTTACAGGGGGAATGCCTGACCAATTCGGCTACCGAGACACGCCCGATATGATTCAAATTTCCCATCTTATACGTCTTTAAGGCGACGTGGCGTCATCTACCGATTTTCTTACGAACTATCGGAATCAATGAATGATGTTACAATCATTTTTAAACATTGATTGTTGATAACTGCGCCCAAACAATTGAAGGATTTTTTATAGCATTAAGTATGCTAACTATATAAATCGAATACATAGGGAAAATTATTATTATTAATTGAGGAATTGTCTCGGTTTCACACGAAATTTCGTGATTATCTCAGGATTAGCACCAACCCTAACGAGTATCATGTTAGCCCTACATACTACTACCTAGTTTCGATCGATCAATTGCAGTACTGTCCCCTAACTCCTAACCGTTAAGGAGTTATATAGCTTCACTATCAACACAGCAGCATCAGAAGTTGATTCAAGCATATCTCACAAACAACACGTTAGCCCTATTGAGTAGTATACTAAATATTTATCATCCACCAATGGCAGTACTGTCTCCCAACTCCTAACCGTTAAGGAGTTCAGTAGCTTCATCATCAGCACAGCAGCATCAGATGTTGACACCCTGAAGCATATACCTGAGTAAGACAATATTACGTAACAAAGCACCATATGCAACCGTTAAGGAGTTCTGTAGCTTCACTATCAATCAACACAGCAGCATCAGAAGTTGATTCAAGCATAACTCACAAGCAACACGTTAGCCCTACATACTACTAAATATTTATCATCCACCAATGGCAGTACTGTCTCCTAACTCCTAACCGTTAAGGAGTACAGAAGCTTCATCATCAGCACAGCAGCATCAGATGTTGACACCCTGAAGCATATACCTGAGTAAGACATGATTACGTAACAAAAGTACCATACGACCATACAATTTTCGATGGTTGCCCTCGATTTCTCCTGGATTCCATCATCAGATCCTGACCTGGTGAAAATGGGACCACCTCAGAAGTGAACCCTATCCAACAAAAAAATAAAACTTGAAATCCGTCTATAATTGGCGGAGATATCGGTGAACATACATAAAAAAAAAAAAATATTATGTATACAGACGAATTGAGACGAATTTTCGAAGTCGGTTAAAAACTATGTATTTTCTATTTTGCATCCCTTCATATGGCAGAATATGAATGAACTGTTGAACTCTATTATGTTGTAACTTCTTTGTATCTACCATATTCTTGCAAATAAATTTAATTTGAATTGAAAAGGCTTCAGAAAAATTAGTGATTTTTTTTTTGCATTTGTAGGTTACCCACTTCTTTTATCTACGGCAAGAAAATAAAAGTTAAACAAAAATTTTATTTAACTTTTTACAACTCCACTCAAAAAGCATATTGTGACAAGTACATAATAATACTTACATAAAAATATCATACGACTTTAACCAGTAGGGGTAGATATAACGGGATACTAGGGATGCTGCTTACATTTGTATATTATGACTGTATAAGACTGCTTTGCTTGACTGTACCAGTCTTCAGTTCCGTTTTCCACTACAACGATATCGTTTATAGGGTAACAATAAACTATCTTTAATCGTTAATTTTGTGAAATCCTATTACCATGACCAACAAATCAACGGCATCATCACTAAGACGTACATTGCTATTATGTCTTTAACATTATTTTTATAAGTTGTCCAAATGTTGTGTGTGTGTGTGTTCTTCTTAAAGACGAATATAGTTTATATTATAATACTTGGATAATAAGTTGTGTTTACAAATAAAATAAGATAATTTGTTTAAACCATTGTATACTTTTTGATATTATTAAAGAACTTGAAAAAATCAATTTCAATAAATACATGGCAACAAGGCCTAGTTAAATTTCAAAATTACAGATTTACGAATATTAAAAATGCTATGAACGGATGTGACAGTAAGCTGAAATGAACTAAATTTAACACACATTTTATAAGCGAGAGAGGAATACTAATAGTTAAGATAACACGTGCATAAATGAACCTTTTACATCGAGCTGGTCGAAATTAGGTTAGATTTCAGTGTACTAGAAGGATTAAGTCTATGTGATAGCACTTTTGGAAGCCACGTGGTAAATTAAATTTAGCTAAGCGAGAGCAACGATTTTAACTATTGAAAATTTGGAATGGAATATCTACACTTTAAATTTATTTGTATAGATGGATGATGTACGTTCTGAGTTGTTCGACATCTCCAATACAGCAAAGCCTACTTCATGCGGTGATCGTTTCTTATTGTCTATGTTAACAGTCTGAATAATACCTGTCCTCAATAGTAACTTTTAAACTATCGCGTTCCATGATATACAATAATATTAACGGGAATTAACACGATCATGGTATAGGTACATACATACCTTTGATATATCTGACGTTTCAACCAGGTTACTCCGGCCGTGGTCGCAGGCTGATTGGCTCTGTATGTCTGAACGTCGTTAAAAATCTACTGAGTGACAACGAACTGCCGTTTAACTATGTTGATCTGCTAGAACACTATCTAGACGGCAACTACTTGGTATTGATGCTCCTAGTGACGATCCTAGTGAATGTGCGGGTATATGAAGAACCTGCTACCTCGTGGACTCGACGACGCGGGCGTGTATCACTGAGCCAGTCAGACGGCCGGTGTAACCTGGTCGAAACGTCAGGCAAATCAAAGGTATTACCTATACAAAATTTTAAATGGCAATATCCCATTACTGTTAAAACATTTATAAATTACCATAAATAATTTCAATATACTAATATTAAATTGAACGCTAGGCGGTCAGAGCTGCAGTTTTCAGTGAAAATAATGGTAACTACAATTTCTCTCATAAAACCGAAAAGTTCTACGAAAAATATAGTGTGAAATTGAGAGTATAACGTTTAGGTAAACCTAGACTCTTCAGGTAATTTATGCGTAACATAAAAAAGGGTTTCTGTGTGTCTACAACGATACGTCTTTTTGAAGTGTTTTCGGGTTAAATAAATCCGGGCAATATGGTGTACTCGTGAGGTTATGCATATCTTATAAGGTAAGTTTACTAACTTCCTAAAGGGATTTCCTTGAAGTACTCAGTTTTTTTACCTTATTTAAAAAGTTTTGTTATTTGTTGAATATTGGTTGATAGAGTTTGATTTTGAATTTCAAAGCTTTTTAATTTTATATAGGATGTGACTACGTTTGCGTTAGTACTGATTCTGTTCCAACCATTTGCCAGGATAAAGGCAATCTATTTATTATTCCAGTTATTATCTATATGCTCAAAAATTCATCTGTACTGGCGTATTGAGCAACAAATATCCATTAAAAAGTAAGATACAAACAGAATATGTAGAGATCACAGAACTGAAAATCCATTCCTTTTAGCAGTCAGCTGTCTTAAAATAAATTAATCAGGCAATTTGATTACATCACAAAAAATTTACTGCTCAGATGGGAATTGGTTCAAGTGTGGCTCAGTAGCTCAGTTGGTGAGAGCACCCCTTAAGGGAAAGGTTGCAGGTTCGCCCCCATCTGAGCGGTTCATTTTCTAGTTCAATTATCATCAAATTATAGTTAGCATAATAAATGTAATAACATTTCATTCAAATAAATCAGGCAATTGTAAGTCATTTAGAAATAAAAATATATTTCATAATATCCCACTTTCATGCTATTATATTTTCTTGTCTGGCTTTTGACAAGTGAAGTGACTGAATAAGTTAATTTACACTCTCTCGAATTTGTTTCTTCTTATTCGCATAATCAACGTTTGGAGTTTATAAAATTATGTTTATTTATCATTATAATTGACATTTTATGATAAACATGACGATAACAAAAAAGTAACTATGGTATAAAATAAACATATTTGCATATAGATATTATTATGTTTTTGCAGATCATACAATTTTTTTTTCAATAATTTTAGTATTATAATCAAAGTATTTAGGTCTGAGGTCTTAATGAGAAATTTCATTTCTGACTTAAAATTAATCACACGAGCGGTTGGGAAAGCTTCCAAACATTTGGTTAAGTTCAGCAGGAACTAATGTCACTACATTTGAGCTATGTATACGTCACAGGCGAAAATTATAGTTAAAGTTGTTTTCGAAGTTAGTTTTGTACCTCTATTAATTTCGGATGGATATGCAAGCTAGTTTTAAGTATAGAGGTGTCTAAATATATTGATTATTGAAATTTTGAATTTAGGTAGTAATAAGATGCAGATTACAGTTCTCGAGTCTAGAAGGCTATAGCAAATAATTAGGCTATTTCAATTTGAAAGAATCATTTCACAATGGATGAATGAAATAATGAAAAGCTGGCTAATAGCCGATTATTAGACAGCGTGGTCGATTCGAGTCCCACGCCACATACATAACTAACCTAACGATTTTGGAATCGAAACTGTCCAAAATCTTTTTTTACGAAACGACTATACATATTGGGTGTATAATACCATTTTAGAGATTTTAGAGTATATTAGTTAGTTTTGACAACACAGAATTGGCATCAGTGATTGAATAAGTATTGAGGCTACTGATAAGCAAACAAAACGTCATGAATAGGGTTAAAAAAGTAAAATAAAATCTATTGCAAATTATTTTGATGTAGTTAACTGAAATAGTTCAATAAAACAGTTACCTACCTGTACCTTTTTTTTTCGTGCTGAAATCCCACGGAGCCGGAAGGGGAGGTTATGTCGGACTCGAACCGACTAAAACCGCACGCCGACTGTGGGTCGTGGTGCTAGGCCGGAGGTCAGGTTGTCATCGACATATCATAGTTACCAATGTACCAAGCACTCATTTAAAATACATATTTCTAAAGTGGCAATGAAATATACGGTAAGTTGTTCTGGATTGTTATTTTAAAAACTAGTAATTAATGACTTAATCTTAAACATATGCAGTTCCTTTCGTCATGGAAACATATTACGTATAACCTTCTTCTACAAACGCATAACAAATACTCAAAGCCAAACACCCTTATGCACGATAAATTTGCAGTCCGCGTCCCACAGGAACCATGAATTTTTTTGAGACAATAAATCCATGTCACTCTTGGGCGCATAAACTATCTCTTTTCTGAAAAATCACTTGACTTAAGTAGCATCCTTACTGAGTGAATGACGGTTAATCTAGCAAAATTACAAAACAAAAAAATACAAACATTTGTAATAGAATTATACTACTAAAAAAATATTCTTAAAAGTAGAACTAAAAATGTTTGAACTAAAAATTACTCCACAAAAAAATCCAATCCATACTTCCATACTAATATTATAAATGCGAAAGTAACTCTGTCTGTCTGTCTGTCTGTCTGTCTGTCTGTCTGTCTGTCTGTCTGTCTGTCTGTCTGTCTGTCTATCTGTATGTTACGCTTTCACTCCTAAACCATTGAACCGATTTTGATGAAATTTGGTATAGGGGTAGATTAGACCTTGAGAAAGGACATAGGCTATGTTTGGTCGCGATAACCGACATCCACGCGGGCGGAGCCGCGGGCAAAAGCTAGTACTCAATAATAAAATAATAAAATAAATAATAAAATAGTTTATTTTGCATTAAACAGTTTGGTATAAAATAAAATTAAGCCTGGTACACCACTACCATTAAGAGCGATAGAGGACGACTCTTAATGGCAGTGGTCTACCAGGCTTAATTTTATTTATGTACCCATAACATGACGGGTTTGACGTAGCGGTCGCGGCGTAGCTACGGTATAGACAGTGAAACATTTCTCGTACAGAAAAAAATATTTGTATATTGGTGAAATGTGGGTGTTAATTCACCTCTGCCTAACCCTCCGGGAATAAAGGCGTGATTATTTATGTATATATGTATGTATCTTATTAGTAATACAAAGACAAAATACTTTCAAGCTTAAAGTATTGAAAAAAATAAAGCTGTACAAGACGAACAGTACATAAAAAAGTATTGATTGAATAGTCGAGGATATCCGAACTTGTATTGTTTTTCTTCGAGTATTGTTCCCGTAAACAATAGTATTAATAGTGTTTCTGTTTCAGAGAGATATCATTACGGCGGTCGGTAGCCAACGAGACGCGTAAGTGCAAACACGGGGACGAGTCTACAGGAAGGTATTTGTCGCGCTGCCTTGTCGCTCCTTCCTTTCATCGTTATGATTAATGACACGTTATTTTTCATTGGAACAGCTGCCGCGTATTTTTTTCTACTTTCAAGTCCTCTGTTCCATGACGTTCACCTATTAGTCATGCTCTGAAAAGCTTTCGATGTGGGTTTTTAAACTTGTTTTTTTTTCCTCTATCTTCGACATTTGAACGCACCGCGTCTGTTTGGCTTTGACTTTTAAGAGCGTGCCCTCATTATTGTTCCCACCTTTTTTATTTAGAGCTAGATCTCGTATATTTTCTCTGTAGTACCTACCTTTGCTGAAGCACCTATCTGTAGGTAGTGGTAGTGTTCGGTTAGTGTACCTATACCCCGTCCATCATATTATTGTATTTTAGACAGATGAAAGTAGTGATTGCATGAAACTTTAAAATATCGACAAAGTTAAAAACCTCGATAAAAAAATCGATATATGAAAATATTATGATAAATGTTATAAATGATTTCATGTTGAACTATAATCTTTCTAAACATAATAATAAAGTAGTACTTAAATATTTCGTGTCTGTACAGTTTACAAATGTAATAGAAAACGATTGTGGGCCATAACGCATACGCTAATCTCCAAAACAAAACAACTGACTTCTAGAAGAATATTCCAACATGCTGATTTCCTGGTATTTATTGAAGAGTTCCGGGGCATGTCTCTGAAATCCATCATCAGATCTTTATAAAATTTAAATGGGACCATTTTGGAATAAACCTCTATCAAACAAAAAAAGAATTTTGACAATCCGTCTACAAATGACGGAGTTACAAAAAACATTTTTCCGTAAAAATCATACAAATATAAATAATTATAAACATCCGAATTGTTGTTTAGAAATCGGTTAAAAATCGCCAGTTATGTAATATTTAAAAAAATATTTTTTCTGTAGTCGATATCAATTGTGACATTTTCAAGTTATTATAATAAAAACACTGTCGATTGACTAACTACATCCCTAAAATTGCTTTCTGGCTGACGTGACGATGTCAATGAAAAATGACATATTGGCGCCTAATTTTAGTTAGGATTTTCAGGTGTTGACGCTAGAACAAAGTTATATCGACCACTGTCAGTGAGCTGTCTAAAATACAATAATATAATGGACGGACTATACATAATATAGCTACATTAGCTTTGAGGTGTCAGGTGTTTACATGTTACACTACACAAGTGGTTACAGACTGGCTGAATACCTAACCAATGCAATCTGGTCGAAACGTATATATACGTTATACTACTGCTAAATTTATAAGACAATTGATAAGAGCATGTCTTCAAGCAAATAGATTATTCATATTTCATTCATCATAATTACTTATCCTATAGCAGCTTACTTTGAGAGATTTGCCACCGGGAAGAAAACTCATATGCCAATCCAGTGATGTACCAGCTTGGAACTGAGGTTGGCTTCAAAAGTCGTAGTAGGGTACACCACATTTTTTTACCTCGTTTAAAATATTCAGAAACATTGAAAGCAAAAGTAAATAAGGTAAGAAAAGAATTGAAATATTAAAAAACCCTGAGCTAGAAGATGTATTGTAACCTGATAAGACTAAGATGGTTACGAATTTTTTGCTTCATTAGTGGTTAATGGAAATATAAGTATGATGTTAAAAACGAAGATTGGGAGATAAATCTTACGAAAATGTTCGAGGCGTCTACAGTTCTCGGCTCACTTCTAAGGGTCCTTAGGCAAAATATACAAATTCAGTGTAAAAAAGTCCAGATTCGAAAATCTTCAGTGTTTTTCTAAGTATCTCTATCTCTAAGTTTTTTAGAGGCCAATGGGGGAATTAGTAAAATAAAAAAGACTGAACCAATTCACAGTGATAAAAATACGAAGTACCTATCTGATTTTTTTATTTTTATTTACTAATAATTAGATAATATTTATTAGTATTCATTACAGATATACTTTTTTTTTTGAAAATCAAGTATTGATTGATAAAATACTGCTTTAAACATCTGAACTACTCAAAAGCTTGTTTGCTACTAACAGTGCTGCAAAAATCAGTAGTGACCTAATCATATAATTTCATCGCAACGTTAAAACCAGATAAACTAGTAAAAATCTAACCTTGGTGCTTTTTTACGAACACTCGACTCAATTTTTTCTCACTTAAATGTCTCTTATACAGAATATCCAAATTAAAGAACTCTTCTTGTAATTAACTAGCAATGCAGCCAAAGGAAATGGTTTTCCTGGCAATTAAATAACATTTTTATTCGACCCCGGAACGTTTTTAGAGCACTCAACCCATACGTTGTGGAGATAATGAAATTATCTAATTACATAATTTTATCCTTCACGAGTCGTCGACTTCGGGACAATGTTTAAATGGCTGATTTAAAACGTAATAATGTGAAAGCCCCGCCTGTAGGGTGGCAGGAGGTACATACAAGGACGCTGGCAACAGGGTAGCTAGCTACGTAGGTACATTATGCCGGCCGGCGTCGCCAGTTTCTTTCATTTCCGTTTTTCGTGGAAGTTTTCGACTCTTCCTGTCTGTAATGGACTCAGCTCAACGTAATTTTTTACATTTTCAGGGATAAATATATCAAGTGCGCCCAGTATTACATCAAATCAATCTTGACGACAAATAGATGTTAAAAATAGCATTTCATTTATAGATTTCAATCGCAGTTCTCGTTATTCAGGTGATTTTAATTAATTCTCTATATAACATCACATTGTATGTAATGTTTTTTTTTCATTAGGAATATTAGAACCGAAATTACTAATATTCATTCTAACCGCTCCAGCTAAGCTAAATTGCTTCTGTTAGGAGTGGGTTCACATCAATAGTGTAATGGCCAGGATCCGAACCACCAGGGGCCTTTCGATCGTAAGGCCGAGTCCTTAACCATTAACCAACCGATGTGGTACACGTTGAGTAGTATTTAAATGAAACTTATTAGACATAACTTCTTCCAACTCTCAACTGAGAACATTTTTATGGCAGCTACGTTGAAATACTTTCTAAGTCATCATCGGCCATGCTATATCGATTACATTAACTGACCTTAAACTTTATACCTTTGTTAAGTTCATTTTGCGTAGTAACAGTGAATTTTGAAGTCAATTCACACTAATAAGAACATTCTTTGGTGGCCACAAAGTTAATAAAGCAGAATTCTCTCGGCGACGTCTGATGGCAATGGGCACGATGAACCAAACAGTCCCTCAGCTCGAATTTCGTAAATTACAGTAGCGGAACCGCGTCCTAAATATATTGAGTGAGATTTTGTACAACTATAAAATTTGTTCACGAAAATCTCTTGAGACGTAGGACCTACATAATTATAGATATATTTTCTGTTTACTGTGCGCGTAAACCTTAGGAATTACTGTTTCTTACTAAAGTAACTGATTGTACAAGTTGCTAACTTTATAGAATGAATTTGGTACCTATTGTGTTTTCACCGCACAGCAGAAACCTTTCACAAACTTTACGAATTAAAAATGTTTTCATATTTCTGAAGAGGTTCAGTACAGTTACAGTGGATGGTAATTGGAACTTTTATTCACTTTTTAATCAGTTTAGGGCAAATCAATATTATTGATGATACACATTTCATAGCATCTGTGGCACATGGTGGTTTTTGTAGGAGTTCTAGAATGGAATAAGCTATTTGTATGACTCTTAGTTAGTATTTGGAAGAAATCGCAGTAAACGATAAACCGCCCATTGTGCATTATACATTTGTATAATTTTTTTGTCTCATAATACTTTCATGGTGTACAATAAAGAATATTTTTATCTTTATCTTATTTTACGTTTAATTGTAGTATCGTAGTAATAAGGTTCAGTATTGCAGTCGTGGTCAAGATAACAGGCAAAAGTCACAAAGTGGCATCATGAATTGTATTCGTGGACTTAATTCAATTTTTTTACACGCAAGCCTTGTACTGACAAAAACGAACACAAACAAAGACTTATCCAATTTGGTGCGGTCTTTCTTAAGCTACGTACTTTACTCTAAGTTTATTTTGCGACTATTTCCTTTAAAAATCCAGCAAGTCAAATATTGGCTACATTTAAGTGAGATAATTCTTCTAGCCCCAGGCTAGGACGACGACTTAAAGTCACATCAGTAAGTACCACAAACAAACGTAACACTCTAACACATATTATACGCTTCCAAGCTTCAGTAGATACTAAAGCCATTAGGTCTCGGCTAGGTACTTCAGCTTAAAACTTTTGTGAGCTTTTCAATTTCCTTGATATTTGTACAACCGCAAATGAGACATTCTCAGATTTTTATGTAATTTTTATCAGTCAATAAAGATGTAAATCAAAAATCATACATAGTATATTAGATTAAACAATCAAATTTGCTCCATGGATTTACTCATTACCATTTTAACTTACTTAAATTTAATAATTATTTTTAAATTCTAAAATTGATTAATAGTGTAGATTGTAATAGAATAAAAAGCTCACTCAACTACAAAGAGATGTATCCAATTTAATCTTACAAAATGATGTACCCCTGCGAGTGCCATTATGAACTAACCAAACATTGTGACAAACATGGTATCCACCGAACTTGACAGTATCATGTATGCGTGTAAAGCGCAATAATTATGTATCCCACTACATTTCCTGTGATATGTACACTTACAATCTTAATTAAAAATCTATCCAAATGCTGTGAAAGAAAATTGTGTATATTTAATGTTCCAAAGAAATGTAATCATAACAAAAAAGATGTACAAATTTAGAAGTGCTAGCGAAAACAAAAAGTTTCTTTGAGAATGCCATTTAAAAAAAAAATCATAATATTATGGCGCGTCCGCACTTGTGACACGGACAACGGACCGACCAACGGACTCAGACTTACAATATTACGTTTGTTTGTTCATAATTGGTTGAGTACAACCGGAGATATAACTAAAAGTCCCAATAACCGACATCCATGAGAGCGGAGCCGCGGGCATCAGCATATTAGCGTGAATTGAAGTGCCTTAACAGAAAAAGAGACTAGTTTGGATTTGAAATTGATTATTGATTCAGGTTCGGGTTCAGATTTGGATTCGAATTCGAGTTCGTTTTTCGATGAAATTTCGCTAATCGCCGGGCTCGCTAAATTGATGATATATTATTAAGGAGCCTACAGTCAGATCAGTCCGCCTACAGTTTCAGATCGTATCGGGTGGTCCGCAGTCTTAGCCCGACAGCGCCCACACACGAATGTGATTTTGGCCTACCGGCCGGTAACCTATTGAAATATCGAATTTCTGTTACCCGAATCTTTAAACCCCGAAAACGGTTGGTAGAACTTTTAAAAGACAGATGTAATGAATGACAACTTTCTATAATTCCGTTTTTCATTTCCCAGATGAATCAATTTCCAGGTGCACTAAAACCAAATTTTCAAATAGTATTTTTTTGTTTTCCATAGTGTCATAATCCAAATATAGTTATACCAGATTCTCAGAATATTTTTTTTTGTTTCCCATCGTACCATTTTCCAAATAAACTATTACCAAATTTTCAATTGCCAGTCAGTAAATTTATTGTATTAGTTGCCTATTACAGATAGGTTTAAGTGTCAAATTCGACTCAGTAGGTTAGGTTAGAACTGCGGCTAGAAAAATTCGACTCAGTAGGTTAGGTTTGTTTGTTTGTCTGTCTTTGTGTTTGTTTTTGTTTGTCTATATATCAATAAACTGCATTTCAAAAATTTGTGTTTTAAAAATTCGGCTTTCGTGCATATGGATTACGGTCATCTGGATTTTGTGCATTTAGATTTCGTGTGTCTGGAATTCGTTCGTCTGGATTATAAAACGTCGTACAAATGAATAAATAGGAGAATGAAATTCGGAGTTGCGATTATATGGCAAATAAAACTTCGGAATTTGGAAAACCGGGATTATGAATAAATGGCCAAACGTTTTCTGGATTATAATATTCGGAATATTAAAATTCGGGATTAAGATAGGTAACCCTACCGGCCATTCCCTGCCCTGCTATCAGTTTTGCGACTACACACGATCAATTGGGAGTCAACCGTTTCTCATCGTACGATTGCCTGCCGGCAATTTTCTGATATCGATATTGACGACCATTTTAACGACGATCAAAGATGGCGGAAGTGAAATTTTCAACAACATCACTCTATCATTTTCTAGGTTTTTGTGGTGATTAATTACGAATAATAACATCCATTTGCGATCCAAGATGGCGGACGGGAAATATCCAAAATAGTCAATATGGGTATCGGTTTCGAAGTTTCCGGGGTTACTGATTGCGAATATATCATCCATTTAATTAAAATTATGAATCTGAGGGACAAGTGCGCTGTGGGCTGGGACGGTATTCCTACCGCAGTTATAAAAGCTGCTCGGCACGTACTCACACCGTGTCTCGTCTATTTATTCAATCTCTGCCTCTCGGTTGGTAAGTTTCCATGCGTCTTTAAGAGGGCCATTGTTCATCCAGTGTTCAAGAGTGGGGACAGAGGCAGTGTCACAAACTATAGACCTATATCAGTTCTTTCAACGCTTTCAAAAATTTTTGAAAAAGCTCTCAACAAGCGGTTAATCCAATTCCTCCAAGACAATAGTGTTCTGGCTGCGAACCAATTTGGTTTTAGAAAAGGATTATCCACTGAAGATGCTGTTTTGGACCTCACTAGCACTGTTGTCAAAAATCTGGAAAAAAGAGTGAAAACCGTTGGTATTTTTTTGGATCTGTCCAAAGCATTTGACACTGTCTCTGTACCTAAACTGATTTCAAAGTTGGAACTGTACGGAGTGAGGGGAGTTGCGCTGGACATGTTTCGTAGCTATCTGACCCATCGCACGCAATATGTACAAATCGAATCATTCACCAGTAAAGAAACTCCTGTTAATTATGGTGTTCCTCAAGGTAGTGTTCTCGGACCTACCTTGTTCTTGATCTACATAAACGATCTGTGCAAGATGTCCCTACCCAACTGCAAAATCATCACCTATGCGGATGACACTGCTATTATTGTTGATGGTCGTAACTGGCTGGAGGCTAAATCAAATGCCGAACTCGCACTTCGACATGTAATGAGTTGGTTAGATTCAAATCTCCTTACCCTAAATTTAATAAAAACCAAATACATTGCTTTTTGTACCAACTTAGCTTCTCGGCCTCCTACTTCTTTCTCTCTTCGCGCTCACACCTGTCCTACTTCGGATGTAGATCGAAGGGAAGACGCAGGCCTGGAGAATCGTTGTACATGCACTTCTTTGGAGTCCACATTGTGTATTAAATACCTTGGCGTGATGATAGACAATTCTCTGAGCTGGAGACAGCAAATTGAAGCCTCTACTTCTCGCACTAGAAAACTAATTTATGTGTTTAGGAATTTAAGAAACGTTTTTAATCTAGATTTCCTTAAATGTGTCTACTATTCTCTCGTTCAATCTGTTCTATCCTATTGCATCACATCCTGGGGAGGAGCCGTTAAAACGCAGATGCTGGCGTTGGAAATAGCCCAAAAGACTGTCCTTAAAACCATCTTGAGAAAGCCAATTAGATTCCCGACAGCTGAGCTTTTTTCAATATGTAAAGTACTCAGTGTCCGGCAGCTTTTCATTTTAAACACTGTACTCCGTAAACACAGTGAAACATCTTATGACCCAAATTTTGCCACCTCAAAAAGAAGATCTGACAGAGTGTGTCATATATTACCTCGCCGAACAGCGGTTGCGGGTAGATACTACACCTATTTTAGCCCGAAACTGTACAATACTATAAATAAAAAGCTTAATATATACCCACTTCTATTAAAAAAATGTAAAAATAATTGTAGGGAATGGCTGCTAACTGTAAATTATGACGACACTGAAGCTGTGCTGGAGGGCTACTGCTAAGATACACACATACACGCACGAATACCTGCAAGCGCGTACACACACACACACACGCACGCACGAACACACACACGCACGCACACACACACACACACACACACACACACACACACACACACACACACACACACACACACACACACACACACACACACAAACACACACACACACACACACACACCTATTTAAATATCTAGTGTTTTATATTGCATGAAACTGTCTGTAATACATTAAATTTTGGAAAAAAAATTGTTATTCGGGAGAGGGCGTTGATATCTGTGTCACAGTTTATACTTTTGCGGATATCATCGTTGCTTTGTACTGTGTAAAACTGTTGATTGTTCCAAATAAATGTATTTGTATTTGTATTTAGAGATCCAAGATGGCGGACTCGAATTTTTCAACAAAGTCAATATGGGTGTGGTTTACGATGTTTTTGGAATTATTAATTAAATTACGAATATTTCATCCATTTAGCCATCTAAGATAGCGAACTTGAAATATCCTACAAAGTCAATAAAGGTATAGTTTTCGAAGTTTTCGGGATTGCTAATTACGAATATATTATCCATCCAGTCATCTCGGATCGCTAAATGAATAGTATATTCGTAATTAGCGACCCCAAAAACCCCGAAAACGATACCTATATCGATTGTAGTGAAAAGTTCGAGTCCACAATGTGGAATCGCCAAATGGATGATATATTCGTAATCAGCGACCCCAAAAACCCCGAAAGCGATATCGATTTTGGTGAAAATTTCGACTCCGCCATCTTGGATTGCTAAATCCATACTAATCCATGCTAATATTATAAATGCGAAAGTAGCTCTGTCTGTCTGTCTGTCTGTATGTTACTCTTTTACGGCTAAACCACTGAACCGATTTTGATGAAATTTGGTATAGGGGTAGATTAGACCTTGAGAAAGGACATAGGCTATGTTTCGTCGCGATAACCGGCATCCACGCGGGCGGAGCCGCGGGCAATAGCTATTATTATAAATGCGAAAGTAACTCTGTCTGTCTGTCTGTATGTTACGCTTTTACGCCTAAACCACTGAACCGATTTTAATGAAATTTGGTATAGAGGTAGACCATGAGAAAGGACATAGGCTATGTTTGGTCGCGATAACCGACATCGACGCGGGCGGAGTCGCGGGCAAAAGCTAGTAGATGATATATTCGTAATTAGGGACCCCAGAACCCTAAAAACGATACCCATATCGATTTTGGTGAAAATTTCGTGTCCGCCATCTCGGATCGCTAAATGGATGATATATTCGCAATCAGCGACCCCAAAAACTCTGAAAGTATACAGAGTATAAATATATTATTATTCAATTGAGGTACCGAGACAAGTCACGAAGTGATCCACTACGCACCCCGTGACAATATCAATGCGTGGCCGCGTGGCTACTACGCTTGCGTGTCATTAATGCAGTGTGGACGTCATTTGTAAAGCAGACAACACCGAACATCCTTTCAAAAAATCCGACTCCAACGGATCACCTCGTGACACGTAACTTTGATCCGTGACAGTACACAAATCAGCGCCCCGGACCCGAACAGTAGATCGTAACACCGTACATTGTCTTGACGTTTGTTCCGTGTCTGACATTTCCTTGGTTTGAGTATTCGGTATGGATAGCGTGTCAGTAGGCTGTGACATTGTCCGTGTGACAAAAACCCGTCCACACCATAGATATAGGAAGAACGCTCGCGCGCTTAGTAGATAGGCCATACCTACAGATTAGGCGTGTATACCAACGTTCCATTTTCGTGAATGAACGTATGGCCGACGGTTACTACGTTAGGGCTGTAACTTCTAGTATCGTAATATTTGTCGATATCTTATATTTAGGAGTATAGAAAAATGCTAGGCGCATGGTATCATCATGACGGTTTATGCGAAGAAAGTAACAATAAAAATATTATAAGCATTTTTTATTTAAATATTGTGTATGTGACAGCTTATCGCATTGTGTACGACCGTGGTGTCTAAACCTGATGTCTAGAAAAGTCTGTATTACACATTTAATTAGAAGAAACTTGTGATTAGTGCTATGTGTTGCATCAGAATCGGCAAAAATATTTTTCATATCATAAAATTCACACATAAATTAAAATATATATAAGTAATAACTTTCGGGGGTTCTCTTGTTTGTCAGGTGCATTTTAATTAATTTTTCCGTTTTGTGTTATGTGTATGCTTACCACGCTCGACGAGGTGTATATAAGGCCTCCTCTTGATTATTTGTAAATGAGGTTCTTCACGTCTTCTTCTCCGAGCAGTAATGATGCAAAACCTCGCATTTAATTTTTTTAATAAAACTCCTTGTGATAAAGCCAGCTTTGTATTGCGTGATACTCTCTGTATACGCATCAATATTTGTTTTAACACACTCAACGTATGTATCATAAAGATCACCATGATCTTCGGCGATCTCCACTAAGCTATTTTTGGCGGGCTGTGGCCGAGCGACTGCAAAGTAAGAAAATAATAATAGGCCGTAGGCCGACAAATTTGTAGGTATGCAGAGGTTAATCTCGTTAACTTAAGGAACTTAACTGAGTTAGATTGTTGATTTTCCAGACAGTGAGTTATCTGTACCAGCTATTACTTAATTTGTACTATTATGTGAAAAAAGAGTATTTTCGTCGACAAATCATTTGTTGGAGTACATTACTATCATGCTTCTTGTAGTTTCGTGTAGAGTAAAGTAATGAATGAGTGTAACAAATCATTCATGGATGTTGCCAAAACTCGGCACGCTGTCAAATTTATACACTCATTTTCCCAAGTGAGAAATAACTTAAATGTTTTGTCTCTTTTTTACAGGTAAAAGTGTATATTAGAAAAAAAGAGACAAAGTGATATTTCATAGTCTGTCTCATGTTTGCCTCATATCTGTATAACTAAAATTTGTATATGTTGAATAGGGCCACCCTGTGGTCCACACTGACACGCGTGTCACAAGTGTGGACGCACCATTTAGAATCATAGACTAAGAATACACTACGTTTAGAATAGAAAGCAAGTATGATAAATACGAACTTTTCCGAATGAAACCGATGGCAACACATTATTCATACATAACATATTATGTATTGGATGACTGATAAAAGAAAAAAAGAGTGATATCATTTATTTTTATTTTTTTATTTATTTATTTATTTATTTACTAATCATACAATTGATACGTATTGCATTTACTATTGGTTCACAAAACTGTTTTGAACAGTTTGTCTGTGAACTCAGTTGAGTCTCTGTGATAGGAACATAATTATTGGTTTATTTATTTGTACAGTGGTATATATGGGCTGATATTATTTAATATTATTCAATAGAAATTTCTTTGTCAGTCTTTTAAATTTACTTTTATTTGTCTCCCACCTGATGTTCACAGGCAAACTGTTCAGCACATATGGAACCCGTTTGCTTAACGTTCGATCGCCATAATAATTGTTAACCCTAGGGATTACATATTTACCTGTAGTGACGGCCCTTGTGCCAACAGTGTGCGACACAAGTGGGAAGCTACGCTCGCGATTGCTATGTTGATTAACCGCTAATAAATATTTATGACTTAGACTAGCCGGAAGTATATTACATATTTTAAACAATTTTTTATAATTATCTTTACAATTATTTTTAGTTTTATTATTTACTAATAGTTTTAAAAATCTAATTTGAAATGCTTCTATTTTATCTATGTAGGTTTTAAATGTTAACCCATAGCAATCGAGACCGTAACTTATAATGGATTCTACTAATGTTTTGTACAGACATTTTAATATGGTAGTTGGTACTCTGAAACTTAGGTGATAAAATTTACCCAGTAGTATTCTTAGTTTCTCACAAAGGTAGTCTATATGGTGTGACCAGGAGAAATTTTGATCAACCTTCATTCCAAGATAAGTCACACAATTTACATTTTCAATAGGTGTACACATACAGTTGCGGAGATTATTGTGATGACATGAAAAGCTATGGGTGACGAGTGGAGGGGGCATTCCTGTAGGTTTCAAGTAAGGTGAATGAATTATCATGAATTTAGTCTTATCCGTATTTAAAACAATTCCGTTGTCATGGGACCATTTGACTACTGAATTAATATCGTGCTGTACTAGGCGACAGGTCTCCACTAGTTCGGTGCCGGCGCGGAGCGTACATAGGTCGTCTGCGAACATATGCGCAGTGCTGTGTTGTAACACACCACACAGGCTGTTCACGTGCATCAGGTAACACACAGGACCGCATCCGGAGCCCTGGGCCACGCCACACCGCACCTCTGTCTCGTCACTAAGGCTATCGCCGACCTTCACACGATAGGATCGCGCTCTAAGATAGTCACGGAACCAGTTGTTCAATGGTTTGCCCACTCCACACTCCTCCATAGCTCCCATAAGAGTTTCCGGCTCTAATGTATCGAATGCCTTTTTAAAGTCATAGAATATTGCTATAACAAACTTCTTTTCAGATAAGTACATATTAATTTCATTAGTAAAGTTTGATAACAATGTATTTGTGCTTTTATTCTTCTGGAACCCATGCTGACAACTATTTAGTATATTGTTTCTGTCTAGATACGATCCCAGCTGGTTCACTATTGTTTTTTCAATTATTTTATCCACACTAGATAGAATAGAAATAGGTCTATAATTTGAAAAAGATTTAGTATCATGTTTCTTATGAATGGGTCGTACTATAGCTCTTTTCAAGGGATCAGGAAACTTGTAAGTACTTACAGACAGATTGACTAGCTTAGCAATTACTGGACTCACTTTCTTTGCCACTAACTTAAGATCAGACATACGTATGAGATCCTCACCCGGTGATTTCTTACTACTCATTGTGCTAATTATTTTCATGATATTTTCAGTACTCACCGGTTGCCATCTCATACATACGTCTGTTGGTTTTGCATAGCTACTTCTATCCAACCATTTTTCAGAGCATACATGTTTAATTAAGTTAATATCGTTGGAGAAAGTAGATGCGAACTTGTTACATATGTCCTTTGTGTCCCCAGCTTTCGTCATATTTGTAATTATTACACTGTCTAAAGATTTTTTCTGATTTCCCAATAAGTTATTTATCCTATCCCATAATTTCCTAATATTTCCATTACAATCTAGTATACACTGCTTATCGTAATTATTTTTACTGTTAGAAATCGCTTTCGTACACTTATTTCTGTATCTAGTATACTCTAGTCGTTTTACCATGTTCTTAGGATCGGTACTCCATATGTCAAATAACCTGTCTCTTTTCATTATCATACTTTTTAAATTATCAGTAATCCATTTTTTGTCATTTCGGCTGTTTCCACAAATACTAACCGTCTTATAACTACTTTCGTAAATATTTAAGAACATTT
The DNA here is from genome assembly GCA_914829495.1 of Eilema sororculum. Lineage (NCBI taxonomy): Eukaryota > Metazoa > Arthropoda > Insecta > Lepidoptera > Erebidae > Eilema > Eilema sororculum. The sequence continues at coordinate 12,200,289 of OU618542.1, forward strand.
GACGGAATTCCGCGTATAATTTTACAGGACATTCTATAGCTAAGAGATATTCAAAATTAGTGCTCAATAGTTTATCCCTGACACAACGATTATCTAGCACTCGTCGCGTAGGAGCGGGCTGTGAGCGCACCGGCGAGCTAGCGGGCGGCAGGCGAGCGCTCGGTCTGTGCCGTCTGTGTCTCGGTGGCGTGTGCGCCTCTGGTTGCGGCCCAGCCCCACTACTGTTTCGTATGCGCGCGCGTTTCCATTCCACTGCGACTGCTATGAAATAATGATCAGACATTTTGTGCTTTATAATTGTTGAGTATATAGTAGATTGAGTGTCTCTGATATAAATATGGTCTAGGCAGGATTCCACAACCTTTCCTGCTATTATTTCTTTTCGAGTAACATTACTTAAGATGACAAAAAACTGCAAAAACTGTTTAATAATAATTATGCTGCCCTTATTTTAATTAAAAGTATCGCGAATAGAAACTTTTTTGTTTTCGCTAGCACTTCGAAATTCATACATCCTTTTTATTATGGTTACATTTCTTTGGAACATTAAATGTATACAATTTTCTTTCACAGTATTTGAATAGATTTTTAATTAAGATTGTAAGTGTACATATCACAGGAAATGTAGTGGGATACATAATTATTGCGCTTTACACGCATACATGTTACTTACTGTCAAGTTTTGTGGATACCATGTTTGTCACAATCTTTGATTAGTTCATAGTGGCACTCGCAGGGGTACATCATTTTGTAAGATTAAATTGGATACATCTCTTTGTAGTTGACTGTACATAAAAAAGTCAAAAGTTTGTGGTAAGAAATGAGCAAAGATAGATGAAAATAGTATAAAATGTTTGGCTAACTTTTAAAAAGTTACGCGTTTCTTTGTCACCGTAATAATGTGTACCCTAGAGTTTCCCTGTAATGTATTTTCTGAACTATTAATGATATGAAATTCATCTTGTGCACTTTTCTTTTGCTCAGTTCTGGCTGCCAACATCTAGATTTGCGGGGTCCGTACCAACCTCGCAGTAAGGCAAGTACACCTTCAGATTAACGAATGAGGTCCTCACGTAGGATCGTTGCGTAATCGCTTTAGCGTAGATCCATTCTATTCATCCAACATATATTTTGAATGCCACTGATTATTTATCAGTCTCGAACCTAGAAAGCAGGCGCTATTTACTAATGAAATTGTAGGCGTAACAGAATGCCATACTACTAGTTATCATGGTATATGAATTGGACTGAGAGTATTTCATAAATGTTTCATAGACATACAATCTTACAGTGCTATCTAGACATAAAGTAGGCATATGTACTTGCATACAATTTTATTACATACACGGAAAAATCCAAACCATTGTAAATATAAATTTTCAAGGGCTCAATAATTTGGACTAAGCAAGAATTGAACCCGTTAGCAATTTAGTGGTTGAACCTCTATACCACATAGGTGGTAGTAACTTCAACACATTTAGTCAAATGTTTAAAGAGTCAGTTAGTTCTCAACATGTACAATCATTGTGACGTATGAGATTATCGTAAATTGTCGTAAGTTACTTTTACGGTAATACCTACGTAAGTGTGCTTAATATAACCTTCCACCTTCCATAAACTTGTAGCATTCGTCTTACGTTTTGAACTTTTGCTAAACGAAGTTTACAACAAAGGCTTTTCTAACTTCGAAACTACAGATTTTAACCCAATACTTATATAAAATGAATTGTATTGTTATTCTCGGCACGTACTATCGCTAGTAGATATATGGTATGCTGATTTAATGACATGCAAAATTTCAATGAATTTGTTCCTTATTCACCACACCGATGCTTCGGCTCGCACAAATCATTCTTGTTTTGCTTTCCATTTTATTTGTTTTTCCCTTGGAAACTCATTTTAATGATTTATTTATTACTTACCATGCAAATGCGTAACGTAATTGAGTTCTAAGTAATAAAAAATGTAAATACCTTGCTTTTATGACGGCCTTGGTTTTTTTCATGTCTGCCAAGAAAAGCCACCGCCCACCTAACGGGAAGTGGCTACAGTGGCCTATGCGCGTGTGCAACTTCACGGGCGTAACCTTCGTGCTGCCGATTACCGACCTTGAGACTAGGAATGACCTTCTTGAAAAGACTAGTCACTTGGAAAACACAACAGGGAGATCGAAGACTATTATGGTTCTGTTCCGTTAGTAGCGTCAACAAATAAAAAACACCCACGATTCAAATCATCAAAATGTGTGTGAAGCTCGATAAGATTTTTTGTCAATTACGCGTGAAGTTATCAAAAGATAGAATTCTTTTTTTGCTTCTTTCTCAGCATAATAACGTTAAATAAACTAAAGTGTAGTCGCTCAGACTAACGGAACAGCACGGTAAAAGGTTATTTTTTGAATAAGAAAGAACCTTGTCATTGTCGACATAAATAGTAGAATAGATAACCATGCCGCTGCCTTTGTTTTTGTGGTTTCGATAATCATTATTGAAATTTTAATTTTATGGCGCTAATGACAAGGGTATTTTACATACAATATAATATACATAAACTCACACCTGTATTCCCCGAAGGGGTAGGCAGAGGTGCTAGCACCCACATTTCGCCAGTTTATGTTTAGTTCCCAATGTAATAGGTGGCGAGCCTATTGCCATTAACCGGGCACTTATAAACTTGCGATAAAAGTTTTTATTCGATTAATAAAAATCCTTTACCGCATCGTTAGTGTGCGTCGGTCCTTCTGACTATCATGTAATGGGTTAAGTTATAGTTTTTATAATGAACTAATAAAAGCCATGGAAAGCTGTAAAGTAAACCTTTGTAAGTTGACCCTTATTATAGGAAGTCGGTCTGAAATTTAAAGCAATATATATTTTTAGTAAGGGTTAACCCTTTTTTTGATGGCAATTGGCTGACCCTTAACAAAAGGGGGCAAACGTGACGTGCAAAATGAGGGTATAATATACCCCTGTCAAATCGTGTATGAGGGTGAGATATGTAAAATAAATAGTAGTGTTACCACATTATAAGATATAGAATGCTGATTTCACCAACAGCAATGTTTCAATAAGATAAGATATATGCAGTTGATAAAAACACAAAAATTAACCTATCTGGTGAATAAAAATGATGTACCGAAATGTATGTACGAACATAACTGCCAAACGACAGTACCAAATTGGATTTTTTGTATTCGTTAGTGTCAGGGCAAGGTTTGCACAAAAGAAAGTTTTAAAAATAGGTTGCGAAACGGTATTGGCGATGCCGTGGGCTCATGCTAGTATATTATGAAAACCAACATTGTTTCTTTCCATATTTTGCACCGCTAGCTGTACCGTACTGTCCATCCTTTTGATAATAATATGAATGATAAAACATAACATATAACATAAACTCACGCCTGTATTCCCCGAAGGGATAGGCAGAGGTGCTAGCACCCACATTTCGCTAGTTTATGTTTAGGTACCAATGTAATAGGTAGCAAGCCTATTGCCATTAACCGGGCACTTATAAACCTGCGCTAAATGCACACATAACTTCGAAAAGCATCGAAAAGTCATTGGTGTGTGCCATGGTAAACCTGGGATCGAACCCGAGACCTCGTCTCAGCAGTCCATTACCCATACCACTAGGCTACCGCAGATGAATGATAAAACTATGTCAAATTATAGCTTGCAAAAGTTGCTACGAATATAATTGCCAAACCTTTATGTAGAAGTGAACCAGTGATTTTATTTAAGTTACATAAACGATTATAAATAAAAATCAAGAAAGTCGGAAATGTCGTTTCTACAGTGAAGTTGCAATCTGCGTAATTCGTAGGGGACATATTTGATATGCAGAAGTACGCGTTCCGTGTTAAATACTTGCACAACTTCGACTGTCGGACGGTTGCATTGTACAACTAACTTTAATACAATGTTACTTCTCCGTGTTTATATTCAAAAGTGCATTAAGTACTCGTAACTTCTGACTTTGTTGCCTACTTCGCGAACTTTCTCTTCGGTATTGTGTTGAGTAAACTTACATTAAAATGGTCTTCTGAAGACGCTCTTTCTGTACTATGTACTTATTTATTTTACTACTTTGTTTATTTAAATTGATGAATTGTGATATAGTATCATATCATAAGGATGATTTTTTATTTATCTGGGGAGGCCACCACTGTCGGGATGGTTCCGTGGAAATCCCACTTCACATAATATACTTTGTCCCCATTACAGCAGTCTCGTCAGAACGGGAAGCCTCAGGAAGCTTTGGACTAGCAGTCTAATTAACTCTTTTTCATGCTACGGTACATTGAGTGGTGGAAAATTTGAAAATATAAAACAGCATATTGCTGACGGTATTTTTTTTCATATATAGGACTCAACTTTTAATTTAACACGCAAACAAATCAATTGGTAATAAATCCTATCTAGATCAATGTAAAATAAAAAAACAATCGTATTTCAATCGAGCATTATCGAAAATGTACGTAGATTTTTGCATAGCATTGTTTTATTTTTGATTAATTACTAAGTAAATCGTTGATTTACATACTTCAATGATAAACAAATACATGAGTATTGATCCAATTTTAATCTTTACAACGAATTGTTTTATCGCAATTATTTCAATAGGTATATTTCATTGAAAGAACACGTTTTAGAATCCATATTTGCTTTTTTTTGGTAACACTTTCTCGATTTTTAAAAATAATATTTCAATCAACGTCAAGTTTGTTGGTTGTTACAGTGCCCATACAAATTTGCCCGTTGTCCTTTGACATTTTTACGATATACTTGTTGTATGAATATGTCAAGTTTAATGTGGGTTTAACTTATATTCCTACAACTAACGTGTATTTTAAAAGCTGTTCGGTGATGAATAATGAAAAAAAATTACAGCTATTTGGTATTTGTAAAATTTATTAAAGCAATAGGTATTCGGTAATTAAAATATTCGATTCCCAAGGGATAACATAATTTCAATTTTGATATAACTATGCAATTTATCTAAATTATAATATTTTGCAATTTAATTGTATTGTTACAGTCCGTCAAATCTAAGAAGTACCGTTTGACAGTTCTGACAATTGAATGATAGGGATGGGATGAAAAAATCGATTACTATAATATCCGAACTTTAAGAGATCGATTACTATAATATCCGAATTTTAAGAAATCAATTGTTATAATTAAATAAAAGAAATGTTTAGGATATTTTTTTATTCACTACTAGTACTAGTATCGTCGTCTTCGTCATCATCGTCATTTAAATTAATGACCAGTTGATTGTCCATTACATTATCAAAGTGTACGTCTCTTTCGAAGTCGTCCATTATTATTTTCTTTGTTTTTTGTACTACTTTACTCCAATCTTCCTGTGTAACTTGGGCACATGCTTCCTTTAATAAACCTTCCATTTTCTTGACACTGAAGGGTGGTTTTGTGTTGTGTATTGCTGCATAACCTGTAAAACAATAATGTAACTATTTGATAGCAGACGAAAACCATTGTTTAAATTATAAATGTTAGAAGTACTCGTGTTATTATTATAATATTATAAAATATTACCTTTAACTTGGGCCCAAATCAGTTCAATGGCATTATATTGGCAATGGTACGGAGGAAGTCGTATGACTTTGTGCCCGTGCTCTTCGGCCAATTGGTCAATTACATATGTCGGTTTTGGTGGTTTATGCAATTTCACTAACTGTAATAATTCAGCTTTTAATAGTGACATGTCGGCATCCACTCCTTTTCTTTGCAGCCATGCAACCAAATCTGCTTTCTTATTGGCTGACGTAGGTGCTTTATCAATTTGCACAGAGTGGTATGGGGCATTATCCATTATAATTGTGCTGTTAGGAGGGATATTCTGTAATAAATTTAAGAACCACTCTCGGAACCTTACTGCGTCCATTTCTTCATGATACTCTTTAGTGCTTTTGGATTGGAAAGCTAATAAAGAGTTTTCCACGAAGCCTGTAGACGCTGACCCAGCATGGCATATTATGAGGCGTCCACCTTTTCCTATCGGCACCTTCGAGCACGAAGCTTCAGAATCATCAGTCCATGTTTTCGGCACAAAATGGTTGGAATTTAGCCAAGTTTCGTCCAAAAATATTACATTATCCCAGTTTATAATTTGTTTAACTTCGCGCAGGAATGTTAGTCGCTGCATAATTATGTCATGTCGCTCCATAACAATTTTTCGTTTGTCAACTTTTTTGTATCTGAAGCCAATTCCTGTTATTACCGTTCTCAACGACTCTATGCTTCCCTTATACAGCCCGGCATCTTTTAAAGTTGCACATAACTTTGCCAATGTTGGAAATTCGCCTCTTGTAAAATACCCGTATATATGGTTTCTAATAGCATGACTATCGAATTCATCGATGCCTGTCACAGGTTTATTTCTTTTTAGTTTTTTCGGTGTGTGAAGTACGTTACTGTCACTCCCCGAAGGCCCATATTTTTCACTTAATATTTTGCCAACGGTGCGGCTACCAATACCGAGAGCTTCACCGACGCGATCCCGAACTTGTGTAACTGGCAGTAGAAGTCCACCATTTTGAGATTCACGCTCAAAATACTCGTGTAATTTCACCACCAATTCACGAGCCTGGCTGTTCAAAGTACGTCCTCTTTTCGACATTATTAATAAACACTTGCTTAGTTCGGAGTCCAGTATAAATATTGCCAAGGTAAACGGATAAAGAATGATCAGTCCAGAAAAGTAATAGCCAAGTCACAAATTGTAAAACACAAACGAGAAAGCAAGTACGCGCACAGTCAGCTTCCAAGATGGCGAGAGACTGCTGACGCCGAACCGACCGAGCGGACCGCGTGCGCTTGTAGTTGGCAGTGTTGCCAGAAAAAAAAAATTGTAGAGACTTGGACACCTGCGATTTTGCCTATTGACCTAAAAATAATTAAATTAATTTATTTTAGGGTATCTGTGTATTCAGTGCATTATGCGGTCGCGCAGTAACGTCGTTAATTTATAACATCAGGCAACAACATTTTTGTGAATGGGTTCTACATACCTTATTTTTATTAGTTTTAGACGTAGAAATAAGACTTAGAAGAAAAAATTGTAATTGTAAAATCAATGGATGTGCTTGTTAAAAATTTGTTTATTTCTCTGTAATATGCAAACCCATACTATCATACACAAAAATAAATGTAAAAAACACTATCCCTGACTCCATTTACTATTTCGACAGCGTTAGCGCGAGAAACCCCGACTTATTTGGGCGCGAAAATCACAAATCGACAAATCGCTTTCGACAACTTTTTAAAGAAGCAAATATATTTGATTTATAAATACGTATTTTTGGTGAATGGGTTTTATCTCATATTTTACGATTACATAACTATTTAGTTATGTAATCGTAATACGTGAGATAAATCCCATTCACATGAAAAAATATTTGTTTGGTTGTCAAGTGTAATTTGTAAATAATACATTCGATTTTTCGTATATGTAAACGATTTTTTTGCATACAAGTGTATCCGAAGAGTCGCAACACTACGTGCAGTGACCTAACTACGTAACTTTGTAATGAGGTCAAGAATATAACTATTAGAAATTATTTACTGTGTAAATATGTGTTATTTTGCTTTGTTTGAAAGTTTTCAATTACATTTAGATATTAAGAATTGTACATTTTTAGATACAATAATGAAATCTTTCTAAATTCATGGTTTTATGAAAAAGGTTATCGAAACTGAATAATGTACGTATGAACAAAGTTGTTTCGGTTTGAAAAATATGAAACGTCAAACGGTACCTCTTAGATTTGATGGACTGTAGTAAGTGATTTATTGAGCACCAGTGGTCTGTGGTACGAGTATATTCCCCTTAGAAGCATAAATTAATAGAAGTATTAAATCAATTTAATGTTAGTACCAGTCATTAGTCGTATCATTCAAAGTATTTTTATTTTATTATTAACTTGATAACTTCAAACAAGCCGATTTTTTTATGTAGGTACCTAGTACTTTTTCATTTTATTTCACCTCGCCAGTTGGTAAGTAGAGGGCAAAGTGTCAGAAAAGAAGGTTACTTTTGATAATAAGAGGTGTTTACGCGTGTATTTTCTCAAATATTTTTTCTGAAAGAGTTCCTTATCTGTTGCAAGCGTCTGCACTTGTCGATCTCAGAATCGTACCTTAAGTCCTATTTTTGAATGACTTGGTATTGGTCTATTCATTCCGTAGTAACTATGCATTGTGACTGTTTTTTTTATGTATCTATGTCATTATATAAGTAACTGAAAATAGATGAAGGTTTTTAATTTGGAATTGTATGTACACTTTTTCAATTACTCTGCAAAAAGTCATATAATAATGAACTTTGGCAGTATCGCTTTAAAGTCTATATCTACAAGGAGAGTAGGTACGGACCACTATATCGTCAGCAACGTCAATTTTTTATGGTATCTCTATTTTATCTGACGCCGCGTGCCGCATGTTTTCCATGGAGGATATGCGCAGTCAGCTTAAAAAAGGTTGTATACAAGTCATACAACTGCTCTTGTCTAATCCAAATAAATAACATATTCCAGGACATTCTACACAGAGTGGTATATAGCCTCTAAGTAAAGATAACTAGCTATTACTAATAACTATTATGGGTTCAGCCCATACATACTACAATATTGCCACAAGTGTTTGTATTGTAGCAAGCGGGAATCGAAACCCCATCCTCTAATTTAGCAGTCGAAAGCTTTGATGCTACGGCACACTGCTACTACAAAATAAATGATGTAACAATTCAGGTGTACATTTTGAGAGCATATTACCCAACATTCAATTTGTTTAACCATCCAAAAGGAAATGAAAAGAGCAAGAACTGTGCTTGTGTCAAAGATTGTAGTTCACGACTCACTTAACGTTGAATAGTTACTGCGCTCAGAGAGCAACATTAATAGGTACTTAAGTTTCGTTTCTTTTGTGTTCTGCTATTAACAGTTATATGATTATGTAAACCATTTATGTTAACACGATGGCGTACAACGTTGAATGCAAGTAACAATAACAACCAAATAATAAGTAAAAATGGTAAGAAAATCAGTTACAAAAGAGTATAATACTAAAAATATCGGGACAATTAGATTGCTCAATTATATTTCAGTGAGAAATATAATTGAGCAATCGAATTGTCCCGATGTTTTAGCTTTTACCCGTGGCTGCGCCCGCGTGGATGTCGATTATCGCAATAAAACAGCCTATGTCCTTTTTCAAGGTCTAATCTACCCCTATTCCCAATTTCATCAAAATCGGTTCAGTGGTTTAGGCGTGAAAGCGTTACATACAGACAGATAGAGTTACTTTCGCATTTGTAATATTAAGTACTAGCTTTTGCCCGCGGCTCCGCCCGCGTGGATGTCGGTTATCGCGACCAAACATAGCCTATATCCTTTCTCAAGGTCTAATCTACCCCTATACCAAATTTCATTCAAATCGGTTTAGTGGTTTAGGCGTGAAAGCGTAACACACAGACAGACAGACAGATAGATAGACAGACAGACAGACAGACAGACAGACAGACAAAGTTACTTTCGCATTTATAATATTAGTAGTATGGATACTGGAAATTGTGCCTCAGAGAATTTAAAAAATTATTATGTATAGATCATAAACGGTACTTACAAACCGTCAAGAAACTGAAAAGAATTGAACTATTTTATGTATGCTGATCACTAATCCACAATGCGGCTATATTCTGAGAAAACTTCGGAAATACTCAACGGGCTTTTATTTGTAGCCTATTAATAATATTAATTAAAAGTTCTATACACGCATTTAATAGATTCTTTTTGATAAACACATAGGTAAATGCATACACGTAGAATCACCCTCCAAGCCGGATACGTAACCAAACATTTAATTACACAACTTATAAAGCGAAACTTTGGATAGACAAGGAATATATTTTGTGCAAACTTAAACTATTTACACTTAGAGTTTAGTAGAGAGAAGATTTCTGGCTTTACTACGTACCTTATGGCTATAAACGTATGTGCCATTAAGAGCAGCAAGTTGTCACAAGTAGTTTGGTGAACGAGCGACTTAGCATTCGCAATGATCATCCGAGACCTCGATGCGGGGCTGTAATCGAGACAAACTGTGATTTAACTAAAATAAGTTACGGCTACAGTATGTTTCATGTGCGGTATAACTTGTGTCACGTAGGTGTTCATTTTCTAATGCTCTAAATTAAAATACTTCCTTCTTCTTCATCTTAACGTTAATACCAGTTGCATCTCAAGCTTACGGCTTGGAGTCTGGGGTCCACATTTACCAGTCTAATGGCGGATTTGGCTAGACTTCGATATGTTCCGTAGAGCGACTGCCATCTAACCTCCACAACCCAAAGGCAATATCAAAGCATTGCAGTTAGACCAATTGTTGGACTTTTGAAGGCTCCAACTACCCGTAACGACTGCCTTAAATGTCCGTATAGCAACCAAGACCGACGGCTTAACGTGCTCTCTGAGCCAGGACAAAACCAATGCAAATACCCATATTGATGCACACAAATATTTGCACTAAGTGGAGATCGAACCAAATGCCTCCTGCGTAGCAACCGCGTTGACTGACAGAGGTTATTAAAGGCTCTGAATTAGATTACCAATGTTAAAAATGTATGAATTGAACTTCTGGATTCAGTAGATAGTGTTTGCGCTAATTGCATTTGCATTTCATGTACCAGTCCTAAAAAAAATTTGTCCTTTGGAATACCAAAAATACTCTCTAGTTTGAATGAATTTTGCAGCATTAAGTATGCTAACTATACCTACAAATCGAAGGAGGATACAGTGGGTTCGCCCGAAAAGTTTAATTTTTCCCTTTGCATTCGAATACTATCTAGACCAGTTTTAGGAGGGGTGAGAATTATTTCTTAACACGTTGAGATCCTCAATGTTCCATATATCAGGAGATAGGTTCAGGTTACCATACGCAGATCTTTAGCAGTCGTTACGGGTAGCCCCAAAAATTCTGACAACTCGTCTAACTACAGAGCTCCAATATCGTACAGTATGTTGTGGCGGTTAGATGGCAGTCGTTTCACGGACGATATCGAAGTTTTTCCGCTTCATAGTTAGATAGAAAAACCGACCTTAACTGCATTTGAAAAGGCTCAGCGAATACTCATTTGAATTGCAAATTTTTTACAGAACATAAATAAACTACAATATAAAATCGCAAGCTTGCTGAATAAACAGCGATGGGAATGCGATACGGATTATAACACGATTATAACCATTTATTTGCACCGCATTGCGTTATATTTAGTTTGAATTATTGACCAAACGTTTATTAATTTAGAACTGACACGTTATTTATGGTAATTGCCCCAACAGTTGTCCGTTCAGCTGCCGAATCGAGTTCTATCTGATACAATACCGATCACGTAGAGATCTGAATGGTTCTACTCTACATAACAATGTACAGTCGTGTTACTGTTAACTTAATACATTCTTGTTACCGACGACGCGTCTAAAACTTTACTTATGATAAATAATAAACAAAAAAATAAAATACAAAACATGCATTGAAGATTCAAAAAAAATTATGTATCAAAATTATTTATTGACTTTTTCTTTAAATTAGGTCTTTCTATGCTCGGTATATCTCTGAGGGATCGAATCCGGAACGAAGTAATTCGGCAGAGAACTAAAGTTATCGACATAGCTCAACGAATTAGCTAGCTAGAACTGAAGTGGCAGTGGGCTGGCCATATCTGCCGTAGGACCGATAACCGTTGGGGTAAACGAGTCCTTGAGTGGAGACCGCGAACCGGCAAACGTAGTGTGGGGCGCCCTGCGACTAGATGGAGCGATGATAAACGCAGAGTGGCTGGTGGAGAGTGGAGGAGGACAGCCGAAGACCGGGCTAAGTGGCGTGTCATGGGAGAGGCCTATGTCCAGCAGTGGACTGCTGCGGGCTGATGATGATGATGAGGTCTTTCTGAGGGCGACTGTACATCGAATAACACAGGTACATATCTACATATTTTGGTACGCATCAACATGCTAAGTGAATTCTGAAAGTGAATATCAATTAGTGCTTATGCGTGACACGAATGTCAAAGGATTATTGTTTTAAACTACTTAAGTATTTTATCATCATTATCATCAATCTTTTAGCGTTATTTCCAGTTGCATCTGTGACTTTTTTCTTTCGGCTAAGATCAGCTTACTCCTCGTTTTAATAGTTAAGCTAAACTTAGCTTAACTGTTTACTGTTTTTCACTTTGCAGCTGTGAAGTCACGAGGTCGAACCTTGGCCATTAAACAGACAACGTGAAACCAATTCTAACACAAACAATGAAATGAATTTCGGTAACTAGTCTAAAAAAGGTATAATATGAGAGCGCTAAATAAAAACATAACTAGTTGGTTGTTCTGCTTCTGGACCCTGAACCCACTCCTAACAAAAACCTAAATTGCTTGCTCAATTGCTTAGGTGGATGAATACTACTAATATCGGTTACTGATGAAGCTACGACTTTCATAGACATACTCTGTTAACTTTTTTGTCCCAAGTACTGCTTAAAATATCTAAGAAAGAAGGTCTTAAACAAGATCGATACCCTATTATATTACACTGCAATCAACGAAGCCTTTCATGTATAAATACAATCACATAAGATCACAATGTGAGCGTCTCGTCGCGAACACTATCGCAGTTAATGTCCCTGTGCTACGCTGCCATATAAATTGGCCTTATCATGCGAAGTATAACGAGAGTTCCATACATTTAGCGCGTCTGACAGGGCTCATGTCTCACCCTGGTTAGCAAACCAAATCACGCGATATGAAGTGCATATATGAATGACCTCGCATTTGTGTAAAGCTACGTGCTACGCTGCTACGAGTATGCTACGTAGTGCTACACGAAGCTACGTAGCATAAAAGTGGTGTCAACAAAACAGCTTTTCACGGTGAAGTCTCAACAAACAAAACTAAAACAACTCGAGAACTCATAAGGACGGGTGGTTTAACCGAATAACACTCTGTGCAGTACGAAACTGTGTGTGATAAACTTTTTCTAAACCCCCAAGTTATAAGGGCGTCTCACGCCATTTTTTTTTCATTTGTAAATGGCAAAACAACGTTTGCCGGGCCATTTTAAATAGGAACTAAAATAAATATATATATTTATATATACAATCTATTAACTGCGGCCCGTTGACTGTCTGGGGCACACACCAATGGTGACATTGACGTGCCTTGAATAAGGAATAATGCATTTGTGGTTTAAACTCGGATGCATGGTTTAGTTTTCCGAATTTGACTCATAGTTACTTTGTAACTGCCTAAACGTTAAATAAAATTTGCAAATTACAGAATTCTTAAAATTTTTAATTTTGCAGAAATCTTAACAAAATAAAGGTCACAAATTGTGATAGATTTACCTAAAAAAGTTATTTGTATGTTGTATCCTATGTAAAGTAAACCTACAACAATTTTCTTCATTTAAACGAAAGTTCTGCTGCATCAAACGTTTGCACTTCGGGAACACTAGACTTCACTGTCACTTATGGCTCGGGACCAACTCCTCCTTTTTTAATTTATTTATTTCGACCTTAACTGCATTTTTGACCTTCGTGGCGTAAACACTATCTACTAAATCCAGAAGTTCAATTAATATATTTTAACATTTGTATTTTAATTTAGAGCCTTTAATAACCTCCGTGGCGTAGCGGTAGTCAACGCGGCCGCTACGTAGGAGTTCGATCGAGATCGAGCGGGTTCGATCCCCGCTCAGTGCAAATATTTGTATGCATGAATGGGTTTTGCATTGGTCTGGTCCTGGCTCGGAGAGCACGTTAAGCCATCGGTCCCGGTTGCCAAACGAACATCTATGGCAGTCGTTGCGGGTATTTGGAGCCCTCAAAAGTCTAAAAACTGGTTTAGCTACAATGCATCGATATCACCTTTAGGTTGTGGAGTCATTCGCTTCGTTGGGTGGCAGTCGCTTCACAGAAGATATCGAAGTTCAGCCAAATGCGCAAATAAACCAGTAAAGCGGACCCCAGACTCCAAGCTGAAAGCTTCGGATATGACTGGGATTCACGCAAAGATGAAGAAGAAGACTGCATTTACGGGAACGATTACTGACCCCTGACACTGCAACCTCGAGAAGAAAAAGAAATGTATATCAAAAGACAGGACAGTTGTAGGTGTGGTTAATTTACAGAAACATTTGGCAATTAATCTAGACATCATTTATTTTTCTTACATAACATAACATAACATAAACTCACGCCTGTATTCCCCGAGGGAGTAGGTAGAGGTGCTACTGCTAGCACCCACAATTCGCCAGTTTATGTTTAGGTCCCAATATAATAGGTGGCGAGCCTATTGCCATTAACCGGGCACTTATAAAACTTTGAAAAGCGTCGAAAAGTCATTGATGTGTGCCATGGTAAACCTGGGATCGAACCCAAGACCTCATCTCTGCAGTCCATTACCCATTACCACTAGGCTACCGCTTACATTATTGGATATAATGATATAATCGTAGATAACCCAAAACCATGTTCCTGACTGAGTTAGGTAAACCTGATAAAACGAGTTAAATACATTTCCTCAATCTATATTTAGATATCTAAACATAATAAATATCTGATAAATGGATGTTTTTCTCGCGTATTTACGGACAAACTTCTGTGGATATTATTTGTATGTATTGCTTACGTGACGTGGATAAGCTAGCAGTATCTGATATTGAACACCACAAAATTGTTTGCTCTGAAAAAATAAGTTTTGTTTGGCGTTTGTACACAATGACGTGTACGTACAATACAAAGGGAGCTAAAACATAATGAAAAAGAAGGGATTTCCGTTTTAATTTGGAGACTGGAGAAGAACCGCCATTTTGCAAAAAATATCTAAAGCAAATGTATATTTTTGACTAGCTGCTACCCGTGACTCCGCTCACGTGTAAATATGGTCCCATTCCCATATCCCATGGGAACTCATTCTAGGACTACAATCTAAAGCTGTTCCAAACTTCAGCCTGATCTGTTCAGCCATTTGAGGGTGATTAACTGACGAACATCCAAACATTAAGATGTTTGAATGTTCGTCAGTTAACCACCAAATACATTTATAAATTATAATATGTGTACAAGGAAGAATTATAATATGTGTAAATAAAGAGTTCCCACGTAGCCACATACTATAAATACCTCAGGTGTAAGTGTTTGCGGGTAGACTCTTAAGATGAGGTCGATTGCTTATTTGCAACCACTTCTAAACAGCTAATTAAAAGGAAAAAATGTACGAAAAAAGAAAATCCCCAAATACGACAGATATTTCTGTTTCTCTCATTAAAATGTTCCATGACGGTGCAATTTATATCGTCCTTTTCACTAACTACGTAAAAGAAACTGTAACATTTTAGTTTACCCGTGTTTTACATACTTACGCACTTTATTCATAACGACGCAACTTTTTTACTAAAGCTGAGCCCAAGAGCTGGTAGATTCGTGTGGCGGCGAAACATAATCATTGAATTAAATCAGTACGTAAGCATGTCAGGGGGCAACAACCCATAACTCAGAAGTGGAGAGCGTCTCGCGGCCCATAACATTCAATCGTCCGCACGGGGGGAGAATTTTGATGACCTCAAGGAAAAGTTAGCGTCAGAATACTCTGTATAAATCCGGGAGTCATGTCGGGATTTTCTAAATCGCCTTTTTTATTTATTACGCGGCTACTACAGTAGGCAGCCGTTTAGCGTGTGACGTCATGTTACATGTACGTGATACGTTTATCTAGACAAATGAAAACATGGGTGGATTAGACTCTTTTTTTGTGTTAATGTTGAGTTAGTTATCAAAGTTGTCGAGACAATTGAATTTTATGATTTTAACAGACTTTACAGACATAATACTGAAGCCTTTATTTTTCTTTTTTGAATTTTTTATAGCAGCTAACTTTTAAGTTCGAAAAACATCGGAAAAAATAAAATGCTCAAGTGAGACTTGAACTCACGACCTTTCCCTTACAGTGGAAATGCTCTTCCAACTGAGCTATTGAGCCACACCTGAGCATTTCATTTTTTCCGATGTTTTTCGAGCATATGCTTCTCTTAACTTAAAGAAATAGTACGATTAATACCCACCTTTGAACAGGATTGCCGTCAACTGGGCACTTTTTCAATGACGTTATGTTTGTTGATCTACTGAACAGCCTTATTAGAATTAATTTCGTTTGTTCATCTTGGTGGTGCACTGCCGTGCCCTCGATAAAAATACAATAGACCGTCAGGCGTACTACGTTGCCACTACACCAACGCCACACGGCGACCACTTATCTTTCTCTGTCACATATCTGTGCCCGTCATGTCCGACAAATTACATCTGTTCAATTCTTCTATAAATTTCTGTTGTGTCATGCTATAAGATCTCCAATTATATTATGCTACGTAATGTATTGTTTATGTCACATTTATTTTATTCTTGACGTACAAAAAAGAGATATTCTAATACGACTACTCCTCACAAAGAGTCTTTTTTTTTTTTTTTTTTTTTTTTTTATCGTGCGAAAAATCCCCACGGATACCACCCCCACGGAGCCGGTGGAGGCGGTTATGTCGGACTCGAACCGACTAAAACGCACGCCGTCTTGGGTCCTTGGCTGCCGGAGGTGAGATTGCCAAAAGCATATCTCTCGCACCCCGGCAGACCCAGGACCATCTCTTTCGAGATGGCCCCCTTCGGGTTGTGGGGACCAAAATGTCCCCATCTAGCCCCGGTTACGGGGAGGCGCACTTTGCGCCGCCGCCGCGGCCTGCTTCTGCTAGGGTGACAGGCGGCTCCACCGGTCACCCCCAGGCCAGCGCTCATGGAGGACGGAGGTCGTTCTGCGACCTCCGACGTCCGGTTCGCCTTCGCTCTGCACGGGCTTCCCGGGCCCGGAGCCTCACAAAGAGTCTTGTGCAAAATGCTATGACCTCCAGAGGGATACGAGCATCATAGCATTCTAAGCAAGACTTTTGCACATTTAGGGTTTTCTCTACCTTTTAACTTTACTATACTCCGTCCATTATATTATTGTATTTTAGACAACTCACTGACAGTGGTCGGTATAACTTTGTTCTAGCGTCAACACCTGAAAATCCTAACAAAAATTAGGCGCTAATACGTCATTTTTCATTGACAATGTCACGTCAGCCAGAAAGTAATTTTAGGGATGTAGTTAGTCCATCGACTGTGTTTTTATTATAATAACTTGAACATGTCAGAATCGATATCGACTACAGAAAATAATTCTTCTAAAAAATATTTCATAACTGGCGGTTTTCAATCGATTTCTAAACAACAATTCAGATGTTTATAATTTTTTATATTCGTATGATTTTTACGGAAAAATGATTTTTGTAACTCCTTCATATGTAGACGGATTGTCAACATTCATTTTTATTTGAAAGAGGTTTATTCTAAAATGGTCCCATTTGATAGTATAATGATCTGATGACGGGTTTCAGAGACAGACCACGGAACTCTTCAATAAATACCAGGAAATCATCATGTTGGAATATTCTCCTAGTAGTCAGTTGTTTTGTTTTGGAGATTAGCGTGTGCGTTATGGCCCACAATCGTTTTATAATACATTTGTAAATTGTAGGTACAGACACGAAATATCTACTGCTTTATTATTATGTACAAAAAGATGAAAGATTTTAATTCTATATGAAATCATATATTTATCATAATATTTTCATTTATCGACTAATTATTTTTTTAATCGAGGTTTTTAACTTTGTCAATATTCTTAAAATTGTCATGCAATCACTACTTCCATCTGTCTAAAATACAATAATATGATGGACGGGGTATAGTGTATACAATTATGACGCCCGTTTTCTATTTTTCATTCCAATTTATGAAATATATCAACAAAAAACTGCAATACTTACCGCGGAGAAGAAAGAGATACGAAGAGAGCCTCGAAGCGAGTTCTTGCGTAAAACTTTCTACTTTCTTTTTAAATGAAGTTTCACCGCATTTAGTATGCCTCAAAGTCGGATATATTAAAGTGAGGAAAGATTTAGATTAGTTCGGGCGTGGGACTCGTAGCTTAGTGGTCAAAGCACTCTCCCCGTAAGAGAAGGATCGTGGGTTTAAAACCTGCCTGGACCGATCACAAAAAAACTCCTTCTAAATCGAAATTTTCATGGTACTAATTCAAATTCGTTTTATTATTTCACAAAAACCAAAAAACGTCACGAAAATCTTTCCGAAAATCATCCATGACGCAAAATTTAAATGACAAATCTTAATTGCAAGGTAAGTATAATCCTGTATTAAACAAAGCTAAGTCTATATAACCTACATACAAAATTCGAGTCATGTACACAATCGGTCTCTCTCCTGTTAACTTTCCTTCTATTTAACTGACATTGTTTGTTACAGTAATGATGTGTACCCAGTAAACACAAAGTCGACGATTTTACCCATTTGTACCTAATAAAGGTAATTCTTAAAAAACACCGAACTTCTTTTCCCTTCAATGTGAGAATAAGGGAAGGAAACTGTAATTGCCAAAATTTAATGATCCGAATACATTGTCACCAAACAAAGGAAATAAAAGTCGCAAGAATCCCTTTTGATTTTATATACCTACCCTGTTTCTTTGGATTAACTAAGTGACTTTATTATATAAGAATGTGTATTTGCGACAGTGACTTTTAGCTACGGAATTAATCATTTTTCAATAAACTTTAATAGACTAGAAAGCTCCACTATCGGGCGATTTAGCTTATAATCTGCCTTTACGCAGCAGGTATTGTATAATTATTATGCTATGGTATAGGTACGTTAGATTGCTATAGTGCAAACTAAAGACGATTTACTGTTTATCGTCTGTAGTCTGGCTGAAAGATTTTAAATAAAAATAGTCGGACGAAACATCAATCAGGATTCCTTAAATACAGCGGCTTATATAAATTTATCTTAATACAAATAAAAGGAAAAGTAAAGGGATTATTAGCTATTAAATTAATTTGTAGTTTCGTATAGAGTTTCACTCCGAAGTACCCCGACGATTTTATTATAGGCTATAAACGAGTGAGGTAAACGAGTGTGTGCATGTAGTAGGTAGGTACTGATAGATAAATTCTACTAGATTTTCTTCGTTAGTTTTCGCTTTTTGGTATCTGTGTACGCGGCAGTAATTGAATTATTTAGCATATTTATTTAAATCCACCAATAAAATAAACATAAGTACCTTAAAATGAATAAAAAATACACATCCTACAAAAAACACTGGTCCCAGAGAAAAGGGCTTTTATCTAACAAGGCGAAAGTAAAAAAGTAGGTATCAGTGACAATTGACAAAGGTTAGACAATGAGAAGCTTATTTATATACGATGCGAACTTGAAATAATGAGATTACTTTCCTAAGTCAGCGACTTAATAAACACAATAACAAACATGTTTACAAGCTGTCCCAGTGTTAGATCATTGCCTCCTCTTGACCATAGTTCATATTGGGAGATTATTTTTACGTATTTACCCACATGGTACAGTTAGCCTCACCAGTTAAAACATAATTAAAAAATAAATTCACAAGCGATCTTTACATTGAAATAAATAACAATATGATGTATATTTGACAGCCTCTGTGGTGTGGTGGTAGTGCACGCGACTGCCACGCAGGAGGCGCGGGTTCGATTCCCGCTCAGTGCAAATATTTGTATGCATGAATATGGTTATTTGCATTGGTCTGGGTGTTTCTATGTATAATATGTGCGTATTTACAAAAAAAAAAGTATATAAGTATGTTTATCCGCATTCTAGATTCCATAACACAGGGTATAAGAGCTTACCATGGGTCTAGATAGCGTCGTGTAGAATGTTGTGGAATATTTTTTTTTTTATTTATTTATACCTCACATCATTGGAAGTCTAAGTCATAACATCAAGTAGATCTGGTAATACTTATCTCAGCAGAAAGCAAGCTTTAACGGTCCCCAGGCCGGAGCCTTGGAAGGTGAATGCATCGAATGCTCTGAGATAATGATTAGATTGATGAGATACCAAAGACATGTATGTAGATACACGTCTTTGGTAAGGTTAAGGGCTTAAGTTTGGGCATAGGATCACGAAGGAGCTCGTGGCTAAGTGATAACCAATTAGGTTAGCACATTGAAAGGTTGAAATCAAGCACCTTCAACCGAATATGACGATCGGCTACAGTAGAAGAACATAAAATTTCATAAGGTCTATTTTTTTGTTAAAAGCCTTGACATTATTAAAAACTATCTTGTTACCCGACTACGGCGAAGCCAAAAGGAGGGTTATGATTTTGACAGGCTATGTATGTATGTATGTATGTATGTATGTATGTATGTATGTATGTATGTTCATTTGTTCCCTCATAGCTCCTCAAATACTTATTAGAACTGGACAAATGAGGTATCGTTACAAGCGGCTTGATTGTCCGATGGTTATAGGCTATATGACGTGTCACCCAATCTTGTGTGGCGCCCTCTAGCGCTCATAAGGTACTGTATTAAAAAATAAATTTGAGATAAATATGCCGTGTTTGGTATTAAATGAAAGTGCTTAATGACCACATTTCAAATATGTATAAATTATTAACTTTACCTTGCCTCAAAATAATTTAAATAAAAAATAAAGTTTAAACTAAAACCCGACTACGCTTTAAAAAGTGACAAACAAGAAAATATCAAGGATAGCCGTGGTCGTATGCCACTTACTCTAAAAAACAATATATTTGAATGAATTTTTTATAGCATTTATTATGCTAACTGTTAAGTTCGAAAAACATTGGAAAAAATGAAATGCTCAAGTGAGACTCGAACTCACGACCTTTCGCTTACAGGGCGACTGCTCTGCCAACTGAGCCATTGAGCACCACTTGAATCATTCCAAATTTTCCTTCTCTTTATATCCGTCTATAAGGGCGACGGTGCAGCCATCTACCAACATTCTTACGAACTGTTGGAAACAATGAATGATTTTCCAACCATTTTTAAACATTGAATTTTGATGACTGCGCCCAAATATTTGAATGAATTTTTTATAGCATTTATTATGCTAACTGTTAAGTTCGAAAAACATTGGAAAAAATGAAATGCTCAAGTGAGACTCGAACTCACGACCTTTCGCTTACAGGGCGACTGCTCTGCCAACTGAGCCATTGAGCACCACTTGAATCATTTGAAGAGAAGGAAAAATTTGGAATGATTCAAGTGGTGCTCAATGGCTCAGTTGGCAGAGCAGTCGCCCTGTAAGCGAAAGGTCGTGAGTTCGAGTCTCACTTGAGCATTTCATTTTTTCCAATGTTTTTCAAACAATATATTCTAGGGAAAAGTGGCATACGACCACGGCTATCCTTGATATTTTCTTGTTTGTCACTTTTTAAAGCGTAGTCGGGTTTTAGTTTAAACTTTTACTTTACTTACTCCTGATATTTTATATGTAAAATATTTCGACTTTGTGGCGTGGCGGTAGTGAACGCGACAGCCACACAGGAGGCGCGGGTTCTGTCCCCGCTCAGTGCAAATATTTTTATGCATAAATATGGCTATTTTCATTGGTCTGGGTGTATTTATCTATACAAATAAATAAAATTGGAGTGTCTGTTTGTAATATTAAATTAACCGCTTTCTACTACATGCATATGAATGTATATACGGTACACATACCAAAATATATATTTTTAAATTTTTTGTCTGTCTGTCTGTCTGTCTGTCTGTCTGTCTGTCTGTTTGTTTTGGCTAATCTCTGGGACGGCTGGACCGATTTGGACGGGACTTTCACTGGCAGATAGCTTATGTAATAACGAGTAACTTAGGCTAAAAAAAAACTGTTTTTTTTTATTAAGTACATTCCACGCGGACGAAGTCGCGGGCACAGCTAGTAATATATATATATTTACGAAAAAGAAATTATCTAAGTAAGTTTATCTGCATTCTAGATTCCATAACACAAGCAGGGATAGATTGTAGTCTGGAATAACACACATACTACTTTATATCCCTGGAATAGGTTCTCCAAGTTGCGGGAACCAATCTCGACGCGGGCGGTGCCGATAGCAACAAAATGTACTAGGTGCACATAACATATAGGAATGTTTATTATCTTTACTTACAGAATACACTTTGTTTAATCATAATTTAACATTAAATGGTAACTAAAATACTAACTGTACAATATAAAAATACAAAAAAGAGAACAAAAAAATTAAATAAAAAAGGGGGAGACTGACGGCATTACAGAATTCCTCCCCATCGACCTCTACTGATAACATATAGGTAAGTATATGTGATAGCAAGGCGCTGATTTCATCTAACTTGTGAATACATACTCGTGGTACCCACTTTTTGTATCTCACTCTTCATGAACCTTACAGCCGTCGTTAGCGCTGCGTCTCCTTAATGAGCTCTGCAATAAATACGTGACAGACAGAATGTGTTGTAAGTATATTTTTTGTGGCACTTTCTAAAGCCTACAAAGGCATAGTATAGCTTAGTTGTACAAATTTTTTTTAACAGGTGGAATACCGATGGATTATTATCACAGTAAGTGTACGATCGGTGTTTATGTGCTGTATTTATCTTAAAAGATCACTGTAAGATCAGATCAGCCCTTCTAGATATATAGGTAAAATTCCATGTATTCTTCATTCTATTCTATAGTTCGTCGGCTAACGAATTACCACTTGTTTGGAGGGGCAGATCTACATACGAGTATACCACATTTTTGAGAGTAAGTGCATGTTATTAGTTACATTCATCTCCGGGCAATACAGGAATGATGATATACCCTAGTAGATACTTCAAAACTACATTCATATAACATAACCAAAAACATAAACACGTACAAAGCAAAATATAACATGGCTTGCAATTTTATGTTAAAGGTAGTAAATATCATGCGCTATCAAACGATACGCCGAGCTCCAATCCCATTCATTATTTAAACTCGAAGTCTATTCATAACATTGGAGCTCTATTGAACATCGTTCTCACATGTTGCAATAAAAAAGCTCTGCATCAAAGGCCTCTAATGAAATTGCTGAGTGGGAGCACGAATAATCTCCTACTGGCGTTAAAATAATTCCCCTCAGTGCGCCGGATGTGACGATGGCGGCCGGCACCGGTAGCGGGCTGCGCTACGGCACGTCCTTCCGGCGCCGGTCTCTGCGGCTCCCTTGAGCCCCTTAGGTGGCTTTCACGCTACATACTACGACCAAATTATACGAACACATTTAGAGAACTGTGACGACATCAACGTCTTTGTGCACGCGCGACGGAATTTATAAGTATCCACTAAATGTAAAACATGTAGGTACCATTACTTATAAGTATCATGACTATACATACAGGTGTGCTGTTATAAGAAATGAATGAATTCAATGAACAAGTTGTAATCATTTGAAGGAATTTTTACAGCATTAAGTATGCTAACTATACAAATAGAATACTTAATGCTGTAAAAATTCCTTCAATTGTTTGGGCGGAGTTATCAAAAATCAATGTTTAAAAATGATGGTAACATCATTCATTGATTCCGATAGTTCGTAAGAAAATCGGTAGATGACGCAACGTCGCCTTAAAGACGTATAAGATGGGAAATTTGAATCATATCGGGCGTGTCTCGGTAGCCGAATCGGTCAGGCATTCCCCCTGTAAGGGAAAGACTGAGGGTTCGAGTCCCGCCCGAGAAGATTCTTTTTCCCTATGTATTCGAAGTTGTAATCATAAAAATTGCTACAAAGACAATTATTTTTTAAATTCTCTCTAACCCTGAAGCGTAGCAAAAGATTTTGAAAACTTCTTTACCATCATAGGTAAGCCGTTGGCAATTATCAGGATTAGAACCTGCAACCTCCTAAATCTCATGTTCGACGAGTTAGGCACTATTATTGTAATATTAGTGAATTTCGGCTATTACATGGAATGCCGCTCAGAATCTTACAAGACAAACTGTGACCTTTCTTACTTCTATGATAGTGTGAAATACTAATGGTGAATTATAATCATTACATAGTATTAAGCAAAGTCCCTCTCCGCGTCTGTCCGTCCTTATGTACGCTTATATCTTCAAAACTACGCACTACTACTACAGATTTTGATGCGGTTTATTTTAGTAGATAGAGTAATTCAAGGAAAAGGTTAATAACTATAATACATGCTTAATATAGTAGAGGGTGCAGCGGGAATAGAATCAGATGTCATGCGGGCGGAAAGAAATTGCCGGTACAAAGTCCGCCGGTTCAGTTAATAAATAAATATAATAGACCCGTATAGAGTGTTGGCTAGTTACTATCTACTACAACTATTACATTCTTGTTGCAGAAAAGTGATATAAAAAATCTTCTTTTGATTAGCTCCCGTATTTTTGACCAATTCAATTGTATTAACACAATTTTCAGTAGGTTTCTATATGTTAGAGATGATTTGTGTAATTCTTTGTAGCTGGCGTGGACTGTCCCTAGGGGGTGTTCTGTCTTGTATTAAATTAAAATGGCCCATGGAAATCCCAAAGGACCTTCTAATAAGGTCTTCCTAAGGATGGTACCCATACAAACAGAGAGATGATGGTATAATAATTAATTAATTAACTTATTCTATGTAGCCCACATTGACAGGATTTTCACTCACAGATAGTTGATATCTGATATGATATTTAAAACTGCTTCTATTTTAGAAAATGGATCCCAGTTTAGCGCTAAGAAAATGAAATCTTAGAAATTGTGCAATTTAACGCAGAAGAAACACGGATAGAGGCTTGTGAAAACCCATAAATAAATATTTACTTCTGAACGATGCACTGATTTAAATTTATTATTATACGAAGGATACATTTTTTTTACTCATGGTTTTTTATGACAGTCAGCAAAAGTTAGTCAAAATTTTTTATCGCGTGAAGTCCCGAATTGTCATAAAAAACCACAAAGAATACATATTTTTTACCCTCACCCTCACGAACGGTACTGAATAGCATTGTAATCTGATAAATATGCTATTAGTACGCACAAGTACACAACAAAGAGAGAAACATTGGGTTATATCAGTAGTAGTTATGACCCAGGTCTTTCAGTGTAAAGCTTTCAGTTATTTTAACCCTTTAAAGGTTAAAGTGCAAGGACATTAGTTTCATCACATTCTAAATAGCTGTCGTTTTCATCGACCGCGTTAATCGGCCCCAAATATTCATACATATAATATTCCCCAAAAATGGGGCATTCAAATGCAAAAAGAGTGTTTCTAATCACTTCGTTTCGTTCATGATCATTCCTTATGATCTCAAAAACATGTAGTTTCATGAAAAGAAACTTTAATACTGCAAATCATTCACTTATCTGCACGTTTCATAGTTCAGATCGTCTATGGCTTAGATATGAGTATAATCATGTGTCAGTCATTGTGAAAAATTCCAATTCCAGTATTCGATCTATCCGTAAATCGAATTCGCTGTATCACGATATCCCCTTTCAGTCGGATTCATACCGAAGTATGAATCCGACTGAAAGAGGCTATCGTACCAACTGCTACATTACTGATAAAAGAGCTTAAGACTCTAGTTTATAAATCGACACCTGCTACATACAATATCATAACTGCTTTAACCAACTGTGCTGGTAAGGTGTAGTTGTGACAATTTAATTTATATAGCGTTCTATTAACAGAGATTACTATATATCTACTGTTCACGATTGCGAAAATGAAACAAAGACACTGCGAGTTCGAAAATACAATTAGGAGCTGCATATCGCAAGCTGCAATGGATTTGTGGAGTCACAAGTACCTACCGGGACAAACGCGAAGATGATGGTAATTACCGTCTAATCTCCCAACCCATATTGGATAGTACACCAAAGCCTCGTTCGTCAATTAGCAGGTATATACCGGCTTATAGGTTGGCTTGGCTCCAAAAGTACCTCCTAAAAGCACTGGTGAGGCCTCAAACCTCTATTTGACAGAGAAATAAGGCAACTTGATCATACTACTACTAATACTACACACATGAAGGAAAACTTAGCATAATGTAAAAAAAATGAATGAAAAAGAGAAAATATTCATAAAACGAAAACGAAATCAAGCTTCTGTAATATTTTTAATAGCGCAGCAATACGTAAAAACTATTTCATCGAACATAAGCTACCAAACGTTTGGGAATCATTCAGCGGAAGCTTCCACTCGAGTCTAATAGACGATCAAACCTATGTTAAAAGCCTTTTGATGTCTCAATGAAATATTTACATATTACCTGCCGTAAAGTACATTAAAATTGTTGTTAAAATATCAAACATTTTGTTAACATTACATATGTATATTTCTATTAAAACTGTTCTCTTAATATCAATTATATCATTCAAATTCCTAATTATTAATGCACAAAATTATCCAATGTCCTTCTGTTAATACTATAATATTACAGATTGGAACTTACTGGTGCCCATGGGTCTGTCCCGCCCGATAGAAATTTATAACTACTTAGAACATCAGAGTCTGATGCTATATTTGTCTTTATTAACAGTAAAACAATTCTTTATTATGAATTTTGAACCAGCATGTTTTAATACATTTTAGTATAACTATTTACTATGACTAATTTCACGAAATATGTGTGTGGATATCTGTTGCTCTTATACACAAAAATGTCCGAACGGACCGGATGAATATAGCACAGACCGATTGATTAAAGTTTGAAATAGCACGTAGACGTTTTATTCCGGAAATAGGTTACTCAGGGTCGCAGAAACGAGATCAGTAAATATTTCAAGCGGGCGGAGCCGTGGGTAACAATTTTTATTAAAATTCAATCACTTCAAAACCCTTTTATTGTATAATAATAGCATTTGTCTTTTTACTTACCAGCAAAGCAATACCGTTTTACCACTCAAAAAAAAAATAAGGTAGATATTCTTATGCAAATTAGAAATGTCTGAATGTATTCTATGAATGAAGGTTCCAGCCCAGGCTCAGTATTAGTAGATATTGTCTGCAATGTTTGCGATTGTGAAGATAAGTGTGATATCTGATCGAAGTTAAAAGAGCGAATACGAATGTTCGATCTTTGAAATCTCGTAATGGACGAAAACGACATCGTGAGTACAAACCGCCGTTTGTCACATAACTAATGGTGCGGAAAATCGCGAAAGTTCCGCTTTCTAACAACGTCGAAGTAAAATCGATAGATTGAAACCGAATAACGCGTAATATATTAGGCATACTCGAGTTGCCCCGTACCTTACTTACGTACATTAGATGCTGCTTACTCTACAACTTGTGTAAATACTAGATGGAAAGCTCGATCCGTAATGGAAGGGAACGGAGCATCGTCCAAACCTTAGGCTTAAATACATAGAAGGTTGCCATGATAATGATGATACCTTTACGCATTATCCCACAAAGGGATAGGAATAATGACTATAGGTTATATCTAAAATAGATCAATGGATTGGTGGATAAAAGCGGCGGTGTATACTTTGAAATCTAAATCAATCCTGGGTTTGTGAATTTAGTTATGCTTTTATAAATTTATTCTCAGATTTATCCTTTAGTATTCAATTTCAATTGTATCGTTTATCTGTATTTCTTACTTGAAATACAAAGATGTTGTTCAAAAGCTGCACGTACCTATAAGAAAAGTCATATGAGGATCTTTGTGAAATAAAACCTGATAGAATTAAATGGATTAGTACAGTGACATTAACTAAATCAAGTATTTTTCGTGTCTTTTGACGATTATTTTCTTAAAAATTAATCGAATTAATAGGTAATACGTACGAGTAACATTTTAATTAATTAAAATAAAAACCAGATGAAATCGAGGGTACGGGAAATAGTTTTCAAAATAGACGTAATTTGTTGATGGTATCCAATCTTTTAAATGGCTCGTAAATAATTTGATTATATTTTTTGTGTCAGTTTTTTTTTCATGTGTCATAACGAGAGCTTTGTCTATGTGAAAAGAATAAAATGTACGTTTCTGATATTTTCAATTTTGTAGCGCGCAATGCTGCCAGCGTCATGGGCACCTTTGCGCCGGGAACGATACGGAGCGGGTTATTTCACGTTACATAATCACAATTTAACGTGTTTTTCTTTATATTTGAAATTTTTAACTTTTTTCATTTTATTCAGAGATCAAGTACCTATAAAGTTTTTTTTAAATATCAAATTAAAACTAACTTAGTTCACTAAAATATTTATAGGAATATAAAAGAAGTCAGGTTCAGGTGTTGAAAAATTCCTCCCATTTTTTAATTGTTTTTTTAACAGTAGATTATGATAAATGCAATATTGTAATTGTTAATAAAGAGATTCTATTTTGTAGTAGGTATATTGAAGTCTCAAAGTAATGTGCCAACTGTAATTTAATGCTGAATCAAAAAGTAAATTTCCTAAATCTAAAATAATAAAGAGATTAATGGCCGTTGATTCTTAATTTGGATATTTCGGTACAGTGTTAAACTAGTCAAAATAAAATAATTTCTCTCTATTGATCCTACAGCGCCTCAAGCAAAATTTTATTTTAATTTGATATCTTCGCAATAATTCTTTCATAAGGATAAAACAACTTTATTCATGACTGCAGGAGGTAATTATACAATATACTAAGATAGAATTTTCTCGACAAAAAATGATATCAATTGCCTCGGGACCTTTAGTTATTTCGTAGTAACAGTGCACGGTAATTAAAAAAAATGGGATCGTAATACTGTTTACCCACTGTGAATCTATGTAGTTCGCTTCATTCATTTAACTTTTTGTTGTAAATACATACATAAACTCATAAGCTCACGCCTGTATTCCCCGAAGGGGTAGGCAGAGGTGCTAGCACCCACATTTCGCCAGTTTATGTTTAGGTCCCAATGTAATAGGTGGCGAGCCTATTGCCATTAACCGGACACTTATAAACCTGCGATAAAATACACACATAACTTCGAAAAGCATCGCAAAGTCATGCCATGGTCAACCTGGGATCGAACCCGAGACCTCGTCTCAGCAGTCCATTACCCATACCACTAGGCTACCGTATTGTAAATATTGTGATCCAATAGCATAGTAATTATTTATGCAAAGTTTAGTGCAAGATAACCCAACTTCTCATATTTTTTCGACTCTGTATGTCACGAACTGTCTTGTTTATGGTATGGCAGACCATTACCTACGATTTAAAAGCTTCATGAGGCACAGAACTCTGTTAATACAGTAGCTTAACGGATGCATGGACCAACGGCCTTAAAAAGGTGGCTATGATAGACTGGATGAGGAAGACGACGGATCGGGAGTCACACATCAGGAGAGATCAATGTCCAGCAGAGAATTGCGATAGTCTATTTAATTAACTTTCTGGTCATAACCCACTCGGAAGACACGCTTGGGAGATTATCATTATTGTTTAGATTTTAGGAGTAATATTTTTCGAACTAATAATTTTTCGTATACCTCAAAGGCAACCAAATGAATTATTTCTTTCTTTCTTTCAGATCGATCTGGATTACTTTTTTCCTATACAGCATCTATGTGAGCTGGTTCGAACTGGGAAATTTCTAAATTTACGAGTCCTATAACTTTCTCACCTTTATTCCTCATACTCTTTAACTCTTCATTCCACCCCTTTTCTCTTCTTTCCTTCCTCTCAATCCTATACTCGTAAATGGTATACCCAAGTTATATATAGTATTCGAAATAATATTTCGACTTTGTTATATTCGATCCCAGAGGCTTTACAGCGTGATACCTCAACTGGTTTTACAGCTACGTTATTAATTAAGTCCGCACGGCTCTATTCATTAATTACTCCCTATAATCTCATTAAGTTTTGCATATTGTAAAAGTAGTGGTAACCATAAGCCACTGGATAATTTTCTGAGTTCCTGATTCATCCAATCTAGCTATTTACTTTGTGGACTAGATAACCATGAAAATTATTATATTTCCAGAATATAAAATATATATACCGTCCAGGTACAGCAGAACCAATTTTAATTTAAAATATTATTTAGAATTCGCTTTTGACAGAATAAAAAAGTTAAATTAATAAAGAGATTTTTTTCGGACAATGGTTGCAGTTCCGAGAATGATTCCATTCAAATAAAATTGTTCTAACGAATTTCATCGTGATTTATTTTGTTGTTATTTACACTGTCAGGATCAGTGGTCACCAAAAAGTCGATGAAAATTATAAAATAACACAGAATATATTCTGATATACCTATTTATTTATTAATATATTTGAATATAGTGAATATGATGTATAGTAAACATAAACATAAACTCACGCCTGTATTCCCCGAAGGGGTAGGCTGAGGTGCTAGCACCCACATTTCGCCAGTTTATGTTTAGGTCCCAATGTAATAGGTGGCGAGCCTATTGCCATTAACCGGGCACTTATGAACCTGCGATAAATACACACATAACTTCGAAAAGCATCGAAAAGTCATTGGTGTGTGCCATGGTAAACCTGGGATCGAACCCGAGACGTCGCCTCAGCAGTCCATTACCCATACCACTAGGCTACCGCAGATTTGTATAGTATAATGTATAAATAGTAGTATAATGAATTAATGTGTAATATTCAAATAAGTATATTCATACCTCGTTAATATTCCTTCTATAGTATTCCAAGTACTAACACTTGATAATAAGTTTTATAAACTTTTACTGTAACATATCTAACACAAAATAACATTTACACAAGGGTTCCCGTCTTCATTCCTAACACTTGCGGCTAGATAAGCTGATATCTCAATATTATAATCTGACAGCCTAAAAATCGAATATAGATCTAAACCTGAATAAATATTTTATCAATGAGCGCTGAACCCTCGAGAAGGTAGATATTTTATCCTAAACCTACAATCAACCGATAATAATATTGGGGCCTAGGTAATAGAGATCGAACTGGCTCAATTTTTACGAACAATTTGAGACCTACGCAAACTGAGATTTTTATGTAAGTAATCATCTTCTCCCGACCAGATTCGGTCACAGCGACTGGCTTCTGTTTAATGAGAGCTTCGTTGATGTGCTCTCAGGTGACTGATGTAGCCTATCTTTGAAGCGCATGTACGGCCACATACGCTACAAGTCAGCACCCTCCTGACGTAGTTATAATGTATGGCCCCGGGTGGGCGAGCCTTGAGCTCGTCTCGTTTTGCATCGAGCTCCTCTCTCCTTCTCGTCTCAAAATCTGACACCTTGGTGTGCACGGTGTTCCTCCACCATGATCTGTCCGCCGCCATTGTCTCTCACCGTGACGGATCGAGCTCAAAACGTTTCATGTGCCTCTTAAGCACATCTTTGTATTGTATAGTAGTTCTCACTTTTGGCACAATGTTGATGAGGAGAAGCGTTAAGTGTTCATACTGAGAAATCTCGATAAATTTCTTGAATAAGCAAAATAAACAGGAAGTCTGTGTTAGAATTTTATACCAGTACCTACCATCTGTCATATAGTTTTCATTCAAAAGTACTCGGGTACAAAATGAGCTTGGACCCGAATTGTATGCGTTACCATAGTAGGCACTCGGACATAATATTGCAAATAGATTAGTAATAGATATGTTTGTAAATATCTGTACCTAAATATATTTTTGAAAATAAACAAATAAGTCCACGGAGTTTCTTGCCGAAGTTTTATCAGGATGGGCTGCTTTGTGAACGAATGGCCTAGTTGTTAGTGCCATTTCAACTGTCTGTCTCTATACAGAATAAATTATTTTCGACTTTGTTTTTTTTTTCTTCAAAGCAAATCATCAGATGATTCTAAGTATTAGATAATACGAAATTTTTATCAGCTGAAAAGTTAAGAAGACTTTTCATGAACAAGCGACCCATTTTGCCTTTTACGGACGGACATCGTGGATGTTGGTTATCGCGACCAAATAAATATAGCCTATGTGTTAATGCAGGGCGTCAGCTAACTCTATACCAAATTTTATTACAATTTGTAGTCATCACATTTAAAGTTTGGAGCCAAGGACTTTGAGGATTATAGTATCAATGAGGTGTGATGGATGGAGTCTTTTTTTTTATCGTGTGATAAATCGAAGATTGCCAAAAGCATATCTCTCGCACCCCGGCAGACCCAGGACCATCTCTTTCGAAATGGCCCCCTTCGGGTTGTGGGGACCGCAGGGTCCACATCTAGCCCCGGTTACGGGGAGGCGCACTTTGCGCCGCCGCCGCCGCCTGCTTCTGCTAGGGTGACAGGCAGCTCCACCGGTCACCCCCAGGCCAGCGCTCATGGACGACGGAGGTCGTTCTGCGACCTCCGACGTCTGGTTCGCCTTCGCTCTGCGCGGGCTTCCCGGGTCCGAAGTCTAGTCCGGACCCCACCGGCCGCCTCCTTCTCGAGCATTACTTGCTCGCAGAAGGAGGCGGCCGCACCCCAAGCGTTCGCGCATCGTACCATCGCTGTGAGCAATGTGGCGAGTGTGAGGACTCCCACCCCCAGAGCCGCCACTAGGACCCGCCTCGGCGTGTCCCACGCCGGGCACTCGGTCAGCGTGTGCAGCTCTGTGTCCTCGCTCGCATCAAAGTGATGGCACTTGGACGTTGGCTCCTTCCGGATCCGACACAGGTAACTCCCGAAACACCCGTGTCCGGTAATCACCTGCGTCAGCCGGTACGAGAGGCTGCCGTGTGGCCTCTCTAGCCACTCCTCCATGATGGGTCTTACCGCCGCTATTACGGCGTGCCCGTGATGGATGGGGTGGGTATTTACGCACCGTAGGAAGTTAACATGAATACAAATTTTAGTTTTCATCATTGACATCGTAGTGTAAGTTTCATTGATTTACTTGTACAATCGCTCCAGCCGTTTAGACGTGTAAGAGTAACAAACATCCATCCATTCATACTTACAAACTTTCGTGTTTATAATATTAGTAGTATTTAGACCCTAATGTCTAGTTAAAACTACATTACAAATCAAAGCAGTTCAAAATGGTGCACCTGTTGACCTTAGAAAATATATTAGAAATTCGAATATATTTTTAACAGTAAACATGACAAACAACCTTGCCACGGTTCGGTGTAAACTTCAACGAAGTACCATAAATTTTAGATACAAAGTTTAATACAAAGTGTAACACAATATTGTGCAAAAATAAAGTGTAGACGAGGCCGTGACAACAATCTACTGTTCCGTACACAGAGGAAACACGGCCAGGCATTGATGGGTGCGTTTATGCCACAAAAGCTTGGGGAACGCTAAGATTATACGCCTGATTAAATATTTTCGCTCGAATGCAAATAAAGGTTGTTTGTATGTTCAGAGGAAAATTTTCCTGTGAACATTTCGATTCTACCGTACACACTTTACTTATTTGGAAGTTTTGGTTGTGATTGTGTAGCTTATGCCCGTGTATATACAATTTTATTTACAAATGTTAAGCCCAGAATAATTGTGCTATAGTATATTTATGCGTAATTAAGATTAAAACGATGTATATTACCATTCTGTGTATATTTTTTACTAGGTAGTACCATGATATATTCTAAAGTTTACGCGAATGTCACTCATTGAAATAAAACCACTTTTTACGGATTCTATCGCGATATATTTGTTATACGTACGTTTCGGCTGCTTTGCAGCAGCCATTTTCGCGCGCCGCGAAATCACCGCGAAAATGGCTGCTGCAAAGCAGCCGAAACGTCGGGTTAAAAAGTAATAATAACAAATATATCGCGATAGAATCCGTAAAAAGTGGTTTTATTTCAATAGGTAGTACCATTTCGTTTTCTCCGTAATATATACAGACGTACGTACAGTTTTTGTATACTATATTTTTGGGCTCTAGTCTATTACGAAGTCAAACAATAATTTTCTTTAATAATTTTTTTAAGAAAATTAAAACCAATATTACTAATAATCCTCCTAATTTTTTTGGCCTACAGTCTATTAATGTCTCAAACAATTCATTATAATCTTTCTATTGGCTTGTAACTTCACAATAATAAAATAGGCTGTTCTCCATCTGACAGTAAACATACAGCCTGTTACAGAATGTCCACTTGCCGTCAATA
Source organism: Eilema sororculum (assembly GCA_914829495.1). NCBI lineage: Eukaryota > Metazoa > Arthropoda > Insecta > Lepidoptera > Erebidae > Eilema > Eilema sororculum. Next base: position 12,234,320 of record OU618542.1, read on the forward strand.
AGCTCGCCTCCTTATAAGTGGAACCGAAAATCGTGGTTGGCAAACTGTTATTGTAAATACACCTCTGTCTACCCTGCCTGCCTTCGGAGATTTACAGGTGTCAATATGATGATGATGATTCCCAGCCGATTTCGGCTACGGCGACTGACGCTGGACTGGTGAATCTGTTCGTCCATGCGCCCGGATATGGCTGGTGTATCCCAGTTTGTTGCTGAAGGTGCGGTTGCAGGTAGTGCAGGTCAAGATATTGTTGACGTAGTTGTAGGTGTATACTCTACGCGGCCTGGTCTTACGAGCCACTCTCGCCCTGTCCAGACTAAGAGCCCTAGCTGCCTCGAATTCCTGGACGCCATTATTGATTGATTTTGCCACTCACCAATTTTGCAGTTCTTCAAGTGGCGCGTCTTTGGAGCGTAAGAGCTGGAACTGTCAACATAGTATTGTTACGTCATATTCGTAATGTTATATTGTGTTACGAATATGACGTAACAGTAATAACTTCACAATTTTATATTTCAACTTTATAAAAAATTTAAAGCCACAATCTTGCAATTAAAAATGCTTTAAGTTACTCAGTTCTTGAAATAATATATGAATTACAATTAGGTCGCGCTCGAGGATTCAGTATGTACCCTGCTCCCAATTTAAATAAAAAGCGGTCAAGTACGACACATTCGCTACGAGTTCTATACCCACTTTTTGGACCTCTGATACTAAATTTAATTACACAAAAACGAATATTCCCCACGATAAATTACAACACTTTCATGAATATTACGCTTAATGAACTACCCAACATCTGAGTTGCATTAAGGCTCTATTGTTCGGTTTTTTGCTACACAACCCTAATTATTTACTAAAGTGGCATGAATGTAAAATCTGACCCAAATACGTGACAACTCCCTTCAAGGGGAGGTGAGACTTATTAACGTCACATTATTTTATACGAAAAAGCCGAATGCAAAAAGTAAACCATTCCGCCTCTCCGAATGACAATGTTAAAACCGGACGAAGATTTTTTCGTTGCTATACGCTTTGTGGAAATCTCAGGTGTGTTCCCGTTAGGATGATGCCAAAATGACAAATTTTCTCGTAAGCTAAAAATTTATTTTCACAATTTTGTTGCTGGGTCTAATTATGACTTATTCAGATCTCTATCTTTTGTTTTAGAAATACTACAAACAAATTGCGTGGTAGCAAAGCGACAAATCACTTTTCGTTCAAAAATTGTGGTAGAGGTAAAGAGTAAACCTAATCCCGTCATCCGATTGATTTTTTAGCCGTTTAGGTGAACACCTAACCCACATTTGACCTTGATTTGATCTGCGCTCGACGTCATTCGTCACCTGCCAGTTCGAATTAAGATAAACAAAACAAACACGACTTTGTAAGCTGAAGTGTTATTTTTTTGAAAGATTATGAATCATTCTTTCAATGCTTATCGTGTCTCCTTCGTACAGTCCCGTGTCTAAAAGACTTTAGGCGGAGCGTGAAAAAGCATCTGGTGGCGGTCGAACTGAGAGCCACCATTGATAACATAGTACTTACGTGTTTGTAATAGTGACTCTCTACCCGAGACTTTGCCTTTATTTTATCATCAGACGAGGTAAATTTAAATTGACGTGTCCTATTAAAAAAAACCTAGTAAGTTAATTTTAGCCACCGCAGTGCCATTATGCTACGGAAGTAATGCAACTAGTACAACTGTGTTCTGTAACTGAATAGGTAAATTTCAAAGTTAAGTAATTACTGATTCGTGGTTAGGTCAGTCTTAGACCGCGTGACATTGTGATCCTTCTATGCCTCGAAGAGCCGTCGGCCCTAGTTGTCATATGAATATGCATGGTAGGCGTTACGTGGTGGCCTAAAAATATCGACAACTGGTCTAACTACAGTACTTTAATATCACTAGTGGGTTATGGAGATTAGATGGCAAAGTCGGTTCATGGAAATTCATAGTTGGACTGAAAAACTGAGCTGGAAAAGGGTTGGAAGATGAGGATGGGATCCATTAATGTGACGTCACTTAGAATATTGCGGCATAAAGGTTGTTATTGACAATAATTTCGTCCAACATTGTGCAGCAAATATGTCTAGCACTATCTAAATTAAATTAAAAATTTAAAAAACCCCCGTCACAAAAAACACCTCCAAAAAGTTAAAAATAAATGGAGTTTGCCTTTTAACTTTAACGGTTGCCATGTCGGGGGACCCTAACTGGTTAAGCACTCCGTTATATTATCGGAACAATTCAAGGTCCCCCGACATGGCAACCGTTAAAGTTAAAAGGAAAACTCCATTTATTTTTAACTTTTTGGAGGTGTTTTTTGTGACGGGGTTTTTTAAATTTTTAATTTAATTTTTATTTTATACTTTTTAAAGTGATCTATTAATCAAGCTCTTTCATTTGATACCCATATTGAGGTAGTTATGAAGAAATATGTATTCCGACATGTTGTGGCGGCGGCCATTTTGGACCGATTTTTTTCAAACATAGCTAAGAACACTCCCGACTAATATACCTTTCAAACAAAAAAAACTACATCCAAATCGGTTCATCCGTTTGGGTGCTACGATGCCACAGACAGACACACACACACACACACACACACACACACACACACACACACACACACACACACACACACACACACACACACACACACACACACACACACACACACACACACACACACACACACACAGACACGTCAAACTTATAACACCCCGTCGTTTTTGCGTCGGGGGTTAAAAAGAGAGACAATAATATAATTAGTGAGAACTTATTCAAGCGGAAGTATTGTATAATTGATTGTTCATGTTGTTTAATTTATATACAATGTCCGAACGATAACAACTATTACTCTGGTGGCCGCGAGGCATGGTAGGTACAGCATTGTACAGGGAATCTACTATTTCATTGTGGCCGAATAGTCTTTCAGTTTGAATGTAATTCAACATTTTCGTTATTAGAGGATATCGAGCATTATTGAAACACAGGTAAATTTGAACACAATAAATGATACATACCATTTATTGTGTTTTTGGTGTAGTGTATTTGATAGTGTGTGATTTTCTTTTGAAAAGCAATCAAATGTACGACTATTCCGTTAGATTTTTTTAATAATAGATAAGAGTCCAACAAAATGTGCTCGGTGAGAGTGACTTCTGTCTAAGACCACAACTACGATGGAAAATCTGAAAATGGAATCTACGAAACACTGGTAAATAAATAATATAATACTATAGTATATTTTTATTATAATATATTTATTAGTATACTTAGCCTTTAAACGAAATATTCTACAATTCTATTTTGAGGTACCAACGATAGTCACAAATATAGAAACATCAAAGGTAAGGGAATGAAGCAAAACGGTATTATTGAATGAATAGTTCTATTGTTAAATACTTGATCAGGTTTACCGGCCGATAAATGACCTTACCGGAATGGAAGCCTTTTGTCGTAACACACAGTTTGATCTCCGATAAACAGAGGGGCTATGACGTAACTAAAACATCCACTAAATTGCTCACTCACCCGTTACGGGTGTCGTAATTAACTGAAAAGTATTTAACATCAAACTGTGAGGGTCCTTCGCTACTTTTACGAGAGAAACATGTTTGTTTTGGAACATTTTTGTAGCCCACGTACTACCTTATACGCTCCAAAAAATAAAAGGACGTGAATAAATATTTTATCGTTAAATTGACTGTTTGTTTGAACACCACACAATCACTAGAAAATTATTTTTGACAGGGCTTTCGTGACTAAAATCTTCTAACATGAAGTGTCATGTTAGAAGTTAGGAGACAAACATATAAATCTTTCGTATCTTTTCGACTAATAAAATGAAATTGAAACCTTTCTACTGACCAACAGCCCTACTCAGATCTTCGGGATACTTGCAGTACAACTGATGAGGTTCTGGTACAGGCTTTGGAATCCCGTGTTAAGTAATACACACAATAAAGTGGTTAGCGGGATTCAAAGTGGAAGCCTTCGAGGAAATCGGATCAACAATAGAATGAAGAAGAAAAATACCGAGGACTATAATACTTACTGCTTTAAGTTTGGCCTGTATGGTCGCCGGCAGCGTACCCGTGTAGAAGACACTGTCTCTTCTTGGAGTACAACGTCTGCTGGCGTCCCTCAGGGTGGCGTTCTATCTCCACTACTCTTCGCAGTTTTCATAAACTCTATTTCTCACAATCTGACTTCTTCCTACCACCTATAAGCAGATGATCTTCAGATATACGTGAGAGCTGCACCAGATAAACTTGCGGATGCCGTAGGTACCATCAACAGGGATATGGCCCGTATATGTGACTGGAGTAAGTCGTATGGTCTGAAGGTCAACCCATCTAAGACCCAGGTCATAATTATTGGTAGCCCAAATTATATATCTAAAATCGATTGGTCACTGCTACCGCAGGTGTCCTGCGATGGGATAAACATACAATTTAGTAACAAATTAAAAAATCTGGGTATATATATGGACAGCAGCTTATCTTGGAGCTTATCTTTGATTTCTTGAAGTTGAGGAACTTCAAGAAATCAGTCGCAGATTGTTTGCCAGCGCGGGGTCCCTGCGTAGGCTTCAAAATTTTCTTCCCATTTCCACGAAAACTGCGCTTGCACAAAGTCTTCTCTTTCCCATCCTCGATTATACCGATGCCAGTTATCCAGATCTCACCGAAGACCAACTTAATAAACTTGAGAGACTCCAAAATCTTTGCATACGATTTATATTTGGACTTCGCAAATATGATCACATCTCCGAATTTCGCGAAAAGCTCAAGTGGTTACCCATACGCCTTCGCCGGAATGCTCACTTTCTTTATCTATTGTATAATATTTTATTTCAACCTTCTACTCCTATCTACCTAAAAGAACGCTTTGAATTTCTTGGTGACTCGCATTCTAGGGTCTTGAGATCGTCAGAGAATCTGAGGCTGAAAATGCCAGCGCACTCCACGCGTTTTATGGACAAGTACTATCCATAAGACGTGCACAATCTCTGCCTGTCTTTAAAAAACTGGTCACGGCCTATTATTTGCAAGAGCGATAGTTACTATCTTTCACCTTCTATTCCTATATCCCCCTCAATCATGCTTCACTGTTTATAAATTTATGTAAGTATATTATATATAAGTAATTTATGTAAGTATATCATGTGCCAGACGTTAGGTATGTACTGTTTAACTAAGATTTTAACCATGTAGTATATATTATATAGTAAGTCATGTATCTATAGCCTTATATATATTATATTTATGATAGAATATAATATTGGACTTTGTATGGACCACAAATATAAAATAAAATGCGAATGCCACGGCACGCCAGCCTCAACGACATAATCCGCCGTGCTCTTGTCACCGCCGGTGTGCCAGCCGTATCACTGCGACGCGAGCGAGGACACGGGGCTGCACACGCTCACCGAGTGTCCGGCATGGGCCGGACCGAGGCGGGAGCTAGTGGCGGCCCTGGGAGTGAGAGTTCTCACCCTCGCCACCCTGCTCACAGCAATGGTCCGCTGCGCGGACGCGTGGGCGGCCGGCGTCTCCTTCAGCGAGCAGGTAATGGTCGTGAAGGAGACGGCGGAGCGGGAGAGGCGGCGCGAGCGAGAAAGACTCGCGGATCGCGCCGCCCGCGCGCGCAGGCAACTCGGGCGTCGGAGGGCACTGACTGACCTCCGTCCCCCATGAGCGCGGGCCTGGGGGTGACGGGTGGAGCCGCCTGTCACCCCAGCAGAAGCAGGCCACGGCGGCGGCTTGCTGAATAGCGCGCCTCCCCATTCCGGGGGCGAGTTGGGGACACCGCTGTCCCCCCTCCTGAGGAGGGCCAGACCGTAAGGGATGGCCCTGGGTCAGCCGGGGTGCGAGGGATATGTCTATGACAACCTCACCTCCGGCCTAGCACCAAGACCCACAGTCGGCGTGCTGTTTTAGTCGGTTCGAGTCCGACATAACCTCCCCTTCCGGCTCCGGTAGGGGGGGTATCCGAGGGGATTTCCGCACGGAAAAAAAATAAAAAAATAAAAAGGTGTGCCAGCCGTGCTTGAACCTAACGGTTTGGCGCGCGACGATGGCAAGAGACCGGATGGTATGTCGTTAATGCCATGGAAAATGGGTAGGGCCCTGGTGTGGGACGCAACGTGCGTCGACACCATTGCCCCTACCCACATACCTGGCACGGCTGGCTGTGCCGGTGCCGCAGCTGCTTCCGCAGAGGCTCTCAAACGGCGCAAATACTCCAAACTCATTGGAGACTATGAATTTGTGCCGTTTGGAGTCGAAACGTTGGGGCCTTGGGGCCCGAGCGCTCGCAATCTCTTCAGTGAGATTGCGAAGCGTATGGTCGACGCTTCTCGTGACCAGAGGGCTGGCCTCTTTTTAGGTCAGAGAATAAGCATTGCCATACAACGTGGCAATGCTGCCAGTCTTCTGGGAACGTTGCCACAAGAGGCATGCGATGCGGAGCAATTCTACGACGCGTTTTAATTTTAGTCTTAGTTTTAGTTTTTAATTGGTTTATTTTATTTTATTTGTAATTATATTTTAATTATAATAATAATAAAAAATAAAAAAATTACACCTTCACTCCATCCCATGGTTGCCTGGAAGAGATTGCCCTGTGCGATAAGGCCGCCAATTGTATGCTACTAGGAATTTCTTATTTAATATGTCTCAAAAGATTGTAATAATTGTGTATCATCTGTGTACCATACAATAAAGAGTTATAATAAATAAATAAAATAATAATTAGCGTTCTTGTATAGCGATGTTATAGTGTCAAGTTCTACCTTAATAACATAAACACAAACTAGAAACCAGAATAAAATCCTTTTGGTCTTGTGGTTGTCCTTGACATATTAGTTACGATCTGAATTGGTATTTTCTTGGAAGTGTCACTTTGGATAAGTCGACGGTCAGGTTCGATAAGCTCCCACCATAACTAACGGTATAGTTGTAACATATTTCAGAGGAACCCTTTAGGAAAACGGATGCTGCGTTCACAATATTTTGTTGTCCCAGTTTTAATGTTGAAAGGTTAAATAAGTTTTTGGTCAATGGGTATTGACGAATGTACTTACTTATTTGGGTATAGATAGGTATGACGTCTTTAGTTTCCTATTATATCGGTTACCGAATACATATAATGTGTAAGCTGATTTTTATTAAAAAAATGTTAGAGCAATCAAATACCAGACAATGCTCCTTGTGTTCTGAGTGGGGAAGGAGGGGTTGGGGTTAATTTGGTATTATACTACTATATTAATTGTAAAGTAGTAGTGTCTGTACAGTTATTTGATATTTAAAAAAATACTTGGGCTATGTTAGATATGGGTCAATCAAAGAATCAATCAAAGAATTTTCACACCGTGTGAATCGTACAAGGGCCCGTATATATCATGAGACTCTACGCGGGAGTCGTGCGGTCCATGGCCCTATATGGGTGCCCAATATGGGTGGAGACCCTGACGGTCCACAATGCACGTCTGTTGCATGGTCCGCAGCGTGCAATGGCCAGCAGGGCCATTAGGGGGTACGCACGATATCCTTGGAGGCGGCGAGTCTCCCTGCCGGATCCCTACCGTGGAACCTGGATGCGAGAGAGCCATTCGGTGCTATATCGGTACCAAAAGGCGCGGAAGCAGGGACGGGAACCCGAGCCTGAAGAAAATCGGGCCGTGAGATCCCAGCTCCACCGGGACATGGTAGCTGAGTGGGAGCTACGACTTGGGCGACCAAGCGCAGGGCACGCCGTAATAGCAACGGTAAGACCCATCATGGAGGAATGGCTAGAGAGGCCACACGGCAGCCTCTCGTACCGGCTGACGCAGGTGATTACCGGACACGGGTGTTTCGGGAGTTACGTGTGTCGGATCCGGAAGGAGCCAACGTCCGAGTGCCATCACTGTGATGCGAGCGAGGACACAGAGCTGCACACGCTGACCGAGTGCCCGGCGTGGGACACGCCGAGGCGGGTCCTAGTGGCGGCTCTGGGGGTGGGAGTCCTCGCCACATTGCTCACAGCGATGGTAAGATGCGATGATGGGTGTGCCGGGGTGCGAAAGATATGCTTTTGGCAATCTGACCTCCGGCAACCGAGGACCCAAGATGGCGTGCGTTTTAGTCTGTTCGAGTCCGACCTAAACGCCTCCACCGGCTCCGTGGAGGTGGTATCCGTGGGAATTTTGCGCAAAAAAAAAAGGCCCCTATATATACGAATCTGTACACAAAAATATTTTCTAATTCTTGTCTATTTGTCTGAACCCTGTAACATACCTAATACGAACTGCACTAGGCTTATCGACGTAATATATTATTTTATTTGGTTACAATGATGAGAGTAGCTTGTGTTAATGTTATAACTCGTGCTGTTATAAGTAGGTATAAGACCATGACTAAAGATTTTTACTACAAATCTTGACTACGTTTTGTGAGTGAATCACAAACCCAAGATACATAACAACATCTTTTATTAGAATGGGTTTTAAAGATTTACAAGTCTCCGTTTCGATATCAAATTGGAGTTGTATCCATTTAATGGTTCACCCCTTATCACATTGGTTCATCATATTGTCATTTATGGATCGTTATTGAACGTAAATGTACCCCGATCTAACCCTTCTATGATTATTATAGACATGAAATTAAACGAGAATTTATATATTGTACATGATACCCGTATACCGAATAGTATTCTGATCAATGACTTAAGTTTATTTTCGCTTCGAGTTAATTACAATACATAAACAGAAAGTACGATTCCATTATTAATGTTAAGAACGTTCTATTGTTGATATATGATAAGTATTATATTATTTTTATCATACCAAATAAACAAACAAACTCATTCGCTTTATTAATAGTACCTATACATCACGCCTGTAAATTCCCGAAGGGCAGAGGTGTATTAACACCCTCGTTTCGCCGCAGCATCGGTAGCTTAGTGGTTAAGGAATCGGCCTTACGATCGAGAGGTCCCGGGTTTGATCCTGGCCATTACACTACCGACGTGAACCCACTCCTAGCACAAGCTATTTAGGTTACTTGGAGGTTCGGTTGCCAATATTCTTTTAAAAAAACTATAATTTTCGGTCTCACGTAGAAAGAAGCGAGCCTTATTAATATAGAAGATAAATCTAACATGTTTAGAGCCTATAAGTGTTGCCAAATCATTTAAACCGACAGCCATTCAGAATATAGCTGACTCATTTTCTAAAATTGAGTAAAATATCAAATCTTTCGTTTAAGACTATTATAAAGACCTATCACATTGTCCGGCTCACAATGCTCGTCGATGATATACGTCGATGAGAAATATCTCCACTCAGCTAAAATGAGGGTCACAAGAATAGACAGGATTAGGAATGAATAGATGTGTATATAAAAGAAGAGTTTGAAAATGGCGGTCTGCCTTTTGGGTGTGTTTTAGGCGTTCGGGTTATGATGAAATAGAAATGGAAATTGAAAAAAGTTATTACATCATCAACCTTACGTTGCGATAGAAGTTTATATAATACTAGCTGTCTCGGCGAACTTCGTACCGCCATATTTTCCACCCGCGTGCAATTCCGTTCCCATTCCTGTTCCCGTTCCCATTCCCATTACTATTCCCATTCCTATTCCCATTCCCATTCCCATTCCCATTCCCATTCCCATTCCCATTCCCATTCCCATTCCCATTCCCATTCCCATTCCCATTCCTACTACTACTAAATACTAATCCCGTAACTTAAACATAAACTTCTCTCACATAATAGAAAAAGTTTGTATGAGAAAAAGAAAAGTTACTTTCTGAAATTTTCTGTACAACTGTTTTATTATTTTTTTTCGTAAGAACCTTCTCCCGATAATAACAAACACAACAAAAAAAGAATTAGTGAAATCGGTCCAGCCGTTGGTGAGTTATGCGCTTACCAACACATTTTGCGATTCATTTTTATATTATAGATGTAATCAAAATTTATCAACGAAATGAATATGACGTAAAACGGAGTGAACAGAATTCTGTCATTACATTCAACTAATCCACACTACTTACTAACATTATAAATACAAAAGTTTGTGAAGATGCGTGGATATGAGGCTCCAATGACTGAATTAATCTACGCCCGCACACCAGCTTAATTAACCTTTTCGACTCGGTGCAAAGACGTGCATTGAGGCTCGTCGACAGTCCCATACTCGCAGGCGAGGGGATTTCCGCACGGAAAAAAAAAGGCGATGTGGAACCTCTCAGCCTCAGGAGGGAATTCGCCTCACTGTGTTAATGGTTTGTGCTCAGATGAATTATTTGACATGATGCCCACAGCAACATTCTATCATCGCATCTTTCGCCATAGGCCGGGAATTCATCCCTTTTTTTTTTTTTCGTGCGGAAATCCCCTCGGATACCCCCCCTTCTGGAGCCGGAAGGGGAGGTTATGTCGGACTCGAACCGACTAAAACCGCACGCCGACTGTGGGTCTTGGTGCTAGGAAGGAGGTGAGGTTGTCATAGACATATCCCTCGCTCCCCGGCTGACCCAGGGCCATCCCTTACGGTCTGGCCCTCCTCAGAAGGGGGGACAACGATGTCCCCAACTCACCCCCGGAATGGGGAGGCGCGCTATTCAGCGCGCCACCGCCGTGGCCTGCTTCTGCTGGGGTGACAGGCGGCTCCATCCGTCACCCCCAGGCCCGCGCTCATGGGGGACGGAGGTCAGTCAGTGCCCTCCGACGCCCGAGTTGCCTGCGCGCGCGGGCGGCGCGATCCGCGAGTCTTTCTCGCTCGCGCCGCCTCTCCCGCTCCGCCGTCTCCTTCACGACCATTACCTGCTCACTGAAGGAGACGCCGGCCCACGCGTCCGCGCAGCGGACTATTGCTGTGAGCAGGGTGGCGAGGGTGAGAACTCTCACTCCCAGGGCCGCCACTAGCTCCCGCCTCGGTCCGGCCCATGCCGGGGGAATTTATCCCCACACATTGCATCCGAAAACGGTGCGCACCATGCGGTATGAAAGGAACTTCATCCCACGCACGCTCAAGCTGTGGAATGAACTCCCTGCCGTGGTTTTCCCAAACGACTACAATATGGGGTTCTTCAAGAGAGGCATTAGAAGGTTTCTTTAGGGTAGGCAGCACGATTGTAACGCCCCTGGTGTTGCATACGTCCATAGGCCGCGGTAACCACTTTCCCTCAGGTAGGCCGTGGGCTTGTCTGCCACCTAAGTGGTATAAAAAAGAATTAAAAAATATGCCAAAGAATATTTATCCGATACTTCAGTCTTATGCTAATTTATGATATGAATCATAAATTAGCATTTGTGAAGGTATTTTTGTCGTTGACTGTACATACACGTAGTTTTTTCTTATTTTGTTTCCTGGAAGTTCTACCATGAAACATACGCAGTTACGGGTCGAAGTTTCGGACAATCGGTTCCATGGAACACGTTTATTCCGAAATCGGATCCGAAGGTGATACGTGATACACTTCGATTCGACCCTACCGGCAGTATACCGACTTCATGGTATCTACATGACTTTACATATTTCGTTCGGGCCTGAAGTTACGAATGTTTTATGGTAGCCCCTGTAATACTATCTTATTCTTAAAAAAAATACACTTAACATTTTAACCAGCAAATATTTCTCAGTATACTGATTTCCCCTATAACTTAACGTTAAAAACGGTTATTACCCAGCGTTTGTTTTGAACCCTGCGGCGATGCGCATCGTCTCCCTTCTTAAATATTGCGCCATAAATCAAAGTCGCTCCGTGTCTCGCTGTCGCCTGTCGATTATCACGCGGAAAGCGATTTTGCTGTACGCCAACGCAAATTGCAAAAGATAGCGATCGAGAGAAAATTGAACGACTATACTGATATCAGAAAAAAAAGATTACGCTGCGTAATATGGCCGCATTGGATTCGTGAATAACTTACAGTGGGTAGGTACTTGTATTGAAATTAAATTTTTAAAAGTTCAAACTTAATAACATAGAGCTATAGGTCCACGAGGTCCGGGTCCATTGACCAACAATTTCATTCTGTGATTTATTGTGGCTTTCACTTATTTGCAAAGTGAGTTAACCCTACATATAACCCTACTTAGTTACAAATAAAACTGTTTCATGAATCTCCTAATTTCGTTTCTTGTACAAAAAAAGTCCCAAATTGTGTGTGAGGTTTCTATTTTCTTTTCATTAAATAGATCAAATTGACAAGATTACTGTTTATAAAGTGACCAAGTAAATTAATTGCTTGATCATTGGTGCGGTGTGTATGCAGAGAGAGAGAGAAAGTGACCTATAATTTGAGATAGAGAAATACCTATGCACATAAAGTAAAGAATCTCTTTATTGCGTACACCAAGGATAAATAACATGTGTTGTTTGTTTTCACATTGCAGGTATAGACAATACTAATATTGTCGGAGTAATTAGGTTTCTAAAACCAATGAAATAAAGGTACTAGGTTGGTACAAGTTTTCGCTGTCAGCTTATATATTAAAATCAGTTCTCAATGTTTAGAATACATCCCCAAGGTAATCGGATAGCGGCTTTCTGCGAAAATTTGGTCTCTATTTATAAATTGATGTCAAATTTGTGAACCATCCCCCGAGTGACGCGATTTGGGCTCACCAACATGTAAACACGGCCACACTGAATCGGGCACGGGGCACCGCTTGTTTATTGCTTACTATTTACTGGAATATGCGGATAATTTTCAACGGTACAACTGTTTACGAACCTGTAATTTGGGAAATAACATTATGAATCAGTCTCCATTCCAGTATCTTTTAATTATTGTGGTCAGAAATAAATCATTATTTAAACATTTTCGACATGGTTTGCCGATTACATTATTGACAAAATTCTGCAATATAAATACAGAGAAGTGAAAAGCGCATACGACGACTGAACCAAGTGAAAAAATTAAATATTGGCTTTAGGTATACGTGTGTGTGTGTGTATGTGTGTGTGTGTGTGTGTGTGTGTGTGTGTGTGTGTGTGTGTGTGTGTATGCGTGTGTGTGTGTGTGTGTGTGTATTTAATAAATCACCAATTCATCATACAATATTTATATTACAAAGGAATGTGAGAAATTATAGTTTTAAACAACAACAAAGTTTTAAAATGGAATACTTAAGTTTCGAGTTCTGTAGACAAAGTTTAAGCATTGCATTTGAAACTTTGCCTGTTGTATTTTAAAACTTTATGTCGTGGCCTGATCGTTTATTTGATCATAGCTTAAAATAGTTAACTATTTCGTGAATTTTGTCAATTATTAGCGGCCATAGTATCATTATTATGCAATGTTCAACGTTTGTCGATTCGTACATAGACACTTAGCTTAGACTTACAATCAGCTGTATGTTTGGTTGCAATTGGTTGAGCAGAACCGGAGATAATGACAAAAAGTTGCTATAATTGAGAGTTGCCGATATCAGCTAGTTGTAAATAAGAAGAAAACAATTGATTTTTCTTTCTTTACCGTGAATAAATAAACTCTATAATCATTATGGAAACAAATGGAAACACAAAGCTTCAAGCCAACATAAGACAGAAAATATCAAAAGATTTATCACAAGTTACGCGTATGTAGGTACCAAAACGTAGCAAATTACTAAGCAACTTCGTTGAAAGCTTATTATATAGTAGCGTTTGACAAATTCACTTAGATTTTGTTCATGACGCTCGCTTCCGGCAACTTGGCAACTCGGTTAGTCACACAGTTGAGTTTCGTAACTGATGCAAAGAAGATTGTAAACATGTCGGAAATAGGTTTCACCGAGATAGGTAAAGTAATGTAATTAAGATCGATCCTGAACAATATCCTATCTATTTATAGGTTTAACTTCGAATCCAATCTTATTTTTCACTACTCAAGATCATCTTAACGTTATTTCCGGATGCTTCCGAGGCTTTGGAGGCCGGGTTTTGTTTGTTCCTTCTCCTCAGTCTATTTTGGTATTATTTTAAGAAAAAATAAGCAACCCTCCCGCTATATACTATTCCCGAATACAGTAATTTATGTATCTTGACAGCCTCGGTGGCTTCAATTCTCAGTGCTTTGTTCTGGGTAGTTCTGGACTCTGAGGTGAAGGACCGGTATCAAAGGACAAAAAGAAATGGGGAGGAGTAATCTATCGCTCTGGAAAATGTATTCTAGATCTATACAGCGGTTTGGTTGAAGATATAACAAGCAGCCAAAAGGTATCCCCATCTCCTTTTAAGCCACACAAAGATCCATACTAATATTATAAATGCGAAAGTAACTCTGTCTGTCTGTCTGTATGTTAAGCTTTCACGCCTAAACCACTGAACCGATTTTGATGAAATTTGGTATAGGGATAGGTTAGACCTCGAGAAAGGACATATGTTTGGTCGCGATTACCGACATCCACGCGGGTAGAGCCGTGGGCAAAAGTTATTAAGGATATATTTTATTCCCGTCAATCTTGCTCAGCTAAGTTTTTGTAACAATATCATCGGCCCATCGTGAATCCTACCTACTTATTCCAATAGTACTACCTAACTATAAAAAGAGAAATGTTTGAAAAGTCATGGAAATACTCGTAATTAACCATTTTTGTAGCTATTTCTGAATATTCTAATCGATAAACATATTCGAAACATAAATTAATATTTCCATTAACCCGCCCATTAAAGGAAGAAGGTATGTTAGTACAAAGTAAAGGACTGAATAACGCATGGGTTGACCTAGTTGTGGCAAGAGACCCCATGGGAGGTAAAGAAGCACTCAACTACGGGGTGGCTGATGTGAAAGCTAACAGGCTCGCTATCGGGGATGCATTTGAACGGAATCGTGGAGAAACCTGGCAAGAGACGTTACAAAGTCGATGCTTACAGAACAGTTTTTTAGTATATGTACTAGCATAATATTGACGCACTTTAAAAGAGATTTTAGTCATGTTAATGGATACTGGTTTATAGATATTAAGCTTATGGTTCATAAATTATTCAGTTTTCAAAAATTATTACCATTATGCAGTAGATATCTACATATTGATAATTCAAAGTTTTTGCGTTTCAAAACAGATTATGCTATTCAACACGAAATATCACTTCCGCAAGTGACTTACATATTTTGTCATTTGTTTTTATATAGGTACAACTGACTAAAGTGCATAAGTGTAAGTAAAATTATGAAACCTAAACACGCAGTCTTCCTTTATTCAGTTGTCTAAAAATTCAGTTGCAATGGTCTGAAGTGGGTAATAGAACTTAAGTAGATTTGTATCTTTTAATCCATATTCAAGATGCGAGCAAAGTGTCGACGTGACATTGATAGGCCTCGTGCCGTGAATTCTAATAAACATAATCTTACCGATAATAACTTAGGTGTTTTCCTCATGTATATGGGAAGAAACGGGGATTCAGAACACGCTTTAACTTTCTACACGTCACGTCACGTCATGTCATCATCATAGCTATTTCCCAGTTGCATCCAATGTTCACACTTTGGAGCCCGAGTTCCACTTATTGTTTTTGATTGGTGTGTCGACTTTTCTTGGAGTGAATGCCGTTTTAACACACAATTCGAAAGTTAGAAAATGGTTCTCACAACATTTCAAGCCACTTCTGATATAAAAAAATAGTCCTAACAATCAAAACTCTATCATCGGAAGTCATAATATATTTATTCACAAATATCTTTTGTCCTTTTTTGTGGTTGAAAATATGAATGCAATAGACTCGACGAATGTGTATTGATCACAATCATACGAGTGTATCGGAACACTCGAATCCACACGAACACTTTTATAACTCACTTATTTTAATCGACTTCAAAAAGGAGAAGGTTATGAATTCGCCTCGTATTTTTATTACTTTATACATAAAAAAATAAGTACCTTCTATATTGAAGGCCTCCAGTAGCGTAAAGGCACCATAAGTACTTGTAATTTGATTGATTGATGCTCGAACTGATTGAATACACTGCCGAGCTGATCCCATCCCTAGAATAAGCTTGTAGGTGCTGTTGCCCTCAGAAGTAGCTTAGCACATTCTAAGTTACTGATCGCCCTACCTATACGTGTGGTCATTTATTTCAGCTGAAATATGCGCACTGAGTTAAGTACATATTGTGGGCAGTAATAATAAAAATACTTGATATCTAGGCTATGCCCGCGGCCAAGTTCGCGTGGATGTCATTTTCGCGACCTACGGTGAAATCTCCAGTTCTACTAAACCGATTGCGATCAAACAAACGTAAGATTTTAAGTCTTACCAAGTCCTTTGAAACAAAAACGAACACATCAACATCTGTATAGTAGTTTACACAAACAAATAAGAATACCAAAAATAAATATTTTTGTATTCAGTATCGTTAATAGAATAGCCCAAGTAGTTTTTTGAAATCTCCGATGTACAGACACGACCACTTTATAATTACACAATAGTATGCCTTTTATTTTTTTTCCGTGCGGAAATCCCCTAGATAAGAAGCAAATCACCACCAAAAATAGACTAGATACTTACCTACTAAATTATAAAGCTTTAATAAAATTCATCAGTACTGAATTTAATATAATTTTATCTCAAACTAACGTAGTTCATAAAGGCACTAAATCATGCTCGTTACAGGCGCTATTCAAACGAAGTGCAGTTAAAGTGATACTGATTGCGTATTATACCTAAATACTAAATTGTACCAAATTTTACTCAAATGCATGCATTCAAACGTGGACTTACCTAACCACTTCGATTTCACTAACCAGTATTCTGATAGTTTGTAATTTGTGGTGTTCTGTTAAACGATTTGTTCAAATGGAAGGATTTTTGTGGTAGACCCTATACATAATACTTCGTAACAACCAAATAAATATAAAGGTTTATGAAAGTATGTGGTGAGCTTATTATTTATCAAACAACACATTAATTACAATACAAATTCTATTGTTGGTTAAGTCTGTGATACATATATGATGTTGACGAAAAAAGTACTCAAAATTATCTTAATTTCGTTTTTTGACCCCCTTCTAGTTGAAAGATTGTTCTGATATTTCGTACAGACCTTTAATTCGGACAATAATACTAGATTTGCTCTTAATACGAGAGTTTTAACATCATTTTGAGTCTTCGTCGTGAAGATAATAATGACGCTGACTGTACATAGCATTCACATTAAATAAAAATAAACGGATTTGATTATAATTTAGTGTCTTAGTACAGGCACTGCAATGGGGATGGTACAAATTTCGTTCGGTTAGTTAAAACACATAGTCATCAACAAGAAGTATGCCACAATAATTACAAGTACTCATTTTCAAGTTTCAAACCCGCACGTTGAAATTACTTTTCAGCGTGCAGGTTTCAAACTTAAGGCAATTGGCACACTGCGACGCCCGACGCCGCGTCGAGCGTTGTTGGGTCGACGCGGCTTCGCTCGCGTCGCCTCTACGGAGCTCATTTTGTATAGAAAAACGCGGGGTCCCACACACTGACCACGCAATCACGCGCGTTGCTGCAGAATACGCGCGTACAAGCAGAAAACGGGCGTGAAGGCGCGTAAAACGCGAGGTATGGCACACTGAAATATGCCATCACGAGCGTGATTTTCAAGGGATTTTTAGTCCGAGAGCTGTTAGAAATTTCTGTGTAGGTATTTGAGACGAATTTTAAATTAATATTATTGCAATGCAACATGTATTGAACGTCAAATTTAGAGCGCTTTCGGAGAAAGTCAAATATTGATGCCCAATATCGGGTATTGGAGCCGACACCACTGTGTTGGCTCGTTATCGGAACACGCAGAGACTGCAAGCGACTTTCAACCTAAATGGCATTTTCTTAGTTACGTCTCTTTTCGCGTTAATAGATGACGCTGATCACGAATATAAGAAAAAAAATAGTTACTATGTCATGTCAATAAGGCCGAAAATAGCTTGCACTTCTAATCATTTTCTTTTCATCTCTAGCGTTCTTAATATAGTCTGGGCTATCGAGCTAATGGTCGGATGACTTTATTATTTAATATTTTACTTTACTTTTCTAAAAATTTTAGATTACTTCACACACCTACCTACCAAAAAAATTCTTATATCTCTCGGACTATACTAAAAACACTCTGAGCTCCAGCTCCACGCGTGACAGTAGAACAGCTCACCCCGCGTCCACGCGCGTCGGCCGCATTTTTACGCGCCACGCGGCGTCGGGCGTCCCAGTGAGCCAATCGCCTAAACTAAGAGCGTAAAAATAAATAAATGAAAATCTGGCACCAATGAAATTGCATCATGCAGACTCTGATGTCAAATATGTTTGGCGATGAAAATATAAAACTTAGTACATAAAACAAACCCTACGAATCCGTGAAATGGCGAAATTAGTAAAATAGGTTTTAATTACGGTTGTCAATGCTATTTAATTACAATTGAAAGATAATCTAGCACGATTTGACATTCTTGTAAGGATAATGGCGGCCTCCTTCAGTTCACAGGAATGTTGATATTACTATACATACTAAAGTGAAATTATAGTCATATCACTCGTACATCACGGAATCGATAAAACGTTTTTTAATACACTATTTCTGTTCGTCTCTTTTGTATCCGTATATAAAGGTATCCAATGAAACAAATCTACCTCTAACGTTATTCTATTGTACCATATTGCAATACAAAAAATGTATTGTGACGGGTAAATATATTGGTTGGCGGCATATGGAGATTAGAATTTCATTACATGAGATTTAATTCTGTTTCTATGTGACTCTTACGACCTCTGTTCGGTATCGTATGGTAAAATATGACTTATTATATACAAATAGATACTCTATGAAAAACCTATTATGTAAACTCTTTCAAATAAAATAGAATAATATTATAATGACGAACTTTTTGGTTAACAATCTTATTTTACTCAAATGCATGCATTCAAGCGTGGACTTAACCGCTTCGATTTCACTAATCAGTATTCTGATAGTTTGTAATTTGTGGTGTTAAATATGACTTATTATATACAAATA
Source organism: Eilema sororculum (assembly GCA_914829495.1). NCBI lineage: Eukaryota > Metazoa > Arthropoda > Insecta > Lepidoptera > Erebidae > Eilema > Eilema sororculum. The sequence goes on from OU618542.1 coordinate 12,253,303, forward strand.
GATACTCTATGAAAAACCTATTATGTAAACTCTTTCAAATAAAATTGAATAATATTATAATGACGAACTTTTTTGTTAACAATCTTATTTTACTCAAATGCATGCATTCAAGCGTGGACTTAACCGCTTCGATTTCACTAATCAGTATTCTGATAGTTTGTAATTTGTGGTGTTAAATATGACTTATTATATACAAATAGATACTCTATGAAAAACCTATTATGTAAACTCTTTCAAATAAAATTGAATAATATTATAATAACGAACTTTTTTGTTAACAACCTTTAACGTTAACAGTTTTTATGAAAGCATAATGTGTTCAAATTTTCAATTTCCTTTGCCCTTGGTACTTAGAGTAACATTAATTCTAATTCGTTAACTTCTTTTACGTTAAATTGAACGCAAACTGCGAAACAAAACTTACGGTATAAGGACCAGCTATCGATTTTGCATGGCGGATTTTAGGTCTTAGGCAAAGGATGAGAAGGGATTTTGTAAAACTCCTCAGGGATCGAAGTAATCAGGAAAAAGTCTCAAAGATTCAGAGTTGATTTTTTTAACCAATTCTCTCCTAAATGGGCTTCTTTAGAATAAACCAGCTATGGTTGAGCTTTTATTGCAACCATAAAATATTTTGTAAAATGTATAATAAAGCCTCGGTCGTAAAAAATCACAAAAGCAAACTGAAATTAAAATTTTAGACAGAAAATAACATTTTACTTTTTAATTAACTTAAGTGCTTAACTAATAAGCGAAGAGTTTATTTTAATCCTGCTTGAGTTAATCCATTGGGGGATTACACTAACTTAACAACTACTTTAGAAGCAGTAGGTAACTACGAATTTTTTTAATAGTCATTTTCTCTTTTATATAAACTGGCATTGTAATAGATATAATACTTTTGATTATATAAATTTGCTTTTTGAGTTAAGTCTTGTTTAATTGCTACTTGTAATTCAATCGACTTTGGTACGACCAGCTTAAAGAGTTTAAAAGATTTTAATCCAGTGCTTTACTGTAGACAAGTTTAAGAAACAAAATTAAGTTTTGGTCCCGTACAAGAGAATTGGGATCACTATTAATCTTGATGCTTCTATCTGAGAAGCGCCGCTTTATCCCAAAATATTATTATTCAAGAAACCAGTGTACTGGTATTAAATGAGTTATTATTTAGTTCGAAGTCTCCTTCGTTTAGGCAGTTATGGAGTTACACACCGAAGCGTGTCACTGTTCGCTATAATACAATAAACAGTACCTACCGACAGCGTCGATTATATTATCATTGGAACTGACGACTAAGAGACTGAGACTAGTATTCATTTCAGTGATAAAATCCACCTTAAAGAATTAAAAAAAACTTTTATGTTAGAACATTGAGTAATTTTAGTTAGATAGAGGTATACCTACCTACTATCGAGATACAAGGCCTATTTCTTGTACACTTAGCGTCACAAGTAGATGATTTTAAACGGTTCGTAGGTATTAAACACGTATTTCATCATGATCTTTGAGTTAAAACACTTTAGTGAAAAGCTTTTTTTGATAGGAGGGAAAATGGAGGAGAAAAGGGTTAGTTCGCTGTCACGTTATTTTGAAACATCAAGTACATGATTCCTCACAGATTATTCTGGAAAAAAACATATATATATATATCGAATACAACTAATAAAGCTATCAAATGGTTGTACAAATTCCATTTAAAAAATTGTATGTTTTTTTTTATTTGAAATGCTCTAAAACGCCGTCGACCATTATGTGACGTCATACAATTTGTAAACAGAGTAAATGTCATCCGCATGACACCCGTCGACTGTAGTGAAGTAAATAGCATGCGGATTACATTTACTCTGTTTACAAATTGTGTGACGTCACAGCACGGATAATCTACAGATCAACATGGCGGACAGCGTTCTCGTCAACTTAACAAAAACATATTTAAAAAAATTTTTTTTGAAGTATTCTAGGTCTCAAAAATATAGTAATTTTTTTTTGGGTCTACTATAACATCAGTAAACATTTAAGACCTACTAACCTATTGCATTCGAAAAACGAAACGGTTAACCATGAAGTTATTGATAGGTTTAAGAAAAGAAATGTTATCTAGCTCCGTGGTCATCATTCTAACATGGTTCGCTAGTCCGGCTCTTCATAACACAAGTAGACAACATTCATATTGTACTTGTGTTTCATATTCCCAATAGATGAAACTATCCATAAACGAGATCACAAAGGGAAAATAAATCGGTACCATTTTGCTAACAAATGAGGGTAAGCGATGTTCCAATCTTATGTTTGGTCTGACGTTCTGAATAACGGTAATTTTTCTTTACTATTCAACGCTGTAATATCATAAAAATATATTAAACACTATCAATTATTCGCGTCTTAACGCGTACTCGCCGATTTATATTTATAAAAAAATGTGATTAGCGTCTTTTATCGGTATCTTACATAGTAGGTACTGGCTAGCAAATGAGATTGCCTTGGGCCTCGAAGATTTTAGTACACTATTTAACTGTCCATGTTTAGATGAATAAAATGAAAAAAAAAGATCAAGTACGAGTTGAAATGATTCGAATTAGGGGACAAATTTAAATTTTCTTAAGGAAAATTGGAGTTACCAGAATAACTCTTAGTAAACTGAAATGATAATACGCTGGTCACATCTGCTGATGACCGTAAACAAGATAGCGCATTGATAAACAGATGACGGGACGTCCCCCGACCTAATAAACTGACGACCTGTAAATAGAAGCTGGGTTAGACTAGACGCTGAAGACAGAGGATCCGGTGCTGTGACGCAGGCCTTAATCCAAAAATTAACTGATCTTAATAAGTATTTCTCAAAATTACTACATATTTATAATTTAGGACTTTACCTATGCTATAAGAATTTACTTCCTGCTATATTTCATGATTCTACTTTTATTTCATGTTAGTTTATATAAAATTCAAATCACTCCCTTACGACTAAGAAAACCTCTTAGATTCCTGAAATATAAAGCACATATTTATTCCTCATTCGCTGTAGCTACCCACTTACGCTTGCACATGTACAAAGCCTCAAATGACGCGAACGACTGCTCCCGTTGCCGAATATATTTTTCACCTGCTTTAAATTCTTAAGATTTATCGTTGATCTGTTCACTGTATTTGGATTTACACATGACCTAACATTTTTGAGATATAGCTCCGTCGACTCGAGTATTTTTTCATTAAGTAATACAGTTGATCGGTTACGTAGAGGAAAATCTACAAAGAGTTTTACTGTTCCAATAAGAGAAAAACACTAAAAGAATTGTTTGAAATAGTTGTCTAACATTTCCTGTGAGGCATTTTGTTAACTAAATAGAAAATAAATATATAGATGATCTTAAAATTTATACGTTTATAAGTTATTATTACACTAAATTTTTTACCATATCTGGTCGTTGTGATCACACATGATCTACTTGCTTCGATATAAGCAACTTTTGTAGTTGACTGTACCTTTAGCCTCTTCAACTTTCATAATTGAGTCGTGGTTTAATTAATGTTCTATGATAGGTACACAGCCAAGTGCGAGATGTCAATTGTCTCTTTTGTTGCGTGGCATATGTTCCCCGTCGCCATCAATCATGCTACAGTGTCGTGCACTGTTGCGCATCGATACACATGCACTCGATTAATTTTCAGTTTGACTAGAACTGTCAGTGGACAACGAGACACATAGGACACACATGATTCACTACAAATAAAATCAAAATGAGTTTGTTAGAAGAGAACTCAAATAAGCATTTGTACCTACACATAAAACATATTTTTCTTTTACTTATCACAATATAGATACCTATACTTAAACGATGGAAACTTGATATTTATTCTGTGCTTTTCGGGCAGGTTCTTAATTTCTGCATGTTTTAGGTATTTCTACCAGAAGTTATGTCTTTTTTTAACCAATTTAAATAAATATTTTTGCACTAGGTTTGGTTTAGGTCCAAGTTTATTGGTAACCTTATAATTCAAGCACGTACAGCAGGGAACTGGTCAGTATTATATAGAAAATGTGAAACAATCGAGGTATAGTTATCATCCTGAGAAATAAAAAATAAAAATAAAAATATTTCTAGCATGAATGACAATTTCAAGACATAGTATCGATCAAACGGGGCTGAGGTAGGTAACTACGGTCACAAAGGTGCAGAACTGGATCAACCTTGAACTAGGGTGACAGACAACACAGCGAATACAAAAATCCCTTTTAAATTATTGAAGGAAGTATGTCAATCCTACAGGTACATGATTTTAGAACTCAATTGACTGCAAAATAAATATCCACTAAGTACCGCCGAACAAAATTTTAGTCGGCTCGATTCCTTCATGAACTCGCGGGTATCAAACTCGCGGACGTCCGCAAGTTGGCATTTTTAGATTTTATTTTATTTTGCTGTCGTCAACTCGCGCGTATACCTATTAAAGTACAATCAGATAAATATGGATCGAAACTTTTTTTTTTTTACTAAAAACTAACTTTTATACTCCTGCTTTTATCCACCCCATTTGTTAATGCGACTGCTTACATTTTTTATATTAATTTATCTTAGATTTCGATATAGATTTGCGAAATGAGGTGAGGGGGAGGCGGCTGATGATGCATAAAACATTCTATGGCAATCTTGTAACACACTTTTCAAGATCGAACGTTGAATGTAATGTTATTTACATTGATCTAAAATTTAAAAAAGTACAAAACGGTCAAAATGCGGTATTCTGCTAAACTTTAGGTATAATATTGGCCACCTAGTGGCCCCATCTGAAAACCAGCGCTGTGCATACTCAACGAAGGGTGTGCGCAGCATTTAATGCTGAGATGGGGCCTTATTTGGGTTCGCATAGTGTGGAATGTTGCACCCGTAGCTTAATTTAATATACTCCTAATAAAACTGTTATACTTACCTACCTATTTATACTTAACATGTCCACTGTGTAGAACTTCAATAAAATATTTTTCTTTCTTTCTTTCTTTCTTTCTTTCATATTAATTATTCAAATCCATCACATACTAATTGCTTTAAATATAATTTTATTTATTGTAATGCAACGAAATTAAGTTTGTAGGTATTATCTTTGCTCTTTACGTCAAGATTATCATTATCAAGTGTAGCCTGCAATTGAAAGTTGGTTTTACCTATACATTTATATAAATGGACTGACTATAGGTCTTATATATCGAGCAAACTATGAGGCAAGAAGGGACCAACTGTTGCTTTGGATTATAAAAGATACAAAATCAGGGGAAAGGGGAAGTACCTACTGGAAATACTGGAGATAGGGAATTTCACTCAAAGGAGTGTTTCCTTTTCGAATCCATTTTTTAAAAGAAACAAAACTGCATTCAGATTTTCGAAAACTCGCTTGACATACCCGGTAATCGAACTGACTATAACCCGAAACATTACATCCTGTATTTTTATGGTTCAATCGATACTGGAAATCATAAGAATCAAATCTCTCTAACGAACATAATAAATTAAATGAAAGGAAGTCCCTGAAATCTAACAAGGAAATAATCAAAAACTGAAAGGTGCCATCTCGCGGACGTCCGCTAATTTGACGCCCGCGAGGTGATGAATTACCCATTAGCTCATACGGTTAGTCGCGTACTTATAGGGGGGAGACTAACCGTATAATTCTAATCCTAACCATCTGAATCTAGGTAACTTGTGGCAATAAGTGAATAAATGAAGCTAGATTCTGAATGATTTTGAAATTTATACATAGAGGCCATAGACATAGTAAATATAAAGACGTGAAGTTACTACGAAATTCATTCATAAAATCATATGAGGAAAACGCCAATTCTCCATCTTGCTTTCCAACGTAGTGGGGATGTAGTAGCACCTGATTGGTCAAATAAAATTGCCAGTGATAGAATTTTAATTATCGATATTTTCCCAAATATTTAAAGAACGAAGACCACTTTCCATACATAGTGAATGACTTTTGAAATGCCGTTGACTTTTTATTATGCTATCGCATAATGGTACTGGTATTACTGATGAATAGATACTAAAACATTTTTTACATCTATAAAACTACAAAATCAATATGATATAACTAGTTGAACAAGAAATTACTTCCATTTTTAAATTAAAAGTTAGTTACTCAAAGACTGTAAAGAATCTTTGTAGATTGTACGTCCTTCTGGGCGAATTATTCGAAACTCCGGTTATCACAAGGAAAGTCTGACAGAAAGCCCTAAGCACACTGCAACCTGAGAATACAAATAATCGGCTACTTAAGCTAACCACTTAATTTTTTCTTTCAAATGTATAAATTTTTAGTCTGTGCCCTTTTTATATCGATAAGCACTTATCGACAGTTTACTGGATTCCCTACTAGGCCGCCATACTGCTTTCCATTCATTCATAAAATCCAAGTTTAGGTAGGCAGTTTTTTTTCGTAGGTATGGCACCTCTTGATACTCTAAGGTAGAGGCTCGGGCAGGTAGTTAGGTACATAAATAAATACATACATACATACATATAATCACGCTTTTATCCCCGGAGGGTTAGACAGAGGTGAATTAACTCCCACATTTCACCAATCAATGTATTCGGTCCCACGTAATAGGCGGTGAGCCTATTGCCGTATTCCGGGCACTATTGTTGACTCGAGCCAGACATATGAGGCTGATTCTGGGCTGTCTGATATTAAATAGCCCTATCCCTTAGTCGCCTTGTGGGTGGCCCAAATTCTACTCTGCCGAGGAGCACGCGGCGGGTAGGTATATAGAAAAAATCCTATTTCATAAACGGATAACGTTCTAAGAGTTCTAAACAAATTATTTTTCATACCGTGCGAACTTTCAACAAACTTTTTTCATTATCACGGACACATTATATAATCTAAAAACCACCCAACATCTGCCATCTCGAAGCCATTCTAGACACTAGACGGTTCCCATTGCCATATTTCTCCGTGACACCAAAACAGCTGACGCCACCTAGCGGTATCTGTTTGAAACGTTTGACTTCCCTTCATATGGCTCTGGTGTACTACAGACGAAAGCTCGTAGCTACTTGGTTCTTTTTCTACCAAATGTATTTCTTAGTTCGCGTATTAACCGCTAGAGTAGTAACAGCAAAATAATATTATTCGTTCAAGTACTTGTGGCGAGTTAGGCGATTGGCACACTGCAACGCTCGACGCGGCGTCGCGCGTCGACGCGGGTGACGCGGGAGAGATAGTATAGTCCGAGAGATATTAGTTTTTTTTGGTAGATAGGTGTGTGAAGTAATCAAAAATTTTGAGAAAAGTAAAGTAAAGCCATCCGACCATTAGCTCGATAGCTCAGATTATATTAAGAACGCTAGAGATGAAAAGAAAATTATTAGAAGTGCAAGCTATTTTCGACTTATTGACATGACATAGTAACTAATTTTTTTTCTTATATTCGTGATCAGCGTCATCTATTAACGCGAAAAGAGACGTAACTAAGAAAATGCCATTTAGGTTGAAAGTCGTTTGCAGTCTCTGCGTGTTCCGATAACGAGCCAAAACAGTGGTGTCGGCTCCAATACCCAATATTGGGCATCGATATTTGACTGCCTCCGATCTCGGATATCGGATATTTGATATCGGACGTCAGTTGATGTGAAAGCGCTCTAAATTTGCCGTTAAATAGTCATGTTGCATTGCAATAATATTAATTTAAAATTCGTCTCAATTCCTACACAGAAATTTCTAACAGCTCTCGGACTAAAAATCCCTCGAAAAACACGCGCGTGAATGCAGATTTCAGTGTGCCATACCTCGCGTTTTCTGCTTGTACGCGCGTATTCTGCGGCAACGCGCGTGATTGCGTTGTCAGTGTGTGGGACCCCGCGTTTTTCTATACAAAATGAGCTCCGTAGAGGCGACGAGCGCGACGCCGCGTCGACGCAACAACGCTCGACGCCGCGTCGCGCGTCGCAGTGTGCCAATCGCCTTATGGCACACTGAAATCTGCATTCACGCGCGTGTTTTTCGAGGGATTTTTAGTCCGAGAGCTGTTCGAAAGGAGATACCCCACTTTGGGCCTGAGTGTACAGACATCAAAGCTACCTCAAAAAATTCGTCTATTTTGTGTTATAATTTTGTTTAGACTTCATTACAATCAGCAATGGCCAAGTGCGACAAAAGTTTAAAAATGTGATTTTCATTAATCAACAAGCTTCGTAAACGTTGAATGTAATACTTAATCCGATCTTCGTAAATGCGCTATGATTATGCTTGCTTTATCGATTCGATTATGAAATCAAATCGATAACTAATAACTATGAATTTAAAATTCGTGGCTTTATTAAATGATTTCAAAATATCTATGTAGCATCTTTATTTTCGTTATTCAGTATACTAATCAGAAAGACACCTGTCTCTTTCATAATAGAAGTCAAAATATCGATTGTAAATAATCGTAGTGTATTCAAAGTCTATGTAAATAATCGATCATATAGAATTCATAATAATCTGTAACATCATATGTCATTTTCACTCCTGTCATTGAAAATGTCTCATTCGCTTTCCTTCGGCTCCCTGAGATCATGTGTTTTGCTGCTTTTACTCTGTGAATTGTATATGATTTTCGAACTAATTGACCCTTGCTTGATTACCGGACACCGTTATTTGCTACATTTGTTGACCTTGGCTTTAAACTGGACTAGACTTTACCACATCGGCTGAAAGCTATCACAATGAGTCTCTGTGTGAATTCTGGAATCGCTACCGATCGGTGCAATATTATAGGCAGACATACGTGAATGGGTCGCACCACAAATAGTAAGTACCTATTCGTTATTTCTCGCTCTTTTGAAATTGTTATTATAATTAACGTTAACAAGCTGTGTGATAGCTGCTATAGAATAGAAATAACTACAAGTCTACCTAATCCCGTAGATAATTATGCCAACTTTTGTATATGACAATGTATTTTGACTGATATGTGTAACGTTCATGAAGAACTAGCCTATATGACTAATGGAATATTCAGTGCTTATAACATGATCTCTGTTTAAGGTGAATGCAAATGACATCATTTGCGAATCTTGCTGGATTCAAGCTCAATGTGCATGTTTGGATGAGAACAGACCAGCACAATCACCAGTGGGGCACAGAAAAGTGTGTATTCTGTATGTCATTGAAGTGTGCAGAGAGGTGGATAGAGACCTCCTACAAGAACTGTCAATATCTCAAACGACTTGGTTGTTAAGAGGAAAAATAAAGTCCAGGCATATAAGTAGTAGAACTTATTACGTATATATATTAGTTGACAGTTCTTTGAGCGGGAGGAATGCTATATTACTGCATTGCTGTAATTGTTTTGCAGGTAAGAGAACAGTCGGGTGCTGTGCCCACATAATGAGTGTAATATGGTATCTCGGTTGGGCACGGTTCCAAGACAATATAACACCTCCTGCACAGTTTCTTGACAATATTTTAATAAACTATGATGATGCTTAAAAAGGGGGGGAAAGACCTAAACCCTAGTGTAAGCATTTCTACAGCCAAATAGGAAGATACCCGGGATAGAGATTACAGTACTTTTTTAAAATAAAATAATCTTTAAAATAATGTTGTTTTATTTTATTACCTACTTATATAATTAATTCTATATTACTACAGCAAACAAGTATGTATACAGCCTTGTGGAAAGTGGTAACCGTAGCAAAAGGATGTCATTCAGATGTTGCCGTCTGAAGTGAGGGTAGGGAAGGATTGCTTTACCACCTTTAGAGTAAATGTCAGTTGCATATCATAAAACTATAAGGTTTAATATTGTGCAACAAAAAAGTAGCTAAAGCATGTCTTTGCTTCGACATATCAGTTTTATTATTTAGCATATAGTTGACCATTCCACATTAATGACTAAAAATATTAATGACCTGCCCTTTTCTATACTAATAAAACCTGCTAACCTACTTACAAATAAAAGCGATACGCGAATAACTTGTGTAGCTATCACACACAACACAACATAAGACGCTGTTTGACCGCATTATGTATTACAACATAACCTAAAAACCTATGAACAATGCTCGATTTAACAAACTTGGCCATTGTGAATCGTCGTTAAAATTAGGCAAACAAAATGTCCTTAGATGGTCTAAATATTGCCTAATTTTCAACCCTGTACATGCGGGCCCAAGATTGTATGAGAGTCGGGGTTGTCCTTTCTGTGTTTGAGACGAATTTTAAATTAATATTATTGCAATGCAACATGACTATTTAACGGCAAATTTAGAGGGCTTTCACATCAACTGACGTCCGATATCCAATATCCGATATCTGAGATCGGAGGAAGTCAAATATCGATGCCCAATATCGGGTATTGGAGCCGACACCACTGTTTTGGCTCGTTATCGGAACACGCAGAGACTGCAAGCGACTTTCAACCTAAATGGCATTTTCTTAGTTACGTCTCTTTTCGCGTTAATAGATGACGCTGATCACGAATACAAGAAAAAAAAATAGTTACTATGTCATGTCAATAAGTCGAAAATAGCTTGCACTTCTAATCATTTTCTTTTCATCTCTAGCGTTCTTAATATAGTCTGGGCTATCGAGCTAACGATCGGATGGCTTGGCTTTACTTTACTTTTCTCAAAATTTTAGATTAATTCACACGTCTACCTACCAAAAAATTCTAATATCTCTCGGACTATACTAGCTCTCTCGCGTCCATGCGCGTCGACCCGCGACGCCGCGTCGAGCGTTGCAGTGTGCCAATCGCCTTAATCAAATAAACGTAGATATATTATGTATTGTATGAAAACAATCAAATCAGTCGGGATATAAATCTTTGTGTCGCTTTTTTATATAATAAACATTAGGTTTATCGTACAATGCTTATAAAAGAATAGGTAGGTACACACAAATAAATTTCTCTGCAAAAAAAATATCTCCAACAGCTTGGATTTTTGAAAGTTATGGATGACAATAGCCTATTGTCATCCATAACTTTCAAAAATCCAAGCATCCCGACCTGGGGACCGAAAATAGCTGGCAGGAAAGTGTGAATCTTACTTCTATCCCATATCCCATGCAGATTGATAACGGGTGCGATAGTTAAAAAGTTTCTTTTTATAAATTTAGACCTTAGGTATTGCTGAAAAATATTTAATTGACACAGTAGCCTAAAAGTCAGTGTGAAGTTTCGTTTCGATTACTATGTTAATTTATTGTTGGTAGCAAAAGAAACGTGTCCCGCGTAAATTGTGTCTGAGATTACGGTCTACCACAGTGAGAAGTATTTCATTATAATAAATTTACATAGGTCTGGGTTGGGTTATTTATAAGAAAAGGCTATTAGACACAGTATAAGCGAGCGCTATTTACCTACGTATAGTCAACTGAGAATATTGATCGTCGGATGAATAGTTTCAAGAGACGTCTATATTTATAGCATAGAACCAAGAGAAACGAAGATGATTCCTAGCATAAAACATAAATTGCTTAGTCATTCATATGAATTTGCATGTAAATATAATGTATGGACATTATGGTATATGGATACCATCCATATACTCACGTCTTTAAATCCCCGAAGGGGTAAGCAGAGGTGTATTAGCACCGACGTTTAGACAATTATCATTTTCAGTCCTACGACGTAATAGGGGGCGAGCCTGTGCCGTCTAGCGGGCCCTTTGTCTTGGGCTGTATGTTTACTGTCGGATGGAGAACTGTCCTATCCCTATCCCTTAGGCGCCTTTTACGACACCCACAGTAAGAGCTGGGGTGGTTCTATTCTACTCCACTGAGAACCATCACGGCACTTAGTTATATTTACGTAGGTAAATGCTTCATGCAAGTCATTCCAACTGATCCAGTCAATCTTAAACCTATAAATGAGGTTACAATAATTCACACTTGGCTGAAAATTGGTAGGATTGTTCTAAACACAGTCCTCATCGATCTGACACCTGGAATTTTTTTATTCAAAGTATTATTTACATAGGTATATTTTGAACATTTCTATAAACTCATGCCTGTATTCCCCGAAGGGGTAGGCAGAGGTGCTAGCACCCACATTTCGCCAGTTTATGTTTAGGTCCCAACCCAATGTAATAGGTGGCGAGCCTATTGCCACTAACCGGGCACTTATAAACCTGCGATGAATACACTCATAACTTCGAAAAGCATCGAAAAGTCATTGGCGTGTGCCATGGTAAACCTGGGATCGAACCCGAGACCTCGTCTCAGCAGTCCATTACCCATACCACTAGGCTACCGCAGATTTACAGAATATTTAGATTGACCGGGGTAAATACTGAATGAACTCTTTGTGATATTTCTTTTTTATGCACTATAGGTATTTGGATTAATATAAAGTAATTTCTTATAAAATATTACGAGCAGCGTTCATATCAGTCTAAGGAATGTTGTATTTGTACAGTCAGCGTCACCAATAACGTACAATGTCTTAAAATGATCTTACAACTAAGGTGTTAAGAGCAAATTAAACTGTTTTATTGATTCAAAATGTATTACTTACTGTCCGAACTAGTGGTGTGTACGAAATATCACAACAATTAGTCAACAGGAAGGGGGGAATGTATTGTTAAGTCGAATATATAGGAAAAATTAATCTTCTCAACCGGACTCGAACAAGGTATTAAGATCATTTTGAGCACTTTTTTCATCAATATTTTCTGATGCTCACTGTACAAAAATGCTTGATTTCAATTTAAACTTCTAACTAAATAGAATCTTCCGTAACGACTAGTTTAACTTTTGAAAATTTGATGAAAAGCATTAAAGTAGGTAATATTAGTAGGCAAGTAGATAGGTACGCAAACGCACTTGGATCCTTTAAATATGCATGAACACGTATTATGGGCATCTTAATTTTCAATAGAAAGTCTCACTAGAAGCAGTCTGCTCCTATTCCAACACAAGGATGCCTTGTTCATTATAAATCTAGTTTTAGATAAAAGGGGTATTACATCTTCCTAAATGAATTTAAGAAATTCTGAATTTAGAACAGTGTAATTGCATTTAGGAAGCTAAAGCTTCCTAATTAGGAAGATATTTAGGAAAAGAATGGTTTCCGACGTCCTAAATGGCTAAATCGGATGAGTGTAATTACGTTTCCTAAATTCAGGTCGCTCAGTCGCCGCGCGCCTTCAAAAATGATTTAGGATCCTAAATTAGTGAACGTGTAATCGCGAGCTTCGGTGACTGAATTTCTTTTCCTAAATAGCTTCCTGAATTTAGCATTCTGAATTCAGGAAGATGTAATACTCACTTAAGATTGAAGAATCGTGTATATACGAAATTCCGAATTTTTGATTAATCAAGATGAAAAGCTTCATAAGTTATTTACCTGAAAAAAACCTTCCATAATTATGATAGTTTTATTTAACCTTAGTTAACCTTTTTATGGCCTGTACGTACAAGACCTTGTATTATGCTTAACAGTTACCTACGACATACGCTTACCTTTGATCCTTATTTATTTTTATTATTATTTATTTCTTTTGTTAGAAATCCCTCGCCGAGGGCATCAAGTAGGGTGGGTTTTCGAACCGCACTATTGTTTCGACATCACGTCAGTCTTATTATCAGAAAGATAAGACCGTGAGCCGAAGAGGCATCCACGCTTAACAATTCCTGGTCCTTTGAAATATTTGAACATTTGGGTACCTACACTTCATTTATACTTATTTCTTGTACTAGGTTACCTCAATTATCTCTGCGAAGAAGTATTCTCCTAATAGTTGTATGCCAATTTTCATTTTCTAGCAAAAGTGTCCGCAGAACTTAATATTTTCATTAATAACTATGAGTCAACTAATTTATCACATTTTATCTGAAACATTAGAATTCAAAAACTGTTGATACAAAAAACCTTCAAATGGTAAAAAACGTGTCGGTTGACCTTTTCATTCAGACGTTGTGGCGTTAGGGGACCCCTAATTGGTAAATCACTCCGATATAAATGTCAGCGGAATGATCCGAGGTCCCCTGAGACAAATGAAATTTGGTGTAGAAATAGATTTTAGTCTAGAATAGCACATAGGGTACTTTGTATTCCAGGATTAGATGCCTGTGGGTCGCAAGAACGGGATCAATATTTCATGCCACACCACGTAGTACAAAGTTCCATAACATCGTATTAAATGACAATACTTATAGCCTAAAACGTATATTGCTAATACCAGCTAACAGAACTTCTGCTAAAAATCGGTTGCAAACTGGTTGTGTTTGGTTTTGAGTAATTTCAAATTAAAGCTTTTGCGGTAATAGGTATGTTGCTTTAAACGACGATTTTATGGTTGGAATTCCATGGAAGCAATAAAATTGAAAATAAGTAATATTCAATCGACATTGAAGTATGCAGTTCTGGCGAAAATAACACTCACTAACATAGTTAATAATAGAAATACATATACCACTTTCAAGGGCTCGTGGCTAAGTGTTAACCGAATAGTTTAACACATTCTAAGATTAAGCTATATTAGCCAGGTCCGTCTTAGAACGGCTGACCAGTCCTAATATATTAAGTGTCCGTGCCTCGGAGAACACGCTTAGCCCTTGGTTCAGGTTACCACACTTACATTTATGGCATTTCTTACAAGTAGTTAGAGCCCAAATTAGCCAACAACTTAGTTTAACCAGAGAACTTCGATATCGCCAATGTTTTATAGAGTGTGTCGCCAAGTCTACACCAGAACCTTGCCTAGCACCACTACCCATAGTCGGCGTGCGGTTTTAGTCGGTTCGAGTCCGACATAACCTCCTCTTCCAACTCCGGCGGAGGAGGTATCCGAGGGGATTTCCGCACGAAAAAAAAAGGTATACCAACTTGTAATTAGGATTGACTTGGGTCCTGTAAGTCTTGATACGGCCCAAGCCATGGATTAAGTTTTTTTTTAAGTCAAATAATCTACCAGTGCAAAATTAAACTATTTTATAGATACAGACTAACCCAAGAAATTCTGACGACCACACAACATTGTCATTAAAAAGTCAATTTCCTAAGAGTAATTGCCATTTTATCGACATCGTGATAAAAACGCTCTCACAATTTTCATAAGCCTAAAAATTTATTTACTAAAACCTTGACATCGTGTGACATCAATGCCGCTGATAAATGCGTGTATGTGCCTGGCATCGCAATTGCGTAGAAATATGTTAGTAGGTACCAGGCCTTTATTCTACTAAAGCTAAACCATTGCGGTGTCGGAATCACTGCAGTTAATGACATTAAATTTTAGACTTTATTTCTATACGGCTAAAGTCCAAAACGAAATGAAATGAAAACATAAGGTGTAATGAAACATTACACCTTTTAAATAACTATGCAAAACGTAATTTAATATTGAACTTTATCAGCATCGATTTAAAGTCTATTATTTAATGCCGTTTTTTGCAATGGCGGTGGCGCCACAATAAAATAAAATAAATAAATATAAATATAATATTCCACTACATTCTACACAACGCTATCTAGTCCCATGGTAAGCATTTATAGCTTGTGTTATGGAATCTAGAATGCGGATAAACATACTTAGATACTTTTTTTTTTGTAAATACATACATATTATACATAGAAACACCCAGACCAATGCAAATAGCCATATTCATGCATATAAATATTTACACTGAGCGGGAATCGAACCCGCGCCTCCTGCGTGGCAGTCGCGTTCACTACCGCCTCGCCACAGAGACTGTCATTTATTACAATGGTTTGGCTTTAACAGAATCGAGGCCCAGTAATACGTTAAGGCTCATAACATAATATATGTAGCCCTTCACCTACCATCTAATACATGCCTACGCCAATAAAAATCCAACTTAAAGTTGATTAAAGGGTTCTATAAACAACTAGCTGTTGCCCGCAGCTTCACCCACGAGAAATACTGATCCCGTGCACGCAACCACGGTAACCCTATCCTTTGCGCATTTCACATACTCCATCCGTTCCATCCTTGAAGTGAGTAGAAAATCGGGACCCGCGAATAACAAATTTTTCAATGTGGTGGCATACCGGCCGGGGGCCACCCGGAATGGCAGCATAACGGCCGGACCCAAAAAATCATCCATCCATCTATGCAATTATCAATACAAACTTTTGCATTTATAGTAAAATATTTGCTTGCTGAATATCAGGCTATTTAGAAATAAATTGTTTCAGCTGATTGTCTTTATAGAAAACTAGCTTTTGCCCGCGGCTCCGCCCGCGAGATTGTTGGTTCCCGGCAATTATTCGATTTTTTCTCGCCGTAAAAACCATCCTTGAACTTCAACGAACATTTAAAAAAAGAATTGGCCAAATTGATCCTGGCGTCGTTGAGTTATGCGCTTACCAACACATTTAGCGATTCATTTTTATATTAAAGAAGATTAAAAAAAACTTACAGTAAAAATATTAGTAAAATATACTCGTAGAATAATGACCCTGAAGCCTTTATCAAATACATTATTATTTCGTTTAAGGTTTCGAATGAGATTTGATGATAAAAGCTGTTTGAAAATCAATGAGGTTTAGCAATACGAGTTTGGTGCTTGAGTACGCAGCCGCTTGAGCGCTTTTTCAGGAAATTATTGTTTTTGTTTACTTGAAGTAAATATGTATTATTATTAATAACAACTTTCAATTTTGTTAGTTTTATACAAAATAGATGTAAAGTACTTAATAGTTATTTTTGATCGTAGCCGTTGAAAAACGTAAAACAATCGCTCCTTATTTATTTGTTGTATCGTGTTGATTAGTAACACAATACATTGGGTTAATTATAACTGTACCTACTAATAAAAACAAGATTATAGATCATTTATCCCCATATATTATGGTTTACAAATATCTTGACATAAGCTTTCTCATTGAATTCCAGTTAATGCGAAACAATATTTCTATCATATTAGTTGAAATAAATTTAGATATATTTAGGAAACCATTTTACTTAGTAAGCTTAGGTACTAAAAACCATAATATTCATTTAATCAACACCGTATTTTGATAACAAAATTAGGCAATAATTATTGTCATAAAACATAACAAGCTTTTAAAACATGAATATAAACCTAAAAATTATCATCCGAAAATTCCAGAAGTGTTCTATAACAATTAAAGTTGACAATATTTATGATTATTTAAAACGCTTAATACCTCGCTTAAATCGCTTCAACCTTGGCGTGAGGGGCGAGTGAGCGACGGCAGCGCCACTGAAACAGTCCAGTTTCAGGCGTTAACCACGCGAAACGCTTGTGTCGACACTGCGCTCAAAACACCCACGGTGCACCAATCCCACGTGATGGGACTAACACACTGTACTATTGTGTATCATACTTAGTGCTCCATCAATCTATACGGTAAGTCCATTTTTATTCTTACAATATAATTTATTAAGTAGGATACTGTACTATACAAAATACGGAATTATATTGGTCGTGATTATTCAATATTTTGTATCCAAAATAATTATAATAGTTATAGCTATGGAATTTTCTATTCAAGCTTAAGAATAATAAGTAATGTACTTATCTAATAGAATATATATATTATGTTCTCGAGATAAAAATGTGAAGCAAAGCAAGTTTGACGCATTATGACTAGGTACTACTATATACCTACGTTTCACAATTCTGTGTACTAACTAACGGTTTTGAACGTTATGTTTAAGTACATTATTACAATAAAGGTAGAGCAACATAATTTTCAGTAGGTACCTAAGCTTTGTATGTGTCAATTTAGCGCTAAAAAGTTGGCAGTATTGTATAACACCACAGATCAGTAGTAAATATAAAAGAGCACTACACACCTATAATTTTCCTTTCCTGTCACCCTACATTTAAACCCTCTATTTTAAACTCGGTTTTCTATCCATTAATTTCGTATAATACCTACTTCTGTGTGAATATAAATGTTATTATGTTCACCTTATCTAAATTAACATTAAGTCTTCACAAATATGGGTGACTATACAGATAACAGAAACTAATACAGTTATAAATATCACTAAATAATGTAAATTATTTGTAAATATAAGTTTTAAAGTGATCTATCTACCTAATTATATTACGTATAGCCAACCTAACTAATAAAGTTCAATAGAAGATACTGTTTATACGGGTTCTTTAAGTGAGTGGTGAAAAAGCATCTACAGAGGTATTTCAATATAATGGTGACCTTCATTTTCACCGTTTCGGGTCAAAATGTCAAATTCTCAAAATGTCCAACGGTGTCAAAATGTCCAAATCCCAAAAGGTCCAATTCCCTGAATGACCAATTCTCAAAATGTCCAATTCCCAGAAATCATAGCTTAGGATTGGGCGTGAAAGAAAACTCTTACCTGTATCTCCAGCGGCAGCTCTCATGCCTGAAACTTCCCCTTTACCTTACAATCGGGCAAGGTGAAATCATTTTGACGCGCCCTTCATAAAATCCTCGTACAGTCAGCGTCATAAATTTCATGACGACGAAGTCTCAAAATGATCTTAAAACTCTCGTATTAAGAGCAAATCATATGATTTATTGATTAATATGGTATTATTTTCCGAACTAAAAGTGTTTACCAAATATCAGAACCATCGGTCAATTGGAAGGGGGTAAAAAACTAAATTAAGATCATTTTGTCATTGATCATTAAAATCTGCGGTAGCCTAGTGGTATGGGTACTGGACTGCTGAAACGAGGTCTCTGGTTCTATCCCAGGTTTACCATGGCACACACCAATGACTTTTCGATGCTTTTCGAAGTTATGTGTGTATTTATCGCAGGTTTATAAGTGCCCGGTTAATAGCAATAGGCTCGCGCCACCTATTACATTGGGACCTAAACATAAACTGGCGAAATGTGGGTGCTAGCACCTCTGCCTACCCCTTCGGGAAATACAGGCGTGAGTTTATGTTATGTTATGTAAGATCATTATGAGCACTTTGTTTGTCAACATCTTTCTGATGCTGACTGTACTGAGGAAATATTGCATAAAGCTATTAATTTTGATTCCATGGCGCATAGAAGAATTGAATAGAAATTGACAACAACAAAATTGATCTAACTGCAATGTTTCTATATTGCCAAAAGGTTACGGAACATAATTATCCAAAGCCGCTGTTAGACTGATAAAGTGGACCCCAGATCCAGACTCCGGTGAAAGGTTCGGATACGACTGGGATTAAAGCTAGGACAAAGAAATAGCGAATAAAAAGCCAATTCGAGATGTAGATACACAAAACCGAAGCCGTATTTTAAGAAAGGATCCTGATTAAGTTTCAATCAATCAATCAATTAGCTCACCGCCCACCGTTAAGTTTGGGCACTGCCTATTAATCTGTAAGAACAAGTCATATTTTTAGCAAACCTTTATATAGCGGAAAGTAACGCTTAATTTTATTGACCTGTGAAGTATTTACAGTTCGTTTACTAGTCCATATCCGTGATCTATATCCGTTTACCGACTGTATTTCAGATCCAGCTGGTCAGTATAACGAACTCGGAATGGAATCGAGAAACTCACGGTCTCATATACAAATAACCAAAAAATCACGTTCATTAATTATAATGCACTTAGGTTTATTAATGTAAACTTCTCAACTCTCTCTCTTCAAACCTTCTCAACTGTTACCTACGTCGTTATCCAGCTAAAAATAATGCAGTGTAATAACCTCACACGTAAATTAATGGGGCTATAAATGTGTTTGTTTATAAACCAACGTGCCGTAATTATTATGAACGATAATGGAGCTGGAGTAGTCAATATTATTGGAAATAAGTATGTGCGTGGGTGTATGAGAAGCCCTACAATCTTAGAGGCCCTAGTCAAACTCATAGACCTGTCAACTGGTACACCTGTTGATTGACAGACCATGTTCTGACGAAGGCTTTCCTCGTCGGTGGTTTCACCTAGTTTTGCTCCCGTAACATCGAAATAAACTTAGAGAGCGAACAACAAGCCGTCAAGATTCACTTTTTGTGACGCATCAGAAGCGAGCTGTTAACAGAGACAGAGAGCATCACGACACAACACGTCAAACAACTGTAGGCCCGCTTTAGAGTGTTTATGTGCTTTATAAAATATTTACAAATGAAGAAGTAGGAGAAAGAGGAAGCAGAATGTGAAAACAAAAAAAGGAAAGAAGAGAGAAAGAGTAGGAATTAATACGGGCTTTAGCATCGTCATAAACAATGTGATATGTTGGTAGTAAACTTAAAGTTCAAGGTCTAATTCATTTCAACAACCTCACCTTCGGCTTTGCACTCCGACCCACAGAGGGCACGCGTTTTAATCGGTTCGAGTCCTACATGACCTCCCTACCCTACCGGCTCGGTTACCGCACGTAAAAAAAACGTATGTATTTCTTTACGTGCGTTGTTTTGTTTGTAAAAGTTTTTAATGGAAATACTTACATTTAAGTGTAGGTACATAGAATGTATTAGTCCATATTATGCACACGATGTTAGGAGTGTTGGCGTTCGCGCTGCGCACCTGGGCCATTTTAAATATTACATCTACGTGAAATCTCTCTAGTAAAAAGTAATGAAATAAAATGTGATAGGAGCAACGAATACTGAAAAACAACATGCCTTACAATGCAGTTGTCTTTATTTTGTAATAGTATCAGTTTATCTGCAGTGGTAGATAGAACCGTACGTTTTTTTGGCGGAGTATGACAGCAGTCTCGGACTATAAAGCGGAAGGATGTAACCGAGAATATTTTTTTTTTTTAATTTGTTGATCACTTTTGTAGTTTAGGAGGATCTTAAGTAGCAGGTATACATACTTATGAGTTGAATACATCTAAAAATAATCCAACTTAAGTCTCTAATAATTATTTAATTCGTAATTTTACTTTATTTGAGTCACAAAGTAACACTCATGATAATCACGATTAAACTCGGTTTGCAATAAAATTATTGTATTTCATAAACTCTAAAAGAATCCTGTAGTCCTCACTTTTTCAATCACCAGTATTGTTTCGGCGAATAAAATATTGTATCTAATTCACCACCCGTGTATTGCTGTCATGAATCACCCGTACATACATTTTAAATTACAAATAGGTATACATTCCCAAAAGGGTAGGCGTAGTAGGAGGCGAGCACTTCGTCATAAACTGAGCACTTTGAGATTACAATATGGAAAAATGAAACCATACCTATTCAAAGTAAAAAGGGGATATCACTCACATATGAATGAAGATAAAAAGCAATAATTTAAAAAGCTAGAGGCCCTGACATTAATGTGAAGTCCGAGTCCTTTAATAAGAATGTGAAAGTGAAAGGACAATATAAAACCAATTTAAAGAATAGATAAGATAATATTCATTGTTAACAATAAGAATATTATAAACTAGTTCAATCGATTCACACTTCAAGAATAAATAAATCGATAGTTGAAACGTGAAGTGAATGACCCGACTGCATTATGATGTCACCACATTTGGGTGAGCATCGATCAAAAACAAAAGGGAATGTCAAGTTTCTGAAAAAGATGTCAGGAAGCTGACACCATCACCGTCTGGGATTACGAGAATATCCAGGAAAAGAGAGTGAGACAGTTATAAGATAACATAATATCGTGCAACATGGCGTTCTAAAAGTACCAAAAATAAAATATGCTGATAGTTTCTTTATATATCAACGATCTTTTACCAATATATCAAGTCACTTTGTCGGTTTAGTAAAAGATTTCGAAACTTGGTCTTCCTTAATTCCATTTTATTGAATGGATCATACGCCAAATTAAGTAATTTCAAAGTTTTCAGAATATCCAGAACTTTGCGATGATAAAATTTCTATTTTCTTCCTATTAGCATCGTATTCGCCTTTTGAATGTTCGCTGTTAGTGCAGTTTCAACAGTTCGCTTAGAAATTCAGTACCATCAACCGCTGAATTTTGGTGTAGATACGTTTTACCATGACAAGATACATAAAGGTCATCAATAACTGTAATTGAGAAATATTTGGCAAGGACGAGTCAAATCTATGTAACCATACAGGAAATTGCAACACCTACGGCAAATAGTAGGTAATTTCCTAGATATCGACTAATTACGTCACAGGTGATGCAACTTTTTACGACTACGGATACATTACAAACATTCGCAGGATCATTTATCATTCAATTTTTGTTCTGTTTAACCCCTCATGAACTCACGTTTTAGATAGGTAACTAGAAATACCTACTAGAAATGAGCGTGCAAAAAATTTTGTTAATGAAGTTCAACCTTGGACTATTTAATCGTTACAGCGCATACAAAATAGTAGCTTGAATTCTATAACAATTGGTATCGGTCCCTCTGAAAGGTATTCGAAGGTGATAACACGCCAACAAAATGACGTCAAAGCCGAGAGAATTTCCATACCAGAACTAAATAAGTTCCAAGAAATACATCAGTTCAAACTAAGAAACAATATTACCTATATTATATTATGCTCAACGGAGTAAACAAATTGTTGTATAGGTAGGTATACCTAATAAGAATTTTATTTCCTGAATCGGAAGTGGAAGAACGGATTTCAAAATAGGGTCGAAAATATATTTGCAGATGTTCGGTACGGGGTGTTATGCCCGTTTCACAATATTTAAGTCCAGTATAATCCAGTGAGTCAGGCCAGTCCAGTGCTGGACTGGATTGTTTCGCTCGCTGGACTGGAATGCTACCGTAATAATTTTAATTTAATAGGTATCTTACTTTTGATAAACTTCTATCTAAAGTAACTCTTGATATTTTCACTTCATTGACCACATGACAGTTGAACCTTGAAAAAATGTTCCGTGATGTCAAAAGTCTTCATAAAGATGTTCCTCTCCTAAAAGACCTTGTATATCCTAGAGATTCATGATCGTATTACAAAAATTTAAATAATAAAGGCAATGAGCGATTACTGATTATTAAGTGACAAAAATCAGTAGGTATTGATTTTTGTCACAGCAGGTATTGATTTTTCTAACAAAGTTTAGCACAAGATACAAAATAGTGTTGCTATATTAATGCTGTCTACTGTCCATTTTCTCAGCCAACAGTTTTGTGATCTAAAGTGATAGGTATATAGAATAGGATATAACAAAAGAGAACTCTAATCGAAGCTAAGTGAACTGTGAACTGAATTAATTGATTGACTGAGAAAATAGACGGGAAAAATGTTCTTTGTTTTTCTATGCTCCGTTAGTCTATAAAGTATAAGACTATAGTACGTAACTGCGAACTACCAGGCAAGTAGGCATCCACTGAGACATTTTTGCATTTCTGTTCAATTTATTATTATTATTTTGAAACTAAGAATAAAAAAATTCCGAAATTAGGTTCAGAATCATTCAATAGGTCATGTTAATGCGACTCTAGAAAATAGAACTGCTACACTTACTTTTTTTGTAAACTTTTTTTTTTATATAGGACACGACAATTTGACTTTACCTCGCCTGATGTTAAGCTAAAGGCTAAGTCTCGGAAAGAGGGTCACCATCGGAAACATGTACTAAGTTAATAGGGGTGGCACTCAGCTTAACGGCCTCGTTAGATGCCTTTTCACGCCCCGCTTAAAGGACCCGGGACTGTAGGAAGAAGGAAACACGTGAGCTGGCAGGGAGTTCCAGGTCTTAATGGTGCGGCATAGGAATGAGTCGCTGAAACGCTTGGTTCTAGCAGGTATACTCTGCACCGTATATGGATGGCATCTTAGCCCTGCACGTGTCGTCCTGTGTAGGAAAGGAGAGAGTGGGACTAATTGGAAGAGCTCGTTAGAACATATCACATAGCTAGGAATTAAACAAACCCTTAATAAATTTAAATAATCTACGATGTCTTAGTTTATGGGGCTCTATACATCTAAGACTTTAGGACCAAGTAGAGGTCACTTGCAAGTCAATAAAATTGCTGATTTATGAACAGAGTTCTGACGTAGACTTGCCTGTGAGTAAAGTTTAGCCGCTCCCATAAAAGATACCAAACCAAAAGTAGAAGAAGTATGCAGACTTCGCACTCCAAAACGAAAGTCTCAAATGCAACCGGGACCAACGCTAAGGTGATGACGAGATGACGATGATATTACTGCAATATTGTACAAGTTTGTTACTAGCTGACCCGGCGAACTTCGTACCGCCAATTTTTTTCCGCCGGCGTGGCATCTGATCCTGTCCCCGCCGCACCCTCTACTATATTAAGCGTGTATTCTACATTGTAAGTCTTCCCCGTGAATCAATCTATCTATAAAAAACCGCTTCAAAATCCGATGCGTAGTTTCAAAGATTTAAGCATACATAGGGACAGACAGACAGTGACAGCGACTTTGTTTTATACTATGTACTTAGTGATGTAGAGTTACAAGTCAGTGAGTAGTAGTTCACTCAGCTCGTGATGTCATCATTAATACGTCTAGACAGCCAAAGTCTACGGGTATCCCATTTCAATTGGTGCTTTTTAACAAATTGAAATAGAATACACATCACATTTGGGGGTTCCATCTACACATCGCAAGAGTCATATGTTCATACGGTAACCGGGACCAAACCAATACGTGTTTTCCAAGGTATCCGAGGTTCCGCAGTGTGTTATGATTGGACACAAAACCTAGGAACATTCCATCATGTTGGAGACGCAGGTTTATTAGTAACCGTGCTCTCGATGCGGGTTGAGAACTGTTTCGATTAATAACGTGGAGGGCGTATCAATCCATTTCGTTTATGATGGAAAATCCCGTAATCGGGGTCATGCAACAATAGGATACCTACTTACGCGGGTAAATAAGATCGAGTACTTCCATTCTGTACCCACAAGCCAAAAAAATAATAAATAATCCATCTTCTACCTCCTGCAAAAGATCACTTTCGATCATCTTTAGTAACTTCTGGGAGCGGCAGTAGGTACCTACCTACCTAGCTCTCCACCTACACAGTATAAGCGAAGGCTGGTTAATACCGCGCGCTGCTTTCTTCTGTTTCTATGCTGGTGGCCACCAACTGCTCCAGGTGTCAGGATACGTAAAGTATATTCACTAGCATTGCGTGCACGGCCAGCTGCTATGAAGATCAGACCAAGACTCCATCTAAGTGCTCTCTATCCATATATCTCTCTATCCACATAGCATGTCATCACAGATACCCCCAAGTTCACTTAGATTTGCCCAGGTAAATTATTAGATTGACAATTACTCACTAGAAATAAAACTTGTATTATTAGGAATGTAAACCATTCATAATAATTCCAACAATTCAGGCTGGTATTACTAAAACCCACATGACCAAGAGTATCTCTTTGGTTTTAAATTCTGCCTATTTTAAGTAAAGAACATCCAAAAATATTTTACCTTTTTTAAATCGTACGTAAGCTACTATGTATATACTTATGACTTAAATTTTAGGAAAAGTAGTTGTAAAATTAATTTTACTCCAACAGAGTTCCGTAGAATAAATGCCCTATGTCAAATAGGTCTCGCTATATATAGCAATGGCCTACATTCTACCTTCGGGATCGAACCAGTCTACCCTATCGAGTGCAATTTTTCTCGAGGTATTCGGTATATTTTCCTACAATAGGATATCAATAGGCATGGCATGAGAGAATACTATTTTAATAAATACCTACCTCCTTTTTAGTAATAATAGCGTAGCTAGTGAATAATACTCGATCGTATACTTATTAAATGGAATTTTATAATTTCAATTAAATTTCTGGTCTACACCACCAAATAGATTGGAACTATACAATTATTATAAACATTATGACGTAATATACATTGAAAACAAACTTGCTTATAAGTTACTCTCATACTAGCAAAGCATTGATCACTTCGCAGAATATCGTGAGCATGAGTAGAGAGGTAACCCTATTATCGATAAATTAGCTTAAAGTAATCTTAGCTTACTACAGTTACCTTAGAGCTAGATTGAAGATAGTAAACGCCTATTATATTATTATTAGGTTCCATCTCAGTTAATGTAAAATTCCTGTGTCACAACGTGACTACTATTAATAATTTTTAATACCTAGTACTTAATTACATACCTACAAGTAGTATGGCCCAATAAATGATATTAAATGCATTAGCGAACTATGTTATGAACATCCTCCTCATCCGCCAGATCGTCGTCAGGCGGAGGCGCCTTCCGTCTCTTGCCGTCTCTGGCGGGGCTGGCCGACGTGGCTATGAAACGCTTAGTTACCGTAGTTGCCTTTCTGCAACAATTGGGCACACAAGCGTGTAATTTGTGTATTCAAATTCTGCTATTTTTTTAAATTCCCTTTAGACTCTAGGACTCAGATTGGATAGGATCTGCTAACCAACATGTTCAAAGAAACTATCTCACACTGTAAAAGAATTCCGGATAAGCTACTAACTCTGTTGTTTGTAATGATAGGTACTTTTAACCTCTTTTTGGACCCCTGTGCTGATCACAGTTTTTTGAGTAGGTTTCTATATCCGAGAGTCACTATATAAAGTGTACGCGGTTACAGAATATTAATAGCATCAGCTGTTTGCAACCTATATACCTAGGTATGTATATTTGTACTATATTCACCGTTTAAATATACCTACTTATTTCATGGCTTGCTAAAATGTTAAAACTTATCACGTTTGTCCACAACTCCGTTGTTATCACTTCACACAAATACTTTTATCTCGTCGGCAAATTAATATTAATATCTGCCTTCTGTTTTATTTTATTTGTTTAGTCTACCGACCACCCGCGAGTCCTTTTAATTTGTCAAAGGCATCTTATCTCCGCTATTTGATTTGTATAATATTATCATATTAAATAATAAAGATCACACGAAGGATACTTTATTACTCAACAAATATCTACGTCAATCATTATTATGAACTAGCTTTTGCCCGCGGCTCCGCCCGCGTGGAAGTCGGCTATCGCTACCAAACATAGCCTATGTCCTTTCTCATGGTCTAATCTACCCCTATACCAAATTTCATCAAAATCGGTTCAGTGGTCTAGGTTTGAAAGCGTAGCATACAGACAGACAGACAGAGTTACTTTCGCATTTATAATACTAGCTTTTGCCCGCAGCTTCGCCCGCGTGGATGTCGGTGATCGCGACCAAACATAGCCTATCCTCTCTCGAGGTCTAATCTACCCCTATACCAAATTTCATCAAAATCGGTTCAGTGGTTAAGGCGTGAAAGCGTAACATACAGACAGACAGATAGAGTTACTTTCGCATTTATAATATTAGTATGGATGTTGTTATTATTCCAAATCAGGTCTAGTTTACAGAGGTCTAAACTACGCGTGCAATATAGTGTTTCTTAGTTCATACCTACGTCATTCACCTACGTCACAATGACTTCAGCGTCTGCTACATGAAATTTTCTCAATGCAGCAATATTATGAAGTAGGCTCTCAGCACTCAATTTTATTCGTTTTACTTCGATAGTTTTAGGATAAGGTGCACCATTTTTGCCCCGTGTTAATGGTTTTTTTGGGTAAAGTTCATCACAAAACACATTAAACATCCTCAAAATCACATATTAAACGCTCACTAGTTAAGTATAAGAGAGAAAAATAGTTGGTGATATAAGAGTGTTAATACACCTCAAGCCATCCCTTCGGGGAAATATGAGCGAGACTGTGTAGTCCCACTTTATGGTCTCTAAATCTCTCTTTAGTATGCGAGCCATCGCCCTTTTCATTTTTCTTCTCGTCGATCGATATCTTAGAGGTTGAAAGAGTATTGAGTTAGAGTGCCTTTGTATAATCTACCTAAGTATGACTCACACAATAGAGAATAGGTCATAATAAGTAGTAAAAAGTAAGTAAGTATTATGAATACAAGAGTGAATTTACTTATTTCATGCCTGCTTTTACTTTGATGCCGACAAATTGCTATGCAGTTAGACAACTGATGATTATTATTAAGTGGTATTAATTAAAAAGTAAAATAAATGTAAAAAAAAAAAATTTCCTTGTGACTATCACAAAAGCAACTATCAATTTGACTGGCATTTTGCGCACAGGTAGAATATCTACTTAAGACCGGAATTAGATCATCTAGAGTAGGTTATCCCGGGAACAGCCACTGGTTATAGCTAATATCTTAAATCTTGTTTCTAAAAGTTGTGCCTTATAAAAACATTGTTATGTACATTCATGGCGCTAGATTTGCGCCAGAGTCGTTGTGGGGAATAAATAAATTGTTTACTTTAAACTAAAGTGAGTGCCACATCGTTCGGAATAGTAAGTTTCTCCATGCTAAAACTGTGTATACCTATTTCCAATACACGCTAAATGCTTCATAAAGCCACCTTCCTAGTTAGGATGGGTTTGTCTGACCAAAATTGTCGTTTTAAAAGGACCTCCTGGGGTTCTCTAATAGAGGTTTTCTTCCTCGTAGTTTCGATGATACGCCGTTCCTGATATAGGTAGGTATGGAGCCCTAGGTTTCGTGACCCTAACTAACCTAACTTACGGGCCTGTATGTTTAGTGTTCACGATAAATGGTCAAGACTCTGACGAAAGCTTAGCGAGAGTAAGAGTTCAAAGGGTAGTCGGACCCGTGCAAAACAAAGATACCTAAGCCATGTCATAGAAGGAGAAAGCATAAAGGGTTCCAAAGTGCAAACTTTGAACGCAAAAGGAATAATTATTATTAACTATTTCTTTTAGTGACGTACCTACATAATAAGTATTGGTAGTTGCTTAGCCTACCTAATATATCTGGCTTTAGCGTTATCCCGTACCTACCTACTATCCGTACCTACCTAGGTAGGCTGTTTCGTTTAGTCTCACACCCTTCACTAAAATATGGAATAGGTTAATATAGGTCAGAGTACTCAATGAGTTAGAGTTGGTACAAAGCGTGTGAGCTCGGGCAGGTCTCGGGCTTGTGGACAGTAAGTAGGTCTCGTGTCAAGTTCGGACTTGAACCTAGTATTCTATTTGCTGACCCAGAACTGACGCCAATTCCGATAAATAATGATAGGACACACCCGAACCCAACTTCGAACTTATGCTATCATAAGCAAACTGTGACTCTGCGGTAGTGTAACTTTATTTATGACACTTCCCTCGTTTTTTTTTTATACCTATTACCACTACACTGTTCTATGTTTCATTGAAACTACATTTTGCTACATGTATTAAGGGAAGGAATTGTCTCTAATGTGAAAAGGAATTGTCTCCAGAGATACAGGTTAAACAACTTAGTTCAGGAGACAACGATTCTGTAAACTCTGTAATCTATGGTTTTATTGACTAAATATTTATTTATAACTAAGTAGGTACAAAATCTATAGGTACTTGACTCACGATGGTTTGATTATCCTCTCCGCGGTTATCTAAAATTTTCATACTTGAGATCCGGTTCTCAGCATGGATTCACCGTGCGGTCGCCGGGTCCATGGTGTGGTAGGTGGTACAGAGAGGAACACTGAGACGGCGCCTGGGACTTGCGACCCAGATGTAGGTATAGATTGGCCTTGTATGAAAAGTAAGATGAAAAAAAAAACCCACATTTCTTATTTTGAGATGAAAGAATAGAGAATCAAGTCTCATACAATAAACGCTTCAAATTGCAAATAATAAATGATTGTTTTTTTTTACTTATGCTTAGGTCTCCTATTCAAACTTCCTTTAGAAATCCTTTGCTAATTTATTCACTCGTGCGCGTCTATGACTATCGAATAAGCACAGGTAGATTCATTTCATTATTACTGGCTAGACTAACTTTTAAACTTACCTACACTAACATACCTAATTGGCGTAGGTAGGTAATTTAGGGGGAGTCTTATTTCATAATTCATTATTATAATTTTGTTTAAAATTTCAATATGAAGAATCGAGACGTAATACGCCCTAGACAAATACAATGTTCTTTGTTCTCACTTATAGTTAAATTTCAGTCGGGTTAGGTACCTATACATAATATGTAGAATGAAAAACAAAAGCTAAGATTTACATGTCGTTTATATAAATATTAGCTTTTGTTTTGTTTCAGATTATGTAAGGAATAAGTAGTTAAACATCAAACATACCTCTCATGAATATAAAGTGTACAATACACGTTGGTACCTATCTAATTATTTAATGTATCAAGTGAAGGACAAAGTTAAGGGTTATTGTGAACTTGATATAGCGAAAATTCGTCACCAGAGTAGGTGTAGTGGAGATACACGGAATTTTATCTGCCTACAACACAAAGGGAGGATCTCCCGAGTAGGCAAGGTCTCCTTGTTCTAGGGTACCTTCCTATTTTAGTAATTTACAATAACGAATTGACGATTAACCGCCCGCAGGCGTTGTCATCATTATAAAGATAGACCGCCCAGAGCGTAGGTTGTCTACTTTAATAACAGGTCTTGAAAGGAGGTGGAAAATAAATGCCACGACTTGTGACCTAACGCTGAACAGTAAATTAAAATAACAGTGATGTACACTTACTATGTAGAGTGTTTTAAAGCAGTATGGTTATAATAGCAGATTCATAATTCAATCCCCAGTATTCATCCGGGGCCGTCAAGCAGAAGACCTTCAATTTAGCATGAACCAACCTCACCTGCATACCCTGCTAATTTAAGGACGAAGCTTTGGAGCAGGCTGTCCTTGCAAGATCAGATATTTAGCTGTTGATTTGATAGAAGCCGTATCTAAAGGAGAGAGAGGACGGGAATAACACCAAATCAAAATTGAACCGACCTGACTAGTGAGAATTTTCCACCTGTTCGAACGATTTTTTTTTATCTTTATGATGTTCGGAAAGACGGAAATTTGAGTCATCTAGTGACAAATTTTTCAGCCTTTCTATCTTTCTTCTCGAACTAGCACCACCCTTGTGCTCTTGTCCCAGTAGCAATGAACTATCATCCGAGTGATCATAAAATCGTATAGCTCGATAAAGGTGGAGCAGCGCAAGGCAGTTCGTTGTAGAAATAAATACCTACCTATTCGAGTTTGGAATAGTGGCTTCCCATGGCTGAGAATATGATGATATTGAATTACAATTAGGTACATAAATATCATTTTCCTATAAAAATGTGCGTGGTAAGTGGCATAGAGCCATCTTCTAAGTAAGTCTATTGATCTTGGCAGACAAGAAAAATTTAATCACGTGGGTGCAAAGCTCTTAAACGCCTCTGTGACGTTTTTGTAACTAAGCCCTTGCTCGCAAAGGTCTTATAAAGGCGGTCACCAATTGCGTAATAAGAATGACAAACTGGTATCTTACTGAAATAAATTCTGCACGACTATATAATCAAAGGCACAGACTTTAATTGTGAACTCTCTTTGACTAATAAAATTTTTGATAACGTTATTTAATATCAATGTATTTCAGACATCATTTCTTGATCACTAATATTGTGTTTAGTCCTTATTACGAAAGATCTACACAGATATACTTAATTAATTTATTTTTTATCGATCATAATATTACAAAATATAATGTTTTATGTTTTCTGCCTTATGCAAACAAAAACGAATAGGTACGTAGAATACGTACATGTGAATAGTTCATAAATTACTTAAATATATTCGTTTGTAGGTGTTTTGTTTGTATGAAAAAAAAACTTTGGTAGATACTAAAGGCAAACAGGGTTCTACATCTGACACCTACTAACCGGAAAAATCTTAACACTAGAATGCCTGCCACACACCTTCCTATTTGATCAAACTACTTGAAACTACCAATTTGATAAAATTATTTCAAGTGTTGTATGGCGGGTATTTGGTTGTCACCGCCTACCGTTCTACATGGTTTGAAGCGAGGACTATCTGTATCATGCATGCGATACCTGCCCACTTCTTTTCTTTTTACCTAAATATTTTTTGATTGCTTTCACTTACTGCCGGTACATACTCCATCTTCCTAAATCATTCAATCAGCTTATTGTAATTCAGTAGTTTAGGTACTTGACATTTTCTTCCATTATGCAAAATAGCCATCAGTTTTTCATTTAGCTAGGTACCAATTAATGTAGTAGGTACCTACTTGCAGTGAACAAATTTTGATCATACCTACCCGTAATTTTTTCTAAAATGAAAATAGCATATTATATCTAAGCATAGAACTCTAAATAATGTAGAGTTCTATGACTGCAAATGATTGAATTTCTAATATAAATCTATTTCTACACGTGTTAGGAGGGTGAAAGGCTTAGATTTTATAGTGTTAAGCCATCGAATAGATATTAGAATAACAAAACAGTTGTGAAATAAATCATTATTGACATCAAGACAGTGTTGCGTGGGCGAGGTAGCGATCAGCGTGGCGTCTCGGTGAGCCTCGTTAGAGATAATAACTAAGTACAACTTTTAATCTACAAGTCTAAACTTAGAATATACTATACTTAGGTATCTCATAATTACATGTTATTTGAGGACAGAATCAAATTTACTTCAGCAAAGTCATTTATTGGCTTAGGATCATAAAATATTTTTTTATCTTCGTTGAAATTAATTTTAGGTATTGACCTATAGATAACCTGCTGTACCTAATTAATAAAGAAGATCTCGACATGTGTCGGTAATTATACCTATTTGAAATAAAATAAAGGTTCTGTTTTTTACTCCAATAGACATTCATCAAAGCTCAACTCTAGATTATCAAAGAAAATATTCCTAACAACTTAAATTCTTATCAACGGTGAATTCCGAAAATTCCAATTAGTATTACAATTGTATTAAATGCCCGAATTCTCAGAAGGAAAATTCTTAACAAAAATGATTCAGTCGATGCCTGTTAGGAATCTCGTAGCTATCTATTTTATAAAAGGCGTTTAAGTTTTCTGCTTTCATGACGTTACGTAAAGTGATAAGTGAAGGATTGGGTAGATACATATAGCGATAATCAATCAGTAAATCAATTAGCCTATTGATTTACTGATACCGACGTCCAGCAGAGTGGACATAGATGTCTTCCAATGTTGAAAAGCTTAAAGACTTCAATATTATATCAGCTTTAGGTTCTAAAGTGTTTCACAAAATCGCATTAGTATAAGTAATAATATACAATAAAGATTAGGTATTTCTATTTCTTTATCAAAGATCAGTGTCCCTTCAAAGTCAATAAGACAGCCATGGTTGTTGATCTGAAGTTCATGGCCTTATAATATTGGAGATTACTTGTGGCTTATTAGTTTAATGACCGTTATTAACCAATCCTTTCTATTATTTTGCTAGGTATTCATAACCTACTTAGTTATATGTAGAATGTCGGTACAAGTCACTAAACATCCTCAGCAATTATTTGATAATTTTTATCTACGATACTGCTTCTACGTACATTGAACCATTAACATTTTAAGCTTGGCCGTCAATGTACGCAACTAGTGACGTAAACATCGGGACTTGGCCAGGAACTAAACGTAGAGGCATCGCATCGCGCAGCAGCAATCGATCGAATGCGCGCGCACCTCCGCCATCCTCGCTTCAGTACCGAGTGGTGATTCCAATTGAATACAATACTCGGCAGAAATGTACGAAAGTCGTGCAAAGTGACTACTAGGGTTATTATTACAAAAGCAAGCGAACGGTGAGCGGATTCGGTAGGGGAGCAATCATAAGGTTAGTGGTGTAACAATTCCTGTGACGAGAATCGCCATCGAGCCTCTTCACTGAGTACTGCAATTACGTTATAGATAGAGAAACGGTGTGTGATAATTTTAGCAATAGTTTGTGAAAGAAACGCGTTTTTTTATACGTATTTGGGTATAGATCTAAACAATAGAAATAGTTAAGTTTACTGCAAAATCTAATTCGATACAAGTAGATATAGATATACCTACAAGCTAAGTTTTCTAGTGAGATCAAAAAATCATTATGAATGTGGAAGCCTTAGACGAATTTAAGATCGGCTATGAAGCATATACATGTAGGAGCCATCACAATAAATTGTTCGTGAAACATATTAGGTATGTGTTCCTGCCAATGCCAAAAAACGGGTATTGACTTTGTAGGTCAGACAAGTTTTTCAGCGACAAAGACGAACAACAGAACGACATTAATGGTTTTAGTATACTTTGTAGACTTATATCATATGTAAATTACTAAACTTTTTGCTCTTTATAACTCTGGTAACCTATACCTATGTAGTCAATTAGAAAACTGAGGGCTAATTCTCACAATCAAAATCAGAAATCTCTTCAATGTTCAGTTTCGATTTAATCTCAATCTCCCAAACGTCAAAGACGGTAATTTTGAGATCGAACATTGTTTCGTTATCATTCGTGAAGATTGAGACTGAATATTGAACAGATTTTTACAATGATAATTAGCCCTCACTCGAAACTATAGAACAGTGCGGCGTTAATCATATAAATGATACATTAAAATATAAAGGTAGGTATATCTAAGTTTGTTTTTCAATCAATCAATTTGCAGTCTACTGCTAGATAAAGGCTTCTTGCAAAGCACTTGGTGGACCTGCCACATCCAATCTATCCTAACTACTCATTTTAGGTCATCCGCCCAGCTGGCCAAAGGGTAACTTAATCAATGGCTCTCTTAAATAAATAAATAACCCAAATTCACGTAAGTCAGTGTAAAACTGACCTTAAAGAAACTCGTAGAGTTTATACATACGGACCAAATTCTATGGCAGTCGTTTCGGGTAGTTGGTGCCCTAAAAAGGTCAACAACTGGTTTAACTGTAATACTTCCAAATCCAATCCAATCCAAGGATAAGGAGGTCTGATGGCAGTTGTTTCACGGAAAATGTCGAAGATCAGCCAAACCCGTAGTTAGACTGGAAAAAGGACTCCGAAGCTGAAAGTTTCGGAAGCGACTAGGATTAAACCTAGTATGAAGAACGATCAAAGCTACTGAGTATATACGCGAAATATATAAGACAAATAACGACCACATAATATTGGATTAAAGTCAAGCTTAGCAGCTTTGGCAGTGGGTCTGTTATCTAGCTTGTTACCACAAGAAATTAAGTTTCGTGAAAAACAAGCTATATAATAGATCCACTGATGGTAAGCAATACCTTTCTCCATGGATGGCGGCATTAATAGCAAAAATATTAGGTAGCTTAATTTGGTTTCAAACTATTTTGAATATTTAAATAAATATTTGTTCAGATAATCATGTCGCCGTTGCTGGGGACGTGGCTGCGGTGGCGGCGCGAGGCGCCCACCGAGACCATCGAAGAGCCAACTGCAACTACGGGGAAAAACTTAAGTAAGATGATTCAAAACTTAATTTCTTCCTTTAAAAAAAAATAAAAATACTGAGTAAGGACACTCGGGCAGCCTCAGGGAAAGTTAAACGTTCCAGGCTACTGCACCGAAATTAATCAAAAGTAGGTAAATTGGAGGACTTAGAAATGTAATCGATTTCTACATATAACATTATAAGGTACAAATTTTTCCCTTATATTAAATTACTCATGTTCATAACAGTTATGCCAAAGACCCTTTTCTTGGTGTTTTAATAATAGAACAGAAATCTTTATGTATATGAATAACAATTTTTGGCCCGGTTTGACATTTCTTGTTTCCTTTTGGTATTTTTGCAGGTTATATTAAAATATTTATGATGATTGAACTAATGATAATGAAATATTACACATACCTACTCAAATGCACAAATAAGCAAGAATTATATGCAAAAAAATTAATGATATTGAAATGTTATAGCAACGACTGAACCCAGTAACTCGATGGGATCAGCTACGTCGACGGTGGCGCCGAGCCAAGAAACGATTGGCGAGAAGACCGCCGAACTGGCGCACAAGATGAACATGGAAACATGGCAGCTTGTTGCTATCCTTGTCGGTAAGGTTTACATGATCTCACTAATAGTATATTTCCTTTTATCGAAATCTAAATATTTGTTCGAAAATACAGATGACACAATGAAATCAGTTTAATATCAGAATTTTAGCCGGTATGCATATTTTTTATTTTTTATATTGGCTTTAAGTCTCAATGTTTCTATTTCTGAATAACTCTACTTACATAAAAAGTATTTCAAAAGTTATGTTACGAGTAATAACGTCTTATTCCAAAAACTACTTAATATTGTTAAATGACATGAGCAATTACACATTATTTTAATAGTTATTTCAAGCGTAAGGGCAATAAGAACAACTACGACTTAATGTATTCTCAGAACAATAATTAAAATGTTACTTCTTTCCTCGCAGGTATCGCAGTGGTGGTGCTTGGTATTTGTTTCTGCTGCATCAGACGATGTTTCCGCAAGCGTCGCTCCAAGGATGGCAAGAAAGGAATGAAAGGAGTCGACCTCAAATCCGTCCAGCTCCTTGGTTCAGCCTACAAGGAAAAGGTAATGTTTTGGATCTGACCTAAAATTGCCCAAACTATTCGCACTTTATATCTTGCTTTTATTATAGGAATTATGCCTACTGCATCATTTTATGGATTACCAAAAAGGCCTCCAGATCTGTTCTGTGAGGTTATCAACTAGATTTGACTACTTACCTTAAATTCTAATCTACATAAACTTCTGCACCTGGTTCAGAAACGAATATTTTCTACCAATTTCAAAATTTTAATATACCTATCTGGAATATAAGAAATGGCACCTGAAAATAAAGCCTTCTCTATTTTTAAGAAATAATGTATTCATGTGAAATTTGCCGTGGGACGTGCATGTAGGTTCAGCCTGACATGGAGGAGCTTACGGAGAATGCCGAGGAACCAGATGACGGTGACTTGAAAAAAGAAGAACAAAAACTGGGCAAACTTCAATACAAGGTTGGTTATAAACATTGTCCTACATACGAGGGAAAGGTGAAAAGTCAAACTAACATGGAACGGTTTGTAAACTTAAAAATGTAATTCACCAGTGGAACATCTATTTTCATTTACATAGTTAACAAATTTGACTCTTTCTTTAGTAGTAATTCATTATTAATTTTACTTGTTGTTTATTTTGACCATCGTATAAACTCATCTTCATATTGTTGTCAATAAGTCTCTGCTTGATGTCAATAACAACAAATAAGAAGTCATTAAGCAAATCTAATTGGAGATAAATAAAACCATATTTTGGACTGACAACAATTTCCATAAAAGGTCCAGACCTACTGCTTTCATAAAAGTTATTGTTTCCAGCTGGAATATGACTTCAACAGCAACAGTTTATCCGTAACGGTGATACAAGCTGAGGACCTCCCTGCATTAGATATGGGCGGAACATCCGACCCTTAC
This sequence comes from Eilema sororculum, assembly GCA_914829495.1. NCBI lineage: Eukaryota > Metazoa > Arthropoda > Insecta > Lepidoptera > Erebidae > Eilema > Eilema sororculum. The sequence goes on from OU618542.1 coordinate 12,290,390, forward strand.
GTTAAAGTTTACCTGCTCCCCGATAAGAAGAAGAAGTTTGAAACGAAAGTTCATCGAAAAACTTTAAGCCCGGTGTTTAATGAGACTTTTATATTCAAGGTGGGTACAATGACTACTAGGAAATTTTACAAAAATCACCTTCAAAATATTTAATAACCTTTCTAAACCTTTTTTTTTAATTACTTGTACAGAATGTACCCTACGCTGATGCAATGAACAAAACACTTGTGTTTGCAATCTTCGACTTCGATCGATTCTCAAAACACGATCAGATTGGTGAGGTGAAAGTGCCGCTGTGCCAGGTAGACTTGGCGCAAACCATTGAAGAGTGGCGCGAGCTACAGAGTGTTGAAGGCGAAGGGGGTCAGGTGCGGACATACATACACACACAAAATCTTAAGTATAATCCACCACCCGAATATTATCCAGATGAATTATACAGATTTAAACACTTAAGGTTTATATAAATACCTTAGGCTATTTATATGCATCAGTTAAATTTTTCAACCACTGCTAATACTTGATAGGAATAATAATTTACATTTGTTATATTATTTTACATAGGTACGTTGATGGAGCAATATCTGCTTCAATTTCCGAAATATTTGTTACACGTTGGGCCAAAAAGTTAAGTTACTTTTATCTGCATTATAACTTCAAATATTAAAACGATTTTTATATAATGTAGGTAGGTGTTGCATAAAATTATAATTGGTAAATATGACAGTTTATACAATCACACCCAGGTCACATCAACAGCCATTCGGTTTCACACGATTAGGTAATCATTCCTTACTTAAATTAATGCACATTTAGTTTTAAGTATACTACAGCAACGACATTATCCGAAACAATATCAACTAAGGAGACTATTTTATATTTTTTTCTTAGCTTAGGCTAGACTGTCAAAACACATACACAAAACAACATACAGTACTATAAGTAACATTATTTTAAACATTCTCAATAGTTTTACAAATAGTTGTGTTCTGGCAGAATAGCATTATTTTAATAAACATTTCACCATTTTTCTGATTAATATAACATTTTACAAAAATGCATTATTGTTCAGATTCTAAATACTAGCACGTTATTTAATAGGTGCAACTGAAGTATTAATTGGAAAAATGGTTTACATTTTTCAATTTTACTGCACTTTTTTATTCAGAGGGACCTTGACAACGCTCAAGAATATAATATCAAGTTCATAAATGTTCAGAGGAGGAAATCTTTGGGAGTCAAGGCACCTCAATATGGATTGAGTCGTCATTTATTTTTCTGATAAAATTAATTTCGACAGCAAAAATGTATTTACTTGGTTTTTCTCTTTTTCTCCATATTTTCTCTGCTCTGCTTGGCTGTGTTTGATTGTGTCCTGAACAATCTTGCATGCCGCTTCAAAAACGAAATGATCATTCACGTAAGTATTATTTTGAGACGCATCAGGATTAACTAATGGTAAATGATATATGGTTACTCAAAATAATGTGTTACCTTTATTGAATCGACAAATGCTTAAAATTTAATCTTCAATCAAACAACAACGGATATTCAATACATTGCCGATATTAAAACATTGCGTTGTTTGTACTTAGGATGATAGGGAGCATTGTTAGAACATATTTGATCCACATCTTGATTTCTGAAAATCACCTTTTACCTGTGATCACCCGTCATACCACATTATTTTTGTAATTTTACTTTTATCCATCCGACACTTTAATTTAATTTTATATTGCGGCTGGGGAATGTTGCATGCTCGTCATCGTATTGTGCTCGTATGTTCTCTGACTTGTCATTTTTTGTCTTCATCAATATTTCATTGATCTTAAATTGTAAAATGATAATTCAGAGATATGTGTGATACACGTACTAATTGGCTATGTATTGATGTGATTCACTCGTACTCCAAATTATAAGTACATTGGTTCCTTCACTAATCAAACATTTCAAAGAATACTCAAAATTGCAAATTTCACTTACAGACGCACAAATGTTTCCTTGCATAACAATATATTTTTACAATTATCATCATTCGACCATATTTACATATCACTTAACATTATGCAAAAATATTTTTACATTCGTCTTGTTTAATATTAATGATTAAAAGTACGTTTATTGAAATATGTTGCAGGTCACCTTCTGACCGACGAACGAAGAACTGTACTAATGTTACTGAACCAATATGTACTTATTTGCATGTTTGTGATAGCGGTGTACGGAAGGAGAAACACTTTGTTCAGTCTTACCTTGATTTACTTACTATACTATTCTAAAATCGAACAATAGCTTTTTCGTGAATTATGTATACGTAAATGACCAAACAACTACTTTTTTTTAAAATAAATGAAAATAGAAACACTTAAAACCAAGCACACATATTCCAATGAAAATTGTCCAGTTTGAAACAAAAAACAATATTGATAGATAATATTTTTTTTATAAATTCACAAAATATTTTCGTATACAACGCAATCAAATCTTTATCTATTCTGTGACTATATCATTCAGAAACTGTAACAGCACAAATTATGACATTTTGACATGTAACTAATGAAAACAAAGTGCTTTGTCCCTGAAATCTATGTTCTTTTATACTAATTTGGAAATTCAATCAAAATCTTTAACAATCCTTGTAATATAATCAAAATATTTCTGTTCCTAAAATTGGGAGCTTTAAGTCGAGTAGTTCTCTAATAGTAGGTATAATATCGTCTTATATTGGTACGATCCAAGATTGCCCAGATTGATTGACCCTAATGGCGTAAATATAAGAGGACCATGGTCTTGTCCAAAACCTCCCTAAACACAGAGTACCTGAACGTAATCTCGACCATTCGAGGTGATTACTATTTGGGCAAAACTTGCAGCTTCTTGAATTTTTTTCTAATAATTATATCGGCTATTTACGAGAATATGCGGAATGCGTAGGTATACCAGTGCCTGGTACGCCTGCGGTAGCTGGAAACCGAAATGGGCGTATCTACTTGGGTTACGTGTCAAACTTCTTGCGAATTATCCCGTCTTTAATTTCAAATACGTTATTTCCTATTGTTTAAATAGTAGTAAGTGTATTACTAGTCTGAAAACTCACAAACCTGCAAACACCGGATAGGTATGAAAGCATATTACTAGGAAATAATAACTATAGTACTATATAATGAAGGCAGACACGATCGCGCGCTATTCAGTACTACGGACTAACCAACACTCCTAACAATATCTAAGATGTTATTTTTAAACTATCGCGATGTAAAATCATAGTTTTGATACTATTTCGGGACTCATGGCGATACTTTTGCAGCACCCAAAACGTCGGCTTTTGCCGACGTTTTGGGTGCTGCAAAAAAGATGCAAAAAGATTTTTGGAATACTTACTTTTGTAAGTATTCCGAAAATCTTATCGCCATAACTAAGACGTTCGAGACGCTCTGCGGTTTAATTGGTTCGACGATGGATACGATCTAGAAGATGGTTTGTTGATGTTGATGGTAAATTAGCAAAGATCACGTACCTAGCTAAAAGGAATTACCCGGCTTAAAGCTCAACATATCATTCAAGAGAACTTTTCTAAAAGAACATAATATTACGTACACCCTTATCAATAATTCACGAAGCGCTGCTTATATAGCACCTCAGTATTACCTACACGTTAATAAATGTATCTAAGTGTTGATTGTTTAGTGTGCTGTATTTAAAAGCACCTATCGGTGTATGTATTAGGTTATAAATATAGTGCTAAAGGATCTATTGAGGAAAAGAGAGCTTCATTTATATATTATTAGACTCTCGATATTTGTTAATTTAGTTGATAAACATAAAATATTTTTTATAAATCGCTTAATAATTCATTGTTATTCCAAGTGTAACTTCACTAATTTGTTCGTTTAATATTCCATCCATGATAATTATAATTAAGTTATAACTATTATATCTACTGGGTGATTTATAGTCGTTTCGGATAAAAAGAATTTAAGCACAGTTGCGAAAGCAAAATCATCTGGAAGTATTAATTTGCCGAAAGAAATCAATTTTTTTTAATTGTTTTCCCTAAATATATTTTTCTTTCACCTGAACATTATTGGTAATATAATATAATATATAATAAAATAGAATACAATATACATATACATAAATGTATGGGACATTATCAAAAAAAAATGATTTTTTTTCTTTCGCCAAATTAATATTTTTTATGAAATCAGAATCCTTTATTATTAGTTTTTACACCATTAAATTACCGTCACCCATCGACGCAATAGTTTTATAGAATGTTAAAATAGAAGATTCTATGCACTCCATATTGGAATTCCATTAATAATAAATGAAAATATTCCTCAATGGACCCTTTCTGTCTGTTGTGTGTGTATTTTATATGTGTATTATTAGCTAATTGCGATCTGTTCCTAAAATGGTTAGTCTCTCAACAGACTATAGGTGCAACTTCAAGGTAAAATATTGTAAATTTTAGTTACTAGGCAACTAATTAGGGTACCTACAGATATTGCAGCAGTGTTTAGGAAAGGTGAGCTTACCATATTTCTTGCATTTTGATGATCTGAGCTGGGTGTCACAAAAATGGAAAATTGGCTTCATTTCGGCAACAGATCGTAATAAATTGTATACCCTATCTTCCACAATCAATATAAAATTATATATTTCAGCGAGAGACGTTTGCTTAATATTAGGTTTTATATGAACGTTGATGTATATATTTATTTTATTCGTCTAGAGGTATTTTAAAAAACCTTTATGTATCGTGTTTAATTTCATATTATTAGATGAAATGACCTCTATGTGCTAAAACGTTATATGTAACGCAATGAAGTGTTCGTCAAATGTGCGTATGATTAGCTGCAAACTTCATTCTATTCGAAGCTATAAAACTCAACTGTTTACGGACTATGGTCCTAAACATGTGAGTCGGCTCAGACTTTCAGTTGGTTCACAACCGTTTAAATATTCAAAGAAGATAAATATATTAGAGCTTACAATGAACTGAAAGCTTGTGTCGACAACCAACAACCATAAATACGCTTCTAGGTAACTACACGGAGCTATTGTTATGTTCATTCCTTTTTATTTCGTGTAATAAGATTTTGAGTGCCCTGGTCCGCCCTAAGCCGCGTTATTTATGGCCCATATTTTTGTTTCATAAACAGCTTTTGATACCCGATCTCAAAACGCTATATTCCTAACACAATTTTTCCTTTACTATCTTCCATACAAGTCACACCCAAATAAACTATTTGTCTAACTTTCTATATGGACAATAAAACACTGACTACGTGAAACAAAACAACGTAATAGGGATATAAAACGTCACAGATTATATGACATATTAATTAAAAAAGTAGTTACAGTACACAACGACTTATTGTAGGATATTGAACGTCGTATAAGACAAGGATGTACTCTTAAAATAACATTCAATATTATCAAAAATCTCTTTAGAACAGACAGTAACTTTAGATGTTGCGTATTGCAGGACAACAAGTTGGGAGATATTTGTTTCTCATTGCGCTATGTACCAACGGCTGGAAAGCTCACTGTTGTCATTTTGGAAGCCAAGAACTTAAAGAAAATGGATGTCGGCGGTTTATCAGGTAATATCACATTCAAAATATGTATTGACAAAAATATAATTGTATCCCATCACTAAACAAAAGTACACTTTAATATAACACAGTTGTCTAATTTTACAGGGATTTTAGGGTAAATTATAATGTATCGTATACTATTTATCAACTTATTATTTTTTATTAACTTACATTATTACATACCCTAGAGTAGTATATCTTGAAGTTAAGTACGTACCTAATTTTCATTTCCATGGCATGCTAACACGTTGCCCCGTTCTTTTAAAATCGTTTTTTTTTGTAGTACAAATTTTTAAATATCCATTTTCACATAAACATTTCGTTTTACATAACCTTAATGTACAAAGGAGATACGGTTGTACCTTTACTTACATCTTTATACGAAAAAGTGCAACCGTACCTCTTTTGTCGACTGTACCTACACTATCTTTATATATTTTGAAAGCACATTTTTATCAATAGGTACGTTTTTACATGTTTCGACACTATAAAACAATTTAATGAAAATTTCTTACATTTGAGGATTTGGAAAAAAAAAATTGTCTGGTAAAAGTTCTGTGGACAGTTATAAAAATTAAATTCGTTAAAATTAGATTTATTTCAATAAATAATGTGTCTTTCAAATATGTATTATTGATAATGAGGTCATATTATTCTCTTGCAACTGTGATGATACGTAAAATCTTCAAAGAAATTTTCATTTAATGACACATGTATCCCATGTAGCACTCCAAACTAGTATTATGAATCATCATTACAATATTACGCAGGATCTACATAATTGTGAACTAATCAATATACATTTATCTTTTCCATATTTTCCTGCTGTGTTGGCTCCTGCCGTGGACAGATCCGTACGTAAAGATAGCACTTATGCAAAATGGGAAGCGTCTAAAGAAGAAGAAAACGAGTATCAAGAAATGCACACTGAATCCCTATTACAACGAGTCATTTACTTTTGAAGTACCATTCGAACAAATACAGGTGCGAGCCGAGATTCATGCAAAATTCGATGTCGCAGCGTATAGTATGGACAAATCCATGAATGAACAATATACTATACTAAAACCACTTGTGAATGTTGCCACTCGTGTATTGTTCATGCATATTGTCTTTACTGTGCACGATTTGATGTTGTGTACTAATTGTTGTGAATATGAATTATGTACACCACTTGCATTCCGAACCCACTCCTATCCCAAACATAAACATACATCATTAACTACGTTATATCATCTTGTGTTCGTTTGGTTTTTTAGAAATTATAACTTTTTTCACATTGACATTATACAAATATTCATTATTTACTTTAACAAAGAAAACAGCAATTATTTATTTTGTTAAGTGGAAAAGCAGTCGGTTTATAGTACCTAAGTACTACCTATATACCTGTCTGGTCTGTTTATTTCATTTTTGGACATATTATTTTTGTGTTTCTATAGACATTGTATTAGCTAGATTCTGTGTAGCATCCTTAGAATAGAGTTCTGCTGTCTCCATTATCGTTCTGCCATCTGTTTCTACCCCATTTCGTGTTCCACCCTACAATTCTCCTCCTTTATCTTATTGTATGCTAATATTTTATATTTCCCTATATAAGAGATGTTGACCTTTAATTGTAACTGGACGTTTCAAGTGAAGGTTTTCATTTTTTAAGAAACATAAATGTATTAGCTGGCCTTTGTTTTATACCTGATTCCCTTGATACTGAGTGGTGTTAGTAATCTCCCCTCGTGACTGCATTACAATTTGGTTACTTCAAACTGTAATTACTTATGGTTTAAGGAATCCAGTTCCTCGTTCTTCTTCTGCAATTTCGTATCTTTTTGCACTTTTTCCGTATTTTACTATTCTGAACCCATCGGCGCTTTGTCCCTTGTTGCGTTAATTTCTTTGACCTGAGGTATGTATGAACATGTTGCTCTATTTACGCTATTGTTAACAGTTTGCTTACGTAGTAGTAGTGTCTGTTCGTTCAATATACGAGTAATGCTTGATGCTTGAATTTGACGTTTATTTAGGTACTACTAAGTATTCTTATTTCGTAACATGATAAATAATCATCATGAAAGATAATTAGTAATCATATTGATACTTTCATGTCATTTGAATATTTATTTGTGTCTATATGTAAACAAGTATTGCATAAAATGGATAAGTTAATGAATAAGAACATCGTGATACACCGAGGTACTGGTACGTAGATGGACAACAGGGTTTTTGAAGATACCTTTGAGCTATACTTACTTCATACAATTTACATATGCACGACTAAATAGTTTCGCACCATAAAATCATATTCTTTAGCTTAGTTTATTAGGTTTTATAGGTCACACAAGCTGTGCAATAATAAAACTATAATTATAAGTCACTTTATATTAAATTTGTTACCTATTATTAGATTGTCGTAAGTACCTACACTCAAAGCACCTATTTAAAATATTTCCAATTGTTACTTAGAATACTTATAAAATCCCAATTTAGAAGAAAGGTGTCTACAGTAAATGAAAGAAAAATAGAAGTATACGCTCTTAAAAAGCTTATAAAACCCCAACTTGGCAGAAAGGTTTCTACAGTAATTGAAAAACAAATAGAAGTATATAATGTACTGCTATATGAACTTAGTGTCTCATAAATCATATCTCAGAAACCGGAAATAGGTACGTGATTCATAAATCTGAAAAATATGACCAGTGATGGCCATTTGTGTGAGAAGTTGCCGAAGAGATAGATGACTATAAGGTCGTGGAATGACAGGTCGAGAACTTTCAGGCATCAAGAAATACAAAGTTGTGGATCAAATTTCTTCGAATGTAGGCTAATAGTACAGTATCATGTAATACTAAGTGGGAGCATGTTAGCTCCCACTTATGTAGGTATTACATGATACTGTACTATTAGCACGTCATATATTTTTTGGGTACCTACGGAGTTCGGACTCCTGCCTAGATGTTAAAAGGACATCTTCCTCGCTCTAAAGGTGGCTGTTTTATAATTATGAGATTTTTGCTCTACATTTCAGTCGTAACTCGAAATCAAATATATTATGATATTTTATTCAACCACCTATTGGAAATTTCACATAGGTACAATTTGACGCCTTGAAATTCAAAAGAAATAAATAAATGTATTCGAAACACGCACCGAGATCACCATTGTAACAATGAAATATACACATTTTGTACCTAATATCCGCATACCAGAAGTTAGGATGAGTTAATGGACAGCTGTGTAAGATGTCATCATGTCAGCACAATGCTACGTAGGTCTTGGTTATTACATAACTAAAGTATGGTAGTTGAATCAAATCACTTTTTAGATGGTAGGCAGGGAGGGTTATATAACTCTAGTACTCTACATAATATTACATCTCACGGATAAGTAGATATAAAATACGAAACGCGCCGTTGAGTAGTGTTTAAAATACCTAGTAAGTAAATTTATGTTGTGTTAATGTATTTTTTCACTATGCAAAAAATTCTGATGTTCGCTTTATTCGATGTATTCGATCTTGAAACGATGTATTGGTGATTTATTGTGTACCTACTCGTGAAGTCACGGAGTTTGGGACAAGTAGCGTTGCCTGTTGCCCTTTTACGACCGATAGCCATACAATTTAAAATGTGAGGCCCATGACGCTTGGTAGGACCGTTCCGGTATCCGAATACCGATGCTACAAAATTAATGATCGTCACTAAAATTCTTGAATATAAAATACTATCTTTTGCCCGCGGCTCCGCCCGCGTGGAATCGGTTATCACAACCAAACATAGCATATGTCCTTTCTCTAGGTCTAGCCTATCCCTATAGGTAGGTACTTACTAAATTTTGTCAAAATCGCTTTAGTGGTTTAGGCGTGAAAGCGTAACACACAGACAGACAGTTACTTTTGCATTGCCGGGGTGCGAGGGATATGTCGATGACAACCTCACCTCCGGCCTAGCACCACGACCCACAGTCGGCGTGCGGTTTTAGTCGGTTCGAGTCCAACATAACCTCCCCTTCCGGCTCCGGCAGGGGGGTATCCGAGGGGATTTCCGCACGAAAAAAAAAAGAAAAAAGTTACTTTTGCATTTATAATATTAGTATGGATAGTCTCAAAATTTATAAATCACATACCTATTCTAATATCGGTTCTTGTTCACGGTATCTACACGGCTATTTCACATTTTCGGTAGTTAGCATAGCTATTTGCACGTATTGAGTATTCAAATACCTCGCGGTAGGTACTTAGGTACCAAATATTCATAGCATCCTATAGGTCAAAGTATATTTTTTAGACTGTATATACACTTTTGAAACGAGAGTCGAAAAATTGTATAGATAGAAAAGAAAATAGCAAATCCTCAACCGCTGTTAGAAATTGAAAGTGACTTAACATTTCAAATAAATACTTGACTAAATTTTGTATTACTAACTCTCTCATTCGTTTAACTGTTCTGTCTTTTAACAGCTTTTTTCGTACTGCATGAAAACAATATCACTGTAGTTTATAATCGTTCGGGACTTCACGCGATAAATTTTGGAAAACTTACTTTTGCCGACGTTTCGGGTGCTTTGACTGACAGTCAAGTTGTGACCACGGGTGCTGTAACGCACTCGAAATGTCGGCAAAAGTAAGTTTTCCAAAATTTTTCGCGACAAGTCCCGAACTATTATAAACTATGAGTATAAGCCGCGATAGTTTAAAAATATCACTGTAAACTTAGATAAGTACCTATCTAAGTTCACTGTTCTTGACCATACACTTTTCATTAAGTAGTTAAATTATTATATATTATAGGTACCCTACGTACTTAGTTGTTTTCATGTACTTATTACATTTTGAATCAAACCGCAGAAAGTGAACCTAGTGATCACCGTGGTGGACTACGATCGCATTGGTACCTCGGAGCCCATTGGGAAAGTGGTGCTAGGGTACACGGCATCGGGCACTGAACTACGCCACTGGTCCGACATGTTGGCCAGCCCGCGACGCCCCATTGCACAATGGCACACACTGAAAGATCCCGATGATGGAGAAAAGAAAGATTAAAATTGAACAAAGGTTTGTTTGTATTCTAGTTATTCATCTATAATCGAAAGTTTCGTAAGTCATGTCGACCATAATTTTGATCATCCCTTTTCAGATTGAAAATCAGAAGCTATTAAGCTTGGAAGAACGCGTGTGAAGAAGATGATACTTATTATATTATTTATACGTACATTTTTATTAAGAATTTGTGTCTCTTTGTTATATTGGAAAAGGATTAGGCGTTAGATCTTTATAACATCTTGATCTTTATCTTAATCGTTTACGCTTAACTAAGTAGGTACTTATCAGTTTATCTTTTTTTATATTTAATATCAATTGACTGCACCCCAATGAATGGGAAGAAGGAGAAATCAAAGATTACTAAGTTGTCCAATGTTAAATAATTTGAAAAAATACCAGTAACGTTAAATAAATTTAATTCGTTATATATGCGTTACGAACGCTCGCTTTAGATAATTTTACGTCTGTGCAGTTCAGAGACGATTGTATTTGAATATATGAAATCTAGCATGGTGAAAGTAAATAGATATTGTGGACGGATAGGTGTAGGGTGAATTGATTGCATAGCAACTGCATGGACGCGAGATACATCCATTGAATTTATCTTGTTCTTACATCTCAACTAACTAATACTCGTATCATGCTAAATAAGAGAGTTGGTTTAGCAATATGTAAGTTGTTGTGAGGAGGATAGAATATTTGTTAGACTTCGTTTGCTACTTCCAGATTCTTAGCGTATATATAAATGTTCTCGCTAAGAAAATAATCGGCTATGTTTTAATGAGTGTGCTTTGTGATTATCAAGGAATTAAAGTGAACGCCTTTCGATTATGTGTACTTCACGTACTTTATAATCAAAAGTAAATTTTCGTTTTAAACCTAGAACAAAAGCTGTGTAAATAAGTTGTATCCTGTTAAATTTACTACATTCTATTTTACTATCATATAAGTGTTATAGTATTGATACCCTTTTATTAAAATAATGATAATATTATGTTCCTCGAGGGAAGAGAATGGATTCTGGTTATGTTGCATTGTCATTATGTTATTATTATTATAGTACAAATTGTATTTTGCCTAAGCCTCATATTCTCTTCTTCTGAGGAACTATAGGCCTATTGTATAGGTACTTAAATTTATTATTTTAAGACATGACATTCTTTACTCATTAAAACATTTTCAGTGTTGAAAGTTCACAATGTGATAAAAAAAATATTTAAATGTATTTAATTTTACAATATATAATTTAGATTAAGTAGAAATAAAAATTTTAATTTGTCATATTATGTAAATGAACACTCAATTTACGTGGTATCATCGAAACTAGTCAAACAAGTAAGACTATATCCAGTAAAAGTTACATTACTATTAATAAAAATATTGTTAATGGTTCCAAATGGTTTAAATGGTTAACGTTAATATTAAATTGTGATTAGACTGCTGTTTGTGTCGTCATTAAAAAGTCCGTTTAGAAGTTTTTGTGTCAATGGAATATATTAATATCGGTTCAAAGTTGCATTCTACTAGTTGGTATTTGATATTCATAACATCTCTTAAATACGCAAATCGAGTACCTACATATTTATACCTACGTACTTAGCTAAAGCTTGACTGTTGTTGATATCAATCCTATGTGTTATTGTGTATATAATGTAATCACATGTTAAATTCCACAATCACATACTTATGTATATGTATTTACCTATACCTAGAAGTAATGGAATCGGGCTTCAAGTAAATTTAGAAGTGCACCAACACGAAACAAGTAGGAATAGACTTGTGGTTCAAGTACTGTATTTAACAATAAATATAATTACTGTGTTAATATAATATAGAACTTATTTATAGCAACGCCGCAACAGATTCATGTACTGCTAAAAATACAACATCAAAATATATTGTATTGGCTATACCTGTATTTGTCCACATATAGGTATAATACATAATGAATATTGTCTAATATAAAATACATTATATTACACAAAAATGCTGTTATGAATCTGTTGTTAGTTCACTCAACTACTTTATAATCCTCAGACTGCAATGATGAAGCAGTTGAGCCTCAGTAGAATTGACAATATAGATATTCCATATGCTATTTATTATTAACATTTTATAATATTAGGAAGAAATGCGACATTATGTGAATAAACGCTAGAGATAGCATTAAGAAAAATGCAGATAATACATAAATAAATATTTGTATGTAGCTCTCATACTGTAATCACTTCCTCTTCTCACACAGTAGTCACACACAATTTCTAACATGTAAGATATCAAATTAATCTGTAAAGATTCACTAACACTTCAGAGTATATTTGATAGATGAATAGCCTATTTGTCTAAAGACCAAGTAAATTGAAAAATTTAACTTTAAATTGTGGAGAATTTTTAATGGGAAGGCATATAAAATTTGAGAACTAATTTGGGTATACTATAATGCCTGAACTGGATTCAATGCAGTGATTGATTCAGCTAATTGATTCAGTATTCATACAAACAGGGGATCTACCATGAAATATAGATTGGTACCACATGAAACAAATGAAATGTACAATGAAGTCACTTCAGATTTCTTTTGATTTCGTGCAACTTCGAATGTAAATTTCATGGTGGGCCTACATTTCTATAATAACGATAAAGCAATTTCTGTGAGTGATAATATAAATATTAGTTTCACTTGAAGTGTAAACTGTTATATCATGGGATAGTTAGCTTATATATATCATAAAGTGGTGTTAATGTGTTGGGCTGTTGTAATCATTGCTGTTTGTTCCAAACTCCTTTGCTAAATTTTAGAGTCGTAAAAAATGTAACCAATGTTAAAACTTTCATTTGTAGTTCAGATATTCACAAAAATGCAGGGTTTTTCTGTATCATTGCCCATCTCTTGCACCAAATATATAGCATATATGTACTTATATGTAATTTTGTTGACACAAGATTGTTATCATAGATATAATGTATATACCTATCTCAAAAATGGATTGATAAAGTAAATTATCATATCACTTGCCACTTAAAAAATAAAAATCATTGTCTCAATATTGTGTTAAAAATTTATTATCAACATTTTGTTTAGAAATTCTAGATATTTTATTTTATTGATACACAACTTAATTTTACTAGAGTTTATAATAGTAAAAAATTATGTAAACTATAAAAATGTCTATAATACATAATTACATAGAAAATAAACTGTTTTATTTTGTACGATGCCATTAATAAAGAAACTACTTAAGTAGCCACACAACAAGAGTTAAGCAACTTACAAGTACAGTTGAAGGTATTTTTTATAACAAAAAAATATATAAATATATTAAATTTGTAAGCTTATTCAATGTATAAACTCCTAAACAAAAATATTATTGCCTACTTCTGATAATACACTACAGTGCCATATGACTACAAAAATATTTGCATTATCAAAACTTTAAGTCACAACTATAGTTACACAATAATAACAAAGCAAATAATTATTTAATTATTTTACATTATTTGTAAAAATTTGATACACAATCCAAACAACTTACCAACTTAGTTATCATCATAATACCTTCTCTTCATAGCCCTGTATTTTTTCAATTTGTAAAGAGCTTCAATTTCTTTAATAACAAATTCACCATGTTTAATCATAATTTTAATTTTTTCTGGATTTGTTTCCTCGCTATTCTTCGTGAATACTTTATGCAATCTTTTTCGAAAGAGATCGTATCCTTGTGGCCATTCTCGGCCCATAAATAGTAGCTAAAATATAAATAGCAGGTTTAGTTATTTGTGATGACTAGGTACTTAGTTTTCACCACAAGTCATTTCAGAAGTTGTAGGTATTATCACAATTTCTAATGACTTACCGTTTTGTACAGATTTAAAACAGATCTCCGATACGGTTGAGACATTTTTAACAGTCGTGCTAACTTTATGTTTTGGTTCTCCTATAATCAAAACACAGTTCATAGTCCAAATAATATTGCAAAACGATGCAAACTGTATTCTTTGATCATGATAATGTTATCTTGTAGCATGACTGACAAAGCCAATGAGACAGCCTCATAGTCTTTTACATAAATATGATAAGGACAAAGGAAACTATTTATTATATAAATGTTGTTTTGTTTAGATTTTAGATTAATTTTATTAGGTTACTTTGACTTTGACTTTGACAATCATTTTTGACAGTGACACCTTAAAAGGTTTGACATTATTTTTGTTTCTTTAAATCCTTTCGGAACAGGCTAAGGTACTATAACCATGCTGCCTTGTCATCAGTTATAATTATATACTTCATTGAAATGATTGTGGATGATAAGTTGATGATGTTCATGATGATGATAATGATGATGACGGTGAATGATAATTGATGCCGAAGTTGTGGCGACTTTACTAAAAGCTCCCTGGAGAGATTTGCATTAAACACGAGAGTCAAAATTCACTGTATTAAGCCACTTTCCTACCGTATGTGCGTTAAGTCTTAAAATAAGTATATTTGGGTCATAATTAAACAGCAATGAGCTAATGGTTTGATTATTAGCTTAAAGCTGTAATCTGAATAATAATAACGCAATTAAAAATTATTCATTGTTATGAGTGTAAATAGATAACTCCACCGCCGCCGCCATAAGGACGGATATCACGGAATTTAAAGAGAAGGGAAATTTGAATTGATTTAGGTGCGACTCTGTAGCTCAGTTGGAAGAACATTCCCCCTGTAAGGGAAAGGTCGTGGGTTCAAGCCCCACCTGAGTAATTTATTTTTCCTGATGTAATCGAATAATAACGTAATCAGACGCACGCAGGATGCACAAACATCTTTCTCTTTTTTTATGAAGACATTGAGCATCATATATTATAGGTACAGAGTATGGTATATTATATACCTGCCTATACATTATTTATTTATATACACTTACTATTTCGCAACGGACACCAAGATGGAGTCCAACCGATTAAAACATAAAAATGAAAATAAAAATGGTCTAAGTATAGCCCGTCAAGAAAGTCATGAAAATTGAGGGTGGCGCTGCTGCGCTTAATCTGGTATCCCTGTCACACTACAACTGAACAGTCTTGATCTGCTGTTTTTTATGGTATATAGCAGTACATATTTCATTATGATAATCAATAAATAAAAGTAAAAAAATTGTCACGATACTTTTTTTTTCACTTATTAAGGTATTAAGTATACAACTTTACAACTACCTGAAGTTTTTTTAGTGTAGGTACTTCTTTCTTCACTGTGTAAAAAATGTATCTTTTGCCGAATTGGTAAAGGAATTGGCTGAATACTTAAAGAAATCAACGAGTGAATTGGTTTGGAAGTCGTGGAATGTTGTCAATACATACAAGGAAAATCATTAATTCCTCAAGTATTCATTCCTTGCATAATTTTTTTATACCACTTTGGTGGCAGATAATCACACGGTCCACCTGATTAACATGTGTCAAAATGAACTTGAATCCTAATAAAACTTACAGCGTAACGATTTAGGAGCATAAATATTATGTTAAATTTGGCGCGCGTTATCCGGAACCCCCGCATTCGGTGCAACCTATACAACGGAGACGGCAATGCTTCTCTGCTCTCTCTACCTCAGCACAAGGTAGACGCTACCCCTTACTGCAATTAAGGACCGCCGTGGGAGAACCCCTATAGAGAGCTGCTCGGAGGCTCGCCACGGGTTCCTGTGACTAGCATAAAGGTTAGATGATGACACCACAGCTGCCCACACCCAAGAGGGCCATCTTAAAACCGTATATGGCCCAAGGTTACTGGGGTATGAAGGAAATGCCTTTTGGTTACCCTAATACCTGGGTCATTAGTTGAGTATAAGACCACAAGTACAAAGACACGGCGTGTCGGACGTTATTAGTTTATACCTTGGCACATATCTTGGACCTAAATTGCGAGACAAACGCGGACCTGGCGCGCGCAGATTGTTTTTTAATAATCTATGCTTGGTGATTTTGAGCTCGTCCACCGCCACTGGCCACATTTTGAGCACATTTTAGGTGCAAGATACATGTCTCGAGCGATATCTTACTCAAAGCACACCCAAAGAATAAAAACGGGATCCTTTTACTAAGGTCTGTCATGGATCGTGATAGCTAGACAATCGAAATTTTCACAAATGATATATTTTTAATAATATATTATTAAAAAATGAGAACAAAAGATCTTATAAAAGAATAATTTATTGGTCCGAGTATTGAACACCTGAAATGCTGCTTGAAACTCCTGTGTAATTTATCTCGATAGTTTCCGACTCACTGGAAATATCATCACATAGGTACTGAAATGATGTGATGAAATGAGCTTTTTAAAATCTGTAACAAATACAAACGTACTGGATAAATACAGCTAAGTAATAGCTAAAAAATGCACAGGGTATAATAATACACTGTGAATTTTTTTATTAGTCATAAGGGCCTAAGTGGTTAATACTGTAAAATGGATCAAGAATGTTCAAAAACGTCAAAGTGTTGCACTATGATATGTTATAATCGTAGGTCAATGACATAAACACAACAAATTGGAACAATGCTTTGAAACATAAAATATTCACTTAAAACACATAATGTTTAACAGGTTCACTGCCGAGCCCGCACCGGTGCGGGGAAGGGCCGTGACCCGTGTGTGGCGCGGAGTGCCGGCCACGCACGGGTGCGGGCTAGCGTATAAGAAATTTCTTACAGCCAGTACGCCGCCGGCATACGGCGAGAGACGTTGTATTTGCGGTGGCACTGTGCTTGAAATTCCAAACTTTTGTAACGTATTTTTGGTTTTTTGTTAAGTTAGACGGTTGTGATTGTATGGACAAAATAAAAAGTAGTAATTATGGATTCCGGTGAAGGTAGTTCTGGTACTAATAGAAAGCGAAAACAACGTTTTAGCATTCTAGCAGACAGTGATATAGAGGAGGAATTGTTCGCTTATCAATCGGAAGACGACTACCAGCCTAGTGAGGAGGAGTCAGCGTCGGAAAGTGAAGATGAGGTGGAACTTTATGACATAGAATTACGCCCTCCGGGATATCGAACATCCTCGCCCATAGCTGATAATCAGGACCTGCCCGGTGATTTACCTCTTGTCCTTTCACCAGTAGATAATCAAGGTCAAGTCCAGTCATATCAGCCCTCTTCATCAGGCTCGACTTCCCCATGGACAACTACGGGAGAAATGACTAAATTTGATTTTACTAAAACAAATGAATTTTATGGTGAGGTAATGGGAGTCGAGCCTATTGATTATTTTAATTATTTTTTCAATGACGATTTGTTCACGCTGATTTGTAGTGAAACAAATGCCCAGGCTCAAAGATTATTAGATGCTCATAAACGGCCACGAAACGAGGAAGAACCAAATAGAGGTAGAGATCATTCGAGAATCACCACTTGGAAAGATGTAACCGTCCCTGAGATGAGATTTTTTCTTGGCCTCTTATTCCACATGGGGACTATACCTCTAAGTCGTCTCAATGATTATTGGAAAAAAGACAGATTATTTTCAATACCGATTTTTGCTCAGCAAATGAGCAGGAACAGATTTCTAATAATAATGAGGTGTCTTCATTTTACCTCGGAGATGGAAAGTGAGGACCCATTATTCAAGATAAGAAGTCTCATCGATTATTTTAACAATAAAATGGTTGAATGCTATTATCCAGCCGCCCAATTATCTCTAGATGAGAGTATGGTGCTGTGGAGAGGGCGCCTGAGCTTTCGGCAATTTATAAAAAACAAGCGTCACAAGTACGGCATAAAGCTGTATATGTTGACAGAACCAGATGGCTTGATATTAAAATTTCGAGTGTATGCAGGTGGCAAAGACTTAGAAGTGGCTGGGAAGGGCCATGCTGAAAAAGTAGTCATGGAACTACTTGAAGAAAAACTAAATAGTGGTCATGAATTATATATGGACAATTTTTATAATAGTTTCGGTTTAGCAAAGAAGTTGCTTGATAATAACACGTATTGCACGGGCACCCTTCGCAAAGATCTAAAAGAAAATCCACGAGAACTTATGAATAAAAAAATGAAAAGAGGGGAAAATTATTCAATGTTCAGAGAAGGAGTTCACGTTGGCGTGTGGAAAGACAAACGTATTGTACCCTACATTACTTCACAATACGAAAACAGAATGGTTCCAGTAGCAAATAAACGTGGTCAAGTCTCACAAAAGCCAGAGGCTATTTCAAAATACAATGAGTATATGTCAGGAGTGGATAGGCAAGACCAACTTTTGGCATACTATCCTTGTGAAAGAAAGACTTTACGGTGGTATTTGAAGGTAGCCATCCACACTTTTCAATTACTTTTCTTGAACTCTATGAAGATGTTCAATAAATATTCGGGGCAACGTAAAATGTCTCTGTACGATTACCGATTGAGTGTGATAAATTCTCTTCTCCCTGAAAATGTACCACCTGATAGAAGTCGGCGTTCCCTCCGTCATGAAATAAAAAAAAGCACTGAAACGACTGCAAATGGACGACTCAAACGTAAAACATGCCGCCAGTGCACTAAAAATAAAAAACGCACTGACTCTCCGTGGTATTTCGATACTTGTGCTGATAAACCTGGACTTTGTGTATCATGTTTTGATAATTATCACTTAGAGCTTGGTGTATAGCTGTAAATGAAACTATGAATATCTGACTGAAGTGCAAACTGCGTTCCTACTTGAAAATGTTTATCTTATTGTTTATTTCGTAAGAATATTGCTAGTTTTTATTATATTTGATTTATAACGATACCAAAGTGTAATGCCATGTCTAGGGGGGTTCAATTAGAAAGAGTTTTAGCTTTTTTACTATTTGAAAATGTTTATTTTATTTTTTATTTCATAAGAATAATACTAGTTTTTATTATATTTGATTTATATCGATACCAAAGTGTAATGCCATGTCTAGGGAGGGTTCAAATAGAAAGAGTTTTAGTTTTGTTTACTTTTTGAAAATGTTTATTTTATTTTTATTTCATAATAATAATGCTAGCTTTCATTATATTTGATTTTTATAACAAATAACTGTATTTCATTCCTAATAAACCAGAAACCATGACAAAAACAGACAACGCACCTGTGCGTTCTTCGGCACTGGGAATGCCCATTTCATTCCCAGTGCCGAGCACGCACCGGTGCGGTGTATTTTTCACCCCCCCTCGGAATACAGTAAAATGGCCAAATATATTAAATAAAGGTAATAATAATTTTTACCAGTCACTTTTAAAGTTACTCAAACATAAAAACACTTTTGGCACCGGGGGTAAACTTCCTACCTTCCATGCGGCAGCGAACCTGTTCATAGATTACACTTCCCATACCTTCTTTAACATTAAAGTATATGTACATCGTCAAAATCAGAAAGCAGCTTGCCAGCTTGAATTTCCGCCGTATTTCATACTACATCCCTAAAATACTTTGAATACGACATTGCTCGCACAACTATTATTCACATATCAATTCATTTTTACACTCAAAGCTATTACACGATGAACATTAATTATATAAACGCAAACAATATATGAAACATCTCTAAATCTCTACATCTATCTGTTTTATTTGTCATGTTCCTTCGTGATCATATTTTTTTATTTATCTCATACACAATTATAAAAGAAAAGTCTCAGATCGTTAATTAATCGTCAAAACTAAATTATCGGTTCAGAAATATTTAATTTCCTTATATACTTAGTTTACGAGAGTAAAATTATAAACGAGAAGAAGCGGTCCGGAAATATTCCATTTCCATATCGAATAATTTCGCAACGTCACTATTTAGTACTTGTCATAACGTTGCAACACTGAAATTGTCAAATCTGGAATCGAATTAAAATTCCGAGTATAGTACATATAGTGCGTCAAAAAGTGAAATTAAATGTTGGAGGAACTAAAATGTTTCCTTGTACTTGCAACACTCGATAACTGCCAAACTGAGTAATCAGTTGTCAATTTCTTGCTACATTCGTATATTATTTAGGTGTATTTAATTACTGTTCATCGGATTACAGTTTTGAGTGTAGAAATGAATTGCTATGTGAATAATAGTTGTGCGAAACGTGTCGTATTCAAAGTATTTCAGGGATATAGTATGAAACACGGCAGAAGTTCAAGCCGGCAAGCTGCTTTCCGACTTTGACGATTTTGATGGCCAAAATGCTAAATTAACCAGTACGTACATATACTTTAATGTTAAACAAGGTATGGGGAGTATAATCTATTGAAAATTATATAATTTAAGTGAATATTTTGTGTTTCAAAGCATTGTTTTCATTTATTGTGCATATGTCATTAACTTACGATTATAACAAATCATAGTGCATCACTTTGACATTTTTGAACATTCTTGATCTATACTCCATTTGTTTAGGTACTTAAAAAAGGTAAACAAGAAAAATGGTGGATTTCAGAGATAGTCAACCGTCAATGACAATAGTATTTTTGTGCATGTTTATGGGGAACATAAAGACTATATTTACCTTATTAAATAATTTTAAAATTTATAATATTAAACTGACACGTTCAACACATTCACAAAATTATAATAACAATCAAAGTGATTTCAAATTCAATTTAAAAAAAAAATTTTAGTCTGAGTCCGAAGAACTATCACTAACACTAATTACAAAGCGATCATAGGTGTCGTCAATATCTTAACTAGAGATGACATCTTGTCCACTTCATGCTCTTCGCAGCTCTTTATGGTACCGAATAATAACAATAAATACAAATTACAAACTGCGAATTGACTTTGACAGTCACGCACGTATGGCGCGATCTGGAAAAAACTGTTTTGAATGGCAGAATTGTCGATACCCATATCGGCAACGATTGCCATATACAAAATAGAAATAGAACTGTTTTGAATATCTGTCTTTTTAGTTTCTTTATGGTAGGCACAGTGCAATAGTTTTTAAAAATCATTCTAAATAATATAGTTATTATAGTTTTTCAGCTTAGGAAATAATAATTGCAACTTAATATTAAACCGAGTAGTTAAATATAGAAAAATATAAGACAGAAATGGATTTTAAGTTCTAAAATGATTTTATTTTGGTTTCTTTTTATTTCGGAACGAAAAATGCCCTTTTTTTAAATACCTAAACAAATGGAGTATAGGTACTTTGTACTAACCACTCAGGCCCAGACTAATAAAAAATACACGGGGTATAAATACAGCTGTATTTATCCAGTACGTTTGTATTTGTTTCAGATTTTCAAAAGTACATTTCAAGACATATCATTTCAGTATGATGATAATATTTCCAGTGAGTCGTAAACTATCGAAGATAAATTAATTACACATGGAGCAAACAGCATTTCAGGTGTTCAATACTCATAACAATAAATTATTCTTAAAAAAGTTAATTGTTTTAATTGTTTAATACTATATTATATCGTGAAAATTTCGACTGTCTAGCTATCACGTTTCATGGCAGACCTTAGTGATAGGGTCCCGTTTTTTTTCTTTGGGTGTTAAAGAAATAAGGCATTTCCTCCGCACCCCAGTAATCTTTGGCGATTGCAGTTTTAAGATTTGCAGTCTTGGGTGTGGGAAGCATGAGGTCCTCATCTAACCTCTATGTCCTCTGCTAGTCACAGGGACCCGTAGCGAACCTATAGGGCTACTCCCACTGCGGCCCATAATTACAATAAGGGTTAGCGTCTCCCTTGTGCTGAGAAAGAGAGAGCAGAGAAGCATTGCCATCTCTGTTGTGCAGATTGCACCAAATGGAGGTTTCGCGGTCAAAGAATATTGCGAAACGAGTATTTATTGGAGAATGTGTGGGTTGTGGGTGAATGTAGATCTATCTACCGCACGGATTAGACGACGTGACGGGGGACGTGCAGTGTGTGATCTAGTCAATCTGTGATCACGGCCGGTTAATCTGGTTGAAACTTCAAGCAATTCAACCGTATGTCTATACCTATTTACCGGGATATCTATCTACTTGATATCCGGTAATCATTAAGTATGTATTTGAAGTCGAAGGTTACTCTTACTCGGGTTTGGGAATGAAACAACGACTGATTTGCACTGGAGTTATATTGCGACTAAAGTTAGTAAGAGTAAGAGTTAGCAGCGGCGCGCGGTTAGCGTTATTATTTTCGGCTTCTTGTATTAATAATACCTAAATAAAAGTAAAAAAGAAATTACTGCCGTGATATGTACATTTTTCACTTTCATTTATTTATCATCTTTATAGGTAGGTATGTACTGTATTTAACTTTATACCATAAAAAACAACAGATCAAGACTGTTCAGTTGTAGTACGACAGGGATACCAGGTCAAGCGCAGCAGCGCCACCCTCAATTTTCACGACTTTCTTGACGGGCTATATCTACTAATCCAAAGACTTTGAATACACTACGTTAATCTGTGATCTCCAACAAAACTAAGATTTGTATATGATTACCTACTCAGTTTGGCAGTTTTTTTCTGGCTTCTTGCTTCGCATTTAGCCAATGTCAAGTACCTATATGATATTATAACTTTATTTAAAATGATTGATGACGATGATGATAATGGGTTAATGATGTTGATGATGATGTTAATGACGATGAATGAGATGACTGCTGCCTCAGTAAAGTTGTGGGGACTTTACTAAAAGTTCCCAGGGGAGATTCGGATTGAACACGTAGAGTCACAATTCACTGTAATACGCCACTTTCCTACACGCGTGTGAGTTGTCCAAGACGTTATGTCTAAAAATCCACCATTTTTATACATAAAAACTCGAATTCACACCAATTTCGGAAAATAAAATAATACCGCGATGCTTCCTCTACGCTTTCCCGCCAAAACTCCAGTTTGGCAGTAATTGAGTGTTGCAAGTACAAGGAAAAATTTTAGGTCACCAACATTAATTTTCACGACTTTCTACAATGAAAAATACACTTAATAGGTACAATTTAGAAAAAATAAAGTCATGAAAATAAAAATATAAATATTTACATACGTAATGCGTCGTGGAATTCCTCCGCATCGTCGCCGACCGGTAACGTACCCAGAAGGCTGGCTGCATTGCCACGTTGATTATGTTTTTGAGCCGTTTGGGGTTGAAACGTTGGGGACATGGGGCCCAAGTGCCCGTTTTCTTTATAAAGATCTGGCAAAGCGGCTGATCGACGCTACGCGTGACCAGAAGGCTGGTTATTACCTTGCACAGTGGTTAAGCATTGTCAGCGACGATGCGGAGGAATTCCACGACTTTCTTGACGCACTTATACCTACTCGTGGAGTGGAGTATTAATTATCATTACTGATTACCTTTTTTCGAATTTAGAGTGGAGGAAAATACAACATCATGGGCGACTTACATCATCATGGGCGACTTCAACACTAATCTATGCCCTAGTCTGTCATCACGAGCCTTAAAGCTTATCACTTCTGAACTTCAGTGTGCGTATCACTTGTATGCCGACGACCTGCAGGTGTACAGCCAAGCTCGTGCGGAGAATGTTTCGGAGGCTGTTGACGGGGTTAACGCTGACTTGCGGTCTATTGGCAGTTGGTGTGCCAGGTTTGGCCTTTTTGTCAATCCTGATAAATGCCAGGGTATCTTAATTGGCAGTAACTATATGATAAATAAGGTAGACCAAGAAACTCTGCCAATAATAGACTTCAATGGGCGAATTATTCCTGTTACGCCTACTGTTAAAAACCTGGGATTGAGTATCGACTCCACCCTGAACTGGCAATCACAAGTTGCAAAAGTCTGTCAGAGGGTGACAGGGATGTTGCGTAGTCTGTATCGCCTTAAAAACTTTCTACCTGTTAAAACTAAGGCGATGCTCATGCAGACCCTAATCTTCCCAGTCTTGGACTATGGTGATGTATGCTACCTCGACCTGAATGCAGATCTGCTCAACAAACTCGACCGCCTTCTCAACAATTGCATTCGATTCACCTTCAACCTTAGGAAATATGATCACGTCTCAGTTTATCGTACAGAGTTAGGATGGTTGTCTATACGTCAGCGACGCAGCTTGCGGGCGGTGACGATGATACATACTATTTTAAGCTCCCCTCATGTCCCCACTTATTTATCATCTCAGGTACAGCTTCTTGGTTCACATCATAACAAAAATCTACGATCAGCTGATAACCGTCTTCTCCATTGTCCTACTCATAGTTCTAGCCTAGTTCATTCTTCTTTCCTCGTGCAAGCTATTCGACTCTGGAATGCGCTTCCTCTCGAAATCAGAATGGCTAACAACCGTGCTACTTTCAAATATAAGGTACGTCAGCTCTACAGTAATCCCTAGTGGCATAGTGGGTAAAATAGTGGGTACAATGTTATATTTCAACATTATGTTATATAAATATGGTGTAAGTAGTAGTATATTATATAGGTATGTATTATATATATTTATATTAAGTATAAGTATAGGAGTAGGTATATATGTAATTGTATATGTATGGATTATTATGTATTATAGTGTGTATGTTTATTGTATGTATTATTACATTAAAACTAAATAGTTAATCTTCTGTCTGCACCTACCTCAAAGTATCTCTGCATCACCCTAAGGTTGACTGTTAGATAATGCCTTTGGCATTAAGTCCGCCTTTGTACAAACTTATGTGCATAAAGTTTAAAATAAATAAATAAAAACCAGAATGGTTAAATATAAAATGTTTACTCTGTTTATAGTTGTATGTTTGATTAATGTGGAAGTTAAAGTTATCCGTAACACTTTGAATAAACCAATAAAGTTATTAATCAGGAAATATAAATCTGGAACGCAACTGTATCGCACTCGCGTTGGCGCCCAAATTTGAAATATTACGTATAGGTATCCTGGTTACACATTTATTTACGTATCTGCGATAATGTGTAACTGTATTGATATAACGATATAACCAACGGAAACCGCATTTGATGCTAGTTTATTTGCTAGCATTTGATTTTGATTTTCATTAGAACAGAGCTCGCTTAAGAATGGCTGATGAAGAAATATTTGAAGAAGGTAAGTTGCTTTTGGTACAATAATAAATTTAGTTACAACTTGCTTTACCTGCCTACTTTTTATTCGTAAAGGTGAAGAAGAGGAGCAAACAGCGCCCTTACTAGATGAATTAGACGAAGAAGAAGTTGAAGAAGAATCTATTCTCACTGAATACGACCCAGACGAGTTCTTTTCGGGCGCAGTCACTTCCTTAGATTCCACCTTACCGACGGATTTGTTTGAATTTGAGTATCCTTTTTAAAATCCATAAAAACAAATAAATAAAATAAAATCCCTTCCGTCGCCTAAACTGTAACAGACACTGTACATTTTAATTTGTAAGTATAATATGATTTTATTGTACTACGAAAGAACTAAGTACCTAACTGTTTCCCGCGGTTCCCGGTTCTATTCGCGTCCACGTCCTTCTGAATATTTTTCGCACTATTCGGCTCCTTAATCTTCCTCAAAAACTAAAATGTTAAAAGAAAAATAATTTGCAATGGTAGTTCCAGAGCCTATTCCGTTCAAACAAACAAATCAAGCTTTGAAATTAGTCGGTAGGTATAGATTTACTTTACCATTATATAGGTACTTTACGATTAGGTATATAGATTGGTAGATAGGTGTCGTAAGAGGCGACTGACGGAAAAATACGCAGACAATATCACTGCGAGAGTACAATAACTCAAAATAAAACGCTGTACCAATCTGTCTGGGCCTCGATTCTACTAAAGCAAAACTATTGTCAATCCACAGAGATTGCTAAAGCGGCAATACATTATAGACTTTAAAGCGATGTATTTAAAGTTCAATATTAAATAACTGTTAGCAGAGTGAATAAAAGGGTGTAATTAAACTTTTGTCATTTAATTTTGGACCTTAGCGTATAGAAATAAAGTCTAAACTTTAATGCCGCTTTTTGCAATCTCTTTGCTTTAGTAGAATCGAGGCCCTAGTCAGTGCGGAAACAGTAGGCCTCTTCCAACATTGGGAGAGGCCTATACCCAGCAATGGACTGCGATGGGTTAATTGATGGGTGAGATAAGTAGGTACCTACATCATATTTATTGTATAGATATTCTCTTTAACAAGCCTAAAGATATTCGTACGGTTATAACTGCCACAAGTATTTCAATCTATGCGCCTGTGATGAGACCGTTGTATGCTGGTCTGCTGGGAGCATCCTCACCTTTCTCGACGTGAACACTAAACAAACTTGGTTCCGACGAAGCACTACAGGGGGCACCCTTGGAGCAATTACGGTGAGTCATTTTAATACCTTTGGGAGTTACTTAATAGTTAAAATAGTCCCATGTCCGTAGTGGAACTTTGTGAATTCGTGGGTAAAGAGCGCTTTGAAACATCTATTTCACTAAGATCATTAACAAGAATGCATACTGATTGATTTTCAGTCGGTTTAACGAAGCGTACGTAGTAACGAGTTAAAAAAATCGCTCTGCATGTCACTGTTATATAGAAAGCCACAAAAGACTGCGCAGCTCAAGTTATTTCCTTGCTGAATCGGGTTGTAGTACAGACCTACTTACCTACTAGTGAATTCGCTATCGAATTGTATCGAAAACAAAGCAAATTATTTGCTCGCCTGAATACGAGTAGTCTTATATTATTAAGCCATGATCTTAAAAATCATGGTTTTATTTTAATAAAAGGACACGTAAATTCGACTTCACCTCGCCTGATAGTGAGTTAAAGGCAAAGTCTCTGAAACAGGTTCACCATTATAAATATGTATCATGTTGACAATGGTGGCATTCAGCTTGATGGCCTCATAAGATGCCTTTTCTCGCCCACTTAGGTATAGGACGATAGTTACGATAGGTATTACAAGAAACACAAACTTTATTTAGCTATCAATGCCGGATACATTTTTTTTTTAAATTGAGTAGGGAATCAAGAAATGAAGTCAAAGTTGACAACTTTGTAAAATTTTTGATGTAAGTTTTAAACATTCAGTCTTACAGGAAAGATCCTAACTATCGCTTAGCCACAGCCGAAGATCGAGAGGGTCACCGAGAACCATTGATAATTCTGTACACGTGGCCACAAATGGATATAGATGCCGTACTTCGAGATGGTACTACTAATGCGTACTCAATTCTAGACTTCAGGTAAACAAACCTCGTTAGTAAGATCCCTAGAACAGATAGGTACCATAATAATTTCAGTTCAGCGTGAATCATGTGCCCATGTTGTTATATCTACTAAGGACTTTATCTATAAATTTAACTGTGTTCTACGAATCACAGGACACTCATTCTTTACATACATCCTGCATTTTACATCCCTGGCCCTTATGGATACTTTGTGAAGATCATTACTTTGTCAGTATGATTCGTCATGGAGGATCGGTATCGGCTGAGCAGGCGCCACAAACTATTTAATTCATTTCAATAATAATGATCTTCACAAAGCTTCCGAGTATAGAAGGTACATGATTGTGGCGCACATTAGTAGCAAATTAAGTATTTCTTTAAATTTCAGTCCCGATGGGGAGCTATTGGCATCCGTGGGCAAGGAACCTGATTATAATCTCACTATTTGGAACTGGAAACGTCATAAAATTCTTCTTCGTACAAGTGCATTTACTTATGACGTTAACTCTGTCATGTTTTCACCTTACTGTCCAGGGCAACTTACTACAGCAGGTTTGTTATTTCTGTCTACTACAGTTAGAAATACTTGGGTCCTTCCGCTGATAGATTCCACAACCTAAATAATGTTACATGAGAATTGCTGCCTGTAGAGGGGAAATTGAGCAGGGGACAGGGCAGAGTATCTAATAGTAAGTCAGTATACACGTAGCACATAAGTTTAAAAGTTCGTAGTCCAGTAATTTTTTTAAAATTAAATTACAGGTATTGTGGTATTAACTTGTGACTCTTGACATTATAGTAAAAATGTGTTGTAGATACAAATAAGCCATCATTAGCCAGTTTAATTTATTAATTATAGGAGCTGCCCATGTAAAGTTTTGGAAAATGTCTGAGACTTTCACGGGACTAAAGTTAAAAGGTGAATTAGGCAGATTTGGAAAAACTGAAATCTGCGATGTTCTTGGTGTATATCCAATGCCTGATGAAAAGGTATATTTACAATATATTTCTTAATATTTTTTATGGCAACTTTTGGTTTAGAAATATTACATGTTCTGTTATTATGTTCTGAATTAATTTTCAGGTGTTGACTGGATGTGAATGGGGTAACGTCTTGGTATGGGAAGCTGGACTTGTCAAAGTAGAAGTAACTCGAAAAGGACGAAAGCCCTGTCACAAAGCTCCCGTAGTGAGTTCAAAAATTTCATAGCTATGTTTATAAACAAGTAACATAAATAACATAACATAAACTTACGCCTGTATTCCCCGAAGGGGTAGGCAGTGGTGCTAGCACCCACATTAATGGCAATAGGCTCGCCACCTATTACATTGGGACCTAAACATAACAAGTAAACTCTATAGATTTCAAATCTCGACATATATTTGGGAGTTTTGGCCTGAGGCCCGATTCCACAACACCACTGTAAAGAGTACCGCACAACATGGTTATTGCACCGATGCCAGATGGACCTTTCTAGTCTAGATATATAGATAAGTATTTTGTAATTAGTCGTCTCTTCTACTTCTTTTTTTTCTTAGATGGCAACATATCAACCCAATATAAGGGACAATTTGGCCAGTGTCGAGTTAGAAATTTCTCGATGAAAAATATGATGATGAGTTTATGACGGTGATGATTATGATGATGAAGATGACGATGACGATGAATGATGATTGCTGCCTCAGTAAAGTTGTGGGGATTTTACTCGGAGAATTGGCGGCAATCACGAAAAGTCACAACTCACTGTACCTAATATACCACTTTCCTACACTTGTGTGCGTTGTCCAAGACGTTATGTCTAAAAATCCACCTTCCTACATACAAACTTGAATTCACACCAATTTTGGAAAAAAAATTAATACCGCGATGTGTTCTCCTCAGCGTATCCGCCAACTTTCCATACATTGTCTCGTTGTACTAAAAAGTGCGGTTGTTACTTACTTAAATTATCACGTTTTTGCTCAGATTCAGTTCATGCTAAGTACAGCGGGGGATGAAGTAACGACAATAGCTCAAGACGGTTGTATTCGAGCGTGGTATTGGGATACTGTGGAGCAAGCAGATCCACCAGAGGAAGATCCTTACGTCGAACTCAATCCTGTTGCTGAAACTTGTGTATGTAAAATAAAAATAACCACATGGAAGAATCTACAGCAGACGAATTTTGTAGAACCTTTTTTTTCCTAAAATTTAAGTGCTTTTCTTCTTTTAATTTTTTTTAAGGTGCCATAAAGTTGCAATATTATAAAAAATTCTAAATAATGATTGGAATCTGCTGGACAGTCTTTGTACTTAGTGAATGGACGCATTATGAATGAACATCAGGAAAGAACATAATAAGGACATTAATTTTAATATTTGTATAATGTTTTTTAAGCAATAAGTATGTTAACTATATGAATCAATAATAATAACGGGAATTAACGCGATCATGGTATAGGTACAAACGTAACTTTGATTTGCCTGACGTTTCGACCAGGTTACACCGGCCGTGGTCACAGGCAGACTGAAGGATGAATAATTCCCGTTATTATTATTGTTTCATGGAATGCGTGAGTTTAAAAGTTAGTTTAAACAAATCAAATGCATCAGGAAAAGAGAATATCTTGGGCGGGACTCGACCCCGCGATATTTCCCTCTCGTCCTGCCCGAGAGATTCTCTTCCCTGATGTATTCGATTTGTATTCATTTTAATGTTCTCTGATAAAAGAAGGAATTCAAACGGGTGACAGTGCCCTATAAATCCCTCGGAAGTCAACGTTATTTACGAGATGGTACACCTGCTGATTGATGGACGAAATTCTAATTTTCATCATAATCATCTCAAAGTTGAGAAGGCAGACAGCAGCACTTGAGATGCAACCGTGAAAAACACTAGAACACTAGGATGATGATAATGAATTATTCATTTTTGTTTCATATATTTGCGTAGACAGTTACTTTGTGTTTATAAATTTACAGGCACCTGGCTGTCAAATCATGTGCCTCAAACACCAGAAGGATATGTACTGGTACGCCCAAGTAAGTAGATTTTCCTTAGCCATACTTTTTAATGGCATTCCTCTAGCAAGATTTCAAACCCCAAGAAATTCAAATTCAAGAAGGACATTAGAAGGTTCTTACATGGTTGGCAGCACGAGTGTAAATTCCTGTGTGCGTTCATCGGCCACCTACATGGTATAAAAAAAGTCGCTCCCAAAACGGTATAAGCCAAACCAAATTAAAGAGAAGTAAGCGAGCGAGTCCATTAGCAGATAAGAACTACTGGAAATAACGCTTAGATGACGATGATAGACCGCGTCGGTAGGTCGTGGTCGTGTAGGATGCATTTCCCTTGCATCCCAATGATTGCATTGCTGTACATTTTTATTTTCAGGATGGCAAAGGAGGTATATGGACAGTTGATTTGGAAATCGATAAAATTGAGTGCAACCATCGTAAAGTAATGACATATCATGCGGGGAAGGTTGTCTCTATGGCAGCGTTGAGAACTCATCACATACTGATTACTGCGGGAGAAGATGGAGCTTTACACGCATACGACACTTACAATCACGTACTGTTAGCCCGTTATCAGTTCGCTGTACCTATAACTTGCATCTTTTATCCACCTATAGATGTAAGTTATTATAAATCTTAGATGATATACCGTTCAAATTTTAAATGTTGTCTATACATATTATAAATAAAATGTTATTCAACTATGCACCTTTCAAAAAAACTTATCAAAATTGGTTCATTCGTTCGGGAGCTACGATGACACACGGATAGGTATGTCAAGCTTATAAGACCCCACCGTTTTTGCATCGGGGTTTAAAAATCACTTCCTAAAACGTGTGTCCGTCTTTCTGTCTGTTTGCACGGGTAACCTATGCATGGGCTGGGCCAATTTTGAACTGGGTACCTTTTCGTGGAACGTATGTTGGCTGTGGGATGGAGCCTAGCCTTATCCCTAACTAGCTGACCCGTTGAAATTCGTACCAAAGTCAAAGTCTAAAAAAGTCAAAAAAATATTTCCACCCCCGTGGCGTCAGATCCCGTACCCGCTGTACCCTATACTATATTAAGCATGTATTATACACATAAACCTTCCCCTTGAATGACTCTATCTATTAAAAGAAACTGCAACAAAATCCGTACCATGGTTTTAAAGATATAAGCATACATAGGAACGGACAGACGTGGAAGCGACTTTGCTTTATACTATGAAGTGAAGTCGCTTTTATATGTTAAGAGTTGCAGTTATGTTTTTGTAACTCAGGTGGATCCTACATCTAACATAATCATAGTCGGTTTTTCCGATGGTATAATGAGGACGATGCTACTACATCCGGAGCGGTTTGAGAGCCATCAGTCTCTAATCGACATCCGTGTGCACTCAGCACTGACGATACACAGTGAAGACTCCGTCAACGCAGATGTTATTGATCTATTATCGGTTAGTGCTTTAGTTAAGTGATTTCAGCTAACACATTTACAAATTTTGAAGCATGTGTGTGGCAAGTCGTGATTGCGATCTCAGCAAAATTTTCAGTGCTAAGCCACTCTGAAGCTGGTGGCACTACTGAATAACGGACGAGGCTCTAACGAAGGCTTGCGGGAGTTGAAAGGTCAGATGGTAGTCGGTTTCATAGAAGCCTTAAAAGTCTAATCAAAAGGAGGAGCAGCCTTAGAAAGTAGGCACCGGGTCCTATAGTGAAAGACTCGGGATGCAATGATAAACAGAATACCTACTACAGCACACGAAATGGAACTGACAGTTTATAAAACTAAATTTTGTCTTGTTATTGTAGTTCCTTGAAATTACGAACTAAATATACCTAATTTTTTATTTTAAATATGACTTTTTAAATTGTATACAACAAGTAATTCCGTGTTCATGTACCTACTAATAAAATAACCCGCCCCTGATCGCTCCCGGTGTAAAAGTGCACATCAGACTTGCTAACTAAATTACTTCTTTGAAATATATCATTATTTTTTCAGTTGCTAAAGCCACATTCCAAGTCTCTGACTCAGATATCAATAAATCATCAACGTACATTGCTAGTTACGTGCGCACAAGACAGTACTATATTTCTGTACAAGTTGGTACTTTCTACACCATTCGAACTACTCAAACTTGGCTTCATAGAAACTCCCAATAATATCGCTTACATGACTTGGAAACCAGGCGAGGTAAGACAAAAAAAACTTACGAGTATTGTACATTATTTAAGAACACTAACTTAAATGACTCTTTACAAGTTAATTATATCTGTAGGTATATAAGTTTTTAAGACGCAACCGTTCTATGACATATCGAGCAACTTTTTACACTCCTGAATATTAAGCAATCTTCCTGCAATAAATATAGGCAATTGTACAAATCTGGACTTAACGCTGAAGGCATTTCCTATCGGAGTATATTATCCAATACCTACTTAAATAGAGTACCAATCAAAGTATGAACAAATGAACCGATTGTATTAACAAACCATAATAATTATACAATATGATCAACTCAAACCTATCGGCCGTTGCTACGAGCAAATCAAAGGTTTGTTTATTATATTTTTTATTACAATTAACAGTTACAGTTGGAAGAGCAGTCCCACTGTAAGGAAAAGGTCGTGAGTTCGAGTCTCACTTGAGCATTTCATTTTTTCCAATGTTTTTCGAATATTTTTTATTTTTACTTTACAGGAACGTGTTATACTATTGTGTGGGCAAGTTGGCTTTATCATGGAAGCTACACTGCCAAAGGCCGATACCCGTAATTACAGTGAAATCACTACCTTCAGACTCGAATTTGAGTCATACATAGAGACTCTAGTAAAAAAACATTTGTAAGTTGATACTTAAGCAAAACCTATTCAATCGAAACAGTGCCTCGAGCACGAAAAACTATTGTACACTTATCGAGTTAACGGAGCAATTCGATTGGCTAACTGCTTACTGTGAACCTATGTGTGTGTGAAACCTGCCAATCGCAATGCACCGATCTCTCGATATTTCGTGCTAGGGGTACTGGTTTATATCGTAGTTATATCGTAATAAAATTGGCAATACCTAGCTATGTAAAATAATGTTATTCTACAGCATGCGGTACAGACCTTTCCCATCCGAAGAAGATCTTGCCAGTTTAGACGAAGAGGCTTTGAAGGCTAAGGATCAAGGCGATGACGATGACGAGGAAGATGAGTGGCTTGGTGCTATAGAGCTATGTATGTTACACCGTTTGTTATAATATACAAAATATAAAGCCCATCTGGGTAATCTTGTTGCCCGTAATGTTGCCCAACATTATCCATACTTTCATACTTCCATATCCATACTTCCATACTTATATTATAAATGCGAAAGTAACTCTGTCTGTCTGTCTTTCGGTCTGTCTGTCTGTCTGTATGTTACGCTTTCATGCCTAAACCATTGAACCGATTTTGATGAAATTTAGCATAAGAGTACATTAAAGCTTAAAAAGGACACAGGCTATGTTTGGTCGCGAACCGCGGAAAAAAGCTAGTTGTAAACCAGAACAAGAATAATGGGTAAGAAAGTGAAACGAAGTTGTTTATCCATGCATGATCAATCGTCGAACAAACGACATGCTAGTTTAAACAATGTTAACTCCGAATAGCGTTTAGTTTATTATTATTAGCTATTTATTTTTTTATTTATTGATCATCTGACATTTTGCATTATCCGAATAAAGACGGTATAAAATATATCAAAACCAATGTGTATACTGTATAGTCCAGGATCCCAGGTCCATTATTTCGTGACAAAAAATCTCTAATGTTAATACTTGTTGTATGTGTATCTTGTGGTAATTACTTGTAAAAAAACAGCTAAAGCTCTTAGTAGATAATTATGTGCTCGCATTTAAAAAATAAGAAGTTTAATTTGTAGTGGAAAGTGAAAGTATGTTGGGTACAACTATAACTTGGGCGGAGTACTGTGAGCAAGGACTGTGGGTTATACAGAAAGGGACCGGAGCCCTGCTCTTGGTGACGCCAGGAAGTAACAAGATCCTTAAGTATGCTCCTATCCCTGGAGCTTGGTGCGATGATATTACATCTTTGAAATTCATGTGAGTATTTAAACTATTATGGTTACTATCATTAGTATTAGAGTCAACAGATTTTTTTTTATTTTTTTTTTGTGAATTATTTTTTTATAGCATTTATTATGCTAACTTTTAAATTCGAAATACATCGGGAAAAAGAAGAACTCAAGTGGTGCTTGAACCCACGACCTTTCCCTTACAGGAGGAATGCTCTTCCAACTGAGCTATTGAGTCACACCTGAATCACTTCAAATTTCCCTTCTCTTTATATCCGTCTTTAAGGTGAAGGCGAAGTCGCCTTAAAGACGGACTGAAGGACGTACGAATAGTTCAGCTGGAAGAGCATTCCCCCTGTAAGGGAAAGGTCGGGGGTTCAATTCTCACTTGAGTTCTTCTTTTTCCCGATGTATTTCGTATTCACTATGAGTTTACTTTGAGTATTCGATATTTTTTGTTGTTGACGCTCTTTGCATTGCGGTTACGGCGGATTACTGTTTCTATGTACCTACTAGAATATGTACATACCTACATAATTCAAGCTAGTTACACTATAAGTACTTACTTTAGGTCTACATATTCTCGTGAGTGTCGTAGCTTAATGAATCGGGCTAGCACACAGCCCTTGGTAAAGTCCCCACTTGATGGCAATAGTCTCGCGTAGGGGGCGAGACTATGACAGCCTCTGTGGCGGGTGGTAGAGAACGCGACTGCCACACAGAAGGCGCGAGTTCCATCCCTTCTCAGTGCAAATATTTCTATGCATGAATATGGCTGTTTGCATTGATCTGGATGTTTCTATGTATAATATGTATGTATTGAAATAAAACCACTTTTTACGGATTCTATTGCGATATATTTGTTATTATTTACTTTTTAAATCGACGTTTCGGCTGCTTTGCAGCAGCCATGATCACGGTGTGACTCATGATGGTAGTTGTCACATAGTTTGAAGTATAAGTTATCTCAAAATACCCGAATCATGGTGAATTATTGGTGTTCCTATTTACGCAGAATGAGCTCACTGTGTCGTTTTTTAATTCCAATAGCCTCGCTTTTAGCACTATTGAAAAACACCCAAATTTTAATAGAGAGTATGGATGGAACGTACCACCAGCTTGGGACCCAGTCATCCACTTAATCAAACCATGATCACCGCGATCATGGCTGCTGCAAAGCAGCCGAAACGTCGGTTTAAAAAGTAAATAATAACAAATAGGGTAAGTCTGGGAGAGACGCCTATACGGGAGAGATGCCTAGTAAATTTAAAAAAATAATTAAAAATCCTGTGTGACCAGGAACGCATCTATATTGCATCAGTCGGAAGCAAGAACCCGTGTGGAAAGTGTTCGCGACAGACAAAACTGTTTAAAAAAGTGATTCGTGTGTGTGTGTAAAAAATCAAAGTAATCAGTGAAAACTAAAGTGAACAAGTGATCATAGTGCAATCGGACCCTTAGATACATAAGAACTGTAAAATTCCGTCTTCCTATTGGTCGAGCCATGAGCCGATCACCCCACCTTATTGTATAGTAAAATTAGCTTTGTAATGTTGGCAGCATGTAAACTTAGTTAAGATGTAGTTTTATAGCGAGAGTAAATCTGTACTAAAAATACCTAATAAATGTTAAGAGATCGTCTCAAAATAATGTGTAAAGAATGTGCAATAATATGTAGATAATGCCTAAACATAGTTTTGTAAACAGTACATAAATAGTTTTGTATAATTTAGCTTTAAAGTAGTAACATAGACCCCATTCCCTAACATTTTTAGATTAAAATCGATATTGTGAATTATTAAATATATATACAGTCCAGATGACCTTACCATGGGATGGGTAACCACTTTCCACAACCCTAAACAATAGATACATGAACAATTGTAAATAGATATAAATTTAGTATAAGAAAAATGTTGTGAACAATAGAAAAAACAGTTGTGCAAAATGAATAAAAACGTTCTCGGAATTAGCGGCCCTCGTTAAGGTAAAGTTTCGGAGTACCTAAGCTGGCGCGATCTGTAAACAAATTGCGAATTCTTAGCCGAGTCGCCAGTAGTGGTCTTCGAGACTTTGTCTCAGACGCTACACCCTGAATGGGCCGATAATCCCGAACATAACTATTCCTTGGAATATTATTGTTTTATTTTATTGGCATTTTCAGGAAATAAATCGGAATCGGGCCGTAACTGGCTGATTCAAGCTATCAGTAGAGACGCACGGAAACCACTTTCCTGCACTCGTCCACTATAGCTTACAGTCCACCTTTACCTCAGGGCAGGGAAGTGTGCAAACTGATACCAACGGTCAATCGCTTATCACCCATATAGACACGGACTTAAGCCGACCAGTGGTGTTCAACTCTGTCGCGAGACAGTTTCTGACACCCGCGCGAGGCCGTCCGCTATATTTCTGGTCCATTCGAGCCGGATATATTTCTGGTCCTTGCGAGCCGGATCTGGTACCTGCGATCTGACGATTGAATTGCGAGCCGGCACATAGGGTCGCTGTCTGTATAGGCAGCTTCCGGTCGGACGTATCGCATATTCTAAGTCTAGTCCATCCAGACCGTTGTGTCCATTGCGAGCCGGCAGAAAGCGTTGCTGTTCCGTAAGGTCAGCTTCCGGTCGGATAAATCGCACATAGCTATTGTTGATTTCCGTGTGTCTAACCCATTTATTTCAGCATTTTTATATTCCAATTAGAATTAATCTAATAGGAATAGTTAGAGTCAGTGTTGCTAAACAGTATTAGAGTCAGTGTTTTTTTTTACATTTTAAATAGAGTCAAATACGTTAAAAGTCCGTTCAGTATAAGTTACGTCAGTGAAAGTTTGATATGTGTTTATAACCATATTATATAAGCCAGTAAATAGTGCCAGTTACGTGTGCGCGATTTTATACTCGTTCAGTATCAGTCAGTTAGTACAGTTAACAGTTACGTGTGCGTGATTGAATAGTAAAGTTTATAACAGTAAAAGTAAACTCAGTGCACGTTACGTTTTAAAAGCCAGTAAAATAAAACAAACAGTTCAGTATAAACTCAGTGTCGTTCGTGCGTCAGTTAATAGTCGTGCGTGAATTAATAACAGTCGTTCGCATTTAGACAGTACTTATAGTGAATATATAAACAGTAAATAGTAAAATAAACAGTAATAATTTTTTGTGCGTACTGTCGACTTTGTGTAAACCTACGTAAGTGAAACAGTGTCAGTGATCAACATGCCGACCACCAGATCTCAAGGCAAAGCAGCAGAGCAGACACGAGACCCGATCCTGTGCCACGAGCAGCCTCCACGCTCTCCATCAGTACCAGTTGGATCAGAGGTAAGCGCGCCATCGTCCATGGCTCAACCCTCAACCAGTACACCACGGCCCTCCAGCGCTAAGACGCAAACAGATTTAAGTAAACAGCCGTGGTCTCTGGGAGAGAATAGATCAGACAATACGTTACGCCCTGTTGAACAGATAGAAGGGGTACGTACAACTGAGCCAGTGAGCCGTGAACCAGGCGTTACTATAAGATCTAGATCCTCTTTGCATAATAAATCGATGGCGCGCAAACGAGCGTTGAAGGCACAGGAGGATATGCTCAAAATTAAATTACAGTTAGCTGAAGTTACCTTACGTAGGGCTGAAGAATCGGCCGATGACACTGACTATGATGATGATGCCCATTCTAGAACAGAGTACGTTCGTTCGTGGTTACAAGAAGGTTCGCCCTCGATACGACTCGGCAATGAACCACGTATAGTAAGTGGACACCTCCAGAAGGAGACCCACGGAATAGAGCCTCAGTTGGAAGCTCCTATGGTGCCCCGGGTTGGGGGCACAGATCCGAAATTAGATTTAAATAAGCTCCGAAAGGAGACTCATCTGGTATCCCGGGTTGGGGATACACCCGCTTATCAAGAGACTCAACAAGAGACTCCTCTGGTACCCCGGGTTGGGGGTACAATAGAAAACATAGAGAAACCTTATACACAGACTGCTCCGGCGCCCCGGGCTGGGGGCGCAACAGAACATTATATAGATCAAGCTAATAGTAACAATATGTTAAAACCGTTTATATCTGAATTAACTTCCGCTATAGCCGCACTTGCTGATAGAAAACCGATGGAGTCTTCATTTTCGTATCCATCGGCATCGAAGGTCATAATGACATTACCCATATTCAGCGGGTCACATACCGAGTGGTTATCATTTAAAGCAATATATGACACCACTAAGAATTATTTTAATGACATAGAAAATACAGCTAGGCTCAGACGAAGTCTTAAAGGCAGAGCTTTAGAAATCGTTAGCTCAGAACTGATAGCCAACGCACAACCAGATCATATTATAAGAGAACTAGAACTCCAATTCGGACGACCCGACTCAATAGCCCAATCAGAAACTGACAAACTGAGAGCATTACCGCGATGCACCGAAGCACCTAAAGATATTTGTACGTTTGCCAGTCGCATTAGGAGTAGCGTCGTCACACTTCAGGCGTTGAAAAAGAGCCATTATTTAATGAATGCTGAATTATTACGCATACTAACAGAAAAACTACCGAACTCATTGCGTGTACAATGGTACCGAGTCTATACAGAGAAATATAACTCCACACCTGACTTAGCATCTTTTAGCGAGTACGTTACGGAATATGCCCGTTTCTGTAGTGCCTTTGCTCCAGCTGAAACCATCAGAGATTACCAGACGACCCGGCGTGTCCCTCAGAGAGCATTCAATGCCACTGAGAGGCACACTGGGGAGAATATTACATCTAAATGCCGTATATGCGACTCTGAGGGACACTACGCATCGAACTGTGAAACATTCAGAAAAGGAAACTCTGACAAGAGGTGGGAGCTCGCTAAAAAACATAAACTTTGTTTCCGTTGCTTAAGAACACGTCAACAGGATCACAAATGCCAGCTTAGAAAATGTGGAATTGATAACTGTACTGCATCTCATAATAGATTACTCCATTATACGAAAAAAAGCAGACCAACAGAGACAAAACCAGACACGCATGAGGAGACAGTCGCCAGTTCAAATTATAGATCACCTAGACAAGCTTACCTGAAAATAGCGCCTGTCAGACTTTCAGGACCGGCGGGAGATTTGTTGACCTACGCTCTCCTAGATGATGGATCAACTATCTCACTTATAGACGAAGACATCGCTGCCAAGCTGGGAGCCCGAGGTAAAACAGACCCATTTAAAGTCAAGACCATAGGGGACACAGCCATCGACTTCCCGAACTCGCGAAGAGTTGAAGTATACATAGGAAACCCCGACGGAACTAGCATCCCATTATCCGTGAAAACTGTACCGAAGTTAGACCTGTCATCCCAGACCATCACCGAGTCCGACCTAGAGGGCTGCGAACATTTACAGGACATCAAAGACCAACTCATATACACAGCGGGAACCCCTAAGGTACTCATAGGCCAAGACAACTGGCATCTTCTTATATCAAGTTACGTCAAACGGGGAAGCCGCCAACAGCCAGTCGCCTCACTTACAGCACTAGGATGGGTCTTACACGGATGTTATGGTAGAATCCTAGGCCAAACAGTACATTTTATTAATCGCCTCTCAGCCGCTGATGACAGCATAGACAATCAACTGAAACAATATTTTTCACTTGACTCGCTTATGTTAAACCCACGCCGACCGAATTCCGATCCTGAGAAACAAGCAGAAGATATATTAGAACAACACACGACGCGACTAACAGACGGTCGTATACAAACAGCTCTCTGTACATCAAAACAGATAGAAGACAGTCCAGGCTGCACAGAGATAGTCAGCATAAACTCGAAAGGCTCAAGAACATATAAACCTTTTGTTGCACACCGCATAGCCGACATCGAGGAAAACAGTAAAACTACAGACTGGAGATGGCTCCCGTCAAAGTCTAACATAGCAGACGCTGCCACTCGCGACGTTCCCACTAATTTTAATTCGCAGCACGAGTGGTACAGCGGTCCGGCCTTCCTTCACAAAGAAATGACAGAATGGCCGATGGAGCAGCCTACACCAACTGAGGCTACGGGAGAGGAACGAGTCACCTCCATAACAGTCAAAGTAAGTTCAGCCATACCCGATGTAAATAGATTTTCCAAATGGGAAAGACTTCTACGCACCACTGCTCGGGTGCTACAGTTTATAGATCTGTTAAGAACAGAACAGGTGGCCTACAAGAGGACAACAAAAAATCCACAAAAGGATCCCGACTGGCGCAACACTCAGCAGGTGAAGTTGAATAAAGGGCCAGCGGTATCACAGGCCGCTGTACCCAGCAATAGTAACCGTAAATTTAGAATACTCACCGCCGAGTACCTCCGAGACGCCGAAAAATTATTAATAAAATGTATACAATTCGACTCGTTCGCACTAGAGGTGCAACAATTAAAAAATAATATAGACATGCCATCAGATAGCAGACTCCGAGAACTCCGTGTCGAGCTTCAAGACGAAGTAATCGTCCTAAGCAGCCGCATAGCAGCCACAGAAGGGGTGTCCGATGCAGTCAAGAGACCGCCGATACTTG
Organism: Eilema sororculum; assembly: GCA_914829495.1. Lineage (NCBI taxonomy): Eukaryota > Metazoa > Arthropoda > Insecta > Lepidoptera > Erebidae > Eilema > Eilema sororculum. The sequence goes on from OU618542.1 coordinate 12,331,684, forward strand.
ACGGCGAACACAAAATAACCAAGTTATATATAGACTGGACACACCGCCGACTACACCACGGTGGCACAGAAATTACCATCAACGAGATCCGGCAGCACTACTGGGTGCTGAGACTCCGACCGACTACAAAGTCGGTAATTAATAAATGTCTAAGTTGTAGAATACGAAAAGCACAGCCGCCAAAGCCAGCCACCGGCGACCATCCGAAGACTCGCCTTGCGCACCACCGCAGGCCATTCACATACACCGGGCTCGATTACTTCGGGCCACTCAGCGTGACCGTCGGGCGACAGCACCAGAAGCGCTATGTGGCGCTATTCACCTGCCTAACTTCCCGGGCAGTTCACCTGGAGCTCGCCGCCAGCCTGAGCGCAGACTCCGCAATCCTAGCTTTGCGGAGGTTCGCTGCGCGCCGAGGCTGCCCCACTGAGATCTACTCAGACAACGGCACCAACATGCACGGTGCCGACCGCGAGATGCCCGAGGCCATGTCTCGCGAAGCTGCACGTCGAGGCATCGTGTGGCGCTTCATAACCCCTTCTGCTCCCTTTATGGGGGGTGTATGGGAGCGCCTCGTCCGCTGCGTAAAGACCGCCCTAACTACGGTCTTACATGAGCGCCACCCAACTGAAGAGGTGCTCTGTACTTTGTTGTGTGAGGTGGAGCACACCGTAAACAGTCGCCCCCTCACACATGTCTCCGTGAACCCCGAGGACGCCGAGGCCATCACTCCGAACCACATCCTACTCGGTGGTTCCTCCCGACTGCCATCACTCGGTGAGTTTGACTCAACCGACATCGACCACAAAAAACATTGGCGACGCGCTCAGGCGCTCGCTGATATGTTCTGGCGCCGTTGGGTACGCGAGTACCTTCCCGAGCTGCAACACCGGCGGGAGCCCCGTGGGTCGGGGCCACTCATCGCGGTCGGCGATCCCGTCCTGATCGCCGACGGACAGCTGCCTCGCAACACTTGGCCAAGGGGCCGAGTCACCGCAGTCTACCCAGGTGCCGACGGTCAAATCCGGACCGTTGAGGTGCGCACAGCCGGGGGCGTACTCAAACGCCCCACGAAGAAAATAGTGCCACTACCCAAGTAGTGTCGCTCACCGGAGGATGCAGCGTCACAAGCGGCCGCGCCTCACTCCGCTGCACGGCGGGAGAGATGTTCGCGACAGACAAAACTGTTTAAAAAAGTGATTCGTGTGTGTGTGTAAAAAATCAAAGTAATCAGTGAAAACTAAAGTGAACAAGTGATCATAGTGCAATCGGACCCTTAGATACATAAGAACTGTAAAATTCCGTCTTCCTATTGGTCGAGCCATGAGCCGATCACCCCACCTTATTGTATAGTAAAATTAGCTTTGTAATGTTGGCAGCATGTAAACTTAGTTAAGATGTAGTTTTATAGCGAGAGTAAATCTGTACTAAAAATACCTAATAAATGTTAAGAGATCGTCTCAAAATAATGTGTAAAGAATGTGCAATAATATGTAGATAATGCCTAAACATAGTTTTGTAAACAGTACATAAATAGTTTTGTATAATTTAGCTTTAAAGTAGTAACATAGACCCCATTCCCTAACATTTTTAGATTAAAATCGATATTGTGAATTATTAAATATATATACAGTCCAGATGACCTTACCATGGGATGGGTAACCACTTTCCACAACCCTAAACAATAGATACATGAACAATTGTAAATAGATATAAATTTAGTATAAGAAAAATGTTGTGAACAATAGAAAAAACAGTTGTGCAAAATGAATAAAAACGTTCTCGGAATTAGCGGCCCTCGTTAAGGTAAAGTTTCGGAGTACCTAAGCTGGCGCGATCTGTAAACAAATTGCGAATTCTTAGCCGAGTCGCCAGTAGTGGTCTTCGAGACTTTGTCTCAGACGCTACACCCTGAATGGGCCGATAATCCCGAACATAACTATTCCTTGGAATATTATTGTTTTATTTTATTGGCATTTTCAGGAAATAAATCGGAATCGGGCCGTAACTGGCTGATTCAAGCTATCAGTAGAGACGCACGGAAACCACTTTCCTGCACTCGTCCACTATAGCTTACAGTCCACCTTTACCTCAGGGCAGGGAAGTGTGCAAACTGATACCAACGGTCAATCGCTTATCACCCATATAGACACGGACTTAAGCCGACCAGTGGTGTTCAACTCTGTCGCGAGACAGTTTCTGACACCCGCGCGAGGCCGTCCGCTATAGAAAGTTTTTATGTGCAATACACTCAGTTTTAATTAATATTTTGGTTTTTACTCGTAAAATACCGTGAGTGTAGTTAATCAAATCGTCAAAATCTAAATTGTGTGATACTTCACTTAAATAGTTTTCAATTGTTTTATAACCTAACATTGTGATCTTGTATTGTTAATCAGCCACCATTTTTTATTGTGAATGCTTCAGAGTACGTTCAGAGTTAATAGGCATCTCTCCCTAATGATCGGGAGAGATGCCCAACGATGTTTCAGGGTTAGTTGCCCAGTATATTTTAACCTTTATACAGGACCTTTTTAAACCCCTGAAATCTCATTTTAACAGTGAAATACAAAGGTTTGTAACAAACCCACCAAGAAGTAAGACCGTCTTCAGTTTGGACATTTATTAGGCCAAGCATGGGGCAAATCAAAAGGAGGATCAAAAAAGAAAAAGGTACCCAACTCACTCAAGTAAACTCTGATGATTCGAGCATCGAAGACCATCACATTTCCCTTCATGATAGTTCGCCCGAGAGGGACATAGAATATGAAATTCTTGGTGATATTATCATAGTGTGCGGGGAATACTATAATGCAATAAAAAAATTATGCTATTGGTTGCAGTGCATTCGCTGCCGAATGTGGTTCCACGAGGACTGCAGCGAAGATCCGGCAGAATGCCTAACATGTAATGGCTGATTATTCCTTAATTACTCATGGGCATCTATCCCTGATATGAATGGGCATCTAACCCACATGTATGGGTGAGATGCCTAATGTGATTACTTTTTAAAAATATTTTATTTACTTAATTACGTTAGTCAATTGTTGTAAATTTCATTTATATGGCATAAATAAACAGTGATTGAAATTGACTACATGTATTTCATTGTCTACCTTACATATATAATTTAATAACGATTTTTTTTCAAAACTATAGGCAACTCTCCCTGACTTACCCTATATCGCGATAGAATCCATAAAAAGTGGTTTTATTTCAATGAGTGACATTCGCGTAAACTTTAGAAAATACAATATGTACGTATTTACAAAAAAGTATTTATGTATGTTTATCCGTACTCCAAAACACAAGCTAGTTAAGCTTACCATCGGTCTAGATAGCATTGTGTAGAATATTGTGGAATAGTTATTTAGTTACTTATTGCCATCAAGTGGGCACTTTACCTTCGGGAATTTACAGTCGTGTATGTACCTATGTATGTACTAATGACATTATTACAGTTGTGAAGGCCGCTACTTGATAGTGGGGACCAACACAGGTTATATCAGAGTATTACGCATGCCTACTGAGGAAGAAGACTCCCCAGAAACACATTACACTATTTGGATGACAGCTATGCAGAAACTACTTAAGAAACTAAAAGGCAGGCGTTTGGCGAAGGAGGAGGTCAGAATCAGAAAGTATTTTATAAATTTATAGCTTAGGTACTAGCTACTGTTGCCTGCGAGCAAATTGATCACTTTTCAACAATTCACTCCTGGAATTAAAAGTTGTCAATTCCAGAATGGTGGAATAGGGCCACCATATTGTTCTTGTGGGTGTCGTAGAAGGCGACTAAGGGATGGGGCTCTTCTTCATCTATACATATAAAATTACTTGTCCCGACTGACCGACTGATTCATCAACGCAGAGCCTAAACCTCTGGACCTACAAACTTGAAATTTTCGCAGCAGATGCATTTTATGATGTAAGCATCCACTAAGAAAGGCTTTTACAGGGGTAAAAAATGGGACGGAAAGTTAGAAGCATGAAACTTCGTACACCTACCTACGTCTTTTGAGAAATGTTTCGTCTCGATAACCGACATCCACGTGGACGAAACCGCGGGCAAAAGCTAGTCCGACAGTAAAAATGCATGACAAGTACCCGCGTGAATCGCCCGCTATTACGTGGGCCCGAAAATCATAGTGGGCGTTAAGACACCTAAATGGCTGATAAGACACCTCTACCTACCACTTTCGGGGACTCAAAGGCGTGAGTATATGTAATCTATCCCTGTACCAAATTTTAGTTACATCATTGCAAAAATCACTACACTTACAATGACGATGAATTTACGATGTTCAATATATTTCAGTTACAACCAATACCACGAATAGATTTCCTTGACAACTATTATTTGCCTATGCACGACAGCTATACAGGAGCGATAACATGTATAGAGATCAGCACTCATGGAAAGTAAGAGCCACTAAATTTATTTATTTATTATCTACAATCTTATGCCTTGATCACACGCAACGAGTGGAGTGAGACAATGCTGACGGCCGAGTGCGTTGTACGTGCTAAATACTCAGCGCTATGTTGACAGGCAGCGTGAATGGGCCGAGTGCACTGTCCTGTCACCTGGTGCGTGTGATCAAGGCACTAAAAACATCAATAACTAAATATTTCTTTCTGCCGCCTTCGCTGGTGCGGCCACATCTTGCGGCAACCCGCAAATGCCTGGCAATGGCGCCCCCACCTGGTTCAGGTAGAAGGGGTAGGCCCAAGAAGTCCTGTCTTGACGTCGTGAAGGGTGCCATGCGTGCAAAGGGCCTGCCTACCATGGATGCCCAATATCTTGTGAAGTGGAGGAGGAAAAGCCGGAAGGCGGACCATGAGCTTCGAGGGTATCTCGGCTTTGGATGCAATCAGGATAACGTCTACATGTAGATGATGATGACTAAATATTTCTTTCTTTCTCTTTATGTGATGAGATAATTATTCCAGGCGGCTGTTTACCTGTGGAGCCGATGGCAACATTTTTTCTTACATGATAAATTTCCACGAGCATCTGATACCAATGCCAGAAATACCAGCACCACCTGCAGAACCACCTGTTAGTATTTTTACACCTTTCGGCCGCGTAAGTAACCAGAGTTTGGTAACCAGTATCCTAAGAAGAAAAAATTATCCGCATAGGATACCTGTATCCAAGCCGTTAACACTATTAGAACCATGTTGGATTCTGGTATTCATTAGTACTTAGTAATCTTGTTAAGTCCTTCAAGTATCTGGTAGAACAGCAGTTCTACCAGACGCAATTCCCAGAACACAGTTCTCATCGTTTGTTTACGATCGTAAGCAATAGCAATTACTTACGATCGTAAACAAATGCGGTAGCTAAATAGTAGAGGAGTCAGCATTACGATCGAGGGGTCACGGGTTCTAACGTCGACGTGAACCCACTTATAACACAAGAAGTTTAACTTTACTGGAGTGGTTAACGCGGATACTAGTATGTTCGGTTACTAATAGATACTTTAAAGAAATACTAGTTAAGTACTTATATAAGTAAAAATATAAAGCCGGGTTCAGATCGAAGTAACGCGTAATGTATACTACGAGCGTTATATGATGATCCCTATGACGTTTCAACTGACAGTTGTATTAGTGATGCGAAACAATTTCGATAAAATACTGTTTTTTCAGGCAAATGTCATGTCAGTCAGCCAGGTCATTCAACATAATAAGCAATATTTATTTATTTTGAAAAAAAGACTACGCGCATTGATGGACATAAAACACTAGATAAAAAAAGTAACAGCCTTATTATATTTTATTTTACTATACTTTAATTTTTATTCAAATTGCATAATTTAAAGAATTTAAAATTCTTTTTGAATTGAATTTTAAAGAATTCATAATTAGCTGGCAATTGGGGAGTCGTCCATGGAGGACAATAAACTATTAACACCAAAGAAAAAGAAAAGGTTATGTCATATAACAGAACCTGATGAATTTGATTTAGATGCTATACGCAATCATATTTATGGTTACTACCTACGAGGTGAACTACCGACCTGCCAGAAGTTATTATCTTCATTAAAAGCTGCAGAACTCTTCAAAGGCGGTGCTACTTCCCTTAGAATTGTTTTGAAAAAATGTGGATTCCGCTATAAAAAATGTGACAAGAGAAAAATATTAATGGAGCGTACTGACATAGCTTTACTACGATGCGATTTTCTTCGCAAAATCAAACAAATTGATAACTGGGAGAAGGTAGTATACCTTGATGAGACATGGCTGAACGCCAATCATACTGTAGGTAAGGCATGGACGGATGACACAGCGAAATCCAGCACAAAAACTCCTGAAGGAAAGGGCCATCGCTTAATCATTTGCCACGCTGGCACAGCTACAGGTTTTGTGCCGAATTGCCTGTGGGCTTTTAAGTCAGTGAAAACAACGGAGTACCACGAGGAAATGAATTTCGAAAACTTTAAGACATGGTTTATAAAACTATTAGAAAATTTGAATGAGCCTCACTATATTTTAATGGACAATGCTTCATATCACTCAGTTCAAATTAACAAACCCCCCAGCAGCAATAACAAAAAAGCTGAAATTATAGAGTGGTTACACGGCAATGGTGTGGAAACTGACAGTCACATGTTAAAAAAAGAGTTGGTTAGACTGTTGAACTTTCACAAACAACAGACGCACCCATCATATTTTTTGGATGAATTGGCCAAATCAAATGGACACACGGTAATTCGGTTACCGCCCTATCACTGCCAATATAATGCAATCGAGTTGATATGGGCGCAGATCAAAGGTATCTATATTTTTTATTTATATAATATTATGTATATGCATATATTTCTAAAAATAATTACTGAATGTACAAATATTTTCAGGTCATGCAGCTAGGCATAACACAACTCCGCCATTCACGGCAAATAAAATGATGGTTTTATTGGAAGAAGCTTGCGCTCAAGTGACAGCTGACGATTGGCGAAAAGTGGTCGAAAGAACGAAGAAAATTTGCTTACAAGACTGGGATCGAGATGTACAATACGACAATATCATTGACCAACCGTTAATAATAAACGTCACGGATAGCTGCAGTTCAGACTCAGATTTTGAAGATCCGATTGACCCTGTATCAGATTCAGATTGATATAAATAAAATACAAACTCAAAGCATTTGTTTTATATTTCCAACAAATTATCGATATTTTGTTTATCGATGTGTCCATTCTTAGTCGATAACAGCTTGACGACGTAACTTTTGCAGCACGTACCATGTACATTTGCATTGAGTTTTTTTCTATTATTTCCGAACATTACGTAATAATTTCTTAATATTCATTTTTATAATTTACAATTGTACACAATTATGATTTTTTCGTCTTTTTAATGGACCTCTAAAGGATTTGATGTGATAGGACGTCAGTACAATGTTAAGCGCTAACGAACTGTCATAGGGATCATCATTCACCGAGCTTATTATAATTAACTTTAACAATATTGTGCTATATTTACATGTAACATGTAATGCTTGCAGTGCTCGCACCATATTGTTACGCTAAATTACACTAGGTCTTACTTTCACACGTGATCAAAACTCTAGGTTACACTCTATTTTAATAACTCTAGGTTACACTCTAATTTAATATGTACAGTCAGCATCAAAAAGATGTTGACGAACAAAGTGCTCAAAATGCTCTTAATTTTATTTTTTACCCCCTTCCAGTTGACCGATTGTTCTGACAATAATAACATTATATACCAATAGAACAATTTGGTTTGCTCTAAATACGAGAGTTTTAGGATCATTTTGAGACTTTGTCGTCAAGAAATTTATGACGTTGACTGTACTATAAAGTAAAATGTCATATAGGTATACTACTTTTTCCTCTAATGTATTTATTATTGATTGTGTGTGAACTATAAATTGTAGATAATGAAAAAAATTCCCGAGCCAAGTACCGCGGAAGGAGAACTGATGTCCCACGAGCAACTGAAACAAAAAGAGGAGTACGATAAAATGATGGCAATAGCCAACGCACATAAAAAGAGAGTAAGGGACCAACTGACCGAGCTCACTGTCGAATACAGCAAACTTATAAAGGCGTAAGTCCTCTTCCACAACTAAATCTTCCACTTTGGACCCAGGGTCCGCTCTCCTTTTTTCTAAATTGATTTAACTTTTGCGGATTGATCACTGTCTGACCACCAACCTGAAAAGAAAGCTTGCGTCTTGACCTCATCCATTTAACAATGGTGTACCGGCTAGCAACCGCTAAGATCATGACAAGGTCTCATATATCCGAAAACATTGACACAAAGCTTCGTGACCTGTATGAAGTACTCCAGTAAACAAAATACATAAATAATAAATACTCTATGATATTTGAATGATTTTTTATAGCATTTATTATGCTAACTTTGAAGTTCGAAAAACATTGAAACAAATTAAATGCTCATGTGAGCATTTCGAACTTAAAAGTTAGCATAATAAATGTTATAAAAAATTCATTCAAATATTTGTGCGCAGTCATCAAAATTCAATGTTTAAAAATGGTTGAAAAATCATTCATTGTTTCCAACAGTTCGTAAGAATGTTGGTAGATGGCTGCACCGTCGCCCTTATAGACGGATATAAAGAGAAGGAAAATTTGGAATGATTCAAGTGTGGCTCAATAGCTCAGTTGGAAGAGCAGTCCCCCTGTAAGGGAAAGGTCGTGAGTTCGAGTCTCATTGAGCATTTCATTTTTTCCAATGTTTTTCGTACTCTATGATATTCTAAACAACGCTGTCTAGACCCAACCCAAAGTAAGCAGAAGTTAACTAGCTCCCCGAGGAGGGCTAGACCGTACGGGATGGCCCTGGGTCAGCCGGGGTGCGAGGGATATGTCGATGACAACCTCAACTCCGACCTAGCACCACGATCCACAGTTGGCGTGCGGTTTTAGTCGGTTGGAGTCCGACATAACCTCCCCTTCCGGCTCCGGCAGGGGAGGTATCCGAGGGGATTTCCGCACGAAAAAAAACTAATAATTGGGAAATATATTTTTTGTCAGTAAAGTTTATATTTTGTCATCAATTCGTACTCAAAATTGTAAATTGTACTACAAATAAGGTAGATCTGCCACAAAATATGTTAACCGTGCGCCCCTACACGCATAGATAGAGGTTACTTTTATGAATTTTGTCGGCGTCCCTCGAGACTACATTTTGGTGAATCCACTATAGTGCTGACAAACCTTATTATTTCGGCGATACCTTAAATCACACTCGTATGAATTGAGGCTTATAATGGAATGTGTTGGAACCTAAACTGAGCATTGATTGTATCTTAAATATTATAATTCTTCTTGTTGGAACTTTTGTACATTGTGCGTCTCTTAAATTAATACTTTTTCTTTCTTTCTTTCTTTTTAACTGTATTATTGAAAACTTTTGTACCAGAAACCGTAGCCTGCCAGCATCCCAACAAATAGATGTGACTTTAGACCCTCGACCTTTAGTGGTACAAGAGCAAGAACTACACGATGCCATGGCGTTGACGATAAGAAAACAGGCTCATCAACTCGAGGCGTCAACCTTGGGACTCCGCAAGATGTACAACAGAAATATTATACAGCTTGATGTGTTCCCGTTTAAAGTTATAGGAATAAGGTATTCAGTTATATCGACTAGGGTAATATGAGAATTATTGTGAGATGACTGTCAGTAGAGTTAATTGAAAAAGCACAAATTGACTAGATTCAATCCCATTTTTTTTTCATGATATGACAATAGACTGTAATAAAATTAAAACCTTTCGTATATATAAAATACGAGTTGCGCTGCCTGGGATGGCGAAGATCCTTAGAATAAACACACCAAAAAAGAATTACCTGTCCAGTTTGGTTCAATTGTTCGCAAGTATATACTTAATGGGCGGAAACACATTTCGCGATTGTTTTTATGCAAATACTGATTACAAATGTGTACATATTCATATTTTTGTTATCTTCTTGTATAAAATTATTTTTTACTGCAGGGATCCTACGGTGATAATAAAACCACTACGCCAGAAGAATCTCTCCAAGGCATTTCGAGATCAGTACGAAGAAGTGCACGTCAAAATGGCAGAAGCTGCCCTACGTGGAAGGTAAGATAAAATGAAAAGTGTTAGTAATATTATTTACCAGCAATTAACCCAACCCAAGAAGTTCTAACTTAATTAACATTTAATCAGTTCCTATTGTCAGGACGAAACTCATTTCCCGAACGAAAAATATCTATTTATAATTGTTTCTCATTTTCTGTATCAAAATTAATGTTTCCATAACAAAAAAAATTCTTATGTTATTTTATTTCGGTAAGAAATCTAGAAACACCTTTAATTTGAATGAAATTTTATTTATAGCATTTATTATGCTAACTATACAATTCCATTACATCAGGAAAAATGAAGTGTAAGGACTATACTGTACAGGAAGGTACTGTAAGAGAAAGGTGGGTTCAAGCCCCATCTGAGTAATTAATTTTTCTAATGTAATCAAACACTTTTAATATTCATTTTGTATACAATTACACGCTGCTAGGAACATGAATTTATTAGAAATGGCTGATGAAGTGATCAAGTAAGTAAAATTATATCTACCAGGACTATCACTCAGCCTGTGTATCATAGGCATAGAGGATTATTACTTTCTGACAAAACGATACATTATTTACTACAATTCACGCGATCATGGTCTATGCTTGGAGTATAATATCTTCTGATATTTGTTGGCTCCGGGTGATGCAGAGTGGCCTATACCTCTTATCTACCCGTGCGTGGCGTAGACAGTGATTTAGGGATAGAGCGGTTCTCCATCCGACATACAGCGAATTACAAAGTGCCCGCTTGGCCCTCTACGTCGAATCGAAATATGTTAATTCACCTCACACGTGAATCCATTCTCCATACTTATAGTATAAATGCGAAAGTAACTCTGTCTGTCTGTATGTTACGCTTTCACGTCTAAACTATTCAACCGATTTTGATGAAATTTGGTATGAGGGTAGATTAGTACTTGAGAAAGGACATAGGCTACGTTTGGTCGCGATAACCGACATCCACGCGGGAGGAGCCGCGGGAAAAAGCTAGTATGTGTATATTTGCAATCGCACTGCAATCTATGTGAGTACATCGCTCTGACCTTCACGTTAGAAGCTACTACTTCCTACCTACTTCAATTTAGAAAGACGGAGTCAACAGTGCGTCGCACGGGTCCAAGGAAAGCGTCATACGGCCCGCCTCGTGTTGCGTCCTTCTTACTAGGACTTCCGCCCCGACAGCCGCATTCCCTCAAGAAAGCCCTAAGAAACTATCATCAGAGATTAACCCGTCATCATATGCAGTTTATTCAGGTTTGTAAGTTTTAAAAACTAAACTCTGAAAGTTGAGGCAAAAATAATACTGAACGTCCTGTCGTTCATTTTAAGAAGAAGAGGGCTCAGCCACTACACTACGGTGCGGCGTCGCGTTGTAAAAATGACGTCGATAGCTGCGATGATCGCAACGCACTGTTGTGGCTTGGTTAGGGCCGATAAGGTAGTATATTATAAAAAAATAAATAAATCTTGAACAAAAGTAATAATGGAAAAATAGACAAAATTGGTTCAATGATGAACAGTATTTATTATTGAGGACAGCATTTCGTCGTTGTCAAACCAAAATCTGCTATGTACATTTTTTATAATTTTAACATGTTGAAAATTGCGATTGGATTTTGACAATTGCGACTGGTAAATGAACTGGTATGAATCGAGCAATACCATGCCTCGGGGAGTACGTTAAACCGGGTGTTACGACAATGGTCAAGCCTGACATAAGACAAATTGGTAATTCGTCAAGTCCTCTTTTCGACAAATTATGAAAGGACAACCCCTAACTCTCATACAATCTTGGGCCTGCACGTACAGGGTTGAAAATTAGGCAATATTTAGACCATCTAAGGACATTTTGTTTGCCTAATTTTCACGACGATTCACAATGGCCAAGTTTGTTTAATCGAGCATTGTTCATAGGTTTTTAGGTTATGTTGTAATACATAATGCGGTCAAACAGCGTCTTATGTTGTGTTGTGTGTGATAGCTACACAAGTTATTCGCGTATCGCTTTTATTTGTAAGTAGGTTAGCAGGTTTTATTAGTATAGAAAAGGGCAGGTCATTAATATTTTTAGTCATTAATGTGGAATGGTCAACTATATATGCTAAATAATAAAACTGATATGTCAAAGCAAAGACATGCTTTAGCTACCTACTTTCTTGTTGCACGATATTAAACCTTATAGTTTTATGATATGCAACTGACATTTACTCTAAAGGTGGTAAAGCAATCCTTCCCTACCCTCACTTCAGACGGCAACATCTGAGTGACATCCTTTTGCTACGGTTACCACTTTCCACAAGGCTGTATACATACTTGTTTGCTGTAGTAATATAGAATTAATTATATAAGTAGGTAATAAAATAAAACAACATTATTTTAAAGATTACTATATTTTTAAAAAGTATTTTAATCTCTATCCCGGGTATCTTCCTATTTGGCTTTAGAAGTGCTTTCACTAGGACTTAGGTCTTTCCTCCCCTTTTTAAGCATCATCATAGTTTATTAAAATGTTGTCAAGAAACTGTGCAGGAGGTGTTATATTGTCTTGGAACCGTGCCTAACCGAGATACCATATTACACTCATTATGTGGGCACAGCACGCGACTGTTCTCTTACCTACAATACAATTACAGCAATGCTGTAATATAGCATTCCTACCGCTCAAAGAACTGTCAACTAATATATATACGTAATAAGTTCTACTACTTATATTCCTGGACTTTATTTTTCCTCTTAATAACCAAGTCGTTTGAGATATTGACAGTTCTTGTAGGAGGTCTCTATCCACCTCTCTGCACACTTCAATGACATACAGAATACACACTTGTCTGTGCCCCACTGGTGATTGTGCTGGTCTGTTCTCATCCAAACATGCACATTGAGCTTGAATCCAGCAAGATTCGCAAATGATTGCATTCACCTTAAACAGAGATCATGTTATAAGCACTGAATATTCCATTAGTCATATAGGCTAGTTCTTCATGAACGTTACACATATCAGACAAAATAAATTGTCATATACAAAAGTTGACATAATTTTCTACGGGATTAGGTAGACTCGTAGTAATTTCTATTCTATAGCAGCTATCACACAGCTTGTTAACGTTAATTATAATAAGAATTTCAAAAGAGCGAGAAATAACGAATAGGTACTTACTATTTGTGGTGCGACCCATTCACGTATACAAGCTAGTATCACTGCATCGTTCAATAAATGTCTGCCTATAATATTGCACCGATCGGTAGCGATTCCACAATTCACACAGAGATTTATTGTGATAGCTTTCAGCCGATGTGGTAAAGTCTAGTCCAGTTTTAAAGCCAAGGTCAACAAATGTAGCAAATAACGGTGTCCGGTAATCAAGCAAGGGTCAATTAGTTCGAAAATCATATACAATTCACAGAGTAAAAGCAGCAAAACACAATGATCTCAGCGAGCCGAAGGAAAGGAAAGCGAATGCGACATTTTCAATGACAGGAATGAAAATCAGTGAAAATGACATATGATGTTACAGATTATTATGAATTCTAAATGATCGATTATTTACATAGACTTTGAACACACTACGATTATTTACAATCGATATTTTGACTTCCATTATGAAGGAGACAGGTGTCTTTCTGATTAGTGAACTGAATAACGAACATAAAGATGCTACATAGATATTTTGAAATCATTTAATAAAGCCACGAATTTTAATTTCATAGTTATTAGTTATCGATTCGATTTCATAATCGAATCGATAAAGCAAGTATAATCATAGCGCATTTACGAAGATCGGATTAAGTATTACATTCAACGTTTACGAAGCTTGTTGATTAATGAAAATCACATTTTTAAACTTTTGTCGCACTTGGCCATTGCTGATTGTAATGAAGTCTTAACAAAATTATAACACAAAATAGACGAATTTTTTGAGGTAGGTTTGATGTCTGTGCACTCGGGCCCAAAATGGGGTATCTCCTTTGCCAAACATGCCATTCGTCAACTATTTTAAGTACAGTCAATAACAATAGAAGTACACTAATTTAGGTCAAATTGGTAATTCGTCAAGTCCTCTTTACGACAAATTAAGAAATTTGGCAAACATGCCATTCAACTAAAAAAATTAAATAAATAAATCAAACTTGAATATAAAAACGTATATTTCATACCCAACACAACTGTTTCAAACAACTTAATATGTCTATTTTGTCACTTATCAATTTTTCTATAATTTTTTCTATTTTAGCATCTTTTGCGACGTCGGATGTTTTCCTTTTTTTTTCTTCATTTCTTTTACTTTTTTTTAAATAATAAAGGGCTTCTTTTTTCAAAATACTAATATACATGAACAGATTATGATTTTCTTGTACCTTTGTCCCTAATCTCCGGTGCCAACCTTCTACTGCGTTGGTGGTTCTATGGCGCTCAGTTGCACAACACCACATGTCTTGAGAAATCCTCTTTTGCCATTGCTCCAGAAAATATTTTTGAAAATTTTCCACTCTAGCATCATTGTTTGGCATCAGGTCTTGTATTGCTAACCATCCTTCAGGAATGTACTGACAAGGCAGTAACGCTAGGTTTGTGGTAAGCCTAACTTTTTTTTTTAAATTGTCGTCGTTCATCATTCCGAGGGCTTGTGCTTTTCTATAAATGGCCTGATTAAAATGAAAAAAGCAGCCTTTGACAAGAATATCCGGGAAAACGCTTTTTGCAGCATTCATTATGGCCAGTTCGTAGTCGCACTTTAAAAATTTTACATGAAGTTTGAATTGGGAACGCAAAATCGAGAACACTCTCTTGTATGTCTCTTCCGTTTTGTTTGGCAAGAGGCAAAAAAATATAGGAATAATATTGGTACTTGCTCTTGTGCTGCCCAAGTCAATGTGTATTGAAAATAGTTGATAAAAAGGCGGTGGAACGGTCTTGAAAGTGCCATCAACAAATATCAAATCTGTACCTAATGCCATTTCTATACCCTCATCCTTAGCAAAGATGAACAACTTCGGTAGATCATCCTTACTTTCATAAACTAAAAAATCTTTTGAAAGTATATCTGGGAATTTGACCGTATCAGTTGTTGAGAACTTGCACGTTTGTACGCCAATTGCTTTTTTTCTTAATTTGTATAAACCATCACGCTTTGATTTTAAACTTGGTGTATCAATGAAATCATCCTCCTTTTCAAGTTCACCCATGGTTTCTTCAAAAATTGTACTTACAGATTTCCATTCATTTTTTACTCTTTCTCTACATTTGTTCATCTTCACGTCAATTAAATTCTTATCAAAATCCGCCTTACAAGTATGCTTGCTTTCTCTCAAAACTAACAGTTCATCGCTGCTTAAAGTTAAGGATCCATTACACTCACTCCTTTGTACGCAACGCCAGATTGTGGTACCATTTTTGTTAGTAAAATTATAATGAAACTGGTATCCTGCGCGTAATATTTTTCGTTTTCCTTTTTCGGTGTCTATAAACGTAAATAAAGAATTACAGCCTTTACTAGTAGAAGCCATAATGTTATTTGGTTTCTGTTTTACACAAGCCACTACACTACACTACACTCAATAGATACCTATAGGTAATAATAGTTATTCCTAAGAAAATATTTTCACTTACAGAATAATAAAATGACATTATATATAACTGACGGAAAACAACCAGAACAAAGTATTCTATTTAGCCAGCATTTTCCGCCTAGATAAACCAGTCAGACACAAAGGAGGTATGTATCTAAACAAATTTACACTGACTACCTAATTATATTATTTGCCCTGACTTGATAGGTAATTTTACATTTAAAATCTTACAAAAGTACCTACTAGGCTGGCATAAGCTTGAGGAAGTTCAGAAAGGGTAAGTTATCGACTGTATATGCATATGACGAATGGCATGTTTGGCAAATTTCATAATTTGTCGAAAAGAGGACTTGACGAATTACCAATTTGTCTTATGTCAGGCTTGACCATTGTCGTAACACCCGTTAAACCATATCGGTCCCGGCCATCGACCATCTAGGGCCCGGTGTGAGTCACCTATATAATTCTAATCATTTTGTATATTTATGATGTTTAGCTTCAAGAGCACCTTAACCTCAGACCGGATCCGAACGCCATGCCCCCTGGTGCTGCGGAGGCCCTGAAAGAAGCCGAGGCGACCATCGGCAATCGTCTTTTAAAGACACAACCTGATTATGTCGCGCCTCCCGGACATAACACGCAGTTACGAGTCTGTATAACAAGGCAAGAGGTAATGGTACAAACTCATTTGACATAATTTGATAAACCTGTTTTGTACAGTCAGCATCAAAAAAATGATAATGAACAATGTGCTCAAAATGATCTTAATTCCTTGGTTTTCTCCCCTTTCAGTTGACTGATTGATCTGATATTTGGTATACACCTTTAGTTGATTTGCTCTTAATACCGTTTTAAAATCAGTATAAGATTTTGTAAGTCAGAACATACCTGACGTTGACTGTACACAAAAATACTAACGGTATGTCGAATAGCTGTGTGAACTACCGACTAAATCATATCAATATACATCTACATATTGATGATATTAATTATTTCAATTTGCCTTAACCTGTCAAGCCACGCAACAAATAGAACAATCGATAAACAATAGACTCGCGGTGCCCGGGCACCGGTTGGTGTTTGATAGGTTAAACGGCTTTTATGTTAGTTAGTGACTGCCAAATGACTTCCCTTGAGTACCGATAGGGATGGCCCTGGGTGAGCCGAGGTGCGAGAGATATGCCGAAGACGACTTCACCTTGGGCCTAGCGTGACCCACAGATAGCGTGCGGTTTTAGTCGGTGCTAGTCCCCCCGGCTCGGTTCAGGTGGGGGAGGTATCCGAGGGGATTTCCGCATGAAATAAAAGCACTTTGATTTTCCAGCCGCTTAGAGGAAAGTCTGTGCCAGAGCTTCGTCTGTAAATGAGTTGGGTTGGGATTGACTTGGCCCCGAAAGATCTTGGTCGGGCCCTATATGTTCATATTACGTGCTAAGGGCATATAGCAGTGTGACCAGATTTTATTTGACGAATCTACTGCTTGTGGAGCTTAAAATCTACTGAATTCTACCAAGAGAGAACGAGAAAATACTAAAAATCTATTATATCTTTTTGTTGTCGTGTTTTTACAAAAAACATGAATATTTTCTTGATTAAACGATAAAATAATGAAAATAATAAAAAAATCAATGTTTTTTTTTTAAATTAATAGATAAATTATAAAATAGGAATATATTCTTTACGACAGACAAAGGTCATTTGCTTCAGAAATCGGGACTGATTGCCATACTTTGGTATGATATTCGTACCACAGATTTGGCTGACTTGCATACACATACACACTATATCTTGGACCTAAAATGTGCTCAAAATATACTCTATACGCGCAATACACATTTCTTGGATGATTTTTTAAGATAGCATGGGGTGCTACTGCGGCGGACGAGCTCATATTCACCAAGCATAGATTATTACAAAACAATCCGCTCGCGCCATGGCCTTTTACATCTCGCGATTTAGGTTCAAGATATATGGCCCGAGCAATAAATACAATATAACTTTCCAGGTTTATGACAATAAGCGAGAGTTCAACATGAAAGTATTGCAACTACGCGACCACAAAATACGTTTAGTGCGCCTCATGAAGGAGATTGGAGAGCGTCTATCAGAAATTCGAGTGGAAATACCACCAAAATTAGTGAAACCCACCCCGGCTATACCGCAGATTGATGATGAACTGGAATTTCCTGAAAAGCATTTAGAGGTTGGTTCGACTTTAATAAAAATAGTATTTACAAACATTGTAAATACAGATCATATACAAGTACCTATTGTAACACTGCTCATTGCACATTTCTAGACGTATATGATGGCCTCTGTGGCGTAGTGATAGAATTTTCGATTACTACGCAGGAGGCGCGGGTTCGCTTCCCGCTCAGTACAAATGTTTGTATACGTGAATATGTATAATTCTATGTATAATGCATACATAACACAAGCTGTTTAGATAACGCTTACTTAGGGTCTAGATGGCGTTGTATTGAATGTTGTAGAATATTTATTGTTAATTATAATTTATTGTAAAATTTTAAATAATTATTTGTTTATACCTTTCCAATGACCGTGAGCTGTATTTTGGTGGCAAATCTCGGCAGTGTGCGTATTTAATTCACAATATACGGATAAGTTTGAATGGAGTGTGAATATAGACTAAGGTCTTGGCATGTGTGCTTTCATGCAAGTTAGTATCACGCACGCTGATACGCGCTACGTGTAGTGTTTCTACGTGCTACGTCCCGAGCTTCTACTCGCTACGTTCCTAGCTTCTACGCGCTACGACCCGAGCTTCTACGCGCTACGCTACTCGCTACGAACACGTGCTACGTTCCATTCCGTGCCACAGAAGCCCTGCGGTAGAAAGTAATAAGCTGACTAACAAACGAGATTTGAAAACTATTTTTGTCGTTGATATAGAAATAACAATGATGAAAATAATTGTTCAACATTAAACAAATGTTTTATTAATAAAATACTCTTTCTGTTTTGATTTTATTTTGCAATTTAGTACTTAGAAATATCCGCTATCGCCGTCATATTATGTTTCATTCTGATTGCAGGTAAAACCAGAAAAGGTAGCTGTACTGTCACGAATGTCAAAGAAGGGAAAACAAGTGGAGGATCGCAAAAAATCTGCCCTCGCAGTAAGAGTGCGACCATCGCGTGTCAATAGATTTACGCCCATTACTGGTAACTGTTCATTTTATTTACTATGCACTATTAGTACTTGTATATAATGGTATAGAAACGTATTTAAACGTACTTTTATGAAGGACACGTCAATTTAACTTCACCTCGCCTGATGGTAAGCTAAAGGCAAAGTCTCAGAGAGAGGGTCACCATCGTAAACATTTACCATGTTAACAGTGGTGGCACTCAGCTTGGCGGCCTCATCAGATGCCTTTTCACGCCACGTTTAAAGGACCCGCGACTGTAGGAAGAAGGAAATGCATGAGCTGACAGGGAGTTCCAGGTCTTAATGGTGCGGCATAGGAATGACAAAACATTAAAAAAAAAACAATAAAAATAATAAAATCAGTAAATAATGGTCAATGTTATATGTCAGTAGTAGGTCATTATATTCTTTGCCTTTCAGAGTCTCGTCCGCTAGCCGCTTCTTGGGACCTATTGAGAGCCAGATCAGATCAGGAATCTACTCCCTTAGAAATTGAAATACGGGATCGGCGCATAGAAAGGTATTGCACTGAATTTAAATACTAGCTATTTCTAAAATACATCTCTACATACATATACAGGAAGAAACTCCAGCTCGCAATTTACGTCTGTACTTACACACTTTAACTTCTTCTACCGTATCATTTTATATTTCTAGTATGGAGAAGTAAATGGTAGCGGAGTTGTTGCAAGGCAATCGAGTCGCGTGCCATCCAAACGTCAAAATGGACTCATTCGGTCTGTGACGTCATCATTTACTTCTAGTGAAACGTGTTGGCATTTTTGGTCAAAAGTTCAACAATAAAAATTGGTTTTACCTGATTTCGTCAGTAAATCCTTCGACTTTTGACACCCCGCGCGTCTATCTTACCACCCACATTTGGCGACGAGTTTTTATTAGGAGAAATATCAATGGGGCATCTCCGTTACTTCTGTCCTCCGTGGATATACTCATCACCATTTAATAGGTCGGTTTTGATGTTTGCAGTCTTGACGTAACTAGTGATATAACCATACGACTCGTTACTCGATACTCACGATAAAACTATTCAAGTTGGCTTTAATATTTAATCGATTTAAATATGTATTATAAAGTGCTTGGATTATAGTTTTATTTAGAAAAGGTAACCTAAATTTTGATGTTGTAGGTATTTTGAAATAAGACGGTAATTTTCTTTTATTTAATATTTTTGTCTTAATAAAATTCACTTAGTTACCAAAGGAAATCGAAAAATTACATGATTGTCCTTATGATCGAAAGGTCTCGGGTTCGAATCCTGGCCATTACACCACCGATGTGAAACCACTCCTAACACAGGCAATTTAGCTTAGCTGGAGGGGTTAGAGGGAATATTAGTAATTTCGATTCTAATATTCTTAAAAAAAAAACAAATTTCACATTTTAAACATTTCATTTTAACACTGTATCTAATGTATAAAAATACATCTGCCCAAGCGGACCTTTTAGATTGTGATAAGGGTAGTCCCGGTTGCATCCGAAGCTTTCACTTCGAAATCCGAGGTGCGCTTTTTCCAGTTTAAGTGCTGATTTGAGTGAACTTCGAAATTTTCCCTGAAGCGACTGCCATAATTACCTCCATTATACATTTGCGATATGGATCATTGTACGAGTTTCGAAAACAGATTGTTTATTCTAATTTGGAAATCAGTTTCAGAAGAAGAAATATTATTCATTAGAAACTAGTTATTGGTGGTAGAAATTTGATCACGCGAGTCACTGGCAATTAGTCTTGACATTGCCAAGGCTTTCGATAGGGTATGGCACAAATCGCTTCTTTCCAAGCTACCAGCCTTTGGCCTGCCTCCCAGACTGTGCAACTGAGTTGCAAGCTTCCTGCGGGGGCGCCGTATTCGCGTCCTTTGTGATGGACGAGCTTCGGAGTTCTTGCAGGTAAATGCTGGCGTGCTGCAGGGTTCCGTCTTATCTCCCACTCTCTTTCTTCTGCATATCAATGATATGCTCTCTAACGGTAGCATTCATTGCTATGCAGACGACAACACATTACACGGAAGTTATTACGCAAATCCTGCGGCCAAGCAGTCTGATATCGCGGAAAAAAGGCAGCTTCTTGTCACTGAGCTGGACCGGATCCTGGACCACATTTCTCAATGCGGCGCTAGGAACCTGGTCGAGTTCAATGCCATGAAGACCCAGGCATGTGCGTTTACAGCAAAAGTATCTCCTTTCCTACCCCTTCCCACTCTTCAGAGCACACCACTGCCACTGCAGGATCCATATCCTCGGTATGGATGTTCGCTGCAAACTGAATAACAAAAACTATATCGAGAGTATCATCAAATCAGCCTCGCGTAAACTCGGAGTCCTGAACAGAGTAAGACGTTTTTTCACGCCGGAGCAGCGGTGTCTTCTATACAAGACCCAAATTCGTTCCTGCGTGGAATACTGCTCACATCTCTGGGACGGCTCCGCAAAGCACTTACTAGATGCTCTCGACAGGTTGCAGCGACGTGCGGTCCGCATAATTGGGAATCCTGAGGTCACGAACACCCTCGAGCCTTTGCAGATGCGTAGAGATGTTGCGTCTTTGGCAGTTTTCTACCGTCTCTACCATGGTGAATGTTCTGACGAGCTCTTCCAATTAGTCCCACCCTCTCCTTTCCTACACAGGACGACACGTGCAGGGCTAAGATGCCATCCATATACGGTGCAGAGTATACCAGCAAGAACCAAGCGTTTTAGCGACTCATTCCTATGCCGCACCATTAAGACCTGGAACTCCCTGCCAGCTCACGTGTTCCCTTCTTCCTACAGTCCCGGGTCCTTTAAGCGGGGCGTGAAAAGGCATCTAACGAGGCCGTCAAGCTGAGTACCACCACTGTTAACATGGTACATGTTTCCGATGGTGACCCTCTTTCCGAGACTTTGCCTTTACCTTAACATCAGGCGAGGTGAAGTGAAATTGACGTGTCCTATATAAAAAAAAAAGTTTCGAAACTTGGTTTCGTACGTGGCCGAAGGGGTTAGTTGTAGGACATTTTACGCCTTTAACTACCCGTAACGATTGCCAGAGATGTTCGTATGACGGTCGAGACACGACCAGACCAATAACAAATAGCCATATTTATGCATATGCATACTTATACTGAGCGATAATTGAACCGGCAACGCTTTAAAGTCTAAAATTAAAGAGATATTCATCATCATATTGGTATTTACTAGTTTAAATTTGATATTTTTCATTAGTTTTACGTTTTATTTATTACATTTACGTTTAAATCTCAGCGTTCCGACATTCAAAAGTAATCCATCATTTTATTATTACCAGGCATTTGTACGAACAAGATATGCTAGTAGGAGAAGCAGAAATGTCAGTTCAAAAATTCGATTCTCGATTGAGGCAGTTGCAAAGAGAACGCGTCCGAGTGCAGGTGAGGATTTTTACCGACATTATTGCTTACGTACTAAGTAAGTCGATAGCCACAACAGTGTGGCGTGATGATAATTCTGCTGAATGGCCACATTTATTGTTACTTAGTTGCTAAGACATACAATGTGTCCCTACATATGATTATGTTATCGAAGGAAGTTTTTTTTCTGTGCTCCTTTATACACATCAAGCCAACTTTATAGCTATTTCTTTTATTATGTTTTGTATGCATTTAGTATGTTTCCAAAATTAGTAAGAGTGTCGCTAAATGGCTCTACCGTCCGTCGCCCTAAAGACATATATATACATATAAATGAAAAATTTGGACTGATTCAGGTGTATCTCGGTGGCTTAGTGGCCAGACCATTCCCCTATAAGGGGAAAGAAAGCGGGTTCGAGTTCCACCTGAGCGTTTAATTTTTTCTATTTTAGAGCGAGGCCCCACTTGTGCGTTGCACTGCGTCGTCGCAGGGTCATTCTTAAAAATTTAAAGGAATTTGTTACATTACTATAATTTTATTTGATTTCAAATGTCTAAGAATCAAATCAAATCAAATCTGATTCGATGCGACGACGCAGCGCAACGCACAAGTGGGGCCCCACCCTCAATCAATTTCTTTGTATGTTTAGAGCTACTAAAATATTCGTTTTAAAACTTGTAATATTTTGCCGCAGGAGAAGAATCAATTGCTAGAATTACATTTGTTCCAATTGCACAGAGAAATGAACGTACTAAATCGATTCGAGGCGCACGAAGATCGTTTGGCTGAAAGAGTTTACTCAAAATTGGTGCAGGTAATAATATCCTGGCTATCTTTGGATTTTTTTAATAAACGTAGCGGCTTCAGACTTAACACGTCGGAAGTACTTAGTGGAAAATTAAACTAAAGACATCTTCGGTTTCAATATAAAAAGCACGTGCTTCGTGCTAGTAGTTTTTTTTAATGAAATTACTGTTTCATTTTGCTTTACTAACACGATGGAGAGTAAATAATGCTAAATACTTTTTTTTTTTCAATTAGTTTTTTACCAATATGTAATGAATCATCGGGAGCATTCCCTCTCCCTTAACCTCTTCAGCTGGGCTAAATTGCTTGTTTAAGTCATGGGTTCACGAGTATAATGCTTAGAATTTGAACCCTAGAACTTCCAATCACAATACTTCCCTAATCAGCTTTTACCCTATCTTATAAAGTGAAAGAGTGACTTAAAATGTATTGATGTATTAGGTTAAAGCTGTTCAAGAGCAAATCGAAGATTGCAAACATCGTATTGAGGAGATACAAAGCGAGAAAAATGAACTCGACGTCGAGTGCCAGGAGCTTCAGAGAAAATTCAAGAATTTAGTCGCGGACAACAAGTTTGCTGACTTCTTGCGAAGGATATTTAAAAAGAAATATCGACCGCCGCGCGATAAAGACGATGATGGTTGTTATTTAAATGATTTTTTTAAAGATCTTGCAAATGTACAATCGGCGTTAAAAATACAATAGGATTGCATAGATTTAAAATACAGGGTGATTTTATAGTGGTTTCGGATATAATTTTTTTTTCTTTCGCCAAATTAATACTCCCAGATGATTTTGCTATCGAAAGTGTCCCCAAATTCTTTTTATCCGAAACGACTATAAAATCACCCAGTATAAAAGTAAGAACGATTTTTTAAAATAGAAATTACTTAGGTATGTAAATAACTTTACCATTAAATATAAATATCGTTGCTCAAAAATGAATTCTTAAAATCTAAAAATGTCATCTATTTTGACACCTAATTTAGAAATACCTTTATGACTCTTTTTATACCATGTCCATGTATTTTTATTGCATAGTAATATCTATTTATTTTTCATAATAAAAATATTGGTAGATAATAAAACAATAATTTATAAAACACAATTAACTTTGCTATTAGAATCATCTGAATCGGAGTCTTCGGAGTCTTCTAGTGAGGAAGAAGACGAAGGAAGTGTCGACAGCCGAGACATTGGCCCTATTCGCCTCGACCCCAACATTTGCCCTGAAGGATGCGAAAAGGAAATCTATGAGAAAACTTATGAATTAAGAGGCATCCGGTAAGAAGTTCAGCATTCCTCCTGCGCCTACGTATTTTTTTTTTATGTGCGTTAAATCCCCATGGATGCCCCTGCCCCTCCCCCGCCGGAGCTGGAGGGGAAAGTTATGTCGGACTCGAACCAGCTAATACGCACGCCGTCTGTGGGGCGTAGTACAAAGCCGAAGGTGAGGTAGTCATCTCTCGATCAGGCCCTCCTCCGCCCCAACTCGTCCCGGATATCATTTCAATTATTTTTTAGACTCTAGGCTGTTACTGAACGAAAAGAAATTCAGTGATCGTATGAGATACCTATACGAGATATTTAATCCAGACAAAGGAATTGATATCTGATCAAATACTCTTTCTCAGTTGTTGAGTATTTCAATTACTTATACGGAAAAAAATTAGTTCCTTCAACACTAATTTCATGATTTTCTTGACGCGCATTATCTTCTTCATCCTAGCGTTAATCCCAGTTGCAGCTTTCAACTTGGGGTCTGAGGTCCGCATAACCAGTACAACTGCGTATTTGGCTGAACTCTGATACTTTTTGTGAAGCGACTGCCACCTGACCTCCACAAACCAAAGGCGATATCAAAGCATTGTAATTAAACCAGATGTTGGACTTTTTAGGGCGCCAACTACGAACATGCCATAGATGTTCGTACGGCAACCGGAACCAAAGGCTTAACGTCTCCGAGGCAATGCAAATACCCATATTCATGCATACAAATTGCATTGAGCGGGGATCGAACCTGCACCTCCTGCGGAACGGCCGGGTTCACTACCGCTATGCCCCAGTAGCACTATATCTACTGAGTTTTTTTTATTGAAGTATTTTTTTACTCTACAATTTTCAGACGATTATGCAATTTTTTGCACCCCAATTCCTTCTCATAAAAAGCAATAATTCTTTAAAAATGTATTTCTTTACTTGTAGTCACAAACATGAACAAGACATTATAGAAAGAAGCAAAATGGTGGAGATGCTGTACCGTGACATTGAAAATCATAACAAGTTCAAACGCAAGTTGACTTTACAACTGAACGTTAGAAAAAATGATCTCAAGGAATTTATGGTGCGTACAATATAAATATACTGCTATAAAACTATTAATAAATACATTGGAGCTCGAAAAACATTGGAAAAAATGAAATGCTCAAGTGAGACTCGAACTCACGACCTTTCGCTTACAGGGCGACTGATTACAGTTCGAGTCTCACTTGAGCATTTCATTTTTTCCAATGTTTTTCGAACTTAACAGTTAGCATAATAAATGCTATAAAAAATTCATTCATACATTGGAGCTATTAAAATAAACTATTAATAAATATTCGGGTTATTTTACGATTCTAATTTTTTTTTTAGATTTTGTCTATTTGTTCACGATGTGTGCAAGAACTACCGAACGGATTTCGATGGGACTTTTTTATTAGAAAATATTTGTTTACAATTAAAATCTTATGTATTTTTGATCGCAATCGGTTGAGTAGAACCGGAGATATTTCTAAAAGATATACGACATCAACGCGGGCACTGTGGCCGTTTTTAGCTAGTTAACTTTGCCTATAGCGAGCGTACCAAATAGTGAGGTGACGTGAAGTCAAATTGACACACAAATTCACACACAATAAATTATTATTATAAACTAGCTTTTGCCCGTGGCTCCGCCCGCGTGGATGTCGGTTATCGCGATCGAACAGCCTATGTCCTTTTTCAAGGTATAAAATACCCCTATACCAAATTCCATCAAAATCGGTTCAGTGGTTTAGGCGTAAAAGCGTAACATACAGACATACAGAGAGACAGAATTACTTCCGCATTATAATAATATATTAGTA
The DNA here is from genome assembly GCA_914829495.1 of Eilema sororculum. Lineage (NCBI taxonomy): Eukaryota > Metazoa > Arthropoda > Insecta > Lepidoptera > Erebidae > Eilema > Eilema sororculum. The sequence goes on from OU618542.1 coordinate 12,357,829, forward strand.
CTAGTTGTTGCTCGCGGCTCCGCCTGCGTGGCTGTCACTTATCGCTAAATTAAGACGTAAGCTATCCTAGCTTTCAAGTTGGATCAAACTGCACGGGTTTCGTACATAATACCGAAAGTTAAATAATCGAATAACAATCGGTCGACATCGATTGGTCGGACGATCAAATTGTCGCTAGTACATTAGGTCGAAACGTTAATACGTCGAGGTATTACGTGGAAAATGCAATAGGTCGAAAGATCAAATTGCCGCTGGTATATTAGGTCGAAATATGAATACGTCGACGTATTTCTACTAAAAAATGCAAACGGTCTATTGTCCCCTCCCCGTAAAGTTGAAATTTTCAAAAAGCCTGTCTTTACGGAATCTATGAAATAAATCTATGTTATAAGTATAAGTTCATTCTAAAGACAAGTCATAAATATTGAGAATCAATACATTCATAAAATCCCCTTCGGCCATTTACGAAACCAATTTTCGAAACTAGTTTCTAAATAAGAATAATATTTCTTCTTTCGAAATTGGTTTCGGTAAAAGAAAAAACATTCTGAATTCGAAACTGGTTTCGAGAAAAGAATATTATTTCGTCTTTCGAAACTTTCAAATCATACATAATCTAGTCTGACATAAAATATATATGTAGGTACATACAAGAAGTAAGACAAAAGTTGAGGTTAATATTTAATTCAAAAAGTCAATGTTTAATAATGTAATGAAAAAGGTGCAATAATTTCGAGGCAATGGCCAACCGTGATTTCTTTTTTTTTAAGCTGTTGGATTGCTACTTTGATTTCTTCATCTATCTCCATGTATTTTTTGTTATTTTTGGTTTTTGTTTTGGTAACACCGGTTTCATTTTTCAAGACATCCAAGACTTGAGCTAATGTCGGATTAGTACGCGCAATGAATCTGTTTAGTTTTGAACGCCACCCCTCCAAGTGGTTCGTTGTTCTTATTTCTTCCTCGCTGCAGTTGCAAACTTTGTTAAAATTGTTTTGCTCAAACCATTGCCTTTTAAAATATTTATTCTATTCATTACATACTTTAGTAATCAAGTGCTGGGGCAAACGTGCTAAGCCTGCACAATGAGCTACGTGTCTCTTTTTGATACTTGAATTTAAGTTAAGTTTCTTTGCCTTTCGGAATAATGCCCCGTTAAAATGAAAGTAGCATAACTTTATTTCGATCATTGGAAAGACATCTCTGATTCCTAGCATTGCTGCTTTCTCAAAATCCAAAGTAATTTTCTGGGGTTCAAATGACGGAATTTGTGATTTTATTAATCGGAATAATATTTTGTAAGTTTCCTTTTTTTTGTTTTCGAGAAAGGCAAAAATTAAAGGTGTTACTGATCGAGTTTTTTCATCAAAGCCATGTATAGAATATATCTGCTTGAAACATTGTGGGCAAGATTGCCGTCATCAATGAAATCAGCTAAGATCAAGTGTTAAAATTTTCCGGGAACAACTACTTCGCTTGGTAGTGTAAATCTCTGTTTTGTCACGCCTAATACTTTGTTGCGTTCATTGTATAGTCCACTTTTAATATTACTAAAACTTGGCAATTGACTAATAAAACTATGTCCCATATTTATCAGATCAGCATTCATATCGTCATATTGTTTTTTTATTGAGACAAAATTAGTACTAACTTTTTGTTTTAAATTATCCATGTTTTTAAGATATCCTGTTTTTATAATATCTCCTTTACAGTGATTCTCGTGTTGGTTTTGTTTTATAATTTCATTCTTAGAATTAATAGTAAAATTACCTTTGCATCCCAAATGTTCTTTTTCGCAATAATAAAATGTGTTTCCGTTTTTGTAAATTTTCTTTCTATGGTACTTCCGCCCTTCATATAGAGATGCTACCCCTCCTCTTTTAGTATTTATGAACTCAATGTTTGTTTTATTCATTATATATTTTATACTGCAATGCACAATATCAATTAAACGAATGCTATTTAAATTGCTTCGTTGCACTTCTGTACTTTATCAGCGCTTGACGTATGTCATTGAGGATACTGAGTATAAAATTGTCATTTCAATTAAAAAGGCTTTATGTTATGTGTTAGTAGATAGTAATATATTATATTAGAGTTTGTATGATTTGAAAGTTTCGAAAGACGAAATAATATTCTTTTCTCGAAACCAGTTTCGAATTCAGAATGTTTTTCTTTTACCGAAACCAATTTCGAAAGAAGAAATATTATTCTTATTTAGAAACTAGTTTCGAAAATTGGTTTCGTACATGGCCGAAGGGATAAAATCACAACTATTTCCCATTATGGGAATTCTAACCTAGGCAGAAATCTCCATTTGCTACGATCCTGACATACTACTCTCGCTTCATTCACTCTCATTACTTTCTTCATGCATACTCGTTGGTTTAGGGCACTCCTGACCTTCCCCTTTTCTAAAACTTCCCCGATTTGGTCCAGGTATATGCACCTAGGTCTTCCAGTCCACTTCCTTATATTGAAATTAAAATACCGACACAAAAACTTGGTTTGTATTTATTGCAGACTCGCTCAATATTTATGACTTGTCTCTAAAATGAACTTATACTTATAACATACCTACATAGGTTTACTTCATAGATTCCGCAAAGACAGGCTTTTTGAAAATTTCAACTTTATGTGGAGGGGACAATAGACCGTTTGCGTTTTTTCGTAGTAGGTAATACTTCGACGTATTCATATTTCGACGTAATATATCAGCGACAATTTGATCTTTCGACCTATTGCATTTTCCACGTAATAATACCTCGACGTAATTAACGTTTCGACCTAATGTACTAGCGACAGTTTCATCGTCCGACCAATCGATGTCGACCGATTGTTATTCGATTATTTAACTTTCGGTATTATGTACGAAACCGAAACTGCACACGGTTTGCAAATTTAATTAAAATCGGTTATGTAGTTTAGGAGCCCATCGCGGACAAACAACGTGACCCGTAATTTATATATATTAATATGGAATTATTTTACTATAAAGATGGAAAAGCAGAGCTGTATGAATGATGTGGAGCAAGTTGTGATACTGCGGTACGATCAGATGAGAGCGTCCGCATTACGTGGGTGTACGGGACCACTGGGCTTGTCGCAAACTGTGGTGTTCCCGGAGGCAATGCTCATGAAGCTCAGGAAAAGAGTGTTGGAGATACAGGACGAGATCAAACAACAAAAGATACGACAGAAGTTTGTATAACATTTTATAATAACATTGTGTATAAACAATACATATGCCGCTGCCATACTGCTGCTAATTCTGTTGTTATATCTCTAAACTTAAAATTCTCTAAAATTTTCTAATTGCATCTGTTTCTTTCATTATCAGATAGAAAAGGACAGATGATTTATTTTAGTGAACACCTGTCTAATTAAGTCGGCGCCTTGTAGTCGACATCTACGAACATGCGACTTAACTTACTACGCACCAACAAGGCGCTGTCTTAATTTGACAGGTCTTAACTTAAATAAAATCATCTGTCCTTTTTTATATATAATAATAATAATAATATATTTTTATTTCAGAATTTCTTCCATAAATTTGTTAGTAAATAACTTACAACTAATGTTAGTAGATAATAAAACAAAACAATGAAAATGTTACACAGTTTGGGTGCACCACCCCGAACCTGGGGCGGTATCAGACTTTATTGCATGCAATTGAATCCACCGCCCCAGGATCGGGGAGTCCCACCGATCAACCAACGCTTTAAGGATAGTATTGGGACTGCCGCGGGTACGGCGTAAAAGTGAGGCGCTTCTTTTGCGCATGATTCTTGTTTCTGATCATGAAAGAAACAGATGCAATTAGATTTATTTAGAGAAATTTAGGTTTAGATATGTAACAACAGAATTGGGAGCACTGGGTGATTTTATAGTCGTTTCAGATAATGAGAATTTGGGCACAGTTTCGAAAGCAAAATCATCTGGAAGTATTAATTCAATTTTATAATTTTTTTACGTTCTATTTTAATCATTTACTGAGACGAATAACCGAAATCCCCTACATATTGAATACATACATAGGGAAAAAGAATCTTCTCGGGTGGGACTTGAACCCGCGATCTTTCCCTTACAGGGGGAATGCCTTCACCAATTCGGCTACCAAGTCACGCCCGATTTGATTCAAATATCCCTTCTTGTCAGTCTTAAATGCGACCTACCTATTTTTTTCTACATATTTATCTAGATAATTTCTCTCACATATCACGTGTTTTATATACAGGGTGAATCGCACCCATCTGTTCCGCATGAACGTTGACATACGCGCTATGGAGCAAACCGCCAGCGAACTACGCGCCCAAATGCGTGACGTACTCACTCGTAAACTGGGCAAGCCCCGTAAGGTAGACAAGACGCTTGATGAAATGCTGCGGCAGATGGCACGAAGACACAAATTCAGTAATACCCTTGGAATCTTGTCGCAAGTTCGAGCGCAGATACGAGGCTGGAAGGTAGGTTGAACAGTTTAATTTAATACTACATGTTGCAATTCGATCGTCGACGTATTGTACAATAAAATGACGATTGGGGGGATTAGTACGATAGACGAGTATTCTCAAACTCACTTTGAGAATGCCGTGAGGTGAAACCATAAATAAACCGTGGAAAAGTACAAGTGCCCTATTCAATATGTGTAGCAAGTTCTAACTCCGTCAATCTCCAGTATAAACTACATGTTGACCGTGACTCCGTGGGTATGTATATAAACCACACCAAGATCTTCTGGGCCTCAACTATCCTCATCTGCTGGCCGGTACACCTGCTGGTTGAGATATGAAACGGCAGTCACTCCAGCAAAAGTCAAGATACTTCAAATCAAAATAAATATTCTGATGATTCACTGATTGTAAACCTAAAGGCTAAGATATTGCTGTGCAGATATAGATGGCAGTGACTCACACACGACAAGTAGTTGCACAAAAAACGTCGCACGCCATAATTGATTAATTAATCAATAACACTTGATAGCCTATAGGTAATATAAGTGTTTGTGTTCCGGGTGACATAGCAAGATGCAAGTACACCCTGAACAGTAGACGCTCCATTCCTTTTTGTCGTACGGAACAGAAACGCTTTTGAGTCATGGTAGAGTTTAATACTATACTTAATTTAAAAGAAAAACAAGTGGATGTACCCTTAAATCCTGTGGCTTTATTATACCTATGTTTGTCATATGGTTTCAGGAACGTCTTATAGAATTAGAGAAAAAGTATCTAGAACGTTTAAACCACCATTCAAATCGACTTCGGTTGGCCGCTGCTATTCAAGCAGATGTTTTACCAATAAAGGTTTGTTCAATGTTAACTAATGTTGTTTTTTTAAATTCAGCTCTATTTTCTACTAGCTTTTGCCCGCGGCTTGGCCCGCGTGGATTTCGGTTATCGCAACCAAACATAGCCTGTTTTTTCTTAAGGTCTAATCTACCCCTATACCAAATTTCATTAAAATCGGTTCAGTAGTTTGGGCTTGAAAGCGTAACATACAGACTGACAGACAGACAGACAGGCAGACAGAGTCGCATTTATAATATTAGTATGGATATATTGGCAAATCCTTTGAAATGAAATGTGTCCTCAGGAATTGAGTTGCAAAGATTTATTTCACTGACACAGTATACATCTACCATTATATATATATATAAGTATGTTTAACCGCATTCTAGGGTTTAACGATATCTGGGTCTAGATAGCGTTGTGTAGAATGTTGTGGTATAATTGGCGTAGCGGTTTAACGTTCACCTGCTACGCAGGGGGCGCGGTTCGATTTCGGCTCATTGTATAAAATGCAGTATGAATATTTAAAATGGTCTAAGTGTCCATATTTACAAAAAAAAAACTGTATCTAAGTATGTTTATCCGCATTCTAGTACCCATAACACAAGCTAGTTAACCTATGCTTACTTTGATAAAATGTCCTACAATATTTATTACTATTAGTGTTTCAGTTTAAAGATAGGTAATCGTAATAGCGTAGTTCAAAATAGTAATACATAGTATATTTTCACATGAACACAGCCTCAAAAAAACGTCCATGAGATGGTGGGTGGTTACAACCAGGAAGACTACGACCGCGACGTGACACGATTGCGTATTGTACGTGTCCAGCAAATGGAACAAATAACGGTAATTATCACATTTTATTTTAATGACCTTTTTTATAGCATTTATTACGCTAATTTTAAAATTCGAATATAGTGAGGGTGGGCCTATTCTACCTACTCCATCGTGAACATATAATAGTAATCATAATACATTCATACATACATAAACTCACGCCTGTATTCCCCGAAGGGGTAGGCAGAGGCGCTAGCACCCACATTTCGCCAGTTTATGTTTAAATCCCAATAGGTGGCGAGCCTATTGCCATTAACCGGGCACTTATAAACCTGTGATAAATATACACATAACTTCGAAAAGCATCGAAAAGTCATTGGTGTGTGCCATGGTAAGTAAACCTGGGATCGAACCCGAGACCTCGTCTCAGCAGTCCATTACCCATAAAAATATAATTCATAAGATTTCTAAAGTGAATATTAAGGAATCATAATAGTAATTTAAATGACCATTCGAATCTATAATAAACTGTTCATTTCCAGTGGCTCAATAGCTCAGTTGGAAGAGCATTCGCCCTGTAAGGGAAAGGTCCTGGGTTCAAGTTCCACTTGAGCATTTCATTTTTCCCGATGTATTAGAAGACATTTTATTTTTCATCTACTGTGTGTCCTAGTACAGTCTTTGTGCCGTAGCCAACCTGGCTTGCAAACCGGGCCACCTGATAATTGATGAACAAGGCTTAGGGGTAGGTTTTCCTCCCGGGGTAGGAGGACCAGGTGGCAGTCGCTCCTATAAAAACCAGTTAAGTAAAAAAAGTAGGAGAGCAATATTCAGAAAGTTCAAGCTTTGGATACAATGATGCAGCATTGATTAAATTGAAGAAGACAGGTTGTGGTATTAGAATAAAGAAAATGAAAAAAAAATGCCCGCCGAGTTTCTTGCCGGAGTCATGTCAGGACTGGGCCGCGTTTCGAACCGTGGTCCATTTGCTGAACTAGTCTTTAATAAAAGAAAATATATTGACGTTTTGTAAGTTCCGAGATCCAGTTCTTAGCATTCCATGGATTCACCGTGCGGTCGCCGGGTCCATGGCGTGGTACAGAGAGGAACGCTGTGACGGCGCCTGGGACTTGCGACCCAGGTGTAGGTTTAGGGTGGCCACCTTGTGACCTCCACCGTCAGTCGTGTTCCCCCCTCTACCTAACCAAATTTGGTAAGATCCTATCAACGCCGTTTTAGATATTCGTTTGAGTAAAGAGCTTACTGAAGCTCTTGGCAATCCGAGGTCTTTAAATAAGTTATACAGGGATGGTCTATGCAAAAAAAAGTTGAATTTTGAATAGTTAGAGCGCTTGTAACAGTTCCGTAATATTGAAACATTTACTCAAGCTTGTTATCCGTAGGGTCCGAAATGCCACACCTGATTCAATTCACAAGTTTCAAATGAATCAGGTGTGGCTCAATAGCTCAGTTGGAAGAGCATTCCCCCGTAAGGGAAAGGTCGTAAGTTCAAGTCTCACTTGAACGTTTAATTTTTTCCGATGTTTTTCGAACTTTAAAGTTAGCATTAAAAATGCTATAAAAAATTCAGTCAAATAAGGAATCATAATAGTAATTTAAATGACCATTTGAATCTATAATAAACTGTCTATTTTTATTGTCAGCAATTACGAAATGAGATAAATTCTCTTCGTTTGAAAGCATCCCCATATCCTGTGACGATACCGAGATGGGCTGCAGAAGAAGCTGAGACCGAATCAATCCACTTGAAAATGGCACCACGTAGTGTTAAGGACAAGAAAAAGAAATATTTTCCTATGTAAGTATAATACATTACCAACTAGCTTTTGCACACGGCTGTGGTTTAGGCGTGAAAGCGTAACAGACAGACAGAAACACAGAGACAGACACACAGACAGTTACTTTCGCATTTATAATATTAGTATGGATGTATGGATTATTTTGCTCACAAAGTTTCAATGCCACCGCTTAAACTCTTCTTTCTTCAAAAATCATCATCGGGCTTTGCCTCGTCCGCCCGGGCAAAACCCGAACTTTCGTAGAATAGAATGTAGAATGTATGAGATTTGACGTATATTATGCCTTTCGTTGACGACTGTCATATACAGGGTGATATCTTTCTCGCCAAATTAATACTTCCAGATGATTTTGCTATCGAAACTGTGCCCAATTTTGTTTTTCCCGAAAGTATAGAATCACCCAGTATATACATCAAATCCCAGTACATTTGTCATTCTATTCCACGATACGCCGGCCACTACTTGTCTAGAGGGGCTGGGCCGTTAGTTACGTCGGTGTGTACCACCATTGTATTACAGAATACCTATAAATAAAGATATTCTGATTCTGATTCTGATGTGCACACTGTATAATAATTTGTATATATATTTTATTGTACACAGATCACCAATACAATCACAAACAGCTCTACGGGAGTCTGTAGGGGACGTGAATATGATGAAGGTTCTGTTTGATGCACTGGATGCTATGCGCGTGACAAGGGATGATGCCCAAACACTCCTCGCAGATGTCACTGACAAGATACCTCAAGTCATCACCGGGTACGACTAGAGCAACTACTTACTGACTAGAGCCGGGTGACTCGTCAAATAATATCGTGAGAACGTAACGAAGGCACATCGTAGTAGCGGTGGTAAGACATAGGCATAGGGGAGTGGCTAGAGACGCCACACGGTAATATCGGCACAGATCATTTGACAGCCTCTGTGGCGTAGCGGTAGTAAACGCGACTGCCACGCAGGAGGCGCGGGTTCGATCCCCGCTCAGTGCAAATATTTGTATGCATGAATATGACTATTTGCATTGATTTGGGTGGTTCTATGTATAATATAGTATTTACAAAAAAAAGGTATAAGTATGTTTATCCGCATTCTGGATTCCATAACACAAGCTATAAATGCTTACCATGGGTCTAGATAGCGTTGTGTAGAATGTTGTGGAATATTTATATTATCATCGCCGCGTACGGGTGCTTCGGTCGGTAGCTGTGTCAGAACCTGAAAGAGCCAACGCCCGAGTGTCACCACTGCGCGAGTCGCAGTCGCAGGCTGCTTACGCTCACCGAGGGTCCGCCGTGGGAAACGCCAAGATGGGAGTTGGTGGCGGCCCTGGGAGTGAGAGTCCTCACGCTCACCACCTTGTGAACGGCAATGGTTTGCTGTGTGTATGCTTGGGCGGCCGGTGGCCTCCTTCTGCGAGCAAGGCAATGCTCAAGAAGAAGACGACGGAGCGGGAGCAGTTGTAGCGAGGGCGAACGACACAGGCGGAACTCGTTGACTTGCTGACAAACAGCAACGGTACAGAGTATACCTGCTAGAACCAAGCACTTCAGTGACTCATTCCTATGCCGCGCCACTAAGACCTGGAACTCCCTACCAGCTCACGTGTTTCCTTCTAATGAGGCCGTCAAGCTGAGTGCCACCACTGTTAACATGGTACATATTTACGATGGTGACCCTCTTTCCGAAACTTTGCCTTTAGCTTAACATCAGGCGAGGTCAAGTCAAATTGACGTGTCCGGTTAATAAAAAAAACTAGAGCGTCAGAGGTAGCTGAAATACTTTCCATGAGCGCGGGCCTGAGGGAGACGGGTGGAGCCGCCTGTCACCCTAGTAGAAACAGGTCGCAGTGGCGGTCCCCGTTTCTGGGGACGGGTCCGTGGTCCCGCACCCCGAGGAGAGCCAGACTGAAAGGGGAAAAGGCCCTGGGTCAGCCGAATTGCAAGGGATATGTCCAACAACTTTCGCTTTACACTTCGACTCACAGACGGCGTGCGTTTTTGTCGGTTCGAGGCCGACATACCCACCTAACCCACCGGCCGATACCGAGTCCCCGGTGGGACTCCTTAGGTATCCACAGGGACTTGCCACACGTAAAAAAATAAGAACGTAATGTATAGCATTCTTACCGCTGTAATCTAACTTTGTAATACGCCGTTCATTCATTGTGTAGCAGTTTCTAGGATTCTGCAGAATTGGGTATACTAACTAGTCAAATTAGTTACTTTTTACTAAACGTCAAAACGATAATTTATAAGGTAACTTGTATGAAAAAGATTTAGTGACGTCATAAAATTTAATAGTCAAATAAATTACTATTATAGGTTGGGTGGATGATTAAAAATAAATAAAAACTATAATATAAGAATTGACGCAATTTTACCGCTCTTTTACCATACTGAATTTAATAAGTTAGGTTAGATAATTTATTTTAACTATAGGATAATACCCAATTATAGAGTGTGAGGCAACTTGAACTGGACAAGTTACTTTTTTTTCAATTATACTATTCTCATGTAATGCTGCATACACATTGTCATTAGAAACGATCATTCCGTTACGTCTTGCGCCTATTGAAAGTGTACGTATGTAGGAGTGGTATTATGGTATAGGTAAGAACTACATTTTGTTTATTACAGCGCATGTTCGAAATACGATGTTGTCGATAGCTTAGTACGCAAATGGATGTACAGACATGGCGGTGACCCTACCAAATACAAGAGGAGAACTAAAGCCTTCGATGCATTGGCTACTTTGGTCGATCGAGTTGTACGACAACATGTAAGTTTTGTTAAATTAAGTACTTAATGAGTTTTTAAATGTTTAAGTACATGTTTAGCTAAATAGCGCCTCGTTGCCGTTATTGAGCATCCGTTGCCTTATAACTGTGCGCACATGCAGACACTGCGTACTTTTTCAGGCAAATCATTCGTGCTTCTCGCGTACTTCTCGCGTACTTCTCGTGTGCTTCTAGCCTACGTATCCTTTTTACAGCATCCGCTATTTTTATACAGGTATGCAGACGTCTGTTCCGTGCAAATGTGAGTAAGCGTATTTCGTGATACGCTTACTCATATTTTATTTGATTACTCATATTTATTTACTTAGCGGATGCTGTAAAAAGAGTACGGAGGCTAGAGTAGCACGAGAGAAGAAACAGGCTAGAAGATGCCTCTGGAAAGGAAAATTACTAATAAACTGGATACGTCCAGAAGATTGTATTAGTCGTACCTCTTCATACAATGTACCTACCGAAATATTACCTGATCAACAGATACAAGAAATGCAAAGCATGGGTATGAAAGGAATGTCCAGAGTTCTCGAAGGACTCGATGTTGCTCTCAGGCAGGTCTCAGACATCAATATGCCTTTAAGCCAACGCGTTGGTCCTACGCTCGCCACGTTACTACACACAGTCGGTTTTGATGAAGCAGGTGAGTTCCGGCCACAAAAGGTAGAGAACCTTGGATTTTTATATATTCTATCATTATTTTATTATACTGCGATATCTTGTATTCCATAAAAACAATTGACATAACTGTCATCATTATCATGGTCTTATCTTACGTTATTATCGTGAGCATTCGGTCGGCTTACTCCTCTCTACTCCATTTAATGACTACGTCTTTTAATTCATGTGCTGAGGGAGAAATAATACAAGTATCTGTTTCGCACAGCAAAAAACAGCAGGCCAATATTGGAGAGGCTTATGTTTAGCAATGGACTGTGAAAGGCTAATTAATTGATAGGACTTTTAGAGGAGCAAACTGTTGTCTGACTTCCCATCGCCGAGGGGAAAGCCTGTGCCAGAGCCCTGTCCGTCAATGAACAGGCCCTCGATTCTACTAAAACTAAACCACTGTGCTGTGTCCCTGCAAAAAATGACATTAAATTATAGACTTTGTTTCTATACGACTAAAATTCAAAATAAAACGAAAACAGTTGCATTACGCTATTACAATTACTCTGCAAAAAGTCCCAGGTGTAGGTAAGAATGACTTACTCCAAACGTCTTGGTGGGACCCCATACATATAACTTGATTACCTACCATAAATTAAAACGACTTTCATATTGTATGAATATGTGATACGTAATTATCTCGTTTAATATTCCGTTTGTTTCTGGCTGTCGGCATCCTTTGCAATAATTACAGATACACCTGAGACCTTGACATCGTTGGTTAAAGCACTCATGGATGACGATCATCCACTGACTCAAGACTCTGTAGACAATATCTCTATTGGAGACGTTATAGAAGATTTGAAAGGTAATATTTAATATCTTTTTGGGCTGTTTAACATTAGCCTCTGTGTGGCTACGCAGGAGGCGCGGGTTCGATCCCCGCTCAGTGCAAATATTAGTATTTATGAATATGGCTATTTTCATTGGTCTCGGTGCTTCTATGTATAATATGTATGTATTTACAAAAAAGAAGTATCTAAGTATGTTTATCCGCATTCTAGATTTCATAACACAAGCTAGTTAAGCTATGCTTACCATGGGTCTATTTTTTATAGATAGCGTTGTGTAGAATGTTGTGAAATATCTATTTATATATTATTTATTAAAGATAGATATATAACCCAGAGTCAGCTGCAGATTCATGGCTCGAGTTAACAATAGTGCCCGGCATATGGCAATAGGCTCACCCGCTATTACGTGGGACCGAATACATTTATTGGTGAAATGTGGGTGTTAGTTTACTTCTGCCCAACCGGGATAGGCATGATTATATGTAGGTATTTATGTTTAAATTAGCTACACCCGCACACTGGATCCAGTGTTATTTAATTAGTTAATCCTGGGTATTCAGCTACCAGAGTTCATCTCCCACTGTACAAACACAGTAAGCCTACCACGAACACTGAATGAACTCTTGCGGATTAAAGTTTCGGGCAATCATTTCCATGGAAAACACTTCGGTTTGGCTTAAACTCTACGAAAGAAAAACCAACGTGACTTCATGGTACAATGGCTAATCCATCGTGTTTAATGCGAGCCCGAAGTTTCTTGGTAAGTAGCCCCCCGAAATTATACTGATTAGTGATTATCTTTCTATAGATTGTGGTGTTGAGCTTGATGACGATGATATGGAATATGTCGTAAAGCTAGTTATAGAATGTCTCAAGGCGCAACTCCTTGATCCGGATGAAGCTCAACGATTGCAAGAAGAAGTTGAAAAAGCAATGGCAGCTCGCACTACAAAAATGAATCTGAAATATGAAAGCTCTATAAGGGCCACAGATACCGTAAGTTAAAACAATCAATCAATTTTATTACTGGAGGGCTGTTCGTCTCTATCCTAATTAATTAGAAATACCTTACAAAAGAGAAGACACACAGTTTGGGCGAGCCGTTCTCAAATTTCGCGCTAAGTAACAAAATTCGCGATTCAACATGTATTATTTTAAAGATACTCATTGGTCATAGGTACTTAGGTGTGTTGGTTCCCGGTGAAACCAACCACGACCACGACCTTACCCTTACAGCGGGAACGCTCTTCCAACTGAGCTATTGAGCCACACCTGAATCATTTCAAATTTTCCTTCTCTTTATATCCGTCTTTAAGGGCGACGGGATGATAGTTCATAGTCCAAATTAAACACCACTATGCATTTTTTCTTATATACTATGCACACAATGATTTTCTTTCTTTTCTTTCTTTCTTTTTTAATATCTAAGTAGTTTGTTTAAAAAAAATCCCTCACTATTTTACGTAATTGGTAAATATCATGGCCTCGATTCTACTAACGCAAAACTATTTGTCAAACCACAGAGATTGCAAAAAGCGGCATTAAAGTTTAGACTTTATTTCTATAAACTAAGGTCCAAAATTAAATGACAAAAGTTTCATTACACTCTTTTATTCACTCTTCCAACAGTTATTTAATATTGAACTTTAAAAGCATCTCTTTAAAGTATATAATGTATTGCCGCTTTTTGCAATCTCTGTGGTTTGACAATAGTTTTGCTTTAGTAGAATCGAGGCCCAGGTCTCCTGTTAAAAAATTACCATTTACAGGAGACGAGCCACCGCGGTCACTCTATTGGACGCATTTCTCGTGTCTCTGAAGTAAAGGTTCCTGAAGCATCTGATAGAAAAGCATCCGGTCATGTGTCAATAGCAGTACCGAAAGAAGAAATTGAAGAAAACAAGGGAGAAAACAATGAAGAAAGCAAGGAAGAAAAGAAAGCAGAGAGTGAATGAAATATTACGTTTACTGTAACGGACACCTAACCTAGCTCGTAACTATTCTATACAATTTAGCTTCAAAAATCACATATTTCACCCGAGGTAGCTAGGAGTGTCCTGCACAGGGTACCAACATTGAAACTATGCCGAAGGTGGCGCTTTTTCTGTTCACTGTTATTGTACTTGACTTCTTACATTAATAAGTTCGATTTGTTCATATTTTAATGAGGTTATACCTATTAAGCTCAGTATAGTTCAATTCGCCTGACTGAGGGCATCCCGCCTTCGCTTGCCGAATCGTAATCTCCACTCTAGATCTTGCTTGTAGCCATGACATTTTCCGGAAGTTGTGACCATTCCATTATTTTTCAGATAATTTAGTCTATGTTTACATAAAGCCCTCGATTCTACTAAAGCTAAACCACTGAGTTGCCGCAGTCACTGCAAAAAATGACATTAAATTTTAGACTTTATTTCTATTGTATACACCTGAAGTTCAAAATCAAATGAAAACAGTTCCATTACACTATTTAAATTTACTCTGTAAAAGTAATTTAATTTTGAACGTTAACCTCTTTAGATGAGAGGCCTCTTTAAAGTCTATTTTATAATGCCATTTTTTGCAGTGGCGATGGCACCACTGGTTTGACTTTATCAGAATCGATGCCCCGATAGATTACATATAACCCAGACTCAGCCTTAGAAACATGGCGAATCAACAATAGTGCCCGGAATACGGCAATGGCCACACACAATGATTGATGAAATGTAGGTGTTTGTTAACTCACTTCGGCCTTATCCTCCAGGAATAAAGGCGTTATTATACAAGGTGGAAGATTTTCATGCCCCCTGGAGGGGAAGCGCCGTAGTTCCATTTTACTGGAGATAGAGAATTACACTGAAAGGAAATATTCCTGGACTAGCTTTTTCCCGCGGCTCCACCCGCATGGATGTCGGTTATCGCGACCAAACATAGCCTATGTCCTTTTTCAAGGTCTATTCTACCCCTATACCAAATTTCATCAACATCGGTTCAGTGGTTTGAGCGTGAAAGCGTAACATACAGACAGAGTTACTTTCGGATTTATAATAGTAGCTTTTGCCCGCGGCTCCGCCCGCTTGGATGTCGGTTATCGCGACCAAACATAGCCTATGTCCTTTTTCAAGGTCTAATCTACCCCTACACCAAATATCATCAAAATCGGTTCAGTGGTTAAGGCGTGAAAGCGTAACATACAGACAGACAGACAGACAGAGTTACTGTCGCATTTATAATATTAGTATGGATTAGTATGGAGTTTTAAAAGAAACAAAACTGCATTTAAAGATTTTCGAATACTCGCTTGACTCACCCGGTAATGGAACCGACTAAAACTCGAAAAAATCACATATCGAGGGTTGGGTGTTAAAACCCGATAAGTGAAAAAAAAGCGAAATTAGTTTTATTAGCCCATTAGAATCAGAATTTTTTGCTCTTCCTAGTGATGTTTCCAGATAACCCTATTTTAGAGTGTAACATAGTAATGTACTAACCAAATAACCCAGTAAGTGCATTACTAAAGAATAATTTTAGTTGAAAATACTCTAAAGCTAGTTATACATAAACATTTCAAATTTTGTTTTACGAGAAAACCCGATAAAATGTATTTATTGGTATTGAAATCTTAAGGATAACCACGTCAATCACACTAATACAAAAGATAAAAGCACATAATTTTGTGTAACGGGTTTTAACACGAGAAGTAATTCAATACAAAACAAAAAATTCGAAAATTAAAATCAGTATAAATGAATTAATGGGTTTTAGCTCTAGATGATTTATCATGAATACACGTAATACGAAAATATAAAATACAATAAAATATATTTATTGGCATTTTATATCTGAACTATAGCGTAAAAATAGAATGTTTGTCAATGTAAAACAAGGTAAATATTTTTTTATTTCCTATAAAATGTATAATAGGTAAGGTTATAACCTCCGCTTATACCCGGAGAGAGTCTCACTACGCAACACCGTGTCCTTGTCATGGCCCTCCGCGTAAAACCCAAAGGTAAACGTGTTGAGCGCGGCCAACGCAGAACCAAGTGGTGGCTGCTTGATGAAGCCAAGTCCCAGAGTTTCGTCTCAGCTATCGGTGCGCTAATATATATATTATAGATTTTTATGGCTTCAATCGACAGTGGCAATCATAAGAATCAAATCTGTCTAACAAACTTGGTAAATTATGGAAGAAAATCTTCCACCCTGTTTAAGCATGTAGGTATGTATGTTTATGCTACGTGCTATCTGGCAACTGTAGTTGATTGACCTCACTTCTTACCTACTTATTTATTCAAAAAAACTCTAAATATTGATCTCTCCATTTTATACATTAGTTAATTAAATCAAGAATTATGTGCGTTTTTTTTTTAACAATATTTGCTTGTGTTAGAAGCGGGCTCACGTCAGTAGTGTAATAATGGCCAGGATTCAAACCCGCGACCTCTTGATGGTAAGGCCGACTCCTTAAGCACTAAGCTACAGACACTTCGTTTTTCGTCTCGCGAGTGGCGGGGGCGAGTCCGGGACACCGTTGTCACCCTTCCCGAGGAGGGCCAGAGCCCCGGGGTGCGAGGGATATGTCGATGATAACCTCACGGAGCACCACGACCCTCAGTCGGCGTGCGGTTTTAGTCGGTTCGAGTCCGACATAACCTCCACCTCCGGCTCCGGCGGGGGAGGTATCCGTGGGGATTGCCGCAAAAAAAAAGCTAGTTAGTGGCATTCTAGCAACGGGCATGCTTCGCAGCCGTGTAAATGAGGACAGGTCTAATGTTGGTTTTAAAATGTAGGTACCTACGTACCTACCTACTTGTCCTGCCTGTCCATTTTGAAGTATCTATGTACCTACCTACTTATTTCTATTGTGTAGGGATGTTATATTATTGTGGGTTACTATCACTTATGTATGCACTTACATCAGTATTTTAGGTATAGGTACCTACCTTAAAAATAATTACTTAATGTTATTACGTCTTTCAATAAAATACTGATTTGTTTGGTACTGGATTTTTATTTTAGTACTTACAGTCACTGGCAGTGTCAGCCTATCCTATAATATAAATCTATGTTGGTCCCTATAACCAGATTCCTGCTTGTAATGTCACCTTAATACATGACAAATTAAATCGAGGTAACTTTTATTTTTACGGCTTCATTGTTGAAAATATTCACCCTTTGCCACCGGTAAGCATAATAAAGGGTTGGTACCTACTTTAGGTATGTTCGTAGTACCTCTATTAATCTGTAGGTAAACTAGTGATAAGAATAGTCTTTGAGGTTTGTAGTCCGAGAGCTGGTACGATTTTTTGGGAACATGCTTGAGGCAAGCTGAAAACTTGACACACTGATCTCCTATTATACTTCAGCACGAAGGTGCAGATCTGGCTAGTGAGTGCCGGGGCTAAATGAACTGTACATTTTTTTAATGTAAGAGGCAAAATACAAATGTTAAAATGTTTTATGTGTGTAGTTAGTTTTCAAGAATAGACAAAAAAGATAAGTTTGCAGTTAGCCTCAAGCATATTCCGAAAAAATCATACTAGCAAGCTCTTGGATTATTTTCTTGAGAAGTGACGTAGCAGATTCTCCTACAGCCGAACTTACTGCACAGTCAGCACAGCCGAAGGCGGGGAGCCAACGCACGTACCTACGTGTGCCACTACGGTGGGTGCTATCTCGTGAACACCGCAGTCCACACGCTAGCAGTGGTGGCACAAGACCAAAAATTAATGTGGGCAAGGTACATTTCGCGAGGCCCACTACGCTAGCTAGTCTCTATGCAGCTGGGATATCACAACCCAGATTTCTCCAGGCCCAGGTTCGTGTCCCCGCTCCCGTGCCTTCTTTCGGTACTGGTATAGCACCGAAAAGGCTCTCGCCTCCAGGATCCACGGTAGCATCAAAGGATATCGTACCCCATGATGGCCCTGACAGCCATCGTGCACTGCGGAGTAGGTACGCAGCAGCTGCACGTGTCTAGTCTCCACTCATTTGGGGCACCCATATAGGGCCATGGACCGCACGATTCTCACGTAGAGTCTCCTGCCCTGCAGGAGTCAGGGAGACAGTAAGGGCCACTCGTGGCGCGCTTCGCTGTGCTATGAAGGACATCTACATCAGACGAGGGAATGCGCAATCCCTATCCGTCAAATAAGAGACCGAACATTTCTTCGTTGTTCTTTCTTATACCCCGTCCATCATATTATTGTATTTTAGACAGATGGAAGTAGTGATTGCATGAAAATTTAAAATATCGACAAAGTTAAAAACCTCGATTAAAAAAAAATTATCGATAAATGAAAATATTATGATAAATATATGATTTCATGTAGAATTATACCTAATCTATTATCTTTCTGTACATAATAATAAAACAATAGATATTTCGTGTCTTTACCTACAATTTACAAATGTAATAGAAAACGATTGAGGGCCATAACGCACACGCTAATCTCCAAAACAAAACAATTGACTTCTAGAATTATATTCCAACATGCTGATTTCCTGGTATTTAT
The DNA here is from genome assembly GCA_914829495.1 of Eilema sororculum. Taxonomy (NCBI): domain Eukaryota; kingdom Metazoa; phylum Arthropoda; class Insecta; order Lepidoptera; family Erebidae; genus Eilema; species Eilema sororculum. The sequence continues at coordinate 12,376,471 of OU618542.1, forward strand.
TGAAGAGCACCGTGGTCTGTCTCTGAAACCCATTATTAGATCTTTATGCAATTTTAATAGGACCAATTTGGAATAAACCTCTTTCAAATAAAAAAGAATTCTGACAATTCGTCTTTTTTTTTATATTTGGTCCGTCAATTGACTGCACCCCTCTAGATGGCAACAAAGCTGAAGTGCAGTCCAGAAGATACAGACCACCATTCCCGGTGCCATTAGACGTAAAATGGTGGTCCCTAACTTGACGGCCTTGATAGATGCCTTTTCACGCCCCGCTTGAAGAACCCGGGACTGTAAGAGGAGGGAAACACGTATGCGGGCAGAGCATTCCAGCTCTTTATCGTGCGGCAGAGGAAAGAGCCCCCAAACCGTTTTGTGCAAGATGGTATGGATTCCACCGTGTGTGGATGGCACTGCAGACCAGCACGTGTTGTTCTGGATAGGAAGGGAGAGGGTGGGATCAGTTGAAATAATTCCTCAGAACACTCGCCGTGGTAGAGGCGGTAGAAAACGGCCAGAGAGGCAACGTCTCTACGCAACTGCAGAGGTTCCAAGGTGTTGGTAACCTCAGGATCACCTATGATACGAACTGCACGTCGCTGCATTCTGTCAAGAGCGTCTAACAGGTATTGCGCGGAACCATCCCAGAGATGAGAACAGTATTCCACACAAGAGCGAATCTGTGTCTTGTACAGAAGACACCGCTGCTCCGGCAAACATTACAAAAATCATTTTCCGCACAAAGTCATACAAATATTAAAAAATATAAACATTCGAATTGTTGTTTATAAATCGGTTAAACACCGCCAGTTATGTAATATTTTTAGAAGAATTATTTTCTGTGGTCGATATCAATTGTGACATTTTCAAATTACTATAATGAAAACACAGTCGATAGACTAACTACAATAGCTGAGGAGATGTTAACCAAGTGACAGCCAGACAACAAAATTAGTATGAAACAAAAATGTAGGAATTATTGAATTACAAGAAGCACGTAGCTTCTCGTTCTAGCATATTCATTGATCAATCAATCAATTCAAGACCTATTGAGCAATTCAACTGGGAAAGTAGGTACCTCCACCCTACAGAATTCCGCGGTCATAATAACCTCGTGTGGTGTTCCCGGCAGCGAGTAGGGTAGCCAGATCTCACTGGAGAAATGTGTGCTGTTAGTAGAAAGAGCAAAGGCTTGTTCTGCTTTGTTTTATGTGCAGACGGCACAGAAACTCACTGTTCTTGCGGAGTCGGCAGCGCGAGTGTGACTCCCTGTTCCACACGTCCATAGGCTACGGTAACCACTTTCCGTCATATAGGCCTTGTGCTTGTCAGCCACTTGAGTTGTATAAAAAAAGCACTTGCAGTGCTATGCTATCTGAGTCGGACATAGCGGTGCACTGCTACATAGAATTGACACTAAAGAGCAATAAGCATTATAACAAACGAAAATATGTACAAGAATTCTTGTTCTTGCTTCGTTGAAGTTTTGGCGTAAACGCTAAAAACGAGGTTTCGTTTACACTAAAAGACCAAAAGGAAACATACTCTCGTTCTAGCCCTAGCTAATAAATTAGTTTGGTCTAAATCCACCCTCGACGCTGCACTCAGGATTTTGCCTATGATGCGAGGCCCTTGGCACCGCGAGGCCGTGGGCGGTCACCCAGTCCACCCATAGTCTCCGCCACCTCTGCACGAAGTGCACTCTGAAGTACCCTAAGTGGGCGCCGCAGCGCAATTTTAGCCAAGGTTCAAAGGCTGATCGTGATACAGCACGTATACCTACGTGCACCTGCTGACCAAAGGTGAGGCTCAAGATAAGTAGCCAATGGCAGTCACTATCACAATGTACTGTGACCGAATACCTACTTAAGCAAAAAGCCAATTTTTTAAATGGAGATGAAAGCGTCTGATACAACTGTGAGCATCGCAAAGAGCTTGGCTTAACATCAGGCGAGGTGAAGTCAAATTGACGTGTCCTATATAAAAAAAAAAGATAAAGTAGAAAGGTAGAAATAGCTATGTGGAGCATCGTGCAGCTGCAGCCTAACTTACGAGGGGTAGGTATGCCAGTTTAATGTACCTAACTCAGGCTTCAGAATATGCAAATCGCATTTTTTTGGAAATTACAAAACTGATAAAGACAGAGCGGAAGAAAGCAAACAGGTCAGTCAAAACTTTTACTATGCTAATAGTATCACCAACAGACACGCCTTAAAGCACTGTATTTAGGAGAAATTAGACCGTAAACAAAAAACTCAAATACCACATACTTGCACACCGGCCGAGCCGTGGGTGTTATCGCTTAGGGTTTATGTAAGTGTATAGTAATTTTTTAGATATTGTTTTGAGCCGCGAACTTGCGAATTAATTACCAATCACCAAAACGTCACCAGACTCTAAACCTTTAAAGTCAAGCATAGTGAGGTACCAACTGAGGTATATGTTTAATATAAGCATCGCCATTGAACGCTAACTGGTAAGGTAAAGCATTCCAACATATATTGTTGGAAAGATCCGAAATCTCCGACGCTTTATCAAATCATAATCCCTACGTGCCGCCGACCATGCAGTTGTCAATGGAATGTTATAAAATATTTTATTCTGTGGCACATGCATGGCACAGGTAAAGAAGATTGTATTTTCTGTATTATCTGTGGTTTTTTTTATGTGGTTGATTGACTTGCAACTCAAGTTTTGCAAAATTTATTTCTTTTATTTATTGTTTATTTAAATACAGTACACTACAAGTAAAAGAGATATAATCAAAAACTCATTTAAAGTTTAGTTAATATAAATTATTAGTCTTGTGCATTGTGTAACATTTTGTGATTGTGTCCAAAACTTTATGCTGTGTACTTTTTATCGAAGTTACTACTGCTAGCACGTAAGATATTGTGTATCAATGCAAATCTTTTCCTACATTACATTTTATTTAACAAATAATTTCGAGAAATCGCTTTGATTACGAGACATGAAATAGCTTGGGAAAATAATGCCATGTACGCTCCAGATAATAGAAGAAAGGAAGCCAGAGATGTTATTTACCGAAGTAATTCAAGTCTTGACTTGATATATGCCGAACATCCTTCGGGGAATGGCTTACGACGTGAGTACGGCAGTCATGGTTCGATCGACGTAATCGGAGGAGCTAATGAACGGTTACCCGCGATGGTGCACAGCTACAGTGGTGTATCAACACCGGACAAACCTACAGGTCTCAATCGTGCCGTCGATAGAATCACCGATGGTCTTAACACCGACCATGCAGATGGCCCACCACCTAGATCAAGTGCTAGTCCAAAACCGCGACTTAAGTTAAATAAACTCTGGGGTGGCGCAGCTCCTTCTTTGCCTCGACAAGCTCTAGACGATGGCAGTCTTTCATCAATATCAGACATCAACAAGAGAAAGCAATATGCTCATTATGACTGTCAATCACTCATGGCGAACTTAAGCTATGCTGCTGAGATACGAGGTGCATTGCTTAGCAGAAGGCGGAATACCACAACTGGTGCATCAGCTGCATCATTACTGGCAACCCGTGGGCTTCCTCCTGGAGATGATGCAGTGCCCGATACTGGAGACGGAAGGTCAAATGAATTACTGGAAAGCTGTCCATTCTTCAGAAATGAATTGGGAGGTAAGTCATGAAACAGTAAATAAAAATCCTTAATTATATAACAATTATTAAACTTCACCCATATAAATAATGAGCCAAGTTACAAAAGTGTGTAGCCAATAAGTAGCTATGTACATTATTGCAATAATTTTTTTATACTTAGTGTAAAATTGCCATTGTGTCATCTGTGAATCAGGTGACACAAATACTGCTCTCACACGTAACACTGTCGGTAGAATGAATTATTAATGACTAATACCGATGTTGGCATAGAATTTTATAATGAAACATAGGATTTCAATAATAACACTATGTCTCAATTTCTCATTATATTCTTATATTTCTGCTTTGACATTCTATGACATGCTTAACAATTGTAGCATGTTGCTTAAAAGAATAATTGTGTACAAGTGACAGGATGCTGCCCAATTGTCTCTACACACCATGATAACCCATTTCCCTCAGTTACCTTTTAATCAATTTCATTGTGCTTAACAAGTATTTATTTCTGTTTCAAATCTAGACTAGAATAAGGAGGAATGTAAATAGGTATACAGTACATATTAAAATAGATAAATATTTATTAATAAGACATATTATAACTTAAAATATCAAAGGAAAGTATGTTTTATAGCCCACTCCCACACATTGTAGTATTATAATTAATAGCTCTCATGCCTGCCGTCTGCCACCTTAGTGGTATAGAAAAAAACCATGGTAGTGAAAATCAGAGGGTACTCATCTAACTCAATGTATGGTCTTAGAAACCCTTTTAGTCTTTATTTAAAATTAAACGGACAATCTTATTTTTAAAAACAGATTACAGATTTTTTTTATAAAGTTTGGGACTTCATGCAAGATTTTTTTTGGAGAAACTTACTTTGGCCAATATTTCGGGTGTGTTACAGCGCCATTGGTCAAGTAATATAATAGATCAACTATGTAAGTAGATCTTGCAAGCAAATTAGAAGAAAAAATAGAGAGAAAGGGGATACTTTTTGCTCACTTTTCTTCAGTCATTTGTAATGGTTTCTTAACAGGATTACTCTTTAGTTTTGTCTAATGTCGCTAGCATACTCAAAAGCAAATCCCTCTAAAAAGTTTTGCTTCTATTAAACAAAAACAATAAAAATGTAAATGTGTAATAAATGTCAACTTCCACCTGAATCATCTAATTATGCTCAATCCATAAGTTATTAATGTTATTATCATTACATTAATTTGTTTTACATAAATTTTACACACTTTTGTCACTTTTGGCAACTGTATTGTGTCTCTAACAAATTCCATAATGGTGAATCATCATGACTCTGAATTAATTATTTACTCACAATACTTATTGATTCTCTGAGATAATCTCTTGAAATCAAAAATAACCTTTCAAAAGAAATCACACATTTATTTCTTTTATATAATAATAGCATAGCGCAGCTCATTATCTCATAAAAGCGAGCTGTTTATTATCAGAAGATAATAAAATGATGCTTGATAATATCATAATAATGTCTTTAATTTTTGCCACTAAAGAACTAATTGCCTAATTAGTTATCAACTATCAATCCACTAATAGACATTAGTCTCTTCCGATATGCCCCATTGCATCTGTCCCTCTGCCTTTGGCATTCAGTCTTCATCATCGTTCATTGGTTCCAATAGTTCATAAGAAGATTGGTAGATGACTCCACTGTCGTCATCAGAATGGATAAATACAGGGGAAATTTGAGTCACATCGGGCGTGTCTCGGTAGCCGAATTTGTCAAGGCATTCCCCCTTTAAGGGAAAGACTGCGGGTTCGAGTCCCGCCCGAGAAGATTTATTTTTCCCTATGTATTCGAATATTGAGATGATAAACAAGCTAGGAAATTAGCTGTTTGCTCAACTACACTACTCAAGCGAATCCTTGTTTCTAGCTAGACTTTATAGTCTAGCTAGAAACAAGGATTCGCTAAAAACTCATTGTAATACTTATGTATTACACTGAGTTTTTGTAAACAGACCAAAAAAAAGAAAATGCCCACTGAGTTTCTTGCCAGAGTCTTCTTAAGTCTGGGCTGCATTTCGATATGGTGCGGTGGTCCATTTGCATCCATTTGGTCTTTAATATTTCTTTTTATATTGGCGTTTTGTAAGTGTTGATTTATTGGTCTATGCATAATAAATTATTTTTTATTTTGACTTTTATCCATTATACTATAAATCGCTGTAACTCTTCAAATGTGATAATCTCATGCAATATAACTTATTCATCAATGTGAGTATGGATGTTGGGGTTAGTCATGCGTTTACTGTACACTTGGCAACAAGACTGTATTGAAAATACAGATTACTCAACTCTCTCTTCTTTCTACAAAGTTTTCTTATTCAAGCTGATTTGCCAAATAAATTAAAAAAGTAAATTTAACATTGTAATTATTTTATTAGTTTATTTAGTGACCCATAACAACTCCAACAGTCAACTTTGATACTATAACATTTTATCGAAAAGCATCGGAAAATGAATTGCTCAAGTGAGACTTGAACTCACGTCCACGTTACAGGGGGAATGATCTCATATAGACGGATATAAAGAGAAGAAAAATTTGAAGTGATTCAGGTGTGGCTCAATAGCTCAGTTGGAAGAGCATTCCCCCTGTAAGGGAAAGATCGTGAGTTCAAGTCTCACTTGAGCAATAAATTTTTTCCGATGTTTTTCGAACTTTAAAGTTAGCATAATAAATGCTATAAAAAATTCATTCAAATAACATTTTATTCCCACAATAGTAGAAGGGAAACATGGTGTGTAATAGACCTTTAAATCATAATAATATGATAGGATAAAATTAAAGTGAAAGTGTAGTACTAAGCCAACTAAATTATACTTACTGCTTTATAATAAAGAAGACAATGGGAATTTTCTAAGCATACAAATTTACAAGATAAACAAAAATACATGTGTTATTTAAATTTTATTCACAGAAATTAAATCATTATGTTGTTGATTGTACCTACTGGCTGCGGTGTAATAATTGTTCATTTTTTGTTAAGATATGATGTTACACTTTCATTTCATAAGAGTGTTTGGGATTTCACTCATGGTTGCTCAGCCTGTCTTTATTCATAACATTAAAGTGAAACCTTATCAACTTTTAGTTGTTTTGCACAAGATGGGTGCATGTTTAAGCTACAAAAATGTAGTTCTCATATATTTCGCCAAACTCAATAAGTTCATCAACAAGATGAATCCTTATTGAAAAATCTTCATAAGTGGCTTCTAACTGTTTCATAGATAAATAATGTATTTTGAAGCTGGCAACCATGAATATATTAAAAGGGATTCAATAACATGTTATTAAGAGTTACTTTCACCAGACTATACACTCTATATCTGTCTCTATCTATGTCTCTATTTTATATAAGAAGATACCAACTACTAAAATATTCTTTAAAATTACTACAGTAACTTGTATACATCCATAGGCCACGGTGACCACTTTCCATCAGGTCGGTTGCGTCCTTGTCTGCCCACTGAGGTGAAATGAGATAAAAAAAAAGTTATAAAATGTTTATAAAATCAAATCACAAACTAAGCTAAGCTTAAAATAAACGAACTAGGATTTGCGTCATATATTCCTGGATAATTTTTCAGGTGAAGAAGAGCGTTGTGTTTCATTGTGCTGGAGGACTGCCCGTGGAGCTATTGTCGGACAATCTGACTGTTGGCATCGACCACGAGCTGCTTATGGGATATCTGTGTTGGAATTCCCGCCTGCTACAAATTCGCACTCTGGTCACACTCATTGGAGACATGGTTGTCCATTTGCCAGATCTGTTTCGCCACTGCCTATTGAAAGTCAAGATCTTGGTGCTTTATACTACAGGAACTACTTTTATAATCAGCGTAAGTTTTAATGAACCTTACCTAGTCTTATTTACATACCCATGCCTGTAAATCCGCGATGGGGTAGGCAGAGGTGTATCAACACACACGTTTCGCCAACTATGATTTTCGGTCCCATATTGCCTATTGCCGTCTAGCGGGTACTTTGTCTAGGACTGTATGTTTACTGTCTAATGGAGAGTAGCGAGGTGAGAGAGATTAGCCCTATCCCTAAGTCGCCTTTTAGGACACCCCCAGGACGAGATGGGGTGGTCTTATGTTACTCCATCGGGAACTAACACGGCTTCTTATTTATTTTTCAATATTGATAAGACATTTTTAAACCATGATCCTAAGCAGTATAGTCACCCTATAATGTAGCCAGCAACCTATAACGATTGTAAAAGTAGTGTGTATGAATTGAGGAGTATTTACATGCACATTGACACTTGGCGTTGACTGTACCTAGACTTGGTGCTCTTCTTCAGTCTTATAATTGAATGCGTAATAATGCTTTTTTGTTTGAAACTTTATAGCTCATCAAAATTGGTTTGGAATGGATGAAAATCTTGGGCCTGTTGCAATTTCTATCAAAAAAGAGCGGGTGGAGCTTCGAAGAGGAGGAGGCGACGTGTCAGCGCCAGCGTCACAGCTCGCTTGGCAATACCGACTGATTGTGCGCACTTCTGAACTACTTACACTTCGCGGTTCGGTACTTGAAGATGCACTGCCAACAGCCAAACCCAGTAATAACAGTGCCACATACAACACCAAAGAAGTTTTAGAATATGTCGCTCCTGAATTACAACTCGGTTGTTTGCGGTATGTGTTTTAGTTAAACTTCTATAAAACAATTGCTAGTTGTAATACTGTAAAATGGCTTCTGAATTGCATAATAATTTCACTTAATCTTTATCATTTTCACTTCAGTTTTAAATTTTTATGCCATCTTTACTCTTCTAAGTCATTTTTTGTTGCATATCATTTAATGTACGCATTTGCATTTTTTTGTTCATAGACTTAGATTTTGAGTCTTTTAATTGTATTTCAGACTTGGTGTCAACAGTGGTGGAGCTGAGGAACAACTTTTACGCTTAGATGAGCAATGTGTTACCAGACATTTTAAAGTCGGAGTTATGTACTGCAAAAGTGGCCAATCTACAGAAGAAGAAATGTATAACAACCAAGAAGCTGGGCCCGCGTTTGTAGAATTTCTGCAAATGTTAGGCCAGACAGTGAGATTAAAGGATTTTGATAAATACAAGGCTGGGCTGGACAATAGAACCGATTCGACTGGACTTTATTCTGTTTTTACAACGTACCAAGGCTGCGACATAATGTTTCATGTTTCGACTATGCTTCCGTACACACCAAATAATAGACAGCAGTTATTAAGGAAGCGGCACATAGGCAACGATATCGTAACTATTGTCTTCCAAGAACCTGGTGCAGCACCGTTCACCCCGCGCAACATACGTTCGCAGTTCCAACACGTTTTTGTTGTAGTTAGAGCTATTGAACCTTGCACGGAAAATACGCATTACAGTATAGCTGTAAGCCGTGCTAAAGAAGTGCCTTTATTTGGGCCTCCTATTAAGGATGGTGCTATATATCCGAAAGGAGAAGCTTTCACCGATCTACTTTTAAGTAAAGTAAGTTTTTCTAACTATAAAAACTAATATAATCGCCATTGGTACCGATATTGTACTTAAGAAAATGTAACGATGATCTAATATTATTTTCATAAGTAACCAGATAATGTCTAATCTAACAATAGTATAATAAACAATGGTGTTATTATTCTTATTTGTTCTTTTCAGGTAATCAACGGCGAAAACGCTGCAATTCAATCACCAAAGTTTAGTACAATGGCGACGCGTACGCGTCAAGAGTACCTGAAAGATTTAGCTAAAAATTATATTACTGCCACTACTGTAGAAACAGGACAAAAATTTTGTATGTACTTCAATATTTAGTCGAATATTTTTCTCACTTATAGCAAAATTTAACACGTAATTTAAATTTTCAGCCATATTCTCGCATCTGCTTATGAAGAGTGGCAACAATTCCGCAAATAACACATTGATACCGCGTATTGACAATTGCACTAATGACGTACTGGTAGGGGGCGCGTTGTGTTTTCATGTGAGTCACTAAACTTTTATTTATTTATTGTGTATATCGTAGTGTTAACAGGACATACAATGTAACCTTCAAATATCCAGGATGTGTTCAGGGTATTCTTCCTAGAAAGGGATTGGTCGCGGGTTCAAGTCCCGTTTTGGATGTTAACCTTTTCAGATCTAAATCTATGAAAAAGTTAGCGTACTAATTGCTTCAAGATATCATTAATGAAGCATGTAATGGGGTAATGCAGTAAACGTGAAAATATCTGCACAGCTCCCCAGATATTTTCACTTTTACTCACTATTAAAACTTACATTATTAACTTGCTACCACGTCAAACGTATATTTAACACTCATAATTGTTTATACACTGCAGTTTTGTGAAATATATTGCCAGTAAAATGATTTTACATACCCATATCTCAGTTGCTTTTGGGTTTAGATACCACTGTGAAATATTTAATAGAATATTATGCGAATATCAGATCGTAATCTAATGCTGGGGATCGTAGTCTCTCGTAGGGTAGTTGAATATAATAGTTTTTTTTTATTTCAGGTTCAAGTGCAAGACGAAGGTGCAGGTGGCTCGCTCATAGACTGCATTATAGGCGTATCCGCTGACACCGTCGTGTTCATAGAGGATAATACTCGTCAAATTATCCTTGTACTGCCTACAAGTTCTTTATTAGGTAATATAACCAATTACGTATATGTACGCATTTTTATGCTTATGTACCAATAAAAAAACAAAGCTTATCTCCGTTAATATAAACCTTTTGTAGCCGCATTGTCAAGTGAAAGTTATTTAATAAATCCATCCATTGTTTTTAAAGTACCTAATCCATACTAATATTATAAATTCGAAAGTAACTCTGTCTGTCTGTCTGTCTGTATGTTACGCTTTCACGCCTCAACCACTGAACCGATTTTGATAAAATTTGGTATAGGGGTAGATTAGACCATGAAAAAGGACATAGGCTATGTTTGGTCGCGATAACCGACATCCACGCGGGCGGAGCCGCGGGCAAAAGCTAGTTTAAAATAAAACTATTTATTTTTAACCTATGAGACAAAGAAGCGTGGGTAGCTCAGTGGTTAAGGAGTCGGCCTTACGATCGAGGTCCCGGGTTCGAATCCTGGCCATTACACTACCGACGTGAACCCACTCCTAGCAATTTAGTTTAGTTGGAGGGGTTAGAGGGAATATTAGCAACTTGGGTTATAATATTCTTTAAAAAAAATTACCATCTTTTAACTTCCTATAAAATAATACCATAAGAAAGAAAGAAAGAAATCATTTATTGCTCGAAACAAGGTATGTTACAATGGTGTCAATTTAATCAATCAAATTCTGACATGTTTCGCAGATTCTCGGCATGCAAAGTTAGTTATATACTAATTGACTAATGTCACATAGGTATTATAATATTTGAGAATTGTAATATTTTATATCATTTGAAAATTTTAATACAATAATAAATGTTAATATTTCTGTCATTTACGCATGCAATAATAAAGTTTCAATAAAAATAATACAATATAAGAAACAAAGAACAATAATGATGTCATATAATAATCACACCCATAATTCGAATTTACACTCTGAATGTCATTAACATAAATAATCATATTTTTTCCTCATAAACAACATACATATTTTCCAACAACAGTATTTGGTTGTTGCTGACCGCAATGTTCGCCATCAGGTTGGGTGGTGGGCGGCGGCTGGACGCGCGTGTACTACCACCGTGGCGAGAGCGTGCGCGTGCGCGGCGGTGGCGAGTCCTTACAGCGCCGCCTCGCCTCCGTCGCACCGCCGCACGCGCATGCGCTGCACGAGATCACGCTGGAGCGGGGCGCCGCGCACCAACTGGGTACGTACTTGTTACATACATACATAGGGGGGACTCGAGTAAATTGTACCGCCTTTTAATTTGTACCACCTCTTGATTTCTCATTAGATCACTTTTTTTCTACACTGGCAACAGATATCATCAATTTTAGATGTCAACTTAAAATGGTATGTAAGTTGGAGGCAACACTAAAGCATAGTTGGTGTTGTTCTCTTTATTATTTTATTCTTTATGTACACATAAATTACATTTATATAAAATTTATGTGATATAGGTAAATTAGATGAGATGTACAGTAAGCTTCAGAGAAAAGGAACCCCCCTTGAGAAGAAAACCATTATCAAGAGGGGTTCCTTTTCTCTGAAGCTTACTGTACAAAGGCGAGCTTAAAGTTGAGTTCTCTTCCAGCAAACCCAAGGCCCGTTCCCAACCGACCACCTGAGTTGTCCACCTGGTTGGTCAGTTAGGAATAAATGTTCCTAACCACCCACCTTGTGCATCTGGTTAGTCAGTTAGTAACAAAATATACTAACCGACCACCTGTGACTTTTATACAGTATGCTTAAAAAAACAAATTGTCGTAGTATACTCTTATCAGAGATCACAGATTGAAAAAAACTATTTGTATTTTATTTGCATGAGAATATGTTCCTGCACAAAAATTAATCATTTGCGGCTTAAATCTAAACATACGACTGGCTCGTATGTTTTAAGCCGCAGCATTTATACAGTCACAGGTGGTCGGTTAGTATATTTTGTTACTAACTGACCAACCAGATGCACAAGGTGGGTGGTTAGGAACATTTATTCCTAACTGACCAACCAGGTGGACAACTCAGGTGGTCGGTTGGGAACGGGGGAAACCCAATGCACAAAGGAATTGCAATATGAGTGGCAAAGTCTAGTGTACAAGAAAGTGTTTAAAAGGACGATTTTTGCGCAGCGCGCCTCGGATTGGTGAATAAAATGAGGACGTTTATCGCCATTTTAGAGTACAAATAACGTATCGATTATTATTTTAAATAGCAGTAAATTTATTGGTCGGTGGTGCAGGTTTCCACGTGCAGCCGGACGGTCTGGTGACGCAGGTGGAGTCAGGCGGCTGTGCGTGGCGAGCGGGGGTAAAGGCGGGCGCTCGGCTACTGGAGGTGTGCCGCGCGGCCGTCGTAGCGTTGTGCCACGACCAGCTCGTCGATCTACTCAAGACTTCTGATCCCGTCACGGTAAGTACCATCACTGTAAACTTCCCCGTCAGTCATTTGATATCCTAAGTACTAATATTATAAAGTAACTACTCTCCGCGGCTGGAATTTTGAACGTGTTCCAGGAACTCATGTGAATGTATTCCAAAAATTTAAAAGTATCTAAAAAACTAGGTGCATCGATATAATCTGCCCCTTAGGAGACGTTCAGTTATTTCTAGCTGCTTATCAAACATCGAGACATTTATTTTATTTTATAATTTATTAACATAATACAGTAATATTGATAACTTTTAAATTTATGAGGATGTGACTCTTTATCCGAAACGAGTATAAAATCACCCAGTATAGAATGATACAAATACAAGGTGATTTTATAGTCGTTTCGAAAAAAAAGAAATTGGGCAAAGTTTCTATAGCAAAATCATCTGGCAGTATAACTTTGGCGAAAATGTATGGGAATAATGTTCAGGTGAAAGGAAAAATGTATGGGGGTAGAAAAAAAAAATTTTTTTTCTTTCCCCACATTAATACTTCCAGATGATTTTGCTATCGAAACTGTACCCAAATTCTTTTTTTCGGACGGCTATAAAATCACCTTGTATAGTGTCTGGCCATTAAACCATGAGGTGTGTCTCTCTAGGTGACGGTGACGTTCGCGACGAGTCCCAAGTGCCCGTGCGACTCCTCGCCGGACGAGTGGGCGCCGCTGGCCCGCGCCGATGCCCAGCAGCCGGGCCGGCCGCGCCGCGCCTACGAGCGGGGCCACTCGCCGCCTCGGTCCGACAGCTCCGGATACGGCACAGGTCATTGACCCTTGGTGACCTCTTACTCTCGAGTCATATTGTACGATACAACCGTACACTGTCTGCATCTAAAGATTTGCTCCTGCATTAGCCTTCTAACCTAACCTATCCAAGTCGTTTTTTGACAATTTAACCAAATGCGTATTTGACCAAGCGCGATTAAACAATCGGTAGATAGTAAAGGCATATATATAAACATAAACTCACGCCTGTATTCCCCGAAGGGGGCAGAGGTGCTAGCACCCACATTTCGCCAGTTTATGTTTAGGTCCCAATGTAATAGGTGGCCAGCCTATTGCCATCAACCGGGCACTTATAAAACTGCGATAAATAAACACATAGCTTCGAGAAGCATCGAAAAGTCATTGGTGTGTGCCATGGTAAACCTGGAATCGAACCCGAAACCTCGTCTTAGCAGTCCATTACCCATACCACTAGGCTATCGCAGATTTTTTGATAGTAAAGAATACGGCAGATATATCATTTTAAGGGATATTTTATTACTCGGATCAATTTAATTATTATAATAAAGGAGCGAGGAAGCACACGCGATGGCCGTTGATCGGGTACTGAATTCGATGTTACTAAATTATAGCCAACTAAGGTAAAAATGCTTAGTCGGCAGACAGTGTACGGTTGCATCGTACACATATACTCTACTTTTCATACCCTTTCTATGAGAAAATATGAACGTACTGATTATAAGAACAGAGCAGTAATCCGCGATTTTTTTTTATTAGCACGGTTCTCTGCGCTGTGCGGCAAGTAACTCATACAGTTTGCGTACGATTTTTAATGATTGTTTATCACTAGATAGTATATAACAAAGTCTCTGTCGCTGTCAAAACTACGCAACGGTTTTTGAAGTGCTTTTTTTAATAGATAGAGTGATTTAAGAAGAGGGTTTATATGTATAATATAGCGAGGGTGCAACGGGAACGGGATCAGACGCCACTCGGTCTGGACAAAAATTGGCGGTACGAAGTTCGCTGGGTCAGCTAGTTTGTTCTAGATTCAAATCACTTTTCCGCCGGGTAAAATGTTTTTAACTGAAAAGAGCTACTTTGCTCCCACTTAGGGTACATTCGACCAAACGCGAGTAAAGTTTATTCCTAGAATAAACAGGCAATATCACCCACGTATTGGCTGTTTATTCTAGGAATAAACTTTACTCGCGTTTGGTGGAACCGGCCCTTAGAGGAACAGAGTGAGACTTTTCGAATAGAAGGGATGAATAGTAGATTAGTAGCCGAGGGCTGTACGGCATCAATTGCAGCCCTGGATATTTAGTTCGAGGGTGCAATTGGTGCTTACACCCGAGCTATTCTGCTTTACATCTCGATTGTGAGGTAAGTGGAAAAAAACCGGCATTACAAGAATAAAACATTTTATTCGTTGAAATTTATACTGAAATGAGAACAATTTTCAAATTTGAAGGACAGGTATTTTTTGGGTATATTAATAGTTTGAGATGTTTTTTCTAAATTAGCACGTAATTATAAAAAAATCCCAAAAACACACAATACATATTTGAAGTAAAAGTTTTCTTTTCCCGCCTTCTTTCATTAAAAAGAATCAAGTAAAGAACTTTTTAATTATTTTTTTCAAGAACGAAATTGAGCTTCGCCGCGCCGTTCGATATTTATAGTATAGGAGCTAGCAACGTTTTGAAAGTGAGAATTTTAGGTCGCCTGATTTTGTGATATGCTCTTGTTCTTGCTCTTTCGGTTAGAGTCTGGGCTATCTGGCTGGCGGGAGCGGTTGCGTTCATTACTGCGCATCCTACCTGTCCAGGTGATAATCCTGGATTTTCAAAACATTTTAAGAGGCGTAATTTTAATTTTTTTGTTTTTAAATAAGACTACCTGACATACTTTTTTTATTGCCAGACATTTCTGACATTGCTAATTATGTGCCATACGCGATTCTTTTAATTTTATTTATAAAAATTTAAAAGTATTTTATAATGTCTGTAATTTTAACATTATGTTATTTAAGATAAGAAAAGCTTGAAATTCATTTGCCAGACATTAATTCGATTGTTAAACCTTGAATTAAAATAAAAAAGGCATGAAAAGTATTGCAGTATGATGCTAGTAGTTTGAAAGAGACAGTTGCAGAATAAGCTGAGAATAAGACAGAGAACCATTGCAAATATACCATTGATATTATCTGACCTCCTCCTCGTAACCTGTAGCCTAGCCCTGAATTCCTCAGTAAGGTACTGAGAGGATTCAGTGCTAAGCAGAACCAAAGGGGACTCAAACTGACACCTTGGAAAATGCCTCGCTCAATATTTATTGGTTCGCCGTTACTGCACACCCCTCGACATCCTGGATAGCTAAGAACTGTTCTCCATTGCCTCATACATGACGCCAAGAAGATGCACAGAGTTGTATCTACTTTATACAACTCTAGCACCCTCAGGAGCCATGTATGGGGCACAGAGTCGAACGCTTTCTTATAGTCTATCCAGCATGTCGATAGATTACGGCGAACTTGTTGACTAATGGCCATATCAATGAGGAGGAGCTCCTTAGTACCACGGGCCCCACTCCTACATCCATTCTGAGAGGCACTCATAACAGTGTTTGTAGAGATGTGCTTTGTTATTTTATCTCTCAGAATAGATGTAAGAAGTTTATAGACCGATGGTAAACACGTGATCGGTCTATAGTTACTGGGGTTCGAGGTACTTCCTGTCTTATAGAGCAGGTGGGTAACACCAGTGGTCATAAAAATTGGCAACGTCCCTGACTCGATAGCAGCCTATTATTATTATTTTGTTTCTCGGGTGTATCATATTCTGCGCTCGGGGGTGGTATCCGCCATGTGTGACTATCCCTAGCATATTAAACTCTCTTATAAGGGCCTCTACGTTTTGGCACCGGGCCGACGCACGCCTTCCAAAGGACCGGGACTCCATAGTCCCGAAAGTCACGGAACGGAGAAACAAAATAATAATAATAATAGGCTGCTATCGAGTCAGGGACGTTGCCAATTTTTATGACCCACCTGCTCCATAAGACAGGAAGTAACTCGAACCCCAGTAACTATAGACCGATCACGTGTTTACCATCGGTCTATAAACTTCTTACATCTATTCTGAGAGATAAAATAACAAAGCACATCTCTACAAACACTGTTATGAGTGCCTCTCAGAATGGATGTAGGAGTGGGGCCCGTGGTACTAAGGAGCTCCTCCTCATTGATATGGCCATTAGTCAACAAGTTCGCCGTAATCTATCGACATGCTGGATAGACTATAAGAAAGCGTTCGACTCTGTGCCCCATACATGGCTCCTGAGGGTGCTAGAGTTGTATAAAGTAGATACAACTCTGTGCATCTTCTTGGCGTCATGTATGAGGCAATGGAGAACAGTTCTTAGCTATCCAGGATGTCGAGGGGTGTGCAGTAACGGCGAACCAATAAATATTGAGCGAGGCATTTTCCAAGGTGTCAGTTTGAGTCCCCTTTGGTTCTGCTTAGCACTGAATCCTCTCAGTACCTTACTGAGGAATTCAGGGCTAGGCTACAGGTTACGAGGAGGAGGTCAGATAATATCAATGGTATATTTGCAATGGTTCTCTGTCTTATTCTCAGCTTATTCTGCAACTGTCTCTTTCAAACTACTAGCATCATACTGCAATACTTTTCATGCCTTTTTTATTTTAATTCAAGGTTTAACAATCGAATTAATGTCTGGCAAATGAATTTCAAGCTTTTCTTATCTTAAATAACATAATGTTAAAATTACAGACATTATAAAATACTTTTAAATTTTTATAAATAAAATTAAAAGAATCGCGTATGGCACATAATTAGCAATGTCAGAAATGTCTGGCAATAAAAAAGTATGTCAGGTAGTCTTATTTAAAAACAAACAAATTAAAATTACGCCTCTTAAAATGTTTTGAAAATCCAGGATTATCACCTGGACAGGTAGGATGCGCAGTAATGAACGCAACCGCTCCCGCCAGCCAGATAGCCCAGACTCTAACCGAAAGAGCAAGAACAAGAGCATATCACAAAATCAGCTGACCTGAAATTCTTTCTCGAAAACGTTGCTAGCTCCCGTACCATTAAAATTGATGACTATTATACTCACATGAAGACAAGGCTGAATAGCAAAGCGATCTCTTTGGTCATTGGGCTGAATGCATGATGTCTATTGCCAGTATGATGGTTAGATGTACGCGAACTTTTTGAAAGAAAGAAGTGTTTTTTTTTAATTACTTACCGCCTTAGGGCTTTTCTAGCTACATTATAACCCTAGAGCGCTAATTAGTCACCTACAAGTCCCATTTGGAGGTAATAAGAACCTAGTTACCGAACATGAGAGATGTGGAACAATGTTGTTGTTCCAGGCGGGTCGTGTCGTAGCGGGCGGCGGTCGGGAGGCACGTCGCCGGCGCCCGACGCGCTGAGGCGGCGCTCGCACGACGACGCCGCGTCCCCGCGTCACGCCCGGCACAAGCGGGCCTCTGCCAATACCTCCTCGCTCACTGTGAATATACCTACTTCCTTTTTAACTCACGTATAGATCGTTTATACTGGAGATTGATGGCGCTTGGTGGAATCTGCTACACATATTGAATAACACACTTGTACTTTTCCACTGACTTTATTTCTTGACCTGACCGGTTTCGCCTTACGGCATTCTCAAAGGTCAGGTCACCGGTCAGGTCTAGAAATAAAGTCAGTGGAAAAGTACAAGTGTGTTATTTAATACACGTATAGATCGATTCCCGCTCAGTGCAAATATTTGTATGCATGAATATGGCTATTTGCATTGGTCTGGGTGTTTCTATGTATGATATGTATGTATTTACAAAAAAAAAGTATTTAAGTATGTTTATCCGCATTCTTGATTCCATAACACAAGCTATAAAATCTTACCATAGGTCTAGATAACGTTGTGTAGAATGTTGTGGAATATTATTATTTATTAACCATATATCTTGGACCTAAAATGTACTTTACTGGGTGTTTTTATAGTCGTTTCGGATAAAAAGATTTTGGGCACAGTTTCGATAGCAAAATCATCTGGGAGTATTAATTTGGCGAAAGGAATTTTTTTATTATATTTTATAGGAATTATTCCGACATTATCAAAAAAAAATTTTTTTAGTTGTAATGAAAAATATATGGGGCTTTCAAAAATCTTTTTTCTTTCGGCAAATTAATACTGCCAGATGATGTTGTTAAAGAAACTGCCCAAATTCTTTTTATCCGAAACGACTATAAAATCACCCAGTTTACGCGCAGTACACGTCCTTGGATGTATTTTGAAGATAACACGGGGTACTACTGCGATGGACGATCTCAAATTCACCAATTATAGATTATTTCAAAACAATCCGCACGCGCTATGGCCTCTTATATTTCGCGATTTAGGTCCAAGATATATGTGAATGAATTTTTTATAGCATTTATTATGCTAACTTTTAAGTTCGAAAAACATTGGAAAAAATTAAATGCTCAAGTGAGACTCGAACTCACGACCTTTCCCTTACAGGGGGACTGCTCTTCCAACTGAGCTATTGAGCCACACTTGAATCATTCCAAATTTTCCTTCTCTTTACATTCGTCTATAAGGGCGACGGTGCAGCCGTCTACCAACATTCTTACGAACTGTTGGAAAGCTTCTCACGCTTCTCACTTGAGCATTTCATTTTTTCCAATGTTTTTCGAATCCAAGATATATGCCGATTTATTGCCGTAAAAAAATACGTTAATTACGTTAATACGGCACAGTGCCGTCGCCTTTGCGCCACCGTGTCTGTGTACAAGCTTCCTCAGTGCTCCATACAACACTGACGGCGAAATTTTTACGGAGAAAAAAACGTGTGTGTACAACAGGCCTTAGGTAGGGCCCCCCTATTCTGTCGGTTTCATAAAACGCCTTCTGTTATAAGACTACTATTAACAGCCCCATTCCTTAGTCGCCACTAAGGGATAGGTCTGTTCTCCATTCGACAGTAAACATACAGCTCAATACTAAGAGCCCGGTTGACGTCAATAGACTCTCGTGGGACCGGAAATAGTTGGCTAAATGTGGATCTTAATGCACCTCTACCTACCCCTTCGGTGATTTATAGGCGTGGGTGTTAGTATAATATATTATGTACTACTAAGAAAGTTTGTTTGCAATCGATAAACTCTGAAACTCTATGGCGAGGCGATAGTGAACGCGACTGACACGCAAGAGACGCGGGTTCGATCCCCGCTCAGTGTAAATATTTGTATTCATGAATATGGCTATTTGCATTGGTCAGGGTGTTTCTATGTATAATATACGTATTTACAAAAAAAAGTATGTAAGTATGTTTATCCGCGTTCTAGATAGCGTTGTGTAGAATGTTGTCGAATAAAAAAAAACAAATATTAATTATTCTTCAAGAAGCTATTTCATTCAAAAGTAACATGCGCTTTTGTTATCCGGGTGCCCACGGGAGTAGAACTACGAGTCAATCACTATTGAAATAGCAGTGGCCGTACCAATAACTATAACAACTGATGTACCAATAAAAACCTATAAGAGGACCCCGGGCTCAAGAAATTTCAGACGCGGAAGAGGGAAATCGCTTAGATGATGAATAGTTTTAAGTTTTATCGTACATTTACCCTCACCAGGAGGACTTGATCCGTATGATGGACGCGGAAATAGGAGAGGGGGGTGTGAGGAATGCCAACGGCGCGGGAGGGGCGGCTCCACTGCCTCTACCGGACGCGGCCGCGCTCGACTGGGCCGCACTCGTACATACAGCCACGAGGGCTATGTTGCAGGTAAACATTTATTGTACTTTTGTGTACTGTTGTACTGTTGTGGTTTTCCCAAGCAACTACAATATGGGGTATTGCGGAGGTGAAGAGAGCCACCACAGTCTGGTTGTAGTATATTTATTACGACTCAATGATTTAATAAAGCAATGTCTTAGAAACTAAATAACAGGCTTGTGTACTGGTTTATCCACCATTGGTGGAGTGGGAGCGATGCTTGTGGTCACGTTCTATTTTCTCGTTGACTTGCATATTTTGTGTTATGGCAGAGGACGTGATCTCTTTGCTTACATCATTATTTTTTGTGTATTCGAATTTCCTTATAGAAATAACGTTCCTGTATGCCATACGGGGTTCTTCAAGAAGGATATTTTAAGGTTACTTCATGGTCGATAGCACGAGTGTAACGCCCCTGGTGTTGCATACGTCCATAGGCCACGGTAACCACTTTCCATCAGGTGGGCCGTGTGCTTGTCTGCCACCTAAGTGGTATTAAAGAACATCACAAGATTCTTATTAATCATTTTTATACATTTTGTCTTTACTCCTGTCATGAGTCAACTACCATATTAAAATATGCAGATATAATATACAACTGGTTATCTAATATATAAAATTCTCGTGTCACAGTTTTCGTTGCCATACTCCTCCGAAACGGCTTGACCGATTTTGATGAAATTTTTTGTGCTTATCCGGTATCTATGAGAATCGGCCAACATCTATTTTCCATCCCCCTAAATGGTGCAGCGGGAACGGGATCTGACGCCACGGGTGCAGGGAAAAATTGGCGGTACGAAGTTCGCCGGGACAGCTAGTAAAATATATAAAAAACTTATGCTAACTATCTTAAACAGTTCTATTAACTGCCTAAGCTGTTTTATTAACGGCCTGAATAATAAGCCCTAACGTTTATAACAACACTTAGTAAGCTGGCTAAATTATTCTTAGCTTAGGTCATTCGTACAATAGGGCACCACTCCGAAATGAGACAGAAAATAATCATACAACAGCCTTTTTTTTTAAATTCATTCACAGAAAATTTGTGACATGTTTATTGAGAAAGCTGCGCAATCTGACTTGGATAGGTTAGGTTAGAAGGCTAATGCGGGAGCGGAGTGGATACTACACTACCCACATCGCATCGCACACAGAAGTGTGCTATCCGATTTCTGTGTGCTAGTGTTGAAATTTAGGTTATTGCCCTTCGCTAAAACCAATACATCTAAAGTAATTATTTTACCTTAATAATATATTGAAAAATATTAAACTTGAATCAGATTTGCGAAGAACACCCATACCCATCGATGGATAACTCGGATCCTTCATTGGAAACGACGAACGAGCCTTCCACAGAGTCTTGGAACGACGTCTCCGTGGTAAGATTTTGTACTTTATATTAAGACGTGTACGCACGAATCAACATGAACATTGTAAACACAAACATCAAACATGATTTTCTGATATGGACGGCATATCCGAAAACAGATGCGAAAATCAAATCGAGCTCAGCGCCGCGTCGTTAGAAGTAACCGATTTTGGAGTAGCGGAAAGGTTTTTAGTCTTTGCAGTGATTCATGAGATATTGTTTAAAGTGGATCCTTGATGGTGGCAAACATTTTTGTACAAAAAATAACTTTGTTATGTCAAAATTATTAAAACAATTCAAACACCGTCCATACGGAACATACATATAGGATCGCCGCGAACATGGTTGACGTTTCAAGTGTTCGATGTTCGTTATTGGTACACACGGGCGGATAAGTTGTTGCGTATCATGGTACGCAACAAATTTGTGCATACGTGCGTGCACGCCCTGTATGTTACATACAGGCAGTGGTTAACAATTAGAAAAGAAAGACAGAAAAAAAATTCGTTTATTAACCACTTACACTAGACACTAACAAAATAAAGTATTCCAAGAAAAACAAATCAAAATAAAAACGAGAGAGAAAACCTTTACAATAGTTAACATTTGTAAGATGAGTCCCGTTACATTTCGTATTATGTCAGTGTGGAGTGTGTGTCCAAAAGGCCGCAGTTCAGCTAATGCCACAGATTGGGTAAGTACAATCTGTAGCGCTGGTTTTCAACTGCAGCCCAAATTAGCAGAATCAGTGTCCAAGACATGTTCAAAGATGTTTTCAAGTGTCGATAGTGTCTATATATAGCTTTGCTTGGATATAATGTTAAATTTAGTTATAAAGGTACTTAGATATTTAATCTGAAATGTTATTTGCATATCACGCGATTGCTTAATTTTTGACAATGGATTTCCCAAATCATATATTACTATTCATTTTATCATATCAGGTATTTAGTCAAGTATTTTTTATCATTTATCTTTTGAGTCTTAAAAAATTAAGTATTTAGGAATAAATGTTTTACAATTATTGGAATGAGTGGAATACGGTTAAACAGACGTACTTTATTACGCCTGAACATCCTTGACAGGCTCTGTGGCGTAGTGGTAGCGAACGCAGGAGGCGCGGATTCGATCCTCGCTCAGCGCAAATATTTTTATGCATGAATATGGGTATTTGCATTGGTCTGGTCGTGCCTCGGAGTGCATGTTAAGTCAGCGGTCCCTGATCCCGGTTGCCATACGAACATCAATGGCTGTAATCGCGGTAGAGCCCTCAAAAGTCCAACAACTGGTCTAACTGCAATGCTTCAATATCACTTTTGTGTCGTGGAGATTAGATGGCAGTCGCTTCAAAGAAAATATCGAAGTCTGTCAACGAAGCCGTCTAGATAGAGTAATCGTACGAGGTAAGAGGAGTGGTGGGGGACTGGGTGCTACTCGGTATAGCCATACATTTTACTTGATACTAAGGATTATTTTTTTAATATTGGCATTACAGTATGAGATTGGATAAAATATATAATAAAAAAAGGGGCGATATGGAGTCGAAGTATGCCACGGGCGAAACCGAGACGGGTCCATTAATTATTAAATAAGTTGTCAAGGCAACATTTAATGCTGCCGGAGCCGTGGGCAACAGCTTATATAAATAAATATTCTGCCATATCACTAATCAAGTACTACTTGAACTCTTACATAAAGAACAGGAAAAATAACTGATTAACTATTATCAGAGATTCTGTTCAATGAAACGATTCCACTGATATATTATTAATCTAACCACAGCTTACACTCAATAAATTATAATTATTATGTAGATTGAGTGATAATAAAAAGTGGTTTTTATTATGACTCACAAACTTAAGCCTTTTGGATAAACTGATAGTGTATAGATATTAGACAAAAATGATTATATTTCTGGCCAACCCGAGCAACAAAATTTTCTGTTAGCAGACCGTATTATAGAAAATATTCCGTATTGATGGTAATAGGCACGCATCCTATTACTAGGTCTCTAAAAATTAAGCGATGACTTGTATGGGTCACTCTCCCTCTTGAACCCGTTCAGTTCCATACTTAATGCCTTCCTTGCGAGACGTCCGTTCTGTAGGCATTACATGATCCAACCAGGACAAGCAAGCTCTCTTAAACTTCTCTTTAACTTCTTTACTAGCTTTTGGGCGCGGCTCCGCCCGCGTGAATGTCAGTACTGCCAGTGGGGACACCGTTTGACCGGACCCTTCTATGTGAGACATTTCACACAATTCTCCTGTAAAGGTTGCCATACATGTTCGTATGGCAACCGGGACCGACAGCTTAATGTGCTCTCCGAGGCACGACCAGACCTATGCAAATACTCATATATTAGCATAAAAATATTTGCACTGAGCGGGGATCTAACTCGCGCCTCCTTCGTAGCTGCCGCGTTCACTACCGCCACGCCACGAAGGCTGAACTGAAAGGTGTCAGCTAACTCCATACCAAATTTTATTAAAATCTCTCCAGCCGTTGAGACGTGAAGAGTAACAAGCATTCATCCATCCATTCATACATACTTAACGAACATCCATCCATCCATTCATACATAGTTACTTACAAACTTTCGCGTTTGTAATATTTGTAGGTTCTTGTTACTTCATCATTACAACAAAGGAAAACACGAAATAAATGCCTATACCAACCCGTCCGGCCAGTGTGGAAACAGTAGGCCAAAGCCTCCCAACTTTAGGAAAGGCCTTTGCCCAGCAGTGGACTATTGCCGCGAATAAATATACATGTTTTTTACGAATCCATACTAATATTATAAATGCTAATTAAGGGAAGGTTCATATCTGACGGAACATGCGTCGCGTATTATAGACGCTGTACGCTCGACGCACTAACGTAGCATCGGTTGAGTGTGAACGGTCAAGTGTTTTTCTATACATTTGTCTGTTCTGGCGTTACGCAACCGATAATACGCGACGCATGTTCCGTCAGATATGAACCTTCCCTAAATGCTATGTTACGCTTTCACACCCAAACCAATGAACCAATTTTGATGAAATTTGGTATAGAGGTAGAGTAGATTATGTTGGGTCGCGATAACCGACTTCCACGCGGGCGGATTCACAACAGATGGTGTAAAATAAAATTGCTGAAGTTAAAAAATGTGTATTGTTAGACGAATGAAACGACTGCAAGTACTCCGGTGACGGGTGGTGGTAGTGCCGTCGTAGGGCACAGTGCTCCTGGCGGGACTACGGGCCCGAACACTACCGCGTGTGCATGCGGCCTGGCTGCCAGGGTCGCCTCGCTTGAGGCCGATGCCGCCACTGAACTGCAAAAGCGACATCAGCTCGAAGAAGAGGTTTGTCACTTCACAATAACAGCTAACGTGTTTTTTGTACCATGTTGTATTGAATACAATTTCAAAGTATTAAGTATACGAACTATTCAAGAGAATCAAGATGTATAGGAAAAAAATTAAAAGCTTCAGGAGTGGTTTGGTAGCTCAGTGGTTAGAGCATTTGTAAGGGGATCGCGGGTTCGAGTCCCGCCTGATCTGATTCGCTCTTTATTAATGTCGTATGTTGTATATTTCGGCGCTATTGCAGGCACCATGATCACGGGGGAACTAGAGTATTGATGGCAAACAAAGAAAAAGTTTTAGGAATAAATATATCGATCTACCCTATTTAAAGTTTTCTTGCTACGCGTATCAGCACTACCACTTGTTTAACTTTCACTACAAGTCGAACTCGATCTTGATTACGTTTGTCATTTATTCTTCTTCTGCAAATGGGAAAAAGCGAATACTATTTTATAACCTTGGTTTCTTGATAGAACCAAATAGTGAAGAATAGGGACGATGACAGGGTCCTCTGATTCTTACCAATACTAAAGTAAAGCCAACGACACGAGAGAAAAAAGGTAAACAAAGCTACCATTACTGAGTTACGTTACGTTGCTATAACTAGCGATTATTTTCTCTGTCCTTGTCGCACATATCACACGTACGCGACAATGGCCGAGCGAAAGCTATCTATGCGTGTTTCGTAGTACAGTAAAGCTGTCAGCACAGCAGCGGTTCTAAACTGTCAGATCCGTCATCTTATGAGCAATTTCATTCTTGTCTGGAACGCGCTTGAAGTGGTACGTAATCGTTTTCAAATAAAAAAGTTTGGAACCGCTGAAATATTGTTTACCCTTTTTCTCTCGCTTCGTTGGCTTTACTTTAGTAATACTTTAGATTTTCCTGAAAAAATATACCTATAGTTGACCGTTACCGCTGTGCGATTTTTAGCGATTATTATACATGGCCCACATAAATCATGATCTAGTTCGACACCTGAAGCATAATGACATACTTATTTTATATCTTTGACAATAAATTGTGAGCTTAATATAATGTCCGCGTCTTTAAATGATAAAGAGTCTTAAGTAGTATCAGTATCGGTTGTACGGTGCAGGTCCGGCGACTACGCCGCCACAACGCGCGGCTGCGGGAGGAATCCGCCCGCGCTGTGTGGCAGCTGAGGCACTTCACGCAGTGGCTCAAGAGAACCGTCGACCGGCAGTGACCACACAATACCCACCTGACATTATCACGTTTCTTCCTCCACCTTCAACATCATATTAGCATTGAGCCCCGGTCATGTCCAAGGCCTTCCTTCGCAAATATTGAATAAAAAAGTTAATAAACACATTGTAAACTGCCCCATATCGATTGTAAGCTATCAATCTATTTTTTTGTTCCTGTTTTAACTCCGAATAGATATCGGGTTTTTCCTGATTATTGGGTTTATTTATTTTCAGGTAAACACTTGTACGATAAAAAAAAGCAACTATCATAAGTCTTATCTTTGGTTTAATCATGTAAATCATGTTATCATTGTTATGTATGGTAATTTTTAATATCTCCTCTTGCCTCATACTATAAAGATGGTTGGACTGCTATATCAACTTCACCCTCCCATTAACATGATGGGGTTCTAAAAGTCACACCATTTTAAATCTTAAGATACTGAAATCAAGATATGTGAACAGTTTATACATACTGAATTTTGACGTTCAAGTTTAAAATCACGATGAACTGTAGCCTTAAATTACAGAAATTAAACATAATTAAGAATTTTTGCGGCCGCGCTGCACGTTAGTATGAAAGTATTCTACATCGATTAACACATTATCGAATGTATTCCATCGCGATGCTTTTTAGGGTGAAAGTTCAGTTTATATAACCACCTGTATCTCCAAAAGAAAAGGCAGTGGTGTGTATGATACACTTAGTTCACTACTTATAATAATTAGGTCCCATTTAAAATACCATAAGTCAAACTTGAAGCTGCTACTAATAGAATTACTCTTCAGTGGGTTATTTTAACGACCGACCCAAGTCGAACCTGATCATTCACTGTCTGCAGCTATACAGGAATATGGTAGCAAAGTAATTGTACGAAGTATTCCAATTATTAAATAATTCTTATGAAAACATACTATATAGTATATAAATTGTAATGTTAAAACATGCGCTATGTCTTATGAATTTTGTGCCTTTTCTGTGCTTCTGGAGAAGCGTTTGTTTTGGCGTAATTCTTACGTAATATGTTGGTATTAGTATAATAATTATAATCATAGATTAGTTCGTTATTATTACTCTATAATATATTATTGTGCTGCTGAAGGTTGCTGACTCAATTAAATTGACGTATTTAGATACACTTTTACACAAAATTATGACCCATTTTTTTATTAAAATTGTTCTACAGAAATCGGACAAGTATAACGTTTATATTTATTTATTATCGTATGTTTATCGTATATTGATAAAACGTAGGCTTTAATTTATTGTTTAATGTTGAAACAGTTATTTTTAATCACTACTGTTAGACTAGTTGTAAGACAACGATATGTTGTAACTTGAACACCAATTAACATAAGATAACAACGTAAATGCTGAGTGAGCTGGTTGTTTCATGTTTGCTATTATATCGTTTATTCATTATTTATTGAATACAATGAGCTCACTCAACCTGCTAGCATATGACTCGATTGTTTAGTAAATTAAGTTACCCATACAAAAATAGCATTATTAATTATTACTCGTGTAACTTTTTTTTTCATAATACTTGCTCATACTAAAAGATGATCAATTTGTTATCACATTCGTTGTTCGTATTCTAGTCTTATTTTCATAAAATCCTATACCTATTCTCGATAAAGCAAAATACATCAAAAAATTATAATTTCATTCATTATTACAGCTATCACTCACACAGGTCCATACGGGTGTAAAATCAGTGTTAAGTATCAAGGATGAGTATTGTGCCTTAACAACAATACGGTCATTCAAATAAAACTATATTCTACCGAAATTTACATAATATTATTTTATTATTTACACTAAACCCCATGGTTCCTGCTGCTGTTTTCAGACTAAGATGATCTTATCTAGTTCTTATACATCTAGTTGTTTCATATAATATGGTTTTTAATTTATACATATAATCTGTAATATGACTAGAGTTTTTAAATTTCCGCCACCGATATCGACTCAACCTTTCGACGTAAAACTCATTTCATTTACGAACATTGAAGGATAAATTAAATTACTAATTGTTACTTACGAAGCTCGATACATATTTCGAATTTACTTTAAGTTTGATTAGGTATTATGAAAAAAAATTGCGCAGTAGTATAAATTATAGTAGTGTAATCTTAATTATAAACAGACTTGAAACCTGCCAAATATTAATACAATAAGAAAAAAATGCGTAAGTTTTAAGTGTTTACGCCATTTGAAGATAATGTTTTAGCCACAGAAAATTCAACAATGGTAAAACCCAATAAGTACAATATATAACATGTTTTGATTGTGCGTATTCGTGGACTTAATATTCTGTAACTTCAATATATCGACTGCAGATCATCGATAAATAATAATAAATAAATAAATAAAGTTTATTTCGGAACGACTCCATAGAGGTTGTTAGTAATACATTTATCACTTAAACACTATTGTTAGTAAGGTACATAGTTTGTGATTTTAATTTCGTTATTAATGTCGGTGTGGAGCACCATCCACCTTTTAAATAGGGGGGAGTCCCACCGGTTTGATAACGCAGCCAGGACACTGTTGGCGCTGCTCCTCATGCGATCCATTAGGGAAGCACAACGCTTTCTCATTATAGTTGCGAAGTCGTCGATACGTTCCCCCGCAAACATCCCGGAGGCGCTGCAGTGCCTCGGCAGCCCCATCAGCATCCTAAATGCGTTATTGTACTCGTAGGTCACTGTATGCCCGACGCGTAAAACCCACCCACAGGCTGCACGTGTAAAATGATTGGCAGTATGCTTTAAACAGCGTCACTTTTACTTGTTTCGTACAACGTGCAAACCCGCGGGCGAGCATGTTACACCGGACAGTCAATGACCTACGCTCTCTCTCTATGTCCAGGTTATCTTTGAGATCCTCCGAGACCCAGTGCCCCAAATACTTGAACCTATCGACGCGATTTAAACCTACCGAATAATTAGTTTATTGTTATCATTGTCGCAAACAATAATTATTGACTTATCTATTAGTAAATTTACCTGATTTATATGGAGGATTCGTCTTGTGTTGAACTGATTTGTTGACACACTTACCTAAGCGTTTGCATTTAAATCGTTGCCCAACAGTGGCTGTCAATCAATGAATAAATTAGCCCACCGCAGTCCACTACTGGACATAGGCCTCCCCCAATGTGCGCCATTTCACACGATCCTCCGCCTTCCAGTAGCTTTATGAATTGTTAATTTTTTGATCGTTCGAAACCAAATTGCCTACCACGAAGTCGGTTTGATATTGCATCTGAACAATCATAAAATCGACAATTAAAACATCAACACCGTAAGACCAACGATTCAAAATCTTAACACTTCAGAATGTCAGCAGCTTAGTAGGTCAATAGTTCACAAGATCAAAATTCAACATGGAAAAATTTGGTTGCTAGGTAAATACAATTCATGTTTAGTTATCTATTAATAGGCTAGATGGTGGTGTAAGTATAAGATACACAGTCAGTAAATCTGTCATTATAGTTTTGATATTAAACTACTTGTACATAGGTTTGAATCAATCTGCAGGGCAATCTGCTGCAGGCATAGTAAAATATATATTTCTGTATCACTTCCACTAAGTAGCAACCGAATTTTTTCATGTTGAGATTTTCAACTTTGATCTTGTGAACTATTGACGTACTAAGCTGCTGACATTCTGAAGTGTTGAGATTTTGAATCGTTGGTCTTACGGTGTTGATGTTTTAATTGTGGATTTTATTATTTTTAGATGCAGTATTAAACCCCACGAAGTGTGGCTTTAAACACAATAAGGTAAGTAGGTAGTAGCGATGGGATCTCCACAGTCATAATCAATGTGTGATTTGTTCCGTACTCCCCATTTATATAGGGAATTTACCAACGTGACCAGGGGAAAATCTTTTCAAATCACTATTTTGCGCCTATTGGATTTTACCAACCTAACTTCTATTGCAAACTGATAAATAGTTTCATATACATCGATTACACAAGTTGTGCACAGCCCAATACGTAAGTTTAAAATCGGATTTGGTTTATTCTACCATTTTCTTCTTATAACCTTCTTTTATAACAATTATTCCGTAGTTTTGTTTGTGTAAATATGAATCTCATAATTAGATATAATCATCAACAAAGCTTTATTAGTTTAGTTAAGACTTTAATTTTACATTATTATGAACGCGAAAGACTTATTAGCGTGTTGCGAGCTTCTTTACCTTTGCTTTCAAAATTGTAAAAATATTACTTTAACATCGCTGTGTCTCATGTACGCCATTGAAAAGTAACTTGACAGTAACTTACGTTTGCAAAAATAAAGAATAAGATAGGTATCCACTTGTCCAGTTACTTACTTTTATCGCTGCCTTTAGGTACTTAAGTTCTAATAAAATGTAACTAGTAATGCAATTGGTGCCCCTATACCAGTCTTCCGTGTTCTTAAGTCACACTTGGGATTTTAAGTACCTATATACTTACCTACAATATTTTTTCTCTCTAAATTGTATCAGTAATATTGTGCTCAACGCAAAAATATTGATACAGTTGTTAAACTTTTGATAGGTTGTGTGTTCTAAATTATTCATTTTTGAGTGAGAATCAGTATCTTTATCTGTACCATGATTACAAAGAATTTATTTAATGTTTTACGTTTTGTACCTAGGTACCTATATCTATTGTAAAATAACACGAATGAAAGGGCGAGATTAAATTGCAGCATTAGTACCTACGTATTTTGTTTCGTAATGACTAGTAGATCTTTTCTTTTTGCTGCTATGGTATGATACTTATCTGTAACGTGAAATTTGAGCGATATGTTATGCTAATGCCATATATTAATATTCACGGTGTCGTTTTGATTCTACTAAAGTAAAACCAGTCATTTCATTTTCGGCAAAATGGCGTTAAATTTTAAACTTTAAAGCGATGCGATTAAAGTTCAAAATTAAATGATTTTTTGTAGAATTAATGAAAAAGTGTAATGAAACTTTTTTCATTTCAATTTGTGCTGTAGGCATTTAGAAATAAAGTCTAAAAGGTTTAGCTTAGTAGAATCAGGACCAGGTTGAAGTACAAGTCACGATGTTCACATACACGATTCATGTCATCTATTGCTGAAAAAACGCTCAACTGCAGATTTGACTATTCAAGACTAGATATAGTCGACTACATACATATAGTGCCCGTAGAAACTGATAGAGATGATGACGTCGACCTACCTACATTGCGTATCGCCGCCCCGTCGCACAGTGTTTCGACATGAACAAGGTAGCTAAACAATATTATATATTGGGGTATATTGCATCGTTAGGCTTTGTTATGATGTATTAATACGGTTTCAGCACAGAAAACTCTATAGCCCGTCCATTGTGTTTTTGTATTTTTGACAGATAAAAGTAGTAATTGCATAAAAATTTAAAATAACGCAATGAATCAGTAAACTTCTACTCTTTCTTCGTATACTATGCTCATTATTTTATCAGTAGTTGATATTAGGGCAAAACAACTCTTAAAATTGGGGCACATGGGTATCTGGTTAGAGGCTTAGGTAATACATTTCTGGATATTCGACAATGACTTTGTCCAGCTAGCTTGTTCTAAGCGAAACACTGTGCGTCGTAATCCAAACCCGATAGGAAAAGGGCAACATTATTATCAAGCATTTACAGCAATAGTTTACATGATATCAGAGACACAACCTCAGACTATGTAACTTCGACAATTAAATTATTGTTTTACCGCTATGGGCCTTCATGCTGTGAAATTAAATATACAATAATTTAAGATATTCTAAAAGTTTTTCAGAGACTGAGCAACGGCTTTTGAATTTTCTATGTTGATTGTAAGAACACAATTTTCTTTGCCAACGAGGTTGGTTGTTATAGCAAATGTACACTATAAAGGAATAAAATATGTAGGTACATCATTTGGGTATTGTGAAAAAATGTATCTATCGTGGCACAAGTGACCTTAGAACATTCCATGATAAAGGTATACATGAGAATAATATCAAATTATCCAAATTATTTAATTTTAAGGGGTTTGTTATGTACTACTTGCTACTATACAAATAATATTAGCTGTTAAATTATAGCAAACACCTACCAGATATCAGTTTGAATTCGCTCTGGTCCGTTATGTTCTAGTTTCTACTTTATGTTCATACAATCTTATGCATAGAAAATTATATGAATTATTTTTGTATCAATAACATAATAATCAATTTTATTTTCTAGCTATGAAATGGTACACTCTTCTTGAGTCTACATTATTACAACAATAACTCCAAGGAAACAGAAAGACAAGGAAAACTTCACAGAGGTAACCTCTTTGAAGTCATAGCAACTAACGGTTACTTTGAATAAACGCCTCTTTAGTGTAAACAATTTTTAAATTTCCATGTAATAATACCCACTCATATCGAATGAAACGTGTGTATTTATCTATAAATATGATTGTAACTTGTAATACAGTATACCATTTCCTAACTAGTTGGTTCATTAGTCAAGTAACTCTATTTGAAGTGCAAGAGTGTATCTTCCTTTGCCCACCACACAAATTATAAGATTAAACATTAAGATGATTATTTGTCGTCAACGGATGGCTAGTTCAGATTTTGTCTAAAACTTTTTAAATAAGCCTTATTGAATTTGTCTTTGTAGCACTGTAGGAACAGGTTTCAGCAAAATCTGACCTAGTCGTTTTATAATGATACCTGTACGTTATATTACTTAGGTAGCCAAAGCGATTACTGTTAACCTCCATATTTTTTAAATTTGGATTGTTGCCTTGTAACAGCTTGAAGGTTAAATTATATTATTTTATAGTTACATTCTTCTTAGGTAATTTGTATGTATTCTAAAGGACATTCCAATAAAACATATACCTGAGACGACTTTGTCATTTAGGTATACCCATGTGCCTTTCAACAGTACAAAACGTGTTACTTTACTGATATAAATTTAAAAAAATATTAATTTTTACACATTGGACCCGTAGCCTAGAGCGTCCTTACCTTCACAACTATAGCATATGTAGTAGGAGAGCTGTTAGACTTTTCTGGATGCCTCCCATAATATCTTAATACGGAAATGGAACTTTGGCTGGATCGAATGACGTAAGCCTCTATGCTATCAAACATAATAAGGGTTTTGCAAAAATAGTCTTCGAGGAGGAGCCGCCAAGGCTGATTTTTATTTGCAACATACTAATACAAAATTAACAGATTACACTTGAGGCCTAGATGCAGTCAGTTAGGTTAATCTTTGATAATTATTCCGATAATGATAACACCTAGTATATATAAACCTATTAGACTATCTACTATTGATAAATTTGTTCACGTTCTGGTGGTACAGAACTGAAACATGCGTGCCATCATCCTTTTGGCAGTTTTGGGTTCCGCTCTGGGTAAGTAATGTAATCATTAAGTTATTTTACATTATCGTACCTAATAGATCTTAGAATTTTAAACTTATGTTTAGTTTCATTGATCGGTGGTGCGTCTTTTCTCTGCTACACTCTAATTTATTTCTATTTGTAAACTCAATTTGTAAAATACCCAAAACCCATACCTATGCTTAGGATATTTCCTGGGTTCTGTGTTGTGGTAAACCGAAGAATTAAATTCGGGTGGAATCGAGAACAAATATCTATACATATTTATAGAGTAGGTATCTTTTTTCGGGGGGGAATCGGTAACAAGGGGTGTATTTAAGAATAACCCTCAGACGAACGGTACTACCTACAATATGGTGTAATAGTAATAGATAATGATCAGACCCCCTTAAATAGGTATTTATTTTATTCTGTGTTAGTACTTATTTGTTGAACGACAACTAACTGTACTCAGTCTAATTTAGGTTGATAATTAAGACAGATGATGGCTATGAAGTACCATATTTCTGTAAGTACCTACATCTTGTACTAAAAATTATCGTACCACAGAGAAGTCCCGCCCACTTGTTTTAGTGGAGCGTGGAGCGTCTTGTAGGTTACCGTGTGCGGGAGCACCGCACAATCGATTGAGAAATGAAACAAATTTATATCAATTTAAATGCAAGTAAAAATTATGAAGTATCTACTATAAAAAGTTATTAGCTAAGTACCTACATATAGTACAAACTTAAACCATCGATTTCAAATTCTACGGGAACGAGAAACGAATAGATTCATTAACGATTACCTACACACCATGGGGTAGCCTGGGTATCCTACTTGGACGTGTCAAAATTATCATCCTATGTTCGACAAAGTGTAGTTTTACCCTAAAAACAACTCTTAAAGGGGACTCAAGTTGAACTCAAAAAAAAATATAGGTAGTTTAAAATCACTTTTGTATTTTCAGCGGTTCCCAGAAACATCCAGCGCATTGTTGGTGGTGAACCCACAACGATCGAAACGTATCCTTTTATGACTAACTTGCAAATAAATTGGTTTGGCATTGTGTGGCTACAAGGATGTGGTGGTTCCCTGATCACTCCCGTTTCTGTCGTCACAGCTGCACATTGCGTCGAGTAAGTTAAGTGTCGATATTCATTCCACTCAGTCGGTGGGTCTAAGTATAACAAGCAGCCTCTGTAGCATTCGACTGCAACGCAGGAGGCGTGGGTTTGATTCCCGCTCAGTGCAAATATATGTAGGTATGCATGAATAATATGAATATGGTCTATCTGCATTGGTCTGGGTAGTTTCGTGCCTCGGAGAGCGCGTTGAGTTGAGGTGGTCATACGATGCCTAATTGTAAGTAGGTAGCCCTAAGTAGGTAGGTACAGTCGCCATCAGATATATGGTAGCTGTCAAGGTACTCAAATACTTCGGAGCAGCTCCATTTTTCAATATATTAGCTACGCTAAATACGAACTATAATATCGGACCATACAATTCATCAAAAATTTAAGAGCAGTGACTTTTCAATAAGTACGTGACATATAAGTATGTAAATATATCGGAACGAACAGAAGTCAAAGTTATAACTTAGTAATGTTGATCATAAATATCGGAACATTTATGGAAAATATACCATAAGTTTGTGGCACATAGTTCAAATGCGATGATTTGTGTATCACGTGTTAATTGTCGATTACTAGACCCTACTTGAAATTATC
The DNA here is from genome assembly GCA_914829495.1 of Eilema sororculum. Classification (NCBI taxonomy): domain Eukaryota; kingdom Metazoa; phylum Arthropoda; class Insecta; order Lepidoptera; family Erebidae; genus Eilema; species Eilema sororculum. The sequence goes on from OU618542.1 coordinate 12,411,742, forward strand.
TTTCACATACGAACTCTTTTGACGAGTATATCAATAGGTACTTCAAACTTTGTTCGATATTTGATTTGCTGGTTTTCTCATAAAATTTTCTTGACGTTGTCAACTTCTCGTAATTGTTATTCCTCATATTTCGTCAAATGTTGACTTTAATGAGAATAGCTATTTAGTCTTATAAAATATTTTTCCCGTCATCATGATTCCCTATCGCATAGATATTGAAGTAAAAAAGAAAATAATACAATTACGGAACGATGGTCTACCTATAACAGACATAGCTAATGAAGCCGGTGTTGCAGTAAGTATTGTTTACTTAGTAAATTTTAAATATAGCAATATTTAATACGATATAGATTTAAAACGCAAAACTTATTTGTAATAATAACGCATTTTACCATTCATTTCAAACAGAGAAACACTGTGTATCGATGGCTGCAACGATGGCAGCAAGAAGGAGCCTTGTCGAATCACGTATCATTTGGACGTCCGCGTACTACGACAACGCGCCAGGACAGGGATATCATAAATCAAGCTCGTGAAGGAAGATTCATAAATACCACACAGTTTGCAAATGAATACCAAGTATCGAGCAGTACAATACGACGGCGTCTGAAAGAGGGCGGTTTACATAATAGAGTACCAGCAAGGAAACCGGTACTAAGTGATAGACACAAAGCCGACAGGTTGCAATTTGCAGCTAGGTATTTAAATTACAGTTTTAATGATGTAATTTTTATGGACGAAAAGGTATTCTGTTCATCTGATAATGGCAGAACGACTTTATGGAGACCAGATAATACGCGATATCTGGAACAAAATGTATTGCCTAATCGCCGAGGTGGGCGTATTACGATTGGGTTTTGGGGCTGGATGTGTAAAGATGGCCCCGGGGAGTTGGTAGAAATCACAGGTCGAATGAATGCGGTGGATTACAAAAATATACTTGAAGAGTCATTTTTGCCGACTGCCAATGTATTTTACCCAAATGAGCACATAACTTTTATGCAAGACAACAGCTCTGTGCATAATGCTCGCTTGGTACAGAGATGGATTCAAGACCACAGAGACGTGCTAACTCGTATAAAAATGCCTGCTAAAAGTCCCGATCTCAACCCCATAGAGAATCTATGGGGTAAAATGGTACAAGAGTGGGACGGAAACCAGTGTCGCACCAAAGATACTTTAAGACGTCACGCTATGAACGTTTGGGAGTCTTTTCGAGGACGAAACGTGTGCGAAAACCTGGTTGGTTCTATGCGAAGGCGATTACAGAATGTATTAAATGCCGAAGGAGGTTATACGGGGTACTAATGTTAGCTTTTCACTGACAGAGAAAATTTGACATTTTAGTTTACGGGTAGTCTTTTTAATTGTTAAAATAAAAAGTATCTTCTGCTTAATAACACGTTTTTATTTACCTTACTAATATTATGAATAACTATCAATAAAAAAATAGAATGAGGTAGAGTTGATACAACTTGAAAACTTCTCGTGTATTTAGGAAACGCACTTGCACACCCCCAATACCCTCACAATCATATTAGACAGCTTAGTCAATACAGTAATGAATTCAAATTTGAACTATGTGCCCCAAACTTACGGTATATTTTCCATAAATGTTCCGATATTTATGATCAACATTACTGAGTTATAACTTTGACTTCTGTTCGTTCCGATATATTTACATACTTATATGTCACGTACTTATTGAAAAGTCACTGCTCTTAAATTTTTGATGAATTGTATGGTCCGATATTATAGTTCGTATTTAGCGTAGCTAATATATTGAAAAATGGAGCTGCTCCGAAGTATTTGAGTACCTTGACCGCTACCATATATCTGATGGCGACTGTACTTAGGACCTATAAATACCTACTTAATTAATTTCTCGCAATTCTAACATAAAAATAATCTTCACGTTGTCTGTGTCTGTATTCGTTAGCGAAGAAGTAGTGTTTGTGTGTGTGTGTGTGTGTGTGTATGGGCGTGCGTGCGTTGGGTTGGCTGAGAACAACGCCGTTCCCTCCAATACCCCACACTCGAAGGTTGAGCCGCTGTGTGATGAATTGCCTTATTTGGTCATCTTACACCACAGAAATTGAAACCCGAGATGACGAACGATTTGGGTCCGAAATCTTACTTAATTAGCCTCCCTGGCCGGTGTAAGGTATTCGCGGAAACTTCCGTATAAAAAGAATTAAGTTAATTTATTGGTTTCAGGTCTGACCCAGCAAGCCGGGTGCGCGTAGTTCTTGGATCTACGATGAGGAGCGGTGCTAATGGAACTACCATTGGAGTCAGCAGTATTGTCATACACCCGGAATACGAGATTGTTACGGCACTAGACGCTGATGTTTCCCTTCTGAGCCTACTAGAAAGAGCGATTTTGTCAGACAGAATCCAAACAATCCCTGTTGTTAGTTCGGCAACTGTTCTTGACACCGGCTTACCTGTTACCGTTATGGGGTGGGGTTCTCTTTCTGTAAGTATATTCCCGACCTATTTACACATTTTTCCTACGGCTGATGTTAATAGGTACTCCCCGTCTCTCAGAGACGCCACCGTCCCGCTTTACGGGGTTCTAGAGGGATACCATGCTTTTTACACACGAGTGAGCCATCCTATTGAGACCCGAGAAGGCGTGTGGTTTTATTTTTTATACTAAGTCCGATCCCAACTCAGCATGAAAAAAATTGTATGCCTGCATGGGGACATCACCCATGAGTTTATAAAAAGCCTAGTGGTATGGGTAATGGACTGCTGAGACGAGGTCTCGGGTTCGATCCCAGGTTAACCATGGCACACACCAATGACTTTTCGAAGCTTTTCGAACTTATGTGTGTATTTATCGCAGGTTTATAAGTGCCCGGTTAATGGCAATAGGCTCGCCACCTATTACATTGGGACCTAAACATAAACTGGCGAAATGTGGGTGCTAGGACCTCTGCCTACCCCTTCGGGGAATACATGTGTGAGTTAATGTTATGTTATGATATTTTAACAGCGGAATAAATGAAGTGTTCACTGTAACTTCGTTGTCCGGCTGTCTGTCTGTCTGCAAGAGCTTTTTCTCAAGAATACGTGAAGTTATCAAGTTGAAATTCATACCACATACCTACCTACTCAGATCTATATAAAGCAAACTTCGAAGTCAACGCAATCAATATAGGTAGGGAGGCCACGTAGCTAAATTTGGTCGTGGAAACTTATTAGAATTGCTACATTAGATGATAGAAAGAGTAATGGTATATAAAGTTTCCACTTTTAGTGGTGGGGGAAGCGTCGGTATACATACCTAACATAATAAATAAAAAGATAATAATATATCATCCATCTTAATGAATGTTTTGTATTACTTTGGTCTTATTTACCTAATGTTTTTCAGTTATTGTGGTAAAACATAAAAATGACCGCGTTTGAATAAATATTGACATTACTTTGCACGCTTCCCACGCCCTTAGGTTACGCCTAAATCGCAAGAATTTGAAAATGGGCACTTGTTAGCTAGCAACTCACCTACCTACCTTATATTAATCTGGCGCGTAGGTAAATTCGTAGAACAAACTTTTTTTGCGCACCCACTAGTATTGAAGGCTGCCTGCCGGCTGAAGGATTTTTTTAATATGTAATTAGCCTCCCCTAGCTTAATCTGACGCGCTCGAATTTCCTTCTACGCGTGCCCTATTTTTTTTTCGTGCGGAAGTCCCCACGGGTACCTCCCCCGCCGGAGCCGGAAGGGGAGGTTATGTCGGACTTGGACCGACTAAAACCGCACGCCGACTGAGGTTCATGGTGCTAGGCCGAAGGTGAGGTTGTCTTCGACATATCCCTCGCACCCTGGCTGACCCAGGGCCATCCCTTATGGTCTGGCCCTCCTCGGGGCGCGTGCCCTACTAGGTAATGGTTATACTTATTTGTGCAGCAAGTGAGCAAAATTGTTCAAACTGATTTTGTTTGTCACTCGCTCTTTTTTAAAGACCGCAAAGAGACAGAGTGCAGTGTAGTTCTATAGTCCTTCGCGGAACGATTCTTCCTAAATCTATGGTTGGCATGGCACTCTTTATTAAAAAGTTACTTATGTGTGATATGATATGATCGTGGATATGATTATTGGTCCACTCCCGAATGTTCCAATACCACGACTTACTTTGACGTGACAATGGCGACGCCCTGCGTGCCTCTTCTCTATACCCATCAAAATTATTTTTAGCAGCCTGTGTAACAAAACAACTAGGTACCTAAATTAAATCTTTCCTGATCACATTAGCTAAAAAGCAAATTACCACCAAGAAAGAGTGACTAATTTTTCAAAAGTCGACTTCGTCATTATTTTAGGCAATTTTCTCGGTAGGCTTTCTGGTTCTTAGACATGTTTAGACATAATTAATTTTAGGCAATTTGCTTCGCAAGCTTTTTGCTTTAAAGGCTTCATAATTCTTAGCCAACTTGCTGTTTGGGCAAACTGAGTTTTAGGTTATTTGCTATAAAGGGATTTAGCTTTTTAGACTTGACCATTAGGCATTTTGCTTCGTAGTCAATTTGATTTTTAGGCACATGATCAGGACTCGCTTTTGCCCGCGGCTCCGCCCGCGTGGATTCTGGCAATTATTAGATTTTTTCTGGCCGTAAAAACTATCCTTGAACTTCAACGAACATTAAAAAAAAAGAATAGGCCAAAGTGGTCCAGGCGTTGCTGAGTTATGCGCTTATCAACACATTTAGCAATTCGTTTTTATATTAAAGATGACAGCAAACGATACCATCGCGGGCAAAGGTGGATAACTTATTCTTTCAAAACTGATGGCCCAACCGCTGGTGCAGTCAAATCTTCTGGCAAAGTCAAGTCTTTTTTTATTATCTAAGTAGGTACATAGTTCAGAGCCTATTCAATAAAACACTAAACTTATCTCTATTCAATTTTTAACTTTATATTTTCTATAAATAATTCTATCATTACATTTTACAGTACCAAGGTCCAGCTCCAGAAATCTTACAGCATGTTCAAGTCTATATTACCGATCGGGAAAAGTGCAAACAAGTTTATGACGATCTGAGACAACAGCCCAATTTTAGCGGCTGGCCCGAAATAACTGAGTACATGGTGTGTGCTGGTATTCAAGACGTTGGCGGTAAAGATGGTTGTCAGGGTGACTCTGGAGGTCCCGTTATCTATAGAGGCGAGAACTTTAGTATTTTAGTTGGCATAACATCGTGGGGTTACCAATGCGCTGAACCAAACTATCCTGGCGTTTTGGTAAACGTACCGAAGTTTACTGATTGGATCGTCGGTTTGCATAACTAAAACATCGTACTTTATGCCACGCTCTTAATGCTTGGTGTATTAAATATTTAATATTAATGCCTACTTATATGCCTGCGTGACGCCAGCGGACCTGATACAACAATAAAATTATTAGTAATAAGATACTCTCTTTTATTTCAAACTAACTGGTAAGAACTAAACAGTAAGAACTGGCAAATTACTCATTTCTGTAGGTAGCGGTAGGCGGCCTCTGTTTGGAGCCGGTCGGTAGTGCGTTTAAGCACGTCTCATCCTGTTTTATTAAAAACACACAATTTTCGACTGATAGCTCTCGTATTGACCCCAGTATCTCATGTTTATTCCACTCTGTGTGTTCAGAACTGTTTCGTTTCTGATGTGGTAGACAACTGCCTATAATTCAAATGCTTCATGACACACAGAACTCTCAGTTAGGTGTCAGCACCTCACCCTGTTTAACTCCATTGCTAAAAACACAATTTTCGACTGATAGCTCACATATAGACCCATGTATCTCATGTTCTTTCACACTGTATGTCCAGAACTTTCTCGTTTCTGGTGTAGTAGACCACTACATATGATTTAAATGCTTCATGACATACAGAACTCTATTATGTGTCAGCATCTCACCCTGTTTAACTATATTGTTAAAATACACAATTTTCGACTGATAGCTCTCGTATAGACCCCAGTAGGTATCTCATGTTTTTTCCACTCTGTAAGTCCAGAAGTTCCTACAACTAGGTACCTATGATTCAAATGCTTCATGATACACAGAACTCTCAGTTAGGAGTCAGCACCTCACCTTGTTTAACGCCATTGCTCAAAACACAATTTTCGACTGATAGCTCTCGTATAGACCCCAGTATCTCATGTTTTTTCCACTCTGTATGGGCCAAACGGTCTCGTTGCTGGTCTAGTTAATAGCTACCTAGGGTTTAAAAGCTGCAGACACAGAACTCAATAACTTATGATCACAAGATAGGATTTTATTTGAGTGAGTTATTTTGACTTAAGTTATTTACGGCAAAAAAGTAATACACGTCTTCGCTCAATGAATCTCGGAGGAAAGAGGGATTATAAAAATTGGTGGATTTGTTGTCTTAACGTCTTGGACAACGCACACACGTGTAGGAAAGTGGCATATTGTACAGTGTATTGTGACTCTACGTACACACATCAAAAAAAGTTTGCGATCACTTTGAAAAATTACTAGATTATATTATGATTTTTTCTTCTTTTTACCCGACTACGGCGAAGCCAAAAGGAGGGTTATGATTTTGACAGGCTATGTATGTATGTATGTTCATTTGTTCCCCCATAGCTCATCAACTACTTAATAGAACTAGACAAATGAGGTATCGTTACAAGCGGCTTGATCGTCCGATGGTTATAGGCTATATGACGTGTCACTCAATCTTGTGTGGCGCCTTCTAGCGCTCATAACGTACTGTGTTAAAAAATAAATTTGAGATAAATATGCCGTGTTTGGTATCAAATGAAAGTGCTTAATGAGCACATTTCAAATATGTATAAATTATTAGCTTTATCTTGCCTCAAAATAATTAAAATAAAAAATAAAGTTTAAAACTAAAACCCGACTACCGAAAAATCACACTTTAAAAAGTGACAAACAAGAAAATATCAAGGATAGCCGTGGTCGTATGCCACTACTTACTCTAACAAAACAATATATTCTAGGGAAAAGTGGCATACGACCACGGCTATCCTTGATATTTTCTTGTTTGTCACTTTTTAAAGTGTGATTTTTCGGTAGTCGGGTTTTAGTTTTAAACTTTATTTTTTATTAGATTCTTTATTTAAAAATAAAGAATTAGAACACAAAACAATGACACCGTTCAATTGTTTTTTCTTACAAAAAGGCTTTCAGTCCTAGCTTACGCTCATTCAGAACTCTGATTTAGTGAATTATAACCGATTCAAGATAGTTTTCGCGGAAAGTTGTGATTGAAAAAATGCCAAGAGGATTATCAGAGGTTTTACGAGCTAAAATAGTAACTTTGAGGGAAGAAGGATACACCACGAGAGTAATAGCACGCAGACTTGCTATATCCCAATCCTGTGTCGTGGCTACGTTGCAGAGGTACCACGGAATGGAGAATTTAGCTGACCGACCCCGCAGCGGTCGCCCAACTGTTTTGACAGCTGCCCAAAAGCGCTATATTAGATTGCTGGCAGCCCGTGATCCCACAATCAACGCCACTAAAATAAAAGCAGAAGTCAGGGCCGCCTCTGGGCTTGAAGTTAGCACGCAGACCGTTCGCAATTGCTTGCACCAGGCTGGATTACGAGCACGGAGGTCATGGCGAGCTCCGCTCAATTCCCGGCAACGTCTACAACGAAGATTGCAGTGGGCTAGACTTCGGCAAAATGAAGAAGGTGAGGAAGAAAACATTTGGCAAAACTGTCTCTTCGTTAACGAATCCCGAATCTCCACTCATCCAGATAACCGACGTGTCCGTGTCTGGAGAAGACCAGGCGACCGTGAAAGACAAAGAACTGCCACTGGAACAGTTCAGCAAGGCGGAAAATCGGTGTCTTTTTGGGGTGGCATTACGCACCCCGGCAGACCCAGGACCATCTCTTTCGAGATGGCCCCCTTCGGGTTGTGGGGACCAAAATGTCCCCATCTAGCCCCGGTTACGGGGAGGCGCACTTTGCGCCGCCGCCGCGGCCTGCTTCTGCTAGGGTGACAGGCGGCTCCACCGGTCACCCCCAGGCCAGCGCTCATGGAGGACGGAGGTCGTTCTGCGACCTCCGACGTCCGGTTCGCCTTCGCTCTGCACGGGCTTCCCGGGCCCGGAGTCTGGTCCGGACCCGACCGGCCGCCTCCTTCTCGAGCATTACTTGCTCGCAGAAGGAGGCGGCCGCACCCCAAGCGTTTGCGCATCGTACCATCGCTGTGAGCAATGTGACGAGTGTGAGGACTCCCACCCCTAGAGCCGCTACTAGGACCCGCCTCGGCGTGTCCCACGCCGGGCACTCGGTCAGCGTGTGCAGCTCTGTGTCCTCGCTCGCATCACAGTGATGGCACTCGGACGTTGGCTCTTTCCGGATCCGACACAGGTAACTCCCGAAACACCCGTGTCCGGTAATCACCTGCGTCAGCCGGTACGAGAGGCTGCCGTGTGGCCTCTCTAGCCACTCCTCCATGATGGGTCTTACCGCCGCTATTACGGCGTGCCCTTGCTATTGATGAGATCGTCAAACCATTCCGAGTAAACCATGGGCACCAATTTGTACTGGTCGATGATAATGCGCCCGCACATCGAGCTCAACGAGTCAATGCTGCTCTTCAAGAATACGATATCACACGATTAGACTGGCCTGCCGGCTCGCCCGACTTAAACCCAATAGAGCACGCGTGGGATGCTCTTAAACGAGCTGTATGGAACCGTGAGCCACATCCCCAGACAGTTCCAGAACTCAGGGAAGCCGCTATTGAAGAATGGGATAGGTTACCCCAGGAAATGCTGGATAACATGATCCTCAGCATGCCCAGTAGGATCTCCGCAAGTGTTCGAGCCAGGGGAGGAGTTATTTTATATTGAATTTACACCTTTTAATTATAAATTGTAGTTTAAGTTTAATTAAACATTCTTTTTCTTTCTATGAAATTTCTGTCACAATTGCATTATGATTAATGGCTCAATTTTTTTAAATAAATAATAATAAATAGTTTTATATTTTAATTTCAAACAGGGTATTCCTATTTAAAGAAAGCATACAACATAGATTTTTTCTTGATAAAGTTAAATTAAAAGAATTCTAGGAGCTTATGCCATTGATCGCAAACTTTTTTTGATGTGTGTACCTATTCAATCCATATTTCGCCAGGGAGCTTTTAGTAAAGTCCCCACAAGTTTACTAAGGCATCAATTATCATTCACCGTCATCATCATCATCAACATCATCAACTCATCATCATTAATATCATCCACAATTATTTCAATGAAGAAAATCATTATTACTGATGACAAGGCAGCATGATCATAGTACCTTAGCCTGTTCCGAAAGGAGCTAAAGAAACAAAAAAAAAAGTTTTTATAATGTTTAAAGGAGGACGGCTAGAGTCGGCTCTCTGCTGTGCAGCTTTTTCGTAGCAAAATGAAAATGGTTATAATCTTCTTTTATTGTGAAATAATATTGGGCACAATATTGTATTATCAAGTGAACCCACATTGAAAAAATATTTGGAAGTATTTAATATGATTGAGCACAATATGTTGTACACATGAATCTGTTATAGTATAAAGGTTCATGGTTGTACATTCGTTATCAAAAAGTCAGTTAATGTTGCACACATAAAAATCTGTAGAAAGAATAAAATAAAACCTCCGACTAATAAAGAAAAATATAATTATCAAGATATTGTCAAAGACTGTAACACCCGTAAGTTATGATTATTTTTCATTCACTTTCAAAATATTTTTTATTTGACCCAAAATGTATGCCTAAAAATTAATTAAATTGAAAAATTATATAAAGGGCATTGGTATAGCCCGTCAAGAAAGTCGTGAAAATTGAGGGTGGCGCTGCTGCGCTTAATCTGGTATCCCTGTCATACTACAACTGAACAGTCTTGATCTGTTGTTTTTTTATGGTATAAAGTTAAATATAGTACATACCTCTAAAGATAATAAATAAATGAAAGGAAAAATCACGGCAGTAATTTTCTTTTTACTTTTATTTACATCATATATGCATATAACATAAACTCACGCCTGTATTCCCCGAATAGGTAGGCAGAGGTGCTAGCACCCACATTACGCCAGTTTATGTTTAGGTCCCAATGTAATTGGTGGCGAGCCTTTTTTTATACCACTTAGGTGGCAGACAAGCACGCGGCGCACCTGATGGATTATTATTTAATCGTAATAAAACTTACAGCTTGAACGAATTACAAGCATAGATATTATGTAAAATTTGGGGCGTGTGATCCGAAACCTCCATTTGGTGCAATCTATACAACTGAGATGGCAATGCTTCTCCGCTCTCTCTTCCTCAGCACAAAGGAGACGCTAACACTTACTGTAATTAAGGGCCGCAGTGGGAGTCCCTAGTCACAGGGACCCGTAGCGAGCCTATAGCCTATAGGGCTACCTATAGGCTCGCTACGGGTCCCTGTGACTAGCAGAGGACATAGAGGTTAGATGAGGACCCCATCCTTCCCACAACCAAGAGGGCCAACTTAAAACCGTATATCGCCAAAGGTTACTGGGGTGCGAGGGAAATGCCTTATTTCTTTAACTTAACACCTCCCCCGGTAATTAGTTGAGGACCCCAAGTACGAGGACACGACGTGTCGGACTTTTTTAGGTTATACCTCGGGACACGTGTCTTGCACCTAATAAATTGCGAGACAAATGACAATTGTTTTGTAATAATCTATGCTTGGTGACTTTGAGCATGTCCACCGCTGCTGGCCACATTTTAGGTCCAAGATACATATCCTGAGCAATACTCACTAAGGTCTGTCATGAACCGTGATGGCTTGACAGTCGAAATTTTCACGATATATATAGTACTAGCTTTTGCCCGCGGCTCCGCCCGCGTGGATGTCGGTTATCGCGACCAAACATAGCCTATGTCCTTTCTCATGATCTAGTGTACCCCTATACCAAATTTCATCAAATTCGGTTCAGTGGTTGAGGCGTGAAAGCGTAACATACAGACAGACAGACAGACAGACAGACAGACAGAGTTACTTTCGCATTTATAATATTAGTATGGATTAAAAAATTAAAACAATAATCTTTTATAAGAATAGTTTATTGATATTTCACCGGGTATGAGTATTGAACACCTGAAATGCTGCTTGAAACTCCATGAGTAATTATTTTATCTTCGATAGTTTCCGACTCACTGGCAATATCATCATACTCAAATGATATGTCTTGAAATGTACTTTTGAAAATCTGAAACAAATACAAACGTCCTGGATAAATACAGTTGTATTCATACCTCGAGTATTTTTTAATTAGTTTGGGCCTAAGTGGTTAATACAAATTACCTAGATCAAGAATGTTCAAAAACGTCAAAGTGATGCACTATGATTTGTTATAATCGTAGGATATTGACATAACCACAATAAATGAAAACAATGCTTTGAAACACAAAATATTCACTTAAATGATATATTTTTTAATAGATTACACTTTCCATACCTTGTTTAACATTAAAGTATATGTACGTACTGGTTAGTTTAACATTTTGGCCATCAAAATCGTCAAAGTCGGAAAGCAGCTTGCCGGCTTGAACTTCTGCCGTGTTTCATACGATATCCCTGAAATTCTTTGAATACGACACGTTTCGCACAACTATTATTCACATATCAATTCATTTTTACACTCAAAACTGTTATCCTATGAACAGTAATTAAATACACGTAAATAATATACGAAACATCTCCAACGAGCCTTGGTAATTGACATCAATGACATCTGATTAGTCAGTTTGGCAGTTATTGAGTGTTGCAAGTACAAGGAAAATTTTTAGTTCCTCCAACATTAATTTCACGACTTTCTTGACGCACTATAGGTATTTTATTTTCTTACTCTAATAACACTCGACTACTGTTATGTCATTCGCTTGACGTGTGCGGCTGTTTTATTTCTCATTATTTGCCTACCAGAAAGACAGTATTAAGTTGAAGAAGCTGTCTGTGATTTTTACCATATTTTATAGAAAATATCGTAGACAGAGAAGCATATAGACGAATTGATAGCTTCCATCGCATTCACACAAGAAAAAGACAAACTTACGCCAATGTCGTGTGAAGAAATGAGACAGAGTGACTAGATTTTCTGTCTCCTCTGCCGTGTCGGTTTTTACTACGGCCAGCAAACTAGTTCGCGAAACAAACCATAAAGAAAAATATGTACGAAAGTAAACAAACTTGACAGATTTTCGGTTTACTTTTATTCCTGTATTTATAATGCAATAATTGTTCTTAGACGTGCTAAAATATTCGGAATTTGGTTTTGTAACAGTCTTTCAACATATATAGTAAACACAACTGAAGGAAACATGGGACGATGCAGTGTTTTCAATTGTAAAAGCGATAGTGAAAGCAAATTAGCAGGCGTATCTTTTCACTCGTAAGTAAATACGTTTTTAAAGTTAAAGGCCCTTTCATACACATGCCACAGTGTATTATTTCATGTGAAGTACATAATGCATATAATTCTATTGATAAAATAGTCTAAAACAGCAAATAATAATTATCTTATCCTACGAAATAAATGTTATTCGATGTTGCCAGGTTATGAATGTTTATTTGTCCAATATTATGGGTACTAATATACATGTTGTAGGTACTTGTTATAAGTATGATGAAATATTCTTATGTATGTAGTAATATCATAATTGTATTACAGTTTCCCGGAAAATACAAATTTACAACAAAAATGGATTGAAGTTACAGGACGTACAAATTGGTTGCCAAAAAAAGTCATCAAAAATATGTAGCAAACAAAATAAGTAAAAAATCGAGTACTTATGGAAATGAGTACCATCGTGGCAGCAACGCGAGTAACGCGACACATGTTTTCATACTAAGCGGCAATTTTATTGGTAATATATTTATACGAGTAATTACTATTGTTATTACACATTTTTAAAATACCTAAAGGTATCTTGTTTTGAACTATTAAACGTTTTAAATATAATGTTTTTTACTATTACCTATATATTACAACTCACTGTAAAGAATTTTATCAAGAAATAGAAATCACGATCTCCCGAACTTAAAAACAGAGCCAAATTTTATCACGAATCAGGCGTCATTTGTATAGAAAAACGCGGGGTCCCACACACTGACAGCGCAAATTACGCGCGTTGCTGCAGAATACGCGCGTACAAGCAGAAAACGGGCGTGATGGCGCGTAAACGCGAGGTATGGCACACTGAAATCTGCCATCACGCGCGTGATTTTCAAGGGATTTTTAGTCAGAGAGCTGTTAGAAATTTCTGTGTAGGTGTTTGAGACGAATTCAAAATATATATTATTGCAATGCAACATGTATTTAACGTCAAATTTAGAGCGTTTTCACATCAACCGACGTCCGATATCCGTCGGACATCCGAGATCGGAGGAAGTCAAATATCGATGCCCAATATCGGGTATTGGAGCCGACACCACTGTTTTGGCTCGATATTGAAAAACGCAGAGACTGTAAGCGACTTTCAACCTTAATGGCATTTTCTTAGTTACGTCTCTTTTCGCGTTAGTAGATGACGCACGAATATAAGAAAAAAAAAGGTAACTATGTCATGTCAATAAGGTCGAAAATTACTTGCACTTCTTATCATTTTCTTTTCATCTCTAGCGTCCTTAACATAGTCTGGGCTATCGAGCTAATGGTCAATATTTTACTTTACTTTTCTCAAAATTTTAGATTACTTCACACACCTACCTACCAAAAAATGTCTAATATCTCTCGGACTACCTATACTAAAAACGCCGCTCCACGCGTGACAGTAGAAAATCTGCGCGCGGATGCCGATCTGCTCTCCCGCGTCCACGCGCGACACGGCGTCGGGCGTTGCAGTGTGCCAATCGCCTAAGACATCCTACAAATTCAACACTGATTGCAGATGAAAAGAGAAAATAAAAAAATATATATTGCCTGTTTGCGAGCGATATTATCCAAAAACTAGGGTAATTTATCTTTCAAAGTCGTCACACTTGTGTAACATGGCGCCATAGATAATATTACTATTTATAGCATACACTTAACGATTTTAAGCATTAAAAAACATTCTCTGTCTCATGCGCGGACACGCTGAGCCTGTGTCTATTAAACGTAGTGTATTCGTGAGCGTTTGGACCGCGGGTGTACCGATTAGAATTCTGCTGATTTTTTGCAGGACGATAGTACCTGTAGTGTACCTCAGTGTACCTTTCATAGAATTCAGTGTACCTCTCTAGATAATAAAATATTTAACCACAATAGGTACACCCGCCATCCAAACGTTTAGACCGCGGGTGTACTTATTATTTCTGTTAGGATACGCTAAATTCACTATTTCTTTATTGATAACATTAGTACCTGCAGTGTACCTCAGTGTACCTTCCATAGAATTCAGTGTACCTCTCTAGCTTTGATTATTTATATGTCTAGATGGAGTGTCAAATGCGTACAAACGTCTCAAAAAATATCAGCTTGATCAATCTCATAATTCTTACGCGCAGCTCAGTGACGTTCGCGTCGGCTCGGTGTCACAACGTAAAACCCGCGAAAAACATTAAATAAAAACTGTCGAAATATGGCGACTAGCACTATTCAAGTTTACCGGAATTAAAAAGGACGCCTAAATACTACTACACACATTACCTTTTATGAATAAAGTAACCAAAATACAAGTTAAATTAATTATTTTTGTCATCACAACAATATGTCATTAATCACGCGCCATATTTGTAAGTGTTGCCAGTTTTTTAAATTCATGGTTTGGTTCGATTGGAGGAGCCTTGTACCGATTGGGGGAGCCAATGTCCCTCCTTTTTATTGAATTGAACATTATTTCCGAAATCCGAAATCCGAAATCCGAAATCCGAAATCCGAAATCCGAAATCCGAAATCCGAAATCCGAAATCCGAAATCCGAAATCCGAAATCCGAAATCCGAAATCCGAAATCCGAAATCCGAAATCCGAAATCCGAAATCCGAAATCCGAAATCCGAAATCCGAAATCCGAAATCCGAAATCCGAAATCCGAAATCCGAAATCCGAAATCCGAAATCGAAACCGAAACCGAAACCGAAACCGAAACCGAAACCGAAACCGAAACCGAAACCGAAATCGAAATCGAAAGGAATCGCGTGGAAAGTACCCAGACCTATGCAAATTCGTCATATGTACACAAACAAATATATGCACTAAGCGAGAATTGAACCCGTGCCCTTTGCATACCATTCTCATTTACTACTGTCACGCTACAGAGGCTGTCCAAAAAAAAACAATTTAATTATACCTAGGTGATTTTCTTGGGAAATTTTCCTTGTAGCTGGTATCATATTTACGCACACAGAAGCACGAATGCAACGTGTAAAACACGGGCCGCACGCACACATGTTTGCACAGGTTGACTCGTTTTATTTCCGTTGACAGTAGGACGAGGCTCTATCTAGACATTATATAATCAAAGCTCTCTAGATAATAAAATATTTAACAAAATAGGTACACCCGCCATCCAAACGTTTAGACCGCGGGTGTACTTATTATTTCTGTTAGGAGACGCTCAATTCGGTATTTCTTTATTGATAATATTAGTACCTGCAGTGTACCTCAGTGTACCTTTAATAGAATTCAGTGTACCTCTCTAGATAATAAAATATTTAACAAAATAGGTACACCCGCACTTCAAACGTTTGGACCACGGGTGTATTGATTATGTCTCTTAGGAGGCGCTAAATTCGCTATTTCCTTGTTGATAACATATGTAACTGCTGTCTACTTCAAGGTACCTACAATCAGATCTAGTGTACTTCTATTGATGAAAAATTATACCTATAATAAAGTTACATAAATACCAATTTTATCAACCCGCCATTAAACATCATATTACTATCTCAATTTTTTTATTCATTCTCCGGTAAGGCTAAGGTCACCATATTAAAAATCCAAGCTCCACTATTGGGTCAGTGTCCACTATTGATACTTTTACTTTACTTATGTACTTATAGGTCTACCAGAATCTCATGGCACGATTTAAAAAAAAGAATTACGATTTTCGTATGGCAATGTTGATGTCATCACGTCAAATTCGACCATCTCACAGAGATGAAACTCTTGTACGACTATTTCTTTATAACAGACATAAGACGCACATGCGCACAAGTCTGACCGGCATACAAAGTTCACAAAATTTGACATTGGTATACACCGAAATGTTAAATATTTTTTTGTTACAAAGTTTCTGGTCTTTGTAGTGGTTTGTCCAATAATTTGGCTTTTACCATTTTGATACTTTTACATAGATTTTTATTCTTTGCCACTTGTATTATAACTTCTTTGTGGTCATGATCATGATATAATACCTAGTTGTAGTTGTTCAAGTTTAGTTTTATTTTTAGTTCAGATATGACGCATTTTTTCATGTCTATGGCCAATTTTTTTTTTCGAATTTTATTATATTTTTTATTTTGCATTATGTATTCTCCATCGTATTAGTAAAGTTAAATGAAACGATAATTTCATAAAAAAAACACCACTACAAAAGAGCACGCGCTTGGCGCTTGTTGATTTTTCTTTGTAGTGATGTTCTTTTTATGAAATTACCGTTTCATTTAGCTTTACTAGCACGATGGAGAGTAAATAATGCAAAATAAAAAATATAATAAAATTCGAAAAAAAAAATTGGCCATAGACATGAAAAAATGCGTCATAGCTGAACTAAAAATAAAACTAAACTTGAACAACTACAACTAGGTATTATATCATGATCATGACCACAAAGAAGTTATAATACAAGTGGCAAAGAATAAAAATCTATGTAAAAGTATCAAAATGGTAAAAGCCAAATTATTGGACAAACCACTACAAAGACCAGAAACTTTGTAACAAAAAAATATTTAACATTTCGGTGTATACCAATGTCAAATTTTGTGAACTTTGTATGCCGGTCAGACTTGTGCGCATGTGCGTCTTATGTCTGTTATAAAGAAATAGTCGTACAAGAGTTTCATCTCTGTGAGATGGTCGAATTTGACGTGATGACATCAACATTGCCATACGAAAATCGTAATTCTTTTTTTTAAATCGTGCCATGAGATTCTGGTAGACCTATAAGTACATAAGTAAAGTAAAAGTATCAATAGTGGACACTGACCCAATAGTGGAGCTTGGATTTTTAATATGGTGACCTTAGCCTTACCGGAGAATGAATAAAAAAATTGAGATAGTAATATGATGTTTAATGGCGGGTTGATAAAATTGGTATTTATGTAACTTTATTATAGGTATAATTTTTCATCAATAGAAGTACACTAGATCTGATTGTAGGTACCTTGAAGTAGACAGCAGTTACATATGTTATCAACAAGGAAATAGCGAATTTAGCGCCTCCTAAGAGACATAATCAATACACCCGTGGTCCAAACGTTTGAAGTGCGGGTGTACCTATTTTGTTAAATATTTTATTATCTAGAGAGGTACACTGAATTCTATTAAAGGTACACTGAGGTACACTGCAGGTACTAATATTATCAATAAAGAAATACCGAATTGAGCGTCTCCTAACAGAAATAATAAGTACACCCGCGGTCTAAACGTTTGGATGGCGGGTGTACCTATTTTGTTAAATATTTTATTACCTAGAGAGGTACACTGAATTCTATGAAAGGTACACTGAGGTACACTGCAGGTACTAATGTTATCAATAAAGAAATACCGAATTGAGCGTCTCCTACCAGAAATAATAAGTACACCCGCGGTCTAAACGTTTGGATGGCGGGTGTACCTATTTTGTTAAATATTTTATTATCTAGAGAGGTACACTGAATTCTATGGAAGGTACACTGAGGTACACTGCAGGTACTAATGTTATCAATAAAGAAATACCGAATTGAGCGTATCCTAACAGAAATAATAAGTACACCCGCGGTCTAAACGTTTGGATGGCGGGTGTACCTATTTTGTTAAATATTTTATTATCTAGAGAGGTACACTGAATTCTATGAAAGGTACACTGAGGTACACTGCAGGTACTAATGTTAGCAGTAAAGAAATAGTGAATTTAGCGTCTCCTAACAGAAATAATAAGTACACCCGCGGTCTAAACGTTTGGATGGCGGGTGTACCTATTTTGGTTAAATATTTTATTATCTAGAGAGGTACACTGAATTCTATGAAAGGTACACTGAGGTACACTACAGGTACTATCATCCTGCAAAAATTCAGCAGAATTCTAATCGGTACACCCGCGGTCCAAACGCTCACGTGTATTCAAAGTCTTTGGAAAATATACTTACAATCTCACCTTTTTTTAATCTGTCTTTCGTTTTTGTTACCTGTCATCACCACTGGGCTGGGAGGCGCTGTCATCCCTATCTTCATAGCGTTTTGTGATTTTTACCGCGTAAGGCGAAAAATTTTTCAAGTCAAGAAAAAAGTTATTAAAAAGTGAATTACATAGTAATTACATTGTTTTTACCGTTTGTATGTGTACAGTGCTACATAAATAAGTGCAAGGTATCTTATTTAAGTGTAGTTTCCTTCCGAAAGCTTCGGTAGGTAAGTACAACTCGTGCGAGTTAACATGGCACCTGGCTCAATCAAGTGACGTTTAAAGTACTGACTGCAAAAGAAATTTTGAATTTTCGAGAGCGCCATATTTTATTAGATAAATTTCTTAAATTCTTCAATATTGATTAAAATAATTAATAGATTTCTGATCGTAAGATTAAAAAATAAACAATATTCATGGCATGTTTTTCTTATAATAAGCTTGTGTTATACTTGCATTGTTGTAAAGCTGAAAGTATAACGTATTACAGGTTTATTCAATAAAATCACTGTTGGTGAAAGTACTAGACATGTTTTATTTCTAAAAATGAAATTATTAATATAAATATATTGATGAAATGTTATCCTAATAAAATATTGTGATTGTTTATCTGTACAATTTTCACATCCTTGTATCGCAACCCTTATTATTAAACCAGTTTAAAGCTATTTTTATCGGAAAGGATATCAGAGATCACAGCAGCGACTAAACCAGGGACCGGACGGGTACTCGTTGAAAGGGTTTTTGAAGGGGTTTTTTTAAGCGCTTAGTGAAGAAACCCTATGAAACGGCTTACCCTTTCGAACGGGTGTAAAAAACCCATTCCGAAAGGGTTACCCTTTCAAAACCCAGTAACACTGTAACTTGGGTAAGCCGTTCCAACCTAAGACATTGAAATGTGCACTTTTTGCAAGTTGTCCTAAGTTTGAAAATTGCATAACTACGATCGCACAAGACGCTCAGCCGGCTCGGCGCAACATTGTATTATCTACTCGCTATAGTAACCAAGTTGCCGCTGACTTGTAAACATGGAATAATATTTCTTGTGGATATGATGATACAGTTTAATTTAATGCACATTATTTTTCGTGTCTTTACTTGTTCTTGTCTTTCTCATTGTTTCGTTCGTCGAATTTCATTTAAATTGGATTTTCGATACTTATTACGAAGCATCAAAAACACAGTAGGGTCAGTTCGCCAGTTTACAGCCTTTTAAGCTGAGTCAGTTCTAATAGTCAAATATAATTGACAAAAAACCGGCCACGTGCGAGTCGGACTCGCCCATTTAGGGTCCCGTTAAATAAAATAAAAGTTCTTGTATTATTTTTGAGTTAATTGAATGAAAGGCGAAAAATGCTGTTAATGACGAATTAAATAAAACTACTCACTTGATCTCGTTTAAACCAATTTTCGTTGGAAGTTTGCATGTACATCATATATTTTTTCTAGCTTTATCATTCTCTTACTTTAGAAATTAGAGGGGGGGGGGGGGGGGACACATTTTTCCACTTTGGAAGTGTCTCTCTCTCGCGCAAACTATTCAGTTTAGAAAAAAAATGGTGTTAGAAACCTCAATAGCATTTTAGGAGACCGATCTATACAGGGTGTAATCGTTAAGTGTGTCCAGGCGATTATTCCGTAATTATTACAGATATCAAAAAACTTTAAACTGATATCGAAAGTACGTTACCTAATGAGTAAAATGACATCAATAACTTTTTAAAAATCAAACGAGAGGTATCTAAAATTTTCACATTAAACACTCCCATACATTTAGTATGAGATTAGTAGAAGGGTTTTAGTGTCCTTATTTTAAAAGAATATTTAGGTTAGTACTGATATTAAAGGAAAGTTTTTATTAACCTTACACAGTAATAAAACTATCTTTTAATTCAATAATATTTTAAACTGAATATTGAAATTAATATTGAAAACTTTAAACTGATATCGAAAGTACGTTACGTACTTTCGATATCAGTTCTCCGGCCTAGTACGACGATCCGCAGCGGCGTGCGGTTTTAGTCGGTTGGAGACTGACATAAACTCCTCCTCCGGCTCCGGCGGGGAGGTATCCAAGGGTATTTCCGCGCGAGGAAAAAATGTAAGGGTATTGAGGGAACGGAGCATTGCAATACGAAGTGTAGGAGAAAGAGCCTGAAGGTGGACCCTGAGCTTTGAGGTCAACTCGGTCTCGGATGCAATCAGGAAAATACGTCTCCATGAAGATGATAATGAGTTCACTAGCTGTTGCCCGCGCGTCTCCGCCCGCTTAGATCTCGGTTATGCCAACCAAATATAGTCTATGACGTTTCCCAAGCTCTAATCTATCTGCGTACCTAATTGCATTCAAATCGATTTAGCGGTTTGCCTGTGAAAGTGTAACTTATGCAACTTACGTACCTTTTTTTTTTCCGTGCGGAAATCCCCTCGGATACCCCCCTGCCGGAGCCGGAATGTTATGTCGGACTCGAACCGACTAAAACCGCACGCCGACTGTGGGTCGTGGTGCTAGGCCGGAGGTGAGGTTGTCATCGACATATCGCTCGCACCCCGGCGGACCCAGGGCCATCACTTATGGTCTAGCCCTCCTCGGGAGGGGGGACAACGGTATCCCCGACTCGCCCCCGGAATGGGGAGGCGCGCTTCTCAGCGCGCCGTCGCCGTGGCCTGCTTCTGCTGGGGTGACACGCGGCTTCACCCGTCACCCCCAGGCCCGCGCTCATGGGGGACGGAGGTCAGTCAGTGCCCTCCGACGCCCGAGTTGCCTGTGCGCGCGGGCAGCGCGGTTCGCGAGTCTCGCTCGCTCGCGCTGCCTCTCCCGTTCCGCCGTCTCCTTCACGACCATTACCTGCTCGCTGAAGGAGACGCCGGCCGCCCAAGCGTCCGCACAGCGGACCATTGCTGTGAGCAGGGAGGCGAGGGTAAGAACTCTCACTCCCAGGGCCGCCACTAGTTCTCGCCTCTGTCCGGCCCATGCCGGACACTCGGTGAGCGTGTGCAGCTCTGTGTCCTCGCTCGCGTCGCAATGATGGCACTCGGACGTTGGCTCCTTTTCGATCCGACGCAGATACCGCCCAAAGCACCCGTGCCCGGTGATAATCTGCGTCAGTCGATACGAGAAGCTGCCATGTGGCCTCTCTAGCCATTCCCCCATGATGGGCCTAACCGCCTCTATGACGGCATGCCCTGCGCGTGGTTGCTCAAGTCGTCACTCCCACTCCGCCACCATGATCCTGTGGAGCCGGGATCTCTCGGCCCGAATTTCTTCGGGCTCGGGATCGTATCCCCGCTCCCGCGCCTCCTTACGGAACCGATAGAGTGCCGCAAGAGATCTCGCTTCCAGGATCCACGGTGGCGATCCGGCTAGGAGACTCGCCGCTTCAAAGGATATCGTGCGGTATCCCCTAATTGCCCTGGAGGCCATCCGCTGCTGCGGCGCACGCAACAGGGGCATGAATCTGGTCTCCAGGGTGTCCGCCCACACGGAACACCCGTATAGGGCCATGGACCGCACGACACCCGCGTCTCCTGCAGGAGTCCTCCGGGCCCCTCAAGTTGGGCGCGTTAGCTGTCGCAACTTACGTACCCCACACGCTCGCACACCCGATCTCTTTGTGAGCAAGGTGCTGAGCGATAGAACTCCTACTCCTAGGGCCCACTTTGGCATCTTCCACGTCGTGCACTTGGTCAAAGTGTACAGTTTTCGTTTGCATCGCAGTGAAGTGAAGGCACTCGGACGTTGACTCCCTTGTCGTCTGACACAGGTAAACCCCGAAACAACCATTCCCAGTATTCACGTACCTGTGTCAGTGGGTACGAGAAACTTCCTTGTGGCCTCTCTAGCCAGTCCTCCATCATTGGTCTTGTCACCTCTCTCACGGTGTACGCGTAGTGTTCCAAGTCGTTCACTTCACCAACCATGTACTGGTCGAGCCGGGACTACACGGCTTCGATTTCTCGAGGCTCGGGTACCCATTCCTGCTTTCACATCACCGCGCTCTCCCCTCCAGTGTCATGGTAGCGTTCCGCCTAGGAGACTCACCGCCTCCATAATGACCCTGTGGGCCAGTACCCATTGTGGTTTCTGCGGCAGCCGCGCCTTGTTGACCTACGGGGCTTCCGCACAGTCTCCGCGTAAAGTCTCCTAGTCATCCATCCCTTTGGGGATTTATGATTCTGCAAATTCAACATAGTAGTCAAGGAGGCTCTTGTTGCGCAGTAGCCGCGCCAGCGCGTCCGATGTTCTACAAGAGCGGCTTGCGGAATACCGTACGACATCCCACGACCGACGCCGGTCATGATTGAAGAAACGACGGCTCTCTCCGTTAGATACGCCCCGACTATGTGGCTAAGATATAGAGAGGCACTTCGTGATATACGAGCGTCCTCCTAATGCAACTCCAAGATGGCAAGATGTTGAACGCGTTGGCTATATCCAGGGACATCGCCAACATCACCCCGTCCTGGGCAACCAATTCCTTCGCTAGAGTTCTCACGCGCAACAGTCTGCGTGGCCTGCCGCCTCTTCCTTCTGCGAGCAAAGCGAGCGGGGAGCGGGTCCGGAGGAGACTCAGATCTCTTCCGTCCCGCAGTGGTGGACGTGACTCAGGCGTTAGAGGTCGCTCATCGCTCAACGACCTCATAGGATAGCATGTAACTTTAGTCGGTTTGTATCCGACATAACCACCCCCCGCCGGGAGGCAGGGTGGGAGGGGGTGTCTAAGTGTCGAAGTGACACCCCTCCCCCCCCCCCCCCATTTCAGGCTGTGGCCGCGCCTGAAGACATTCTTGAGAATTTTTGAACATTATAGATGCCATTAAGGCATCTTGTATGCCAAATGGATACTTTTCATACAATAAAGGTTTCTTTTCGGAAGTACTATAATACTATATCAGTGTCCACTATTGGTGCTTTTACCCTAATAATAAATACGTCATCAATTTTCACAATACTCACAAAACAATACTAACTTTATGGTATATAACTCATTTACTCTCTACTATAAACAATAATTACCTACCCCTATATTATTGCTCACCTAATTATTAGATCGCGCTCGCGAGTGTCGTCACATAATACCTACCAAGTTGCCAAATTCGCGACAACTAACAAAAATAGTTATTTATTGAGGCCCAGCTTGGGTACAAGTTTGAATGCCCTGACCTTCACGATGATTGGGTTAGCCTAGGTTACCCGAAAAAAACCCTTTCGTGAAGGTAACCCCTTCAAAGTCTAAGTCAATTGAAGGGGTTACC
Source organism: Eilema sororculum (assembly GCA_914829495.1). NCBI lineage: Eukaryota > Metazoa > Arthropoda > Insecta > Lepidoptera > Erebidae > Eilema > Eilema sororculum. The sequence continues at coordinate 12,435,308 of OU618542.1, forward strand.
CCTTCATTTAGATACCGTGATAAACGAGTTAAGCCACGTCGCTGGGTTTAGAAGGAATACTCGATCAAGGGGTAACACTGCGATATGAGTTACCCTATCATAAGGGTTACCCTTTCAAAGGCTTAACTTGTAAACGGGGTTGTCCGGTCCCTGGACTAAACATGCCACATTATAAAAGGAGATAATAATTTTATTAGCGTCAGTTCCTTCAGTGGTAGTTAACTGCCTAAATTATGACAGTACACGTGCATACTAAGAGGGAAAAAGTCCTATTCATTATTTTTATAATATTACCTATTTTATTTTATTTTATTTTATTTTATCATTTTAGGAAAACTTACAGCTAAAAGATAACAATAGGTAAATTCATATAACAAAGTGAGGGCCATTTACAAGTTTTCACCGATATAAATTTGGTATAAAGTTTTTAAAAGATTTTACGGCAACACAATTCTACGGACGGTTTACATTAATTTGTTACATTCAGAATGATGTTCACCTTTAGAATTGCTAACCATTGCCATCTAGCAATAGTAAGCAACACCAAAAGTAAATTCCTAATCCATAAAGTAGTGATCGCATAATAATTTCTTTACTTTAGAGATACCAGTAAAAAATAAGTCTATATCAACATCCCGACATGCCACATTGTATGCACGGCAGGCTCGCAGTAGATAGGAATTTTGCCTATAGGTGGTTCTTGCCATAGGAATGTGCAGCAAGTTTGGCTTGCGTAAAAACAATGGAGGCGCGTAAAAGCCTACCTTGTTTACTAGCTCCGGTAGATCTACTGATCCATTACAAATGGACATTAGGAAGGTTAAATCCGCTATCCTACGACGCTCAAACAGAGGTAAAATGTGAAACTTTTTACAGCGAGTATGATAATCGGGCAGAAAACAGTTAGATCGGAATTGAATGTACCTTAAAAATTTCCGTTGTATACTTTCAAGACGCTCATTATAAGTGTTATAAATCGGGTTCCACACTTGTGAAGCATATTCAAGGATACTACGAACAAAAGAGCAATACAAAATTTTTATAGTTTTAATACTATTGAAATCGGCCGAGATTCTTAGAATAAAACCCAGTGCTTTCGTGGCTTTGCTAATGGTGTTATTAATATGTAAGTCAAAAAGAAGTTTACAGTCAAAAGTAACACCTAGGTCTTTGACAGAGTTAACCCTAGTTAAAGGAGTATCGCGAAGAGTGTAAATACAATCAATAGGCTGTGGTTTACGCGTAAAAGTGCAAGTATAGCACTTGGACACATTTAAGTCGAGCTTGTTCACTACGCAATAATTCTGAAATCGGTCCAGATCCTCCTGCAGCGCAAGAGCATCTGCGAGAGTGCTAATCTGCTTCATGATTTTCATGTCGTCAGCGTACAGCAATATTTTGGACGACTGAAAACAACACGCTACGTCGTTGATAAAAATATTGAACAAGAGTGGTCCCAGAAGCGATCCCTGGGGCACACCCGAAGGGATGCGCGTTGCTCTCGATGAATATCCATTTAGCACTACAGTCTGGCACCTATTTTCCACGTATGACGTAAACCATCTGAAGAGGTTGCCCCGAATACCCATAGCCGACATTTTATCCATAAGTATGGAGTGATCTATTTTATCAAAACATTTGCAGTAGTCCGTGTATATAACATCTACCTGGGATCTTCGTGACATGGCATCGAATAGAAAATCACTACATAGTATAAGGTTTGTAGCAGTCGACCGACCTTTTAAGAAACCATGCTGGTGTTCGCTGAAGTTAAGTTTTAGAGCCGAGTACACCTGTTTGTAAATAATTTTTTCCAGGACTTTGGCGAACACACACAGCTTAGAGATTGGCCTGTAATTTTCTACAGCAGCTCTTGATCCTTTTTTTAAAATAGGTGTTATATATGCGGACTTCCAGATAGCGGGAACTACTCCAGCGGTGAGAGAGTACTGGAATAGAATTGAGAGTGGCACAGTGAGACTTACTGCGCAGTTAACAATGAAAGCAGGACGTATGTTGTCTGGACCTGAGGATTTTTTCAGGTCTACCTGCTTCAATAGTCTACCGACCTCCTCCCTGTCCACCTCAATGGACCCAATATCCGCGCTCCCACAGCCAGCGCTCCCGCAGCCCGGAAGTGCTGAGCCGTTACTGTTAGTGCTTGGTTCCAAAAAGTTAGAGTAAAAATAGTCACTAAACATGTTGCATATGACATCGCCGTCACCAGAAGAATGCTGTCCATACTGTAGAACAGATGGATAGCAGTTGGAGTGCTTTTTTGATTTTACATAAGCCCAAAAAGCGCGAGGGTTACGATTTATGTTGGATTCAATCTTAGAGATGTAAGTTTTGAAGGACTCCTTTTCAAAGTCTTTTACTCGTTGTCTCAGGATAACGAAAGAGTTGTAATCCGAAAGGTTCCCATATTTTTTGAATTTTGAATGATATTTTCCCTTTTCCTTTATCATCTTAATCAATGAAGAATTATACCAGACCGGATATTTTGAATTTATGGTAACAGTTTTAGATGGTATATGAGTATTACGTAAGTCATTGAGAACACTATAAAAATATGCCACAGCATCCTCCAAGGTCCTACTGTTCAGTTCGTACTCCCAGTTCTTAGAATTCAGCTCGTGCTTTATGGCATCATAATCACCCTTATTATACATGTACTGTATATAAGGACGAATTGGTAAGCTGTGTAAGTGAACAAACTCGACTGAAATGCAGAGTGATCTGTGATGGCAATCTTCGCGTACAAGGGGAAGATCACAATGAGTAACGGAAACTTCATTGTTCGATAGAACAAGATCCAGCAACCTGTCGTTATCATTATGGTAGCTATTGTATTGCAATAAGTTACAAACGTTCAAGCTATCGATAAAATTAATTTGAACGTCACCCTGCAGGTTACTTGGACTGAGGGAGACGTTGTCACTCGATGCACACCACTTTATGTTCGGCTGGTTAAAGTCACCTAATATTAAAAATGTGTCAGCAGGTTGGTTGAGGACAATATCAACCAGGTTATTAGTAAAATTACTCAACTGCGCCGCTAATGTATGCCCTAAGTTTTCGTTACATATATATACAACACAGATATGTAATTTGTAAGAAACTTTCGGCTTCTTGTGACTTACGGTAAGGGTGATCCACAGGTCCTCGGCAGACGAGCACCATTCACTTCTAACATTAGCCACTAGTTCCCTTTTAACGGCTATTAAAACACCTCCCCCCAGTTCCTGATTAGTTAAAGCATAGTTACGATCGCGTCTCCACACAAGATATCGATCGTCAAAAAGTTCCGAATCGGATATCCCGTCGATCAACCACGTTTCCGCGATGCAAATCACATCATAGCCACTAATGCACACATTTCTGTAGAAAGCACTGGTTTTAGTTCGTAGACCCCGAACATTCTGATAGAAAATGCTAAGAGGCGCCATCACGAGAGTTATAGAAGAAATAAGGACAAAAATAACAAATATGTGTAAGGTAGGTACATTCAAATCGAAGTGGGAGAATATATTCCAATAAAAATGATACGCTAATATATACTCTAATACTGTAGAAGTTAGGTTCACAAATATGTAAGCAAATGTGCTGAGCAAAATATAAGTTTAAAAGCCTAATGGTACGAAAAGCGATTCTATCATTAGATACATACTGTCTAATATAAAAATGGCAAGATAATGTTTTGTCATGAGCGCCGAGAGATAAGCGAACAAAGGACCGGTAACATCGGAGTGAATAGCAACTAAATATACCTGTGTTTCTCAAACTTATCGAGCCGATGCAGTAATGCGACACGTCGAAATGGTGCTTCGACAGATCTATGAAAAAAACTTTTTTAAATCGCGATCTGTATTTATATGATGCTTCGGGGAAGAATTGTTTTTGCGCATAAAAATTTTGCACCCTTTAACCCAAACGTGTTCGAACCCTCGTTCTATTGCTCGGGCTTTGGTCTTGTTTAGTAGCATCTTGTTCTCCATAGTCAAGTGGTCGTTCACGTATATCCTGTTATCACCAACAAGTCCTAGATCAGTTGCTTTAAGGGATTTGTGTTTCTTTGCCGCCGCTACAAAATCGTTCTTCAGATAGCTACTATGGACAGAGCATATTATGTTCTTGTGCTTATCATTACGCGTGGGCACTCTGGCTATATAGTTGACCTGTTCTCTTTGGATTTTACAGTTAATGCTGTCCCCAATCTTGTCCAGTATATTGAACAGATTTTCAGAATTAGACATAGGAACGCCCTTAATTTCGATATTGTTCCTACGCGATCTTTGTTCAATGTCGTTTTGCATTTCCTCAAACCTACTAACACGCTCCTGAAGGTTGAAGACATCTTCTTTAGTCTTCTTCATGGTCTCGATGTCCTGTTCTAAAATTGATACCCTTGTAGTTAAAGCCTCAACCGCATCGTGAACAAATTCAATTGATGTCTTCACGTCCGAGAACTCATCTCTCATAGCCTTTAGGTCCGCTAACTCCGTTTGGATCGCTTTCACAGCTTCGACTAACGCTGGCATGGCCTCCATTTGCGACGATAAGCGCTTCAACTCGGCAAGGATGGTATCCGTAGCTGTTGCCGGGGTGGTTCTTGGGCTGGCAACACCCACTGTCTTACAGGCAGGGCATTTCCAGGTTGATTTCCGGTCTCCTAGTTTCCTCCATCCGCCTTCCGTTATTCCCGAACATGGGAAGTCAAATTGGCCCGTACATGCAGAGCATACAGCGCCATCCCTAGCTTCAATCCCACAACGTTTGCAATCGAACATCCTGATTGAAAACTTTGAGAATCACTTGCAGATAATCACTTGTCGGGTAGCGAGAAGTTGTTTGTTTATATTATGCAGTCGGAAATCAACGAGTCCGCCGACGTACACACAAGTGAGACCCCTGGTGCCAAGTCGCTGAACTTAATTAGTTCAACTTTATGCCACTACAATAGTCTAAGTGGAGCTAGTTGCTTAGTACGAAGTTCGTTATTTAAATATTTTTCAAAACGTAAGTATATCCAAATATTTATTTTCACTTTGATTTTATGCAACATAAAATGCAAAATAGCACAACAATGCGTCACTACGTTGCTCAGTACAGATATTGGCCAATTTGTCACTGCAGGCACTAGTTTAATGTCTGTGATTGAAAGTTTGTTCTTCAGCAAGTAATTGACTCAATTATGAGTATGGCTATTAAGAGTTCTCACAAACAATATCACTGTAATATAACTGTTATTGCAATCGAACGCACCACTTTTACTAATACTATTTAACTATTTTGATTATTTATTTGAATTTAAAATACGGAGACGATGTAAACTGTGCCAGTGTTGCCACTCGAATTGATCTTTGATGAATTGACAGCAATCTATATTGATTGATTAGTTTAGTTTTTACTACGGTGATGATTACCGCCGTTGTAATAAGATTATATTTTGATAATGAGATTTATTGAAAGTGTGGATGCATGTTTGTTAGGTATTTAATCAAACCTCACAACGGTAGAACGAATCTGGATGAAATTTGGCAGAGATAGAGAATTTAAAAAAAAGGAATACTTCATAATCCAATCATTTCAATTCGAAAAATCCAAGAAATCCATACTAATATCACAAATGCAGAACATAGTAAATCTGTATGTTATAAAGTATTATGACGAAAACTCAATAAAATAAATAATACAAATGTTCCAAATGTAACAATAACAAATCTCTACAAAATCTGATAATAAAAACTACGATATTAAAATGTACAACAGTCACTGTGATGCGGACGCTACTGCAGGACGACAGCGGGGCATCGCGCGGAGAAGTGGGAGGAGGGTTGTTTGCAAGGCCAGGTGCCATGTTAACTCGCACGAGCTGTAGAGATATTGTACCATACTAAAGAATACCGCTGAGGAAAGTAATGGTGCTCCAAATCGTTGCTCCGGAGGGAGAGCGAAGCACTAATAAATTCGAAAGCAGTTCCTTATCTTCGGAAGATCAGGATAGCTTAACCTCATTATCCCCGAATAAGAGGTTCAACGGTCGAATCACGTCGAAACGTGTTCGAAAGTTTGGTCGGAACTTTGTCTTATAAGTATTCCGCAACGCAATATATTAGAAGGGTGAATATTTAATAATTTTAATAATAACCCACTGCATTTAGTTACTGATGTAACAAGCTTGTACTTCAAGCTTATTGTTAGGAAATATGAAATAAAGGTTAACGAAAACAAGAATAAGATCGTTCCTTTGCTAGCCCCTCATTGTTTAAAAAGATTAAATTGTTGGAGGGTCTATATTATTCATCAAGGCAATACTAGCCTGGTGAAAACCGGCCTATAAATTAAATAAGAGTTTGATCACCTCAATAAAGGATAGGGCATGCACTGATCATTCGATGGCATGCGTCTATAACACCAATTAACTATAAAAACTTGTCTTGCAAGATACTATAGCAATTCTAAAGCCTTGTATGTTAATAAACAAATAAACAACAATCCCAATGACTTGTAACCCAAGTGCCCGGTGACTGCATTTTTACAGTAGGTATTGTTCCATCTGTAGAATTCTTAGGATGTCCCAAGGTGGCATAGTGTTTTAAGTTGTAAACAAAACTAGCTAAATAAATAATAAAATACTAATGTAGGTAGGTACCTATATTGTAAAACAAAAAATAGTACTAGTTATCAGTGTTATCACTCTATAAATTGACTCTTATAAATCTGAAAGAAAAATTACTAAACATTAATGTATGATATCTTAACATGCAAAGATTTTAATATTATTTTTGATGACTATTATATTTTACATAGGGCCGGCAACCCGCCAGGCCTAAGACCTGATTACCTTGCCTAAGGCAAGAAAGTTGTCACATAGGTGTCCCTCTAAGAAATCTTGCAACTCCTTGAATTTTAAGTAAGTAATACATAAATAACTCAAATAGGAATTAATTAAATAAACGCATTTTTATTACATTAAATTAAAAGACAATAGGAATTTAAATTAGAGAAACAGCTATTTCTCATTCAGAATCATGTTTAATGAAAAGGTCAGGAGAGTTTTCAACCTCAGACAACTAAATTAATACATTTGAACTTAACATATCAGTTGATCTCCTAAATAGGTGAGGTCGGTTCCTATAAAAGGAAGACGGATGACAAGAATTGCCCCAGGCATTTCTACATTTTGCATAAAATAATCTCTGTGAGATTAAGGCTCCTGCGAGTAATACCTACATGGAAAATATTTTTTCCCACTAAGTGCCTCCCTTTCAGCCTCTCATCACCAGCTCATACAATTGCAGCTGCAACTAGATGGATTGCGGAAATTTCATAATGTTTATTATTATAATGAAAAGTTTGAGAGATAAGATATATGTATCCGATTAATTAAACTAAACTACTGATTATCCTACTTTTGCTTTTGACTGTTCTATAGTTGCAAGGCACTTAGGTTAACCTGATGACTAAGATGATCAACTTTATTGTCTCAGGATGCATTTATGTTTTTGTTTTTCTAAATTACTACATACAGAGCAATCGGAGACGAAGAAAGGCTCTGCATTTCCCTAGTGAGGTGCAAATTACAGTGGTTGCTCTGGATTGAGAACCACAGCACACGAGATACATAGACAAAAAGTAACTCACCTTCTCACTACAGACGCGGCGGACGCGGGCTGGGGAACTGCAGTGAACAACACCGTATGTTGTCAAACAAATGGAGTTAGTCCAATAGAGGAAAAAGAGCTCTGCTTCCCCTAGTGAGGTGCGAATTACAGTGGTTGCTCAGGATTGAGAACCACAGCGCACAAGAGATACATGTGACTCACCTTCTCACTACAGACGCGGCGGACGCGGGCTGGGGACTGCAGTTGAACAACTTTATGTTGTCAAATAATTGGAGTTAGACCAACAAAAGTGGTACTCCAATGCGAGGGAATTGTTTGCAGTGTATGCAGCAGTTTTGCTTAGGTATTGAATGTGTTACTGGTTCTGTCAGATAGCCAACTGGAACAAGGGGCGCACTCGCCCCTTAACCCGTCTAGAGGTGTCCAGTAAACTTTTCCAATTAGCCGAGCAGTTCAATACTATACTGACAGCATGCAACCTCCCAGAGAGGTTAAATGGATTCTTAGACACGCAACATCAACCCCTTCACATCAAGGTACTCACCCATCGTCCACGTCCACGTGGTACAGCAACCTCTTACAAGGCAACTGGAAGTATCAGTAGGGAGGGAGATTTTCCCCACCCAATTTAATAGCTCAGTCCATCTAAACAATGCCAAAGGAGCACACATTCTAAATAAGTCCCACAGTGGGATCAGTACTTGGACCCGTCGATCTCAGATTGAGAGCCCTAATAGACCCTTACCGATACAGGATCTGCGGAAGATTCTAACCCCTCAATAGGAAAATGCCCTTCACAAATGAAGAGGTTATCCTGCTTGAAAAAAAAAAGGGGGGGGGGGGGGGGTCGAACAATAATAAGTACATTGGGCTGGTCGATCTCAAATTGAGAGCCCTAATTGACTACCGATAACGGATCTGCGGAAGATCCTCAACAGATACATGCCCTTCACAAGTGAAGGGGGTTATTGAGTTGTAGTTGGTAGTTAGCGGACAACCACTCTCTAGATTTATATGCTAGTATGAAGGAAAGCAAAATATTTTATTCACATTCCTTACAGTGCATCTCACAAAATATAAGTAGAAGTAGAATTAAATATAAATATTTGTAACAGTTAAGACTGGTAGGTGTATGTAGGAATTATAATTAGTTTGACTATATATTTTAACAAAATTCATTCATTTTAGCAAAAGACGGCTTCATATTGCCCATTAACTGTCATTGTGTGCATGTTATGAAATCTATAAAAATATCTCAAACTTCATTCAAGTAGTAGCCATTTTTACTCCTTGTTGTAGTGACCTTTACTGTGTCTAAATAGTTAATTATAATCTAAGCATTCAGGGTACCCATGATAGTATATGACATTATTATGGCATTCTTTATGTTATTGATTTAACAAGTAAGATCTACAGCTCTTTGTATTGAAATCTGCAGTCTCAGCATATTGTGCTTGTGCTACAAGTGTAGACAATGGTTCTAAAGACTTTTCATTCAACATATCCTAAAAGCTACCGCTTTAGTTAAGGCCCAGGCCATAAACTCCCCAAAATGGGACATATTATATATATACCTACATACATTCACACATGTAAATCCTCAAAAGGCAGAAATGTATTATTTGACACCCATGCCAGGTGAGGACACTCATGGGCTGATACTATTGGATGGATAACAACTGTATCCCTTAGTAACCCATACGATGAGAAGATATGGGATACCCAAATAATATTTGGCTGATTAGGTTCAGTATACCTAACATATAGTAGTTCTCCTTTGGGAATTCAAGAGTTACAATTATTATGCTTCTAGTAGAAGCGGAAAGTACTAATGTAAGTAGTTGTTTTACCTCAGGTAGAGGTGCTGTAAGGGCTGCTACCAGGACACAGTTTGGTGTATGATTAGTACTATTTTAAATGCAGTCACATTGATGCGGCTTTAAGTAGCTTCCAAACCGCAGTGGCCTTCAAAGGTTGGTTTATAAACATGCCTATAGCATAGATCTTGTGTCAATAAAACGTGTGCATTACCCCAGCAAAATGTTGTGCTTTAGAGAGTTGAAAGTATATCAGATTTTTAGTGTGATATGAAAGATTTTTGTGTGCAAATAGTAAAATTTGTGCATATTGTAGTTTAAGAGATATTTGCGAAAATAGTAGATTGTATTACAAGGGAGCAAAGTAGTATTTTTACGGCGAGGGCGCTACTTTGAATCAAGAGCAAAGCGAAGGATTCTAGAATAGAATCCCGAGCGTAGCGAGGGATTCTAACGTAGAATCCTGAGCGCAGCGAGGGATAAAAAGTACACCGCCCGAGGGAAAAATAATTTGCTCCCGAGTTATACACTCTACTTTTCATCCCCTTTCTATGAGAAAATTTATTTCTCCCGAGATATCGGGCGTAACAGGTTTTGTACGGCGTTGTTAGCTTCTGTAATATCTAATTGTTTCAAGAGTTAACGCATTGTCACTTCCTTAACTCGAAGTAGAACTCATATTATTTTGCAAAATACAACTTAAATAGGTAATGTACAAATTACAAGAACAGAGAGGTAATTGGCGCTCTTTGTTTTTTTTTTAGTTAGCACAGGTCACCCCGAGCTATGCAGCCAACACGTACCAGCCAGTAATCCGTACAATTTGAGTTGGTTCTATTTCTATGAATGATAATGTTCCAAATTCAAATCACTTTTACGGCCCGCTGCTTGGCCTTGAACAGAAAAGAGCTATTTTGCGCCCCGCTACAGTGACAGTAAAGTGACATTTTTCGAATAGAAGGGATGAAAATAAATTTTGCTGCAGTAATTATCGAAACGTTACCCCAGCAAAAAGTTTTTTCTTAGCCCGGAACCAAATACTGGAACAGATAGCTTATGTTACGTAACAATTGTTAGCCAATAGCAAAATTTGTGTGTGTTGTGGTTTTTAAGTTATTTGTTGTTCTATTGACGGTCTGTGTGTCAATAGTATTAGTTATGCAGACGACATGGTGCTGCTGACTCCGTCGATAGCTGCACTCAGGAAGTTGTTGGCAGTCTGCGAGGCTTATGCTGAAGCGCATGGGCTTAGCTATAATGTACAAAAAAGCAAAATGCTAGTGTTTAGGGTGAAGCGCAGGAGGCTATCAGATATACCACCGGTTATGTTAGGAGGTATAGCCCTAGAGAGGGTCTAGAATTTTAAATATCTGGGGCATATAGTCACTGATGACTTAAAAGATGACGCTGATATGGAGAGAGAACGGAGGGCGTTGGCTGTCAGATGCAACATGTTGGCCCGCAGGTTTGCGCGTTGTACACCAGCAGTTAAAATTACTCTTTTTAAAGCTTTCAGCCAGTCCATGTACACGTGTACTCTGTGGGTTCACTATACGCAAAAGGCATACAACGCTCTCCGAGTACAGTACAACAATACCTTCAGAATGTTGTTGGGGCTCCCACGTTACTGCAGTGCGTCAGGCATGTTTGCCGAAGCGCGCACTGATAGTTTTAGCACCATCCTGCGGAAGAGGATATCATCTATGAGGCTCAAGGAGCGTGGGAGCGTCAACAGCATTCTGAAGGTCATCAGCGAAAAGCCGTGTTGCGCTGTCATGGCGCATTGGGTGCATGTACATATGCATGTGTCCAGTGCGTCAGGTAGGCGCGGCCGGTATATGAATTAATTTATTTTACTATCTATTTTGTGATTTGTGTTTCTCTTTTGTTACTAACATAGCTTCTAAGTGTCGTGTACTACTAACATTTATGGATCAAGGATCTGAAATAAAGTTTAATTTAATTTAAGATTTTGCTGCGGTAACGTTTTGGGATTTCCCAGATCTCGAAAACGCCTGAACGCAGATGTTTCAAAAAAATACCAATAATGTAACTGAATTTGTTTAAATTTGTTACAACATTACATTTGATTTGCTTCATAAACACCAGAGTTATTAAATAGTTTCGAAAAACAGAAAAAAACTAATTTGCAAGTAAAGTAGTGCACTTAACATCCATTAAATGTAATATATATATGAATCAAGTCACCTTTATATCGACAGCAAATATAGGTTCGGTAGCTATAACCAATATAAAGAAAAAAAATAATTTAACAAAATTTACAGTGGTCTTATTTTGGTGATCGAATACGCTGTTCCTACATAACAAGGAAACGAGATATATATTTAACAAAAAGGCATGTTTCATTAAGAAACCGTCCTATTAATTTCAGCTTTCAATTACCAATATTGTGAAAGTTTCAGCAAAAATTCTTTTATAAGCCGGCCAAATTGCGAAGGCTATTAAAAAGCGACCATTCCATACATACGGATACACTTCCCAAATTAGCAGCTTAGTATTCGATGTTTTGTACAGTGAAGCACAAAAGCTTTCGTGGAGCCAAATAATACAATAAACCACACAAATAAAACAACAACAAAAACAAACAAAAAAAATAAAACAAAAAAAAACACGAAGTAGTTTTCTATTTTATTCAAAACCATGTTAATTTTATATAAGTGTGATAATTGTTTTTATGTATCTAGCCTACCTATATTTTACGCATCTTTTTTTAAATAAAGAAAGAAAGAAAGAAAGAAAATTCGTTTATTATACACATCACTACACACCGAACAAAAGAAAATATAACAAGAAAAAAAAAAACAAAACAAAACAAACAAAATAAATAAAATAAAAGAACCCGAAAAAAAAAGGCAATCCTAACATTATTGTTGTTTATCAATATTGCAATAGGTACATACTCGTAAGTAAAAGGGGTATTACATCTTCCTAAATTCAGAAACCTGAATTTAGGAAATTCTGAATTTAGAACAGTGTAATTGCATTTAGGAAGCAAAGCTTCCTAATTAGGAAGCTATTTAGGAAAAGAATGGTTTCCGGCGTCCTAAATGGCTAAATCGGATGAGTGTAATTACGTTTCCTAAATTCAGGACGCTCAGTCGCCGCGCGCCTGCCGTCGAGAGCGCACGTTTGTCTTTCCCTCCCAATATAATATTGCGTATGTACCGACGAAATAAATGAAATTTTACATCATCTAGTATGCTAATTATTCAAATCGATCAAGGAAAAATTATATGATCGGTCCAGGCGGGATTTGAACCCGCGATCCTTCTTTTACAGGGAGAATGCTTTGACGACCTAGCTACCAGACTCACGCCCAAACCAATCTGTATCCGTCTTTAAGGCGATGGTGGAGCAATCTACCGACGCTCTTACGAGCTATGCTATCGGAAACAATGAATGATCTGTCATTCATTTTATTCATTGATTTTTGATTACTCCGCCCAAATGTTTGAATGAAATTTTACAGCATGTAGTAGGTATGCTAATTATTCAAATTGATTATGAAAGAAAAAATTCGTTCGTCGTTAAGCTAACCGCAAGGGTTATGGCAATATCAATATTTTGTTTTTTATTTTTATAGTATTGAGGGCATTTTGTCGCAATTCACTCGACAGTCGACACGTCCGTCCCTTGCCGCTCGTCCTACAAAAATGATTTAGGATCCTAAATTAGTGAACGTGTAATCGCGAGCTTCGGTGACTGAATTTCCTTTCCTAAATAGCTTCCTGAATTTAGATTTCTGAATTCAGGAAGATGTAATACCCACTTAAATAACAATGCGGCAGGTATGAACGCGGCGCGCCCGCACCAACCCGGCCGCGCCCCTCCACAGTGAGTCATTGTCATAATGCACCGCGCGCGCGTCAGTATTGTCTGAGACACAGAGTAAGTAGTCTACGACCCAGTGCGCAAACGCAGTAGGTAAGAATTAGGGCAACCAGATACGCCATCATTCAGCGTATCTGGTTTGCCCTAATTCTTACCTCACTTAGCTGTTCATTCGTACATCAAGTACTCATGCATACACTGGTCTGTATTAGAATATTACATGTCACAACAATGTTGTGACAACATTTTATTGTACTGTTCATTCATCCATCAGGAATGTGCTGACCCGCTCCGTATGAAATATTACACGTAACAGTATGTCAATATGTTTTATTAAAGAGAGGTTTGATTATAAATTTAATACAAAGTCAAATGTACCTATCTCCGAATATGGAAAAGTGAATTACTACGCTAGCGAATGCCTGCGCATTCGTCTTATAGAATTTGAATCATAGAATATGTATGAACATAAACTGTAAAAGTCTGTTCATCAAGATCATTCTATATAGAACTAGCCAACACCTTACGACTTAGCTCGCTTATAATTGAATAAGAAGTATCCTACGTGTTAAAACTAGCATATCTGCTACCCATAGATAATACATATATGCTGCTACCTCAGTCAGTTTACAAACAAACAAACCTTTGTGCTTTATATTATTTATTATTATAATATATAGGTAAGGAACTATTATTTAAGCAGAGTGAAAAAAATACAGAGATGATGTGGATACATTATTTATTACAATTAATTTTTACAAATAAATACCTACATAGATTAAATAAACAATTTTAATTACAATTTACGGCTAATCAGATTTTCCTTATGTTTGAACTATTTTACTAACTAAATAATTGGTTTCGTTCATGATTTCATCACAGGCATTCGTTACCAGGTATTGTATATTAACACTTGCGGCGCTGTCTGACTCTATTTCACCGAATGAATGTCCCTCCAAATCATGTATAGTGATCTTTATTAAATGATGAGCACGTCCTGACACCTCACGTTGAATAAATGATTTATTCTTAAAATTCTTCGATTTAGTGGTTTTGATTTTCTTCGGTGTTATCTTTTTTACCTTACTCTCATTACTTTCTTGGAGTACTTTTGCTGCTACTTCAGCGTACCAGCCCTCACGGTCTTGAGCATAATAATAAGGATTCGTTATAGGGTCCCAGCAAATTCTAGAAAGAAACGGTTAAAATAAATAGAAGTACCACTCAAAACTGTCTAGTCATAACGTTTGTTGGATTAGTTTCCTACTCACCTCTCGTAAACTGACAACTTCGTCATTATTAGAAAATACTGTTTTGTTGCGCGGCGACTGAGCGTCCTGAATTTAGGAAACGTAATTACATTCATCCGATTTAGCCATTTAGGACGTCGGAAACCATTCTTTTCCTAAATAGCTTCCTAATTAGGAAGCGTTTGCTTCCTAAATGCAATTACACTGTTCTAAATTCAGAATTGCCTAAATTCAGGTTTCTGAATTTAGGAAGATGTAATACCCCTTTATGACATGATTCTGAAATGATAGTTACAAAGTTATGCAAGAGTGTGGTTCGTTTTTTTGAAACAAATAATATCCACAAACTAAATACAATATTAGAGTACTATATCGTAGTAACGGTTTGTTCCCTTTATGTCGAGTCCCGTTATGTCGAGTCTGGGAGTCTATTGTTCTCCAAAGTATTAATATTTTACGCTTCCTATTACCGTCATGTCGAGTACAGTCAGAATATAAATTAAAAGCCAATCTATATAAAAATGATCTATTTACCATGGCACACACCAATGACTTTCCGATGCTTTTCGAAGTTATGTGTGTATTTATCGCAGGTTTACAAGTGCCCGGTTAATGGCAATAGGCTCGCCACCTATTACATTGGGACCTAAACATAAACTGGCGAAATGTGGCTGCTAGCACCTCTGCCTACCCCTTCGGGGAATACAGGCGTGAGTTTATGTTATGTTATGTTATGCTATATAAAAATGAACCCCTATTTCCCTTGGTCACGAGATAGCGCCTGAACAGCTGGACCGAGTTCGCTTATTCTTTTTTTGTTGTGTTCGTTATTGTTAGGAGAAGGTTCTTATGAAAGAAAAAAATGAAGAAAAGTGCGCGGAGTCACAGTACCTATAATCACTAGTAGTGTAAATGTACAGGATAAAGTTTTACAGTTTTTTTTTTCAAATTATACGATACGTTATCAACCTAAAATTAAAAAAAATATCACTTAGCAAATCTTATAGTGGATAGGCGATTAAGATAAATCATACAATTTTGTTACCTACTTGTAAAATCTTCTACTATTTTATTTATACGCAAGTCAATTGCCAAGCTTAAGCATTATAGACGTTTACCTGCTCTACCTTAAACCTAGCTTCTTTAGCCTCATCTCTAAGTGTGCTTTAGCGAAATGCACACCGTGAGGTACTTAAATAAAATATTTTTCTATCTTTCTTTCTTTCTATAGTATATAGAGGTGGTCTTTAGTTGAGCTTTTTATTTAGGCTTTCATGCCACACCCTTCTACTGGGTTTGCGGTCCTGTAGCGTTCGTTGTAACAAGAAATAAATAAATAAAGCCATTTATTTCTTGCTTTTACCAGGTTTCGTGTTTTACCCTGTAAAGTATTTAAAAAAAACTAAATACATAATAAATGTATGTAAGTATGTAGCTAGATTTTCTTATACTTTTTTTTAATATTTAAAAAAATGGTTATTACGGGTGGGTTTTGCCATCAAGAACCCCTGAATGGGTAAAGGCCTCCTCCAAAGATGCCCATGCGTCTCTATCTTGGGCTAAGTTTCTCCAGTTTGGACCAGCTGTCCTTCTGAGGTCATCTTCCCATCTGGTTAGTGGTCTTCCTCGGCTTCTCTTACCTGTTGGGCCGCTACACGAAGTTACTCTCGTGGTCCATCTCTGGTCTGTACATCTCGCGACATGACCAGCCCATTTCCATTTTTGTTTTAGTGCGTACGTTAGGGCGTCGATCGCTTTGATGGTTTTTCTTATCTTATTATGCCTCACTTTGAGGAGCATTCTCCTAGCCCCCTTTGACAGGTTCTTATTTTATTTGTGGCTTTAGAGGTGAACTTCCACGTCTGGCACCCATACGTCAGGCATGGTAAGAGACTTGAGTTCATGACTTTTGTTTTGATATCTGTCGGCATATTACTCTTGAAAATTTCTTTTTGGTTCCAATATATTTTGTTCCATGTTGATTTTACCCTTCTTTCTATTTCTAGTTTGTCGTTGTTTTTGTCAAAACTTAACAATTTTCCCAAGTATATATATTTTTTTTTTTTCGACATATTCTAGTGGCTCTGCGTTGATTGTTATGGGATTTTTTCAGCTTGTGTTGGTCATTATCTTGGTATTAGTTAGGTTCATCTCCAGACCCACCTTAACACTACGTCGTCAGGGAACCTAAGATGGCTTAGATATTCACCTTTTATATAGATTCCTAGTCTGCACCAGTCCAACTTGCCAATGATGTTTTCCAGGATTGATATGAATGGTGTTGGAGAGAGGGGGGTCTGTCTCACTCCTCTTTTTATGGGAAAGCAGGGGCCGATGGACCCGAGTTTGATCCTTCCTTTATGTATATACTTTGGATAGTTTTTATGTATATTTCTTCCGCTTCTTGCTCTGCCAAGCTTTTCCATATGCTGTTGTGTGAAACGAAGTCGAAAGCTTTTTGGTAGTCGATAAAGCTTATATATAGAGTCCTCTGTTGTTCTTGATACTTTTCTATGATTAACTCCATTGTGTGGATGTGGTCAGTTGTTGAGAAACCTTTCCTGAAGCCCGCTCGTTCTACGTGTTGCTTTGTTTCTAGTGTTGTACTTATTCTTTTGTTAATAATTTTAGAGAACAATTTGTAGAGGCTGGGTAATAGTCTGATTGGTTTGTAATTGCCAATATTTTTGGGGTCTCCTTTTTTATATAATAATGTGATGTTTGCTTCCGACCATTGAATGGGTGTTACTGAGTGTTGGATTATCAAGTTGAACAGTTTGGCCATCGGTGCAGCTAGAATTAACTGCGCATCTTTCAGTGCTTCGTTTGTGATGTTGTCGGAGCCTGGGCTTTTTTCTATTTTAAGCTTTTTTAATGTTTCTAAGACTTCGGTTTCATTGATCTCTATAAAATCTTTAAATTGGCCTTCCTTGTTGTTATTTGATATTATGTTGTTATCGTTGTCACTGTAACTATAGATTTCTATAGAACTCCGTGGCCGTATGTACAATGTCGCTTCGTTTGTATATATCTTTATTCAGGTTTTTCAATTCTTTTATCCAGCAGTTGTTTCTTCGAAGTTCCTGAAATTGTTTTTTCGTGCTACCGCAAAGCTGTAGGTGTCTCATTATAGAGATCCGGTTCTTAGCATTCCATGGATTCACCGTGCGGTCGCCGGGTCCATGGCGTGGTACAGAGAGGAACACTGCGACGGCGCCTGGGACTTGCGACCCAGGTGTAGGTTTAGGGTGGCCACCTTGTGATGCATCAGCGCTCACCTCCACCGTCAGTCGTGTTCCCCCCTCTACCTATCCAAATTTGGTAAGATCCTATCAACGCCGTTTTAGATATTCGTTTGAGTAAAGAGCTTACTGAAGCTCTTGGCAATCCGAGGTCTTTAAATAAGTTATACAGGGATTTAGCTGGAATTCCCCTTGCTCCCACTTCCACGGCGTAGAGTTTAACCACATAGCCATTTTTGGTTAACTCGTTGGTCAAGTCAAAGTATTTGTTTATTTTTATAGCGTGGTCTTTAGGTATGTTAGTTTCCCACGGTACTGTGAGTTCTACTAGTACTGCACGCTTTTGCTGTTTTGAAAATAGGAATATATCGGGTCTGGATGACGAGGCACAAACATCCTCCGGTATTTTATAGTGTTTCTCATACGAATCTGCGAGTAATGTCCAATCAGCGGCTGCTATCAAAATTGAGTACGGCTTTTGATTTGTCTTTTTTGAGCAGCCTTCCTTTACAAACGCGACGTCATTTCTTTGGTTTGTGGTTAAACCCTTTTTCGCTCTAGCTACCGCCAAACTTACCGCCTCACGTACGATTTCTAATACCTTATCATGTCGGCGCGAGTAATGACCCCGGTCTAATAGCGTCCTACAACCCACCAGTAGGTGCCTAGCAGTACCAATTGCTTCACCACATGAGTTACATGTTTTATCTGTGGCTTTTCCCCATCTGACAAGATTGCTTTGGTCGGGGAGGGTCAACTGGAATGCATTGAGATAGAATTTAAGGAGAGCCGGTGACCAGTCGTATATTAAGGTACGCCATTTTAAGGCTATGGGAATGGCTATGTAGGTATATGGACGATTTTGTATAAGGCAGAGAGTTCGTTTTTCATGGGACGAGTTTTGTTTTTCGTTGACTGTAGTACTTTTCTTCTTTGTAGCAATTTTTCTGTATTATCTTCTAGTATTTTATGTTTTTGATTTTTCTTTTTTATCTGTGCGGATTTTAGGCTTTCAGAAATAGCATTGCTAATTTTATCATAACAATTTTATACCGTTTTGTTTACTTGTCAGTTTGCTGGTTCAGATAGTTTTAATTTAATGTTGTCCTTATACTTTTCTATTTATTCTTTACTCTTAAGTTGGCATCCTTTACTGGTAAATCGGGCTCTGCTTAGTTTGTGTTTGGAGAGCTTTAGTGTTCCTCTGATTGCACGATGGTCAGACGGGTAGTTCAGGTTCAAAATTTCGAGGTTTGTAAATAATTTTGGGTGGTTTGTGAGGATGTAGTCAATTTCGTTTTTGTGAAGCTCGTCTTTCAGGTGGTTTCGGTTTGGTTTTTTCTTAAAGCAGGTATTTATTATTGTCTGTGAGCTTCTGTTCGAACGCAAAGTTTACGAGTCTCTGGCCTCTATAATTTCTTATGCCGTGTCCATGTTGTTTTATGACCAAAACTTCATTTCCTTCAGATGCCCCAAAAAAAATCAATATTATTCTTAATCCACTGCGATTTTACATATTCATTGAATATTTGGTCATTATTAGAAAGTACACCTGAAGGAAATGCCTTCAGGTGTACTTTCTAATAATGACAACCATGCTTCTGAGATGAAATTTTTGGGAAGAGGTGTTTTTTCTGCTAGACCTTCTGTTGACTAGTCGCCCGGACCAGTACAGTGTCTCGGTGAGTGCTGCTTTAGGTAACTCCGACCATTGTCTGGTCCACTCCACCGTGCCCATTGTAGCCACAAAGCCCCCGCTGAGCAACCCCGATGGATCTCTGGCCCATGAGCCGCAAGAGAAAGCCAATTTGCTGATTAATCTCTTTGCGGCCAACTCCCGAGTCGATGATTGTGGTATGCAACCACGGACACTGCCCACTGGAGACCACGCAATGCGTGATATCCGTATCAGGCAACGCGATGTCCGTGCAGTAATGCAATCACTCGATGCCCGGAAAGCCAGCGGTCCTGATGGTATTCCAGCGGTTGTACTTAAAAAATGTGCAGCGGAGCTGTCTTCTATGCTAACGCGGCTGTTCCAACTGTCCTACAGTTCGGGTACAATGCCTTCGGCTTGGAAGGAGGCGAATGTCCAGCCAACTATCGACCATAACCGTCACCTCAGTGCTGTGCAAGGTGTTCGAGCACATCATTAACACACAGCTCATGCGCCACCTAGAAGATAACTTCTTGCTTAGTGACCGACAATACGGTTTCAGACCGAAACGGTCAGCCTCACCCCAAAGGTGGGTCACGTACCACGTACCGTGAGGCTGTGGAAAAGCACGGCGAGTCACTGGCAATTAGTCTTGATATCGCCAAAGCTTTCCATAGGGTATGGCACAAATTGCTTTTTTCCAAGCTACCATCCTTTGGCCTGCCTCCCAGACTGTGCAACTGGGTTGCAAGCTTCTTGCAGAGGCGCCGTATTCGCGTCCTTTGTGATGGACGAGCTTCAGAGTTCTTTCAGGTAAATGCTCGCGTGCCACAGGCTTCCGTCTTATCTCCCACTCTCTTTCTTCTGCATATCAATGACATGCTTTCTAACGGTACGACAGCACTTTACACGCGAGTTATTACGTACATCCTGCCAAGCAGTCTGATATATCGCGGAAAAAAGGCAGCATCTTGTCAATGAGCTGGACCGGATCGTGGACCACATTTCTCAATGGGGCGCTGAGAATCTAGTCGAGTTTAATGCCACGCATGCACCACCAGGATCACCTTAGTATCCTCGGTATGGATGTTCACTTCAAACTGAATAACAAAAACTACATCGAGAGCATCATCAAATCAGCCTCGCGTAAACTCTAGAGTCCTGAACAGAGTGAGACGTTTTTTCACGCCGGAGCAGCGGTGTCTTCTATACAAGAACCAAATTCGTTCCTGAGTAGATTACTGCTCACATCTCTGGGATGGCTCCGCAAAGTACTTACTAGATGCTCTCGCGGGTTGCAGCGACGTTCGGTCCGCATTATTGGGAATCCTGAGGTCACGAACACCCTCGAGCCTTTGCAGATGCGTAGAGATGTTTTTCTTTTTCAGTTTAATGAATTTATTTCTCCAAAGACTTACATGTCACTTATTGAGAAACAATAATTATTAATACACAATGTACTAGCAATAGTTCGTTCGTTTTGATGACTAATATTAACTCGCAATAATAATAATACGAGTTAATATGTCTCGATGACGTGTTGTGCTAACTTATTTTTAAATATATGAAAAGAAGTGATATTTTTAATAGATGAAGGTATTTTGTTATAAAGTTGTGCGCCTTCGTAGGTAAACATTTTTTTTCCGTAGTTCGTGCGTATCTTCGGCAGCGCAATAAAACTTGCTCGGCGACTACTTCGGCTAGTTAGTTCCTTCAATTTTTAAAGGCTAAGTTAGTATGGAGTAGGCTATGCAAAATCTTTCTAACAAGAATATACGTATTATAAATATATAATTGTCTAATGTTCATTATTTTGGTTTCGGTGTAAATTTTAGATGTAGGTGTTAGGTAGTTATAATGGAATAATATTTTAATTAATTTATTTTGTACGATTTGTAGTTCCGATAGTTTTGTTTTGGCAGCACTGCCCCAAATTTCTATCAGATAAAGCAAATGTGGTTTTATTAGCGAATTGTATATATTATAACGTATCCGACGTGGGATACATCGAGCAATGTGCCGAAGAGATCCTATTAGGGAAGATAATTTTTTTCTTATGTGCTCGATTTGGATATTCCACGTCAGACCACTATCTATTCTAAGACCAAGATATTTTTCAAATGATTTGTTTTGTATAGCTACGTCGTTAATTTTTAGAGGTTCATATGGTGTGATTATTTTGTTTTTTGCTTTGAAGATTACGTAACAAGTTTTAGAAATATTTATAGTTAAAAGGTTGCTTTGGAACCAAGAATATAAGGTATTTAAATCTTCCTGAGCCTTGTAGATAATTTGTTGTATTGACGATCCAAAATAGAACAAACATGTGTCATCAGCATAAAGAGTTATGTGGCCATGTAGACCCATATCGCGAACGCTATTTATGTAAATAATACAGTCCCGGGTCTTTTAAGTGGGGCGTGAAAAGGCATCTGATGAGGCCGTCTCGCTGAGAGGCCACTATTGTTAACATAGTACGTGTTTGTAATAGTGACCCTCTTTTCTGAGACTTTGTCTTTAGCTTACCATCAGGCGGGGTGAAGTCTAATTGAGGCATCCGTTCATCATTCTCTGAACCTTTTCCCAACTTAGTTGGGGTCGGCTTTCTAGTCTAACTGTGATGCGGCTGAATTTCGATATTTTCCGTGAAGCGACCTCCACAACCAATTATCCGATGACCAATGGCGATATCGAAGTTCCAAGTAACGACTGCCATAGATGTTTGATATGACAACCGGGACGGCTTAACGTGCTCTCCGAGGCACGACCAGACCAGTGCAAACAGCCATATTCATGCATACAACTTTTTGCACTGAGCGGAGATAGAACCCACGCCCCATGCGTAGCAGTCGCGTGCACTACCGCCACGCCACGCAGGCTGTCGTGATTGACAAATCCTTTATTAAAAAAAACTAGTTAGGAGAATACGGCCCGATTTCAAACTTGAATTCCGCTAATGAATGTACGATAAATTACATATTATAATATTTTAGATACACCGACGACACGTCTTAAGTAGTTGAAATATTTATAAACACCAGTAGGTATACAGCAGCACGTCATTAAAATTCAGTTAATCATCTAAAGGCTAGTAGGGACGTTTATTAAGTGAACTTTTCAGTAAAAAGGGTATTTTTAATCTGACTGTACTGATATTGTAAACTCGACATAAAGGTAATAGAAGCGTGGTACAGAAGCTCGACATAAAGGGAATAGAAATGGGACAGAAAACGTAGACTCGACATAGAGGTAATAGAAGCGAGATAAGGTTTTTGGCTCGACATAACGGGAATCGACATAAAGGGAATATAGTAACACATTAAAGAATATAAAATAAATTTTGGAGTAAAAAATATACATACCGAGTTTTCCTATTACACCTCGTCTCTGGACTGGAGGATGTGAAATGAAATAAGGTTTGCTTTATTTTTATACTTTTATATATTTTTAACCCCCCCGCAAAACGAAGTGTGTTATAAGCTTGATCGCTAATAAATAAAAAGTGTGTCAGTCCGTCCATCAATAGACTTCAAAGCCAGAAAGTAATAAACATAAAACTGAACCGGCTGAATCGATTTAGATAAAACATTTCTAGGAACGGTATTTTTTTTTACAAGTAGGATACCTACTTTTATTTAATTTTAAGTAGACAAAGTCGTAGGTGTTAACTAGTTCTAATTTCAACGAACAGACAGTTCATGTTCTTAATTTGTGTTATAAAAATTCTGATAGGCGAATACACAGGTATTCGCTAGTGTAGTAATAAAATTCCACTTTCTATATTTGATTGTGAGATAATAATATCTTATCGGACGATCGGTCTTAGAGTTTCACATTTGATGGAAATTCTGCCGCCGATTTTAATCAGCAGTAAGTAATATAGTAAGTAGGTACATCGAATTGCGTATAATAAGTATAGAGGTGACTAATAATGAGCAAACTATACGCAACATTGATATTGCTCCGTATGTTAGATAATCTTATAAACGAGTATGCATTTAACGTTAATGAGGTTGAAAGTAAGCGATGAAACTTCTGTCAAGTGTAGTATAAGACTAAGTTTTGTTATACATTACTAGCTGATTCTCCTTGGTTTCACCCGCGTAGTTCCAGTTCCCGTGGGAATACCGGGATAAAACATATCCTATGTTACTCCTGAATAACTAAGCTTTCTAACAGTAAATTTTTTTTTAAAATCGCTCCAGTAGTTTTTGAGCCTATTCATTACAACCAAACAAACAAAGTTTACCTCTTTATAATCCTACTAGCTGACGCCCGCGGCTTTCAAAACAAACAAACTTTCGCCTTTATAATATTAATCCATACTTAATATTATAAATGCGAAAGTAACTCTGTCTGTCTGTCTGTCTGTCTGTCTGTCTGTCTGTCTGTCTGTCTGTATGTTACGCTTTCACGCCTAAACCGCTGAACCGATTTTGATGAAATTTGGTATAGGGGTAGATTAGACCACGAGAAAGGACATAGGCTATGTTTAGTCGCGATAACCGACATCCACGCGAGCGGAGCCGCGGGCAAAAGCTAGTAGGATAATATTAATAGGATTGTGAGTATGGATGTATGGATGTATGTTTGTTACTCTTTCACGCTCTAACGGCGGAACGGATCTGGCTGAAATTTGGCACAGGGATAGATTAGAGCCAGGAATAGGACATAGGCTACTTTTTATCCCGGAAAAAGGTTCCCATGGGCTGCGGGAGCGGGATCAAAATTCTACGCGGGCAAAGCCGCGGGCGTCAGCTAGTATTAGTATAGAAGAAGAAACAATATGTAAAATCTATTATTAAATTACCTACTAGTTCAAGCATATAGCTTTGCTTGTGCTAATAATATGTATGTACCTATTGTATGTTTTACGATAGTATTGTAAAATATCAACACGGCGATAGACCACCTATTACGTGGGACAAAAAATTATGAGGTGAAATGTGGACGTATACTATGCCTCTGCCTACCCTTTCGAGGATAAAGGCGTGACTTTATGAATGTATGTATGTATGCGTGTGAAACATTAAATGGTTTAATCATCTAATTTAAAAATGCTTACATTATGTTATAGCTTTAACTTTTTCACGCTATATCCCTGACAGGGAGGTGGAGATGGTCAAGCTTAGTAGTTCTTGCATACTTCTAGTACAAATATCAGTATAAAATATACATCTTTTGTTAGAAACTAAATACCTACTCGTAGGTGCTTAATTTTATATTAGAACTAGCCTTCCGCCCGCGGCTCCGCCCGCGTGCATCTCGGTTAACGCGACCTTTGCTCATACCTATCTTCGGTTCTACTCAACCGATTGCGATCAAACAATCGTAAGATTTTAAGTCTGAGCAAGACCTTTCTAACAAAAAAAACCGCATCAAAATCCGTCTAGTAGTTTTTGCGTCCATCGCGGACAAACAGACAAACAGATAAACAGACAAACAACAGACAGGAAATTAAAAAAAATATATTTTCGTGTTCAATATCGTTAACATAACATAGCCTAAGTATTGTTTTTTAAATATCTCCAATGTACAGACACGACCACTTTACAATTATATAATAGTATAGATTCGTCATGTCATCAAAATCTAAGAGTGCAACATATACTAGCTGGGTGGTCGAAATATGCTAACTTTAGCTATTTTCTTGTTTAGAAAATATATAACATGATATTGTTACACGTGTATGTACATAAAGGAGCGTCTTCATGCAGATTTCGCAATATATAAGCAGGATAGTTCGAGAGACAGATTCATAGATCACAGGCACCTGAAGGAAGATTTATCTCACTTCTAACCACTGACTCTATAGAGCGCACACCCGAAAATGTAAGTATCTACCGAACATTTTATATACTGATAAATTTTATATGTTATGTACGATAATATATACGATGGTTAACATGAAGAGTACATACATACATATAGTCACGACAAAATAACTAACTAAATAAATTACATGTCTTTGTTGCAGGTCGAATCTCAACCGTGATTTATTTGTATCAAGCGACTCTGAAGCATAGGTAAAGCTTCAAGAAAAACCAACAACGAAGCGTGTCAAAGCCAATAAGCCGAGGGAAGAAATACCTAAAAAGAAAGCTAAGCCAGCTATCAAGCCCATCGTCGCCCCGACTACACGACTCACCGTGCAAGATTTGTTCGGTGAGGACAGCGATCCAGAGACGTCGTCACCGAGCTCCAGTACAACTGGTAAAAATGCGCCACCTCTATTTTCATATTTTACGAAAAGAGCAAAAAAGGGATACTCACGTCAAATAAGCGAATCGAAACATGGTAAATACTATGTGGAATAAAAAATTTACGAGACCGATGAAATTAAGAAGATACAACCTGTAAACAGATGGCGTCATTCTATAGCCACGATAAAAACTCACTTGAATGAAGATGCAGACTCTTGGAATCATATTAAAGAATTTGTGTTGTTGACGCAAAATGACTTTAAAAACTGTCCAATCACGCTTTTAGGGGGTTATGAATAATTTATCGCCTTGAATAATTTGTATACTTACCTACGCTATAATTATTTGCACATGTTACTGATATTTTATAACGACCTAAAACTTAGATTTAGGTATTTGTTAATTATAACGTTCTTAATAAGTATATCACTCTAGCTAATAATGTATAAATTAATTTAATACTTATAGGTACAGAATTATACTATACCAAACAAATTCTTATTCATATTATCATAGTGATATCATATTGTAATTTATAATTATCACCATTGAATATTAAAAATGTATACAATTGACAACCTTCTTTTTTTTCACAGCTGTGAATCCCGTCAGTTTATCAAGATCTCGAAATACTATTCATTGTGACAAATGTCAAATATTAATTCCGAAAAATAATTACATATATCAATGAGAACTAATTTACACAAAACTAACTGTGTATTAAGAGTCCGTACTACCTCAAATGACATAGAATAAACGTGTATAATATCAAAAGTTCTAAAGCATGGACTTTTTAATTCATTTGTGGTAAAGTTGAGGATATATGCTAATGTTTATGTGTGGCAAAAACATGATTACGTAAAATTTTCTTGATAGAAAACCATTGCAAAGTTACCTCTAAACCGTACAAATAAAACGATATTATGGATTAATTACGCAAAATAGGATCACTAAACTTACACAATAATTGCAGTTTAGTGGTTAAGAGACATTATGTGTTTCAAATTTTACAAATATACATTGGTTTCTGCGTAACTAGCAAATATCTAAATTTTTACTCAAGCGATACCATTAAACTTAGAACCGCCCTGCCGCCCGGCCTCCTCCTCAGTGTTGCTTCGGCTATCATACGGGGAGCTTGTGTCGCACGCGCTCTGCGCAGACGATTACGATAGACGATACGAAAGTATTCAAGTACCTATCTTTTGGCAGGCGAAATGGGTAATAAAGTAAACTGAAAGAGGAAAAGTGTATGTTGGCGTAAAAAAACATTAAAACATATGTATTATGTAGGCAGCCTCTGTGGCGTGGTGGTAGTGCACGCGACTGCCACGCAAGAGGCGCGGGTTCGATTCCCGCTCAGTGCAAATATTTGTATGCATGAATATGGCTATTTGCATTGATCTGGGTGTTTCTATGTATAATATGTATGTATTGATGATGATTCCGTGATGGTGGTATCCGTGGGGATTTTTCGCACGATAAAAAAAAATGGCGTCAGTGAACGCGACTGCTACGCAGGAGGCGCGGTTTCGATCCCCGCTCAGTGCAAATATTTGTATGCATGAATATGTCTATTTGCATTGGTCTGAGTGTTTCTATGTATAATATTTATGTACATACAAAAAAGTATCTAAGTATGTTTATCCGCATTCTAGATTCCATAACACAAGCTAATTAAGCTTACCATGGGTCTAGATAGCGCTGTGTAGAATGTTGTGGAATATTTATTTATTTATTATTATAGTAAGTATCTAATCTACCTACCTAAGTAGCTTATACTGTACATAACAATTTGCAATAGGTACTATATTAGTAGAAAGTAATAAATAGGTCAGTAAAAACCTACCTATTTCAAAAATTTGGATTGAAATAGGCATACCTGCCTATGTATCGACAAAAATAATCTTGCAGTAGCAGTCCAAGTCTTTCAGGCAGGTCCTGCCTACTACATGTCGCTCACTGCGACGACGCGACGGACGACGCGGTTGGGCGACTCAGAGCCGAAAGTCGAAGTGTTGTAACTCCAACTTCTGTAGGTTAGGTTAGAACTGTGACCCCAACGCATGAGCCGAGCGAGCGTAGCGAGCGTGCCGCAGCAGCGGACGGCGAAGTGCCAGATCGGGTTATGATAGGAACGAGACCGTCGGGTCAGGTTAGGAAGAGGGTTACGTTCGGAACAAATTTTTGAAGTTTCTACCTAACCCGCGACCGGGTCAAGTTTTCGGGTCAGTTTCGGAATAAACGGAATATTTCTGTAAATACATGAGTACCTACCAACCCGAATGATCATAATATAAATATAGCAGTAGTTAGGTACTACTACCATACGTATTCCTATATTTATTATAGACAGTACGTAATTATGAATTTCCATTCATCTGTTTCTATTGAAGGGTCATCGCCCTCTGTGGGCTCAGCAATCTAGCCACATTACTGGCCGTCAGATTCTCTGCCCATACGGGGGCCCCGTATAGGGACATACTTCGCACGATCCCCAGGTACAGTCTCCTGCAGGGAGCGTTGGGTCTCCTGATGTTGGGCATCAGCCGCGCGAGTGTGGCTGATGCCCCCCTCAGTTTTGGGACCAAACTTCGGAAGTGATGTCCGAAGTTCCACCGGCCATCGAGCCCCAGATACTTCATCGAGGGCTCGATGCCGATGCTGACACCCCCTATCTGTAGGCTGGATCCCGCAGGTGGCTCCATCCGAGGTCCGTGGAAGCACCGAGCCTCGGACTTGTGAAGAGCGACCTCGAAACCCAGCCGCCGTGTCTGACCCACGACTTGAGCAACCCCTGCCGTGGCCTTTAGTGCTGCGTCTCGGTGCGCTGCTCCCCGCGCCGTAATTATGGTGTCATGCGAACCGGACGTCGGAGGTCGCAGAACGACCTCCGTCCTCTATGAGCGCTGGCCTGAGGGTGACCGGTGGAGCCGCCTGTCACCCTAGCAGAAGCAGGCCGCGGCGGCGGCACAAGGTGCGCCTCCCCGTAACCGGGGCTAGATGGGGACACTGTGGTCCCCCCAACCCGAAGGAGGCCATCTCGAAAGGGATGGTCGTCCTGGGTCTGCCGGGGTGCGAGAGATATGCTTTTGGCAATCTCACCTCCGGCAACCAAGGACTTGGGACGGCGTGCGTTTTAGTTCGAGTTCGACATAACCACCTCCACCGGCTCCGTGGGGATTTATCGCACGATAAAAAAAACGAGGATGTCATCGGCGGAACACGTTACGCTGACCCCTCTGAGCAACGTACCACGCAGCACCCAATCGTAGCCGATGTTCCTCACCCTCCGTAACTACGGGCACGTCGTTCTTCACCACCTCCCCTAGGTGCCGTCTTCTTAGGGGCGGAGGCCTTGGCTTGGGACCAGTAGCACCACTGGGTGCAGCCGTCGTCGCTCAAGACGCGACGATGGGTGCCGCCAGCGGTGGGCGGTATGCCCGGTCCTCGAGGACGCCAAGGCGTCGCTCGATGGCCTCCAGCAGCTGGACCACCATTGGTGTCACCTTAGATGGAGTACGGAGAGCGGGGGTTTTCACACCCCGAGCCTCCCCGGCCCCCTGGACCAGCTGCGTCAGCTGACCGATCTCCTCCCGCATCAGCCGTTGCTGCTTGTGGGAGTCAGCAATCTCCGTCTCCAGGCTCGCAACCCGAGCCCGGAGTTTCTCCTCCTCACTGGAGACGCTCCTTTCCAGGAGCTCCTCCAGCGCTTTGGCGGCACCTTTTATCGCGTCCGCCACGACCCTCTTCTTTCCCGTAATATTTTTCTGGCCTTTTGGCGGCAGAAATGCGGGAAAGAGCCGCCAGGATGTTCTGCACCGCCGGCACCTCCGTGACCTCCCTTGGTAGCGGGGACACAATCGCTGGCGGCTCTGCTACTCTCTCTTTCGCTCTGTAGAGGTCGGCTTTCGTCCTCTACCCGCGCCTAGCCGTCTAGCGTAGCCTTACTAGGAAGGTCCTACTCGCTGTTCGATGATTCAGACCCACGATGAACATGGGCGGGTGTCGCCATGGCTAGTCACCGAATGGGTGTCCATTCGATCACCAGTCACAGCTAGGGATTCCCCAGACGGAGTCCGGGTACCCTCATGGGTAGATTTATCCGTTATCGTTTCCATAACCATATTTTATTTTACGGTTAATGTCCACCGACATTGAGGTGGAAGTAGAGAGGTTGTATGTGAGGATAGGAAAGGTGGGAGTGAGTGAGTGACGCCCTAGGCACTGAGTTCCCCCCAGTGATGCATCCCATTGCCAGGCGTGGGGTTCGGGGTGATTTTTTATAGAGGTTTTCTTCCTCGCAACTCCTAAGAGCTACCATGCCCCTCTGTTGCCAGACGGCGGTACGGCTCGGCCGATCGATGGTCCCCATGGGACCGTGTATTTCACCACTGATCGCTCAGTGGCAAAGTACTCGTCGCCCTTAAAGTTCTCCGCTAGGCTTAGCAGAGCGCGTGCGGAGAACTCGAAACCGACCATAAAGGCCCCCCTCCTTGGTGGACTATTCTGCCGTATTACGGAGAAAAGGCTTAACCAACATTTTTTTCAAAATTGAGTTATATACATATTCGGAATCAGGAGAAAAAGGTGCATCTACCCAATTTTTTGTGTAATTTTATCTCTAGAATCTACGGAAATACATTAAGCCCGAAAGGCACATCTAACGGCTAAATTGTTATTGAATAAATTGAAAAGGCTTATTTGACACCGATTAAGAAGAAACAACATAAATACGTACTTATGTCTTGAAAGTGTTATAAAGAGAAGTCACAAGTGACCAGTTGTGCCTTTTCTTTAAGACGCCACTAAGGAAGCTAAGGAATGTGGGGGTGTCCTTGCGCTCATCATTGCGCCAATGTTTTCAATTCAAGGTAAACGCAAGCTGATTTATTCGTAAGCAATGTTGTTTCTTTCATTGTAAAATCTTAAATTAAGTTATGATTATGTAATCAGATGTTTTTGCTTAGATAATCATAACTTTTCAAATTCGTTCTGATAACTCAAATAGGTAAACATATAACAGTAGTATGAACAGAGGGTAGGCTAATTAACTTGCCAAAAAAATGATAATATTTTAAATCATGTCATCCAATTTTTGGAAAATGGAGTAATATTTTCAACCTACCCTCTACGCACGACGCACACCCTTGTAAAGTGCCTACCCGCGCGCGCTTACGACGTATATTATAATTAAACAGCCACTAAAGCTACAGACTCTAGTTTTTATGCCGGGTATCTGAAGTTGTGTTTCTAAATCTATTTGAACGAAATGGACGAAAAGTCTTATTATATTAAAAAATTATAACTCAAAGAAATAAACAATTATTGACAATGGAGTTGTTTAGCATTTTAATTAGTTTATTTTTAAATTCATGTTTGCTTTGAATTATTCAGGTGCCGTACCTAATGGGTAAAAATGGGACTATATTACTAAGATCGCTATCTGTCTTTCACCAGGTTTTGGTATTATTACATGAACCGTTATAGCTAGATAATTGAACTGAAACACTTCGTGCGTGAGTCCGGCCCCGTAGAATTAGATTTTGTTCCAAAATCAGAGATAATACGGTGGTTTAAAAAGTGTAACGTCAAATTTATCACTTTATTTGAAATAAAGAGTTTTGATTACCAACTTTTTGTTATTTGTTCAATGTTCATAATTAAAAAGTAAGTGAAAAAGTCAA
Organism: Eilema sororculum; assembly: GCA_914829495.1. Taxonomy (NCBI): domain Eukaryota; kingdom Metazoa; phylum Arthropoda; class Insecta; order Lepidoptera; family Erebidae; genus Eilema; species Eilema sororculum. Next base: position 12,466,644 of record OU618542.1, read on the forward strand.
TCATTTTAAAAGTAACAATTTTATGTAAAATTTGCACTCTTTTAAACTCGAAATGAACCTATATGATTACGTTACAAAGACATAATTACATAAATTATGTGTCCTTTCATTTTAATATTGAATTGTTTTTAAAAAGAAAAGACTTATCTGGTTAGTTGTGCCTTTAAAACGATAAAAAGATATTTTATTTGAAATTATTTTGTTAAGATGAAAGGGAAAATTGGGATTATCTGTATAAAAAAATAATAAATAAATATATTCCTATACATGGTTGGATAGGTATTTCGATTGTGTACCTCAATTAATAACTTGTTTCTCCCAATAATACACAAAGGATTATTTTTGCTAAAAAAACCTTGAAAAATTTCAAACTCGATTATCTTACATTTTTGTTTTTGTTAGTTATGCCTTTTTACAATAAGGCGGCAGTATTGGCCACCAAGGTACCTTCAGGTGAGAGAGCAGTGCCCAGCAGTGAGACATTGAAAGGGCTGCTATTATTATATTATACTAGCTGCTGCCCGTAGCTTCGCCCGCGTGAAGTTTTGTTCCCGTTCCCGCAACCCATGGGAACCTTAACCCGGAATAAAAAGCAACCTATGTGTTATTCCAGGTTCTAATCTACCCCTGTATAAAATTTCAGCCAGATCCATTTAGTAGTTTTTGCGTGAAAGAGTAACAAACATCCATACATACAGCGATACATACTCACAAACTTTCGCATTTATAATATTAATAGGATAAGTATAAATATATTATAAGTTTTATGTAAATTATCATTACAATATGCACACTTTTCTCAAAAGTTTGTTTATTGCCATAACTTTCTTGATGTCTAATTACTAGCTACTTTACCCTATCGATTGATACACGCGTGAACTTGGCGGCCGAGCCTCGCGTCGGCCGGCCCGGGGTCATCGCGGGAGTGAGATAGATGCATCTGCGCGCGAGTAGTACCGGCGCGAGAGCGTTGTTGAGGCGCGCGGGGGTAAAATTTGAATTCGAGCTGGAGTAGTACGGACCCTTAAAGACACAGTTCGCAAATATTATTATTGTGGCGACTGCGTTTAAAAACAGGATAGTAACATACAGATTAAATATCACTCAAGATGATGAGTACCTTAGTCCTGAGGCGCTTTTGAGTGACAAACAAATAGATATTGTCGTGACAAAACAAATAAATAGAATTGATCAATATTTCATTGAAGAAACACAATTGTATAAAAATTAATTTTGAATTATTTGCTCATTTTTTACTACCGAAAACTGATGAAAAGCAATTAAAATCTTTTAATTCTAGATATATTATTATTTACAAGAATACAGACTTAAATCAATTCTTAGCCACGATTATGAATACATTAAATAAAATTTTTACTGAATTCCAACATACTCAATCTGGGTGGACATTTTTATCAATGAGTCATCTTGAAATAAACATAAATAAATATTGTCCAATGAGAGGTGGAACTTATATAGAGTTACCACCGGCAATCAAACATTCAAAAAGTTGTATTAATGTTAAAAATAAAGATAATAATTGTTTTTTATGGAGCATAGTGGCGGCATTATACCCGGTTAAAAATAATGTCTGTTTAACTAGTTCCTATCCTCATTATTGAACTATTCTAAATATTGAAGGAATGAAATTTCCTCTTACTGTGAATGATATAAAATTATTTGAAAGTAATACTCCTTCTATAAATGTAAATATATATGGTTTACAAAATAATACCGTGACTGGACCCTTATATATATCTAAAACTAAAAGGATCAATCATATAAATCTATTGTAAATCGAACATAATAAAAGAGGGCATTATTGTTTAATCAAAGACCTAACTCGATTAGTTCGACGTCAAGTAACTCGCTACAAAGGTAAAGTTTATTTATGTGATACATGTAATACAATTTTTTAGTACAGAAACACGATATAAGTCTCATTATTGTACTAAAATTTTGTCCATTTTACCTAAAAAAAACATGACAATTAAATTTGATAATTATGAGAGACAACAAAAAATGAATTTTATTATTTACGCTGATTTTGAATGTTTACTCTTAGATTATAATGAAAATATATCCGTAAAAACACAGAATCTGAAATTACATCAGCCTTCATGTTTTGCATATTATATATGTTGTTCATATAACAGTAGCTTGAACAAATTTGTCTGAAGATTGTGTAGAAATTTTTGTAAAATATTTAATTAAAGATGCTACACGAATTCATAAAATATTAAATGAAAAGAAATCCATGCTGCCATTGTCATATGATCAGGAGGTAGAATATTTAAACACCACCATATGTCATATATGTAAGCAGTTATTATTAAATGACCGAGTTAAAGATCATGATCATATTACGTCAAAGTACAGAGGTGCTGCACACGCTCACTGTAACTTGATGTATCAGGTTTGTCCATTCATTCCTGTTGTGTTTCATAACTTAAGTGGATATGACTCACATTTATTCATTGAAGAATTGGCAAAATATAAAGGTTCTATTAGGATCATACCGAAATCAAAGGAAAAATATCTGTCGTTCACAAAAGTAATTAGAAGTGAATATTATAAAAATCCTATACAAATAAAATTTATAGATTCATATCAGTTTTTGAGTTCTAGCCTCGACTTGTTAAGTCAAAGTTTAACGAAAACAGACTTTCATCATTTATCAAGAGAATTTGTTGATAAAAAGAAAATGGACTTGTCGAAAAGGTGTCTATCCTTATGATTATTTAAATTCTTGGTCAAAACTTGATGAAACTGAACTCCCTCCAAAGCGAGATTTTTTTAATAGTTTGTCTAATGAGCATATAACCGATGATATGTATTTACATGCACAAGCTGTATACAAGGCTTTCGAAATAAAATCACTTGGTGAATATACAGACTTATATGTAAAATGTGATGTTCTTTTATTATGTGACATATTCGAAAAATTTAGACAAATGGGTTTACAATACTATAAGTTGGATCCAGCTTATTATGTGAGCTCACCGAGCTTAAGCTGGGATGCTATGCTCCTTTTTACAGGTACCGAACTTGAACTTATAAATGATTTGAAAATGTATGAATTACTAGAAAAAGGAATTCGAGGTGGTCTAGCTCAATGCTCTCTTCGACATGCAGTAGCAAACAATAAATATCTACCAAAGTTTGTTGACTCAATACCGAGCAGTTACTTAATATATCTTGATTGTAATAATCTATACGGCTATGCTATGATGAAGAAACTTCCTATTTCAGAATTTAAATTTTTATCTCAAAAAGAAATAACTAATTTTGATGTGTTAAGTATTTCCGATGATAATGAATTCGGATATATTTTAGAAGTAGACCAGAGCATTTACACAATCAACACAAAGACTTACCTACCCTTCTCAGTCGAAAAATTTGTACCTCCTTATGGAACAACTACAAAATTGATAGCAAATCTATATGATAAATATAATTATGTGATTCATTATACTCATTTAAAAACATGTTTAAGCAATGGTTTAATTTTGAAAAAAATACACCGTATATTAAGTTTTAGACAAGAAAGCTTTCTCAAGGGATATATTGAGCTTAATACTAGTTTACGTCAAAATTCTAAAACAGCATTTGAAAAATTTTTTTTCAAGTTATTAAATAACGCAATATTTGGTAAAACTATAGAAAATAAGCGTAAGCAAACAGATGTCAAATTGATCACTAAATGGAGAGAATGTAATAATAATACAAATAGAAATTTTGATGCTGAAAAACTGATAGCGAGGCCTAATTTAAAAAGCATTTCAATATTTTCCGAAGACTTTGTGGCTATAGAACTAAAGCGTGAAAAAGTTGTTTTAGATAGACCGATTTATATTGGTTTTACTGTATTAGAATATTCAAAGCAACATTTATACGAATTCCATTACAAGTTTATAAAAGATAAATATGGAAAAAATGTTGAACTTTGCTACACAGATACTGACAGCTTATTGTATTTAATTTATTGCGATGATTTCTATCAAGATATGAAACACAACATTTCTATATTTGATACAAGTAATTTTAGGCAAGATAATCCTTATCATATCCCACAAATTAATTCGAAAATTCCTGGATTGTGGAAACATGAGATGGGTGATGATGTCATTACAGAATTCATAGGTTTGCGTGCTAAATTATATTTCATAAATAGCACATAAGCTGAAATAAAAAAAGCTAAGGGTGTAACTAAATCTATTTCAAAAAAATTGGAATATAAAGACTACAACAATGCACATTCAACTAATGAGACTCTCAGACGTCAAATGTATATGATAAGATCGATTAAACATAAGTTATATTGTGTGATTCTCCGTAGCACGACCACGGATGATTATCTTAAATTTCATGTAGTACAAATTCATGAAAAAAAGTGTACTTTATTGTACTATAGAATAAAATATATGTACTCTGATATTTTCGCTGATATAACGTATGTGCCCTGTAGTACCTTTCTGGCACGACCACTACACATTTTAGGTATTTTTAACAACTTGAAGGTGAAAAATACTATAAATGAAATTGTACTTAATTGTACTCAATTTTACAGACAATTTTGAGCGGTGGTTTACCTGTTTCAAAGCGTTTTACTTTTTAAGTCACAATGTTACGCCATTACTATTAATTCTAAGTAGTCAAAAGTAAATAAAATTACGTTAAGTATTTATATTACGTTTTATTCTAAAATAATATTCATTGGACGTAGAATAGTACATAGGAAAGTAGGTAAAGTCGCCAAAAACAACTTATTAAAGTAAAGTTAAAAAAGTTAAAGTATTTCATGAGATTAAATGAAATAGTGAAACTGCACATAACTTGTAAATAAACTTTTTATCTAAATAGGTTGGGACTATAGGTAGGAGTACCAACCTATTTAGATAAAAATTTAGAGAAACCATTAGTAAATGTGCAGTTATTATACCTAGTAAAATTACAATGAACTGTATTTAAAGGCATAGTTTTGTTTATTAAACACGTATAAGTTGAAATTATCTATTTAAATACCAAGTTGTATAAAATGAGTAAGCAGTACTTAGGTATATTAGTTTACTAGCTTTTGCCCGCGGCTCCGCCCGCGTGGATGCCGGTTATCGCGACCAAACATAGCCTATGTCCTTTCTCGTGTCTATCAGAACCGCGGGTATACTTTTTAATTTGGATGAAAACTATCTTAAATAAATGTACCTAAAATGTACTATTTAGTACTTGTATTGAATTTAATTGTACCTCGTTCAATACCTTGTAATCACAATATGAAAGTGAGCCGCCATTCTGATATCAGGATAGCGAGTAAACTCTAAAGATCCAAGTGTATTTTTATTGCCGGATTACGAAAAAAATGTACATACCTAAAATAGTAGTGTAGTACTAGTACTAGTATTAGTATGTAGTAGTAGTATGTCAAGATCGAAGCAAGTATGGCGGCTCACTTTCATATTGTGATTACAAGGTATTGAACGAGGTACAATTAAATTCAATACAAGTACTAAATAGTACATTTTAGGTACATTTATTTCGTAATGATAAAAAAAATATGCTAACTGATTTAGAGTTTACCCGCCATCCTGGTATCAGAATGGCGGCTCACTTTAGTATTGTGATTATACGGTATTGAACGAGGTACAATTAAATTCAATATAAGTACTAAATAGTACATTTTAGGTACATTTATTTATGATAGTTTTCATCCAAATCAAAAAAGTACACCCGCGGTTCTGATAGACACTCCTTTCTCATGGTCTAATCTACCCCTATACCAAATTTCATCAAAATCGGTTCAGTGGTTTAGGCCTGAAAGTGTAACATACAGACAGACAGACAGAGTTACTTTCGCATTTATAATATTAGTATGGATTTGTACTATTGAACATGATCTTTTTTGTATCGAAACTTTTTTAAGAAGAAAGCAACTCAGAATCTACCTATAACTCACTCGTAAATTAAAGTAAAACAAAAAGTCACAGTTTTATAGGTGCCATTGTGTGCCTAATTGCGGTGGAATTAGAGCCAATTTATGAGCAAGTGTGTTGAAAAGGACTACCTACTTTCTTATGTACTATTTCTACGTCCAATGAATATTATTTTAAAATAAAACGTAATATAAATACTAAACGTAATTTTATTTACTTTTGACTACTTAGAATTAATAGTAATGGCGTAACATTGTGACTTAAAAAGTGAAACGCTTTGAAACAGGTAAACCACCGCTCAAATTTGTCTGTAAAATTGAGTACAATTAAGTACAATTTCATTTATAGTATTTTTCACCTTAAAGTTGTTAAAAATACCTAAAATGTGTAGTGGTCGTGCCAGAAAGGTACTACAGGGCACATACGTTATATCAGCGAAAATATCAGAGTACATATATTTTATTATATAGTACAATAAAGTACACTTTTTTTCATGAATTTGTACTACATGAAAATTAAGATAATCATCCGTGGTCGTGCTACGGAGAATCACACAGTTATATTCTCAAAAAATTGATAAAAAGATTTTGGATAAAAACGATGATAAAGTGCAAATATTACCAGATCAGATACATACATTACCATGGGGGCATTGCCTTTCAATGTTAATAGATTACTCAAGTGATATTGGAGATAGTTATTAGTAAATATTATTGTAAAAAGATAATTAATTCTTTGTTATGCTTATTACTTGAATAAATTAATTTATTATTTAAGAAACAAAGAAATTGCATACTATGTAACGTATCTTTATTTACACATTTGAAATAATATTGAATGAACTGTAAGAAATAATTTAGTATAAAAGGACTGGAAGGTTTTACCATACAACATTTTAAAATGAAGTTTGTAAAGAATTAATTTATTATTTAAGAAATAAAGAAATTGTATACTATGTAACGTATTTTTATTTACACATTTTAAATAATATTGAATGAACTGTAAGAAATAATTTAGTATAAAAGGACTGGAAGAATTAGTAAAATGGAAGGATTTACCATACAACATTTTGAGATGAAAATTGTAAAGCAAGGATTATAACATTTATAACCCTAGGTCACTACGGTGGGGTAGAATGCCCAATTTCTCCTTCGGATTGGGAAATAACGTAACTAACCTAACCTAACCAGTTGACTCAACTACTTATAGTTATAAATATATGTTATAAATTCATCTTTTCATTACGAATCCATCAGTATTGCATACCAACATTAAATTCGTTAAACAAACACAATCGTTACTAGGTTAATACAATCTGTAACGATTTGATAAAAAACAAATTACGTCATGGAGAATTATTACCAAATACAATACGTTGCATCATTTGTGGACCATCAAATTGTGGAAAAACTAACTTTTAATTGGTCTTCTATTGCACGAAAATGGATTGACATTTCAGAATGTTTATGTATACCTATTCTAAAACTCTGAATCAGTCAAAGTACATCTTTTTAGAAAAGGTTTTACAACGAGTACCAGGTATCACTCTCCAGAAATACCAAGCAAATGATGAAGTTTTGAAAGTATCAGATGCAAAACCTAATTCTGTGATTATATTTGACGATGTAGCATGTGAAAATCAAAGTAATATGCGCGATTATTTTGCCATGGGAAGACATAAATTGATTGACAGTTTTTATTTAAATCAAACTTATACCAAAATACCTAAACAACTTGTAAGAGATAATGATGCCAATTCTGATGTGACATCTCTTAACTAAAAATAGCTAAAAATCTTTAAAATTTAGTTTACGCCTGTCAAATGCCGTTTTGTATTCTGTGAACACACGACTAACCTAAAATTAGCTTGACACGACCAAACTTAGCGAAGTTACTAAATTTAGTTCATTTTTAGAGAATTTGTATTCTGTTGTACGTTTTAAGTGTCAAAAATTCACTATAATTAGAAATGTCACACTAAAATTAGACGGCACCTAAATAACTGCCGACTAAGTTAGAGATAGGTGTAGTTCTACGAGATACTTGGTCCAGAACCTCTATACGGGCATGCTAGGCAATGGAGATGGCGGGCGCCTCTCTTCCAGAGGGCAAACACTGCCACCTACAGCAAATTCGACCGAGGCGCTGTAGAGGGTGGCTCGTAGATTTTCCTCGTGTCCCTCTCGGCCTTGGTCACTAACATTGGAGATAAAAGGTTACCCTTCACCTGGAGAGTCACACCACCGCCACCCTGGGCTTGCTTCTGCTGGAGTAACTGCTAGCCCTAACCGTTACCTCTAGGCTCTTCTAGCAAAACCGCCGACCATATGGCAGCATTAATAGTAAAAATATCTTAGGTATCACTGCACTCTGATGCCCAGCGGCCTCTGGCCTGGCAGTAGTTCATTCGACTGCTATATCAGGGGGCACGGGTTCGATTCCCGCCCAGTGCAAATATTTGTATGCACGAATATAAGGTCGAACTTGTCACACCTACGTCTATTTAAATTGTTCTGGGTGTTTCGGTGAGCATATTAAGCTATTGGTCCTGGTTGTCATACAAACATCTAAGGCAATCCTTACAGGTAGTTGTAGTTCTGAAAAGTCCAACCACTGGCAACTGCAATACTTTGATATCAATATGCTACTATTTGTTCATGAAACTAATTAGTTGTGGTCACATGGCAGTCGCTTCACTTATCGAAGTTCAGTGGCATTGGTAGACTGGAAACAGTGGACCCCGGACACCCAGGTGAAGACTTCAGATGCGACCGGGATTACCACAAGGATAATGATGACTAGCTGATCCCTGTGACTCCACCCACATATACATCGGTTATAGATTGTTCACCTCTAGTTTTTATCAAACATGATGCAGGTTTTATCATGATCAGACTTAAAACCTGCTGCATCAAATTGACTACATTTGTGTGAATTTCTAACGAACAGGTTGGTACCCATAGACCAACTCGATTGCACAACTGGTTGTGAGGACAGACATGGATTTAAAACATGGGTTCAGAATAGTTTAATTAACATAAAACAGGGATTTTTATAATTATTAGGAATCTTCTTTTATCTTCAGCACCGTTCTTTCTCAAAACAACAGCAATCACTTCAAGCAACAGCAATCACTTGAGCACTGTGTCGAATCTTCGGTACTTCTCAGCAAGTTATCATAGGAAAGATGATGTAAGGGCCTAGGCAAGCCGTGTTAGTTCCTGTAATGAAAATATAAGTATTATGTTGGGTTATAAAGCGTTAGGTAGTAGATACTTAGTACAGTTTAAATTGACACTTTTTTATTGCTTCAAGACTGGCAGACTATTAAATAATTGAGGCGGTCCCAAGTATAACTGAAATCTTCTACTTGATATAAAAAAGATTTAATAGCGGGTCTCCTCTTGTTGCCCTCTTTGAATCACAAACATTTTGTGCCTTTCTTTTCACTGTATAAAGGCATTAAGCATGCAATACCCACTTCTTTCTTTCAATTATGGTATAGGTTTCTATGCTATGCTCTACATTTCCCATCACAAAACTTGTAAGACACAATAGGCATATAGGCAATCAAATATACTTACATTAGGTACATGCTCCCACCGTTGCATGATCTGCAGTCTATGTTGTTTAGGCTGTTTGAAAGTCCTGCCTTAAGTCCTTACAATTTGAACCAGCAACTGTTGTGGCCTCTTGTGGGCAGTCTTGTTTCTCTCGTCCGTGTTTACTTTACTTTATTTCTTCTTCTTATTGGCTTCTGCAGCGAATCGCCGCAATTTGCCAATGATGCTAGTGAAGTACAATGTAATGGCGAAATGTCAAGTTTTTCCAGAAATTCTACCAGTGCCACGTTAGCCACGCCAGTAAAAGAGTCTACTTTATTTCTTTTGTAAATTTTGGATATCAAGAACTTATTTAAGATCAACAACAATTTTGTTGTTGATTGATTGACAAATTGACTTGCACAGATTCAATCAAAGATAATTAGTTTATTTACAGGGTTGCCAGGAACGTTAACCGAGTAAAACTGTATTTACTTAGGTTTGGCTAAGAAAAATCACAGTTTCTTTACTATTTGATCAATATTACGCATTTATTAACATTTGTCGGCATTCTAAACACCTATAAATATGGTTTTTAAAGATTTTGTGAAAATCCCATTTATCATTCATTCTTATTTTTTTAACACCGGCAACACTTTCATATTCAACTTTTAGCGATGTCATATTCAAATTAAGAGCTGTCTTGGAGAACACTAAATTTAGTTCGACAAAACAACAGAATACCCATATGTCAATCACTGAGCTAAAATTAGAAAATTTTAGAGAAATTTAAATTTAGAGAGGTGCACATCAGAATTAGCACCAATGCTAACCTAATTGTGCTTTTTAAGCAAGATGAAGTTAATTTGAAACATGTTTATGAAGAACATGTTAACACCGATATGACATTGTTGAAATTTCGAGAAATGTGTTCCCTAATATGGAAAGAGCCTTTTGATTATGTGGTAATTAATAAAGATTGTTCAAAAAACAACGGTTGCTATAGAAAAACGTTTGACACATTTGTATTATTAGATGAAATTTGAATATTTAAGTAGACTGCAGTCTGTTTATTATTATTCTTTAATTGATTCTTATTCGATTACCACCTATTTTACATAATGGATAAATCATTGAAAAAACAAATTGTTGATGCGACACAAGCTGTCAAGAAAAAAATACGTAAAATGAAGGAATTTGAAGATAGTAATAGGTATGCTCTTGACACAGTTTTTAAGCCTGTTACAGAATCTCTCAATTTAATGTTATGAATATGACATAGCAAAGACATCTTTGTTGTTGTTTTGTTTAAAATTTCTATTGTGATTAATAATTATTATACCTACTCAATAACTAATCCCTTTTCCATCACATGCTTAATAATACTGTTTTGTATATTAACAGTTATCACATAGCGTTATAGTTACCATCACCAGCAGAAAACAAACAGATCTTCAACTTAATACTGTATTTCTGGTAGGCAAATAATAGAACTGTTTTACATAAAATAAAACAGATATTATATGCCGAAAGAAAGACAGTATTCGAGCAAGGTCCTTGCTGGTGAGAAGACACCATGAAGATAGGGATGACAGCGCCTCCCAGTGGTGATGACAGGTAACAAAAACGAAAGACAGATTAAAAAAAGGTGAGATTGTAAGTATATTTTCTATAAAATATGGTAAAAATCACAGACAGCTTCTTCAACTTAATACTGTCTTTCTTTCGGCATATAATATCTGTTTTATATTATGTAAAACAGTTCTATTATTATTTGAATAAGTATTTCTTTTACAAAATGGATTGCGATAACTCTTACGACGACTCTGGCTTGCTTTTGGACCCTGTATCTTCTTTAGACGTTGACCCTGGCAGTTCTTTGGATACTGCACCCGCTCTACATGAAGACTTACGCTTGAACATGGATAACCCGATTTCTACAGTCTGGATGTGGAATTTATACATTGCTTTAATTGTGGTGCTGATGTGACCCATAGTAGAAGACATATTATTCTAAACCAAGATGAAGTGCGATATATAATTCTAGAATGCATTGTACCCCAAATAATATACAATAAGGAATATTATTGTAACTGCATTGTTGGCCTAAGGACAGTGGATTGTTGCACTCATATTTATGTCTATAATCTTGGGTTGCCCAAGGTATGAAGTTGTAACTCCGCTAGCTAGGTTCCTCGGTAGTATTTTATTGGTGTACGAAAGTGATGAAGAACATTAAATAAAAATATTCACGTAAAATCACATTTTTTTTCTTTTTTTCAATTAGGTTCGTACTAAACCATTTATATTATCGGTTTATACATAGCTTCAGTTACCAATTAGCAGTATTTTTATTTAAATAAAAAAATGCACACGCTTGAGCCGGAGCTCCATACAACGTGGCCGTCCTCCTTTCAGTATGAGAGTAGTTATAATAATGATTTTTGGGATTATTTTATTGATTATTTCATTCATAAAGTGTATTGATAACCTCGTATGATACACGTGTATACCTATTGATGATTATCTACCGTCTTCGGCTCAATTGAGATGACGTCTATGGCCTCATTTACGGAGACGCGGGGCGTCTCGCGTCGCGTGTGGCGTGACGTCTCGCGGCGCGTCGGACGTTTTTTCTGTTTACGGTGGGGCGGCGCGTGAAGCGGCACGTATCATTGCACGCGTAAACACAAACTTATAGCAATATACGACGTTGTTCATAGAGAAGCGAGACGGGAAGAGTGGCGGTGCCCGCCGCTGCGCCCGCGGCGAAACCTCAAGCGTGTAGCGTAGCACGCGGCGGGCATCGCGGCGGCGCACGCTCGCCTCGATCAAATCGACTAGATTTCTAAATAAGACTGACAGAAGATTCCGCCTCGGGCATAGCTTCATCGAGAATTGCCGCTGCGTGCGCCGCCGCGATAAACGCCGCGTGGGACGCGTCGGTGCCATCCGCGGGCTCGGCCGCAAAATACGCCCCATTTCAAACAAACGCGTCTAAGGGAACGTTCATACTGACGGAACTTGCGTCGCGTATTATCGGTCGCGTAACGCCAGAACAGACAAATGTATAGAAAAACACTTGACCGTTCACACTCGACGCACTAACGTAACATCGGTTGAGTGTGAACGGTCAAGTGTTTTTCTATAAATTTGTCTGTTCTGGCGTTACGCGACTGATAATACGCGACGCAAGTTCCGTCAGATATGAACGGTCCCTAAAATCGCTGCTCCGTAAACGCACTCATACAACGCCATATACCTATTTGAATTCAGTGTGGGCCGCGCCGCTCATCGCAACGCGCGACGCGACGACGCCCCGCGTCTCCGTAAATGAGGCCTATCAATGACGCCTAATTTATTAGCTAACTACGCCCCGCAATTTTACTTGCTGTTACTTAGGTATTCAGAATAATATTAGTAGTCAATCGGAAATACCCATGTGCCAGTTAAGTATGTTACACGTTATCTTTGATAAATTATTCAGATAGGGATAACGCCTAGTATATATTGAAGGTAGGTAGGTACTAGCTCAACATAGTACCTACCTACTTATTTATCAGTAAATTCGCCCACCGTCTAGTGGTAGGAACCTCCAGAACGGAAAGATGCGTGTCATCATCCTTTTAGCAGTTTTGAGTTCCGCTCTGGGTAAGTTGATAATACATACTCGTAATATCTTAGATAGGTACCTAATTAATATGTCTAGATAGAGCATCGCGCTGCAAAAGAGCAAAAAGAAATGGGACGAATTTTCCATAATAGTGTGCGTGACAGCTCGGTCGTACACTCGCGTTATGTCAGTTTGCTTTTTAGTGGGCGTGTATAAATTAATACCAGTTGCTGAAAACTGCCTCAAAAATAGGGTAAAATTATTACCTAATTACTTAACAACATTTTATGTAAGTATTAATAATATTGAATGTATATTCAGTTTAGAAAAATATACCTACTCTTTTTTTTTCGTTCGGAAATCCCCTCGGATACCCCCCTGCCGGAGCCGGAAGGGGAGGTTATGTCGGAGTCGAACCGACTAAAACCGCACGCCGACTGTGGGTCGTGGTGCTAGGCCGGAGGTGAGGTTGTCATCGACATATCTCTCGCATAATATACCTACACTTAATTGAAAAAAAAATTCGGATACAACATTAACAACATGATAAATTGATCGAAGAATAAGATAGGGTCATTTCCATACTTTGTAGGTATTAATGTACTATCATAATATTAATTATAGACTGGTCTAGGGAAATCTAGTACTTGAAGTATTTTATGACTAGGTACTATTTCGGTGAAACTCTATTTTTGATTGTTTGCAGTAATATTTGTGTTTTTCTTGTATTCTACCATATAAAAAGTATTCAGTACCTAGGTATATTCATATTTCGATAGAATGAATAATGCGATGCGTTGAACACTCAATCAAAAAAACATTCGATATTTTGAGTACTAGATGTATTGAGTGTAGTGAGTGTACGATATATTGAATGTTCGATATAATAAACATTCGATTTCATGAACGTTCGAGTATTTGGATTTTCGATTTATAGTGGTCGATCAATTAATATTCGATTATTTAGCATTCGATATGGCATAGTAGGTACATCCAAACTCGTTACCCACGAAATTTCGGGAGAAATATTTTCTCATAGAACGGTGATGAAAAGTAGAGTAGGTATATAACTCGGGAGCAAATTATTTTTCCCTCGGGCGGTGTACTTTGAATCCCTCGCTGCGCTCAGGATTCTACGTTAGAATCCTTCGCTTCGCTCTTGAGTCAAATTAGCGTCCTCGCCTTAAAAATACTACTTCGCTCTCTCGTAATACAATCTACTATAACAAGTTTGATACCAGGCGGTACTCATTAATTTTCATCCGGTTTAAGATTTGCTAGGTACCGCCTGCTAGGAAACTTTTTGATTTTGATTTATAATAATTTATTTATTGTATACTTTTTTGTTATGACATGTATATATTTTTTGTAGGTACCTAATTGTATTTTAATTACCTTCATTTTCAAACCAAACGTCGTTGTTCATATCATACCCTACTCGATAAGTTTGAGTAAAAATACTTATTTTCTGTCAACATATATTTTGGCACGAATAGTTCACCATATATGTAGGGGAGACCAGGTATGAAAGTAACCTTTTAACTTTTTTCGCCTTAACTCTCAGACCTCGTGGAATTTATAAATGTCACTTTCATCCCTACGTTTAAATTATCCCGAATTTGACAATCAATTGCTCATAACTTTAAAAAATCATTATAAAGTTACCGTTTGGTATACTAATATAGAAAGACGAATAGTTATGTTATTTAACTCATACTTAACATGCAAACTAAAGTTCAGCATAATAAAAACAAACACACTTGAAAAAGATGATCGAAACTTACTTTTGAGTAATTTTTGCGGCATCGACTCGCACGTCCACAACCAAGCGGTACAGCGCCGTGCTGCGCAACTGAGGCGAGGGGCGGTGTCAAATGGTGCTTACTGGTGAGACAGCCAGCAGTGCAGCCAACATATAATTCGTTCGAAAATTTATTTGTTACGTTCATCCCGTGTTACTTTCATACCTGGTCTCCCCTATATATATCTTTTTATTCACATTTTAAGTACCTATCTGAGAACACTTGGGCAATGAATACCTTTAATTTGAGTTATCAATAATTAAAATCCATGTAGTGGTTCAGAAGTTATAAGGTAATCGTCGTCATATATATCGTCGTCATATACAGTATGGATACGACATATAGGCATTTACGAAAACCGCTAACCATCCTGGTCCGTAGGAATATAACCAAACTAAATTTAAACTTAAATTCCCTAATTTAAGAAAACCGAAATTTTCTAACAAAATAATTATCAAAGTAAATGTTGAAAATGAAACCATCCGTATAATATCATTGATAGTTACTAAGTCATTAATAAATACGCACATGCCTTTATACACATACGCACGGTTTACGACAATAGGTAGGTACTGTAGGTAACTTACCCGGAACAGCAAAAGTGGGTACCTATTACATCTTTCTGAATTCAGAAATCTAAATTCAGGAAGCTATTTAGGAAAAAAAATTCAGTCACCGAAGCTCGCGATTACACGTTCACTAATTTAGGATCCTAAATCATTTTTGAAGGACGAGCGGCAAGGGACGGACGTGTCGACTGTCGAGTGAATTGCGACAAAATGCCCTCAATACTATAAAAAAAAAAAACAAAATATTGATATTGCCATAACCCTTGCGGTTAGCTTAACGACAAACGAATTTTTTCTTTCATAATCAATTTGAATAATTAGCATACCTACTACATGCTGTAAAATTTCATTCAATCATTTGGGCGGAGTAATCAAAAATCAATGAATAAAATGAATGACAGATCATTCATTGGTTCCGATAGCATAGCTCGTAAGAGCGTCGGTAGATTGCTCCACCATCGCCTTTAAGACGGATACAGATTGGTTTGGGCGTAAGTCTGGTAGCTAGGTGGTTAAAGCATTCTCCCTGTAAAAGAAGGATCGCGGGTTCAAATCCCGCCTGGACCGATCATATAATTTTTCCTTGATCGATTTGAATAATTAGCATACTAGATGATGTAAAATTTCATTTATTTCGTCGGTACATACGCAATATTATATTGGGAGGGAAAGACAAACGTGCGCTCTCGACGGCAGGCGCGCGGCGACTGAGCGGCCTGAATTTAGGAAACGTAATTACACTCATCCGATTTAGCCATTTAGGACGTCGGAAACCATTCTTTTCCTAAATAGCTTCCTAATTAGGAAGCTTTGCTTCCTAAATGCAATTACACTGTTCTAAATTCAGAATTTTCTAAATTCAGGTTTCTGAATTTAGGAAGATGTAATACCCCTTAAAGCGGCAACAAGCAAAGCAAACCGCCACGCCGGCGCCGGGCCGTGCCGCCGGTTGGCGCGCTCGCTCGTACCTACGTACGTACGTAAGTAGGTGTCACCAGATTCCGCAGAACCACAGCTTAAGACGTAATAGTACACAGAACTTTAAATAGCAATGTTGGTTGTAAATTTAGATTTTCAAATTTTCAAAATGTCCGCCACTTGCTTGAGTACACAAATTACATCGCCGAACAATATTGTTCCGAACTCTGCTCAGTAGATTTCGATTCGGATCCGAAGCCATAGCTTTTAATTTGTCAAATGCCTCAATAATTCGGCTGCGCAGTGCTTCTTCACTTTCAGACACACGTGAATACACCTCGTTTTTTATGAACCCCCACAAAAAAAAGTCCAGAGGAGTGAGGTCTGGTGACCGCGCTGGCCACCTGTGGGGGCCATAACGTCCGATCCATCGGTCGCCGAACATGGTGTTAAGCCGCTCTCTTGCGAGAACTACGGAGTGTGGAGGAGCTCCGTCTAACTGGTACCACACCCGTGAATATGCTGCTATGGATAAGTCATCTAAATATTCTGTTACTGGACCATTTAAAAGTTCTAAGAACTTCTGCGCATTTAGATTTCCGTCAATAAAGACTGGGCCAATTATTTGATCCCCGTGAATCCCTGCCCAAACATTAATCGAGAAGCGATACTGGTGAGCCGACTCTCTAAATAAATGGCGATTTGTATGGCTCCAGTGACGCAATAATTGCCTGTTCCACATTCCGTTACGGGTGAATGTACTCTCGTCTGTCCAAAAAACATTTGACAAGAAACGAGGATCTTCAGCAGTTTTTTGAAGTAACCAATTGCAGTAAAACTGTCTGACAGGCTTATCGCGAGGCAGCAGCGCCTGCACCTTTCGAAACTTATACGGACGCAGTTTTTCTCTTTTGAGCACTTTGTGTACAAATCTGTGGCTTACTCGAAACTCACGTCCAGCATGTCTAAGGCTGCAGGTTGGGTTGCGATCGAAATGGTCCAAGATGCGCTCTTCCAAACTAGAAGGTATGTGACGCGAGGCAGCACCCTCGTGAGTGTTAGGCACTATTCTTTGATTTTCCCTGACCCTCTGGATAGCTCTCAAAATGGTCCTGCCATTAGGACACACACGATTTACGTAACGCTCACGATACCTACGTTGAGTTAGAGCCAGATTTTGGCGGCATTCACCATACATTAAAATCATGTCAGTGTACTCTGCAGCCGTGAAAACATGTCGAGGCATTTTGATTACACAAAACAAACCGGATGGCACAATAACAATTAAATAGAATAATAATAGTTTTAAATAACACACAATTTCAAAATACACAATAGTTATGAAAAAAGCACTAACACTGGATGGCACAACACTAAATAAATACTTACTACGATAATAGTTTAGAATAACACTATTAAAAATACTAAGTTAATTAGTGTCAATTTCACTCTAAAAAACTGTCTATTAAATCTCGATACGAACATGCGCGCGTGCTCTGCTGACGAATCGCGGTCACTGGCGAGCAAATGTCAGGGGAATCCACGAATGATCGGTAGCGAACTGAAAAACGGGTGCTTTACCCTAAACCTGGCGGCATCTCAAAGCATTATTTCTCTCTCTTTTTAGTCGTATTTTTACGAATTTGCTGAATGAATATTTGAATGAATACACAGTGCGGCAACGTCGCATTTTACAATTTCTATAGTAATTAGGTTTTCCATATCTTGAATCAAATCAGGACAAGAAGTTTTTTTGTACTACTAAGGTGGCAGACAAGCATACGGCCCACCTGATAGAAAGTTATTACCGTGGCATATGGATGTATGCAAGACCAATATCCTTTTTGAAGAACCTCATGTTCTAGTCCCTTGGGAGACTCATAGCAGGAAGTTCATTCCACCGCCTGAGTGTGCGTGGGATAAAGTTTCTTTCATACCCTACAGTGTACACCGTTTCTGGGAAACAGTTTCAACGGTCCAACACCAAGCTATGTCGCACCATTAAGACCTGGAACTCTCTGCCAGCTCATGTGTTTCCTTCTTCCTACACGCCCGGGTCCTTTAAGCGGGGCGTGAAAAGGCATCTGATGAGGCCGTCAAGCTGAGTGCCACCACTGTTAACATGGTACATGTTTATGATGGTGACCCTCTTTCCGAGACTTTGCCTTTAGCTTACCATCAGGCGAGATGAAGTCAAATTGACGTGTCTGTTATTAAAAAAAAACTTATTGGCGACAGCTACTAGCTGATGGACTCACATGGACAAGTAGGAGTGGTCATAGTGTTCTCCGAAGCTCCGTGACAGCATTTTGGAGATGAAAGACTACAGCACCCAACTTAGGGTCGTGACTCTTGAGGACTGCGTCGAAACTAGGACAAATCCGGGGAAACCCGGACGGATGGTAGCCCTAATAGTAATAAAAATTTTACGACTATCGTTTCTAATGCCGATTACACACTCGCTTACATTTTGTTCTGAATTAAATCTGAATCGTGAATGTAGAAATAAATTTATCTTAAAATGTGTAACAATTTTGAGTCGGTCTTTTCCTGTATGTAAAGTTCAAAGTATTCATGATCAATAAACATAAACACTATTGGTGAAATTATTAAGCAAAGGCGGTTTACGGCGGTACATCATCGACTGCGAGGTCGAAAAATCCGGTCTATGCATGCCCCTTGACGCGGCCATGCCGTCCTCGCGGAGATGCGGTGCCTCACACGCGCATACGTATAACCACTCTGTGATCGAACCGGTCAATTCCGCGTTGAATACATAGCCGCGCGCGCAATGCGCGTCTATCGCCGTACCGCGTGGATGTCGAGTGTGAAAGAGTCCTTATACGTAGGCATACAATTGAATGAGAATTTAAAGTTCATTGAAAACTGCTATTCTACAGAATGTTCACAGCTGATCAAAATTCACTAAAACTAAAACTCTAGTTTCTGACCTTAATACTTGACCGATTTTGTTCAAACTTTGCCCGTTTCATGCTAACAGGGTACCAAGTATGTGGCTTCAATTAATGCCTATATGTCGTATCCATACTGTATAAGCAAATTCGCTTAACGCGCCTATCCGTCCCTGTGTATGCTTATACCTATCTTTAAAACTATGCTAGGGATTTTGGAGACAGAGTAATTCAAGAGAAAGGTTTATACGTAAGTATAATAGATGCTTAATATAGTAGAGGGTGCAGCGGGAAAGGGATCTGACGCCACGCCGGCGGGAAAAAATTGGCGGTACGAAGTTCGCTGGGTCAGCTACAGCAAACTTTCTCCCCCATTTCCCGTCCTTTCGAAAGTGTGCCAAGTTTGGATATGCCTCCTAGACCGGATCTGACAAACAAACTAACATAGGTAGGTACCTATGGACAAAAAAGCAAAATCAACCACCTTGTCCAAACGGAGACTCTGACCCGCTTCGCTCGCTCGTTTGATCGATGTAGAATGTCGTAAATACGGCCATTATACTGAACAAGATAAATCTTTTCAGTTTGGGCTCATTTGTTTTATCTTGGTAAAGCCTCTGTTGCTAAATGATGTCCAGGGTCTGAAAATGAAGATGGATGGGGCGGTGGTCATGGAATTTTTTGAACTAAACAAGATCTAGACTAGGTAGGTACTTGGTTGTGTTTAGGTTTATTGTTATTTAACAAAGCACACTAGCGCTACATAATAAGCAAGTAAGTACCTACATAAATTACTAAATAAAAAGTAGAAAATAAACCTAATATTTTATTTAAATCTGTTGAAGTTAAAACGAAAATATAGTTGGTACCTATCTAATTTATATGCAAGGGTTGTCCTGATTTCTTAAACTTGAAGCGCGAACAGAAAACAGGGAAAGGTCTTGCGTGTTACACGTTTTTGAAATCTAACCCTCACGTGAATTTGTTATTTTCGTTTAATTAGCCAGGTACCTACAACATATTTTTTTAAAAGCATTTCATACGCCACATTACCTACTTTCATCTTTTGTCATCCTCATACTAACATAGTTTTTAAGCAATTTTACTAACACACTCTGAGCCCCTGTAGCTTGATAATAAACAATTTTATTTTTAACCGACTTCAAAAAAGGAGGAGGTTCTCAATTCGTCTGTATACATAATATTTTTTATGTATGTTTATTTATCTATTTATAACATAATATGGCCAACACCATACAACGACAGTCGTTCGCTTCTTAATATTTCATTCCCTCACTGATGCGACTTTCAAATTCAAACCACCCCCACCTACCAATTATACTTATAAATGTAGGTATAAAAGTGAAAGTTAATTTAATAATTCATACTTATTTACCGCACAATAGGTAGGTAATATTTAAAATATAATTTTTTCAGCGGCTCCCGATCATATCAATCGCATTGTCGGTGGCAACGACACAACCATCCAAACTTATCCTTTCATGTGTAACATGCAATATACTTGGTTTGGCATTATCTGGTCACACGGATGTGGTGGTACTCTTGTAACGCCCAATTCTGTCCTCTCAGCTGCACATTGCTTCGAGTAAGTAACCTACCTACCTTATAATAATATAATAATAATAATTTCTTTATTTTGAAGCAACATAGGCTCATATTTAGGGTAAGTAACAATGTTCTTACTATAATCTATGTTAGTTAAATAAAAATCATTGAGCATATAATGTACAATATGTACATTTCATTCTTAAAATTATAATGAAAATTAAAATCAAATCTAGGTCACTAATGAAATCAATTGAAATGTGTCCAAATAAGTTATAATCAAAGTAATAAACTAAAATATAGTATCACATATAATAAGAAATATGATAAGTAGGTACCTACGTAAGTAATGTTATAGTTAGGTACATTGATTTATTTTACTAATTTCTGTTTATTTAGGTAGGCAACCATCCATACATGATAGATCCAATATGCACTTACAATGGAAGCAGCTATATATAACAAAACAGCTTAGGTATTACACAATTAACAATATGACTAAACATGACTTGTGTAAACTCAGCGTACAGTAGGTAATGCTTTATGATAAAAGCACAACGTTCTTAGTATGTACTATGTAGGTAACTTTATGACGTTTGACATAGAATTGACTGAAATATTTTCAAATACCTAATGGTTAACTATTCTTAAATTTTCTAATTTTTCGCGAAATTTTCTTATTTTTTTCTTTCTTAATAATAACCTTCTCCTGACAGTAAAAAACACAGCAACAAAAGAATTAGGGAAATTAGTCCAACCAATCACGTTTAATTGCGTGACCAAGGGAAATAGGGAGTTATTTATACATCTTAATAATAAATCTCGTGTCACAATGTTTGTCCTCAATGGACTCCTAAACCACTTAACCGATTATAATAAAATTCGCACACCATGTGCAGTTCGATCCAACTTGAGAGATAGGATAGTTTAAATCTTAATTTAGCGATAAGTGACATCCACGCGGGCGGAGCCGCGGGCGACAACTAGTATTATATAAAATTGCAGTTTTTCAGATAAACAACTTTTCATCCACTTGAGTGAATTTTTATAGCATTTATTATGCTAACTTTTAAGTTCGAAAAACATTGGAAATTTATAGACGGATAGAAAGAGAAGGAAAATTTGGAACGATTCAAGTGTGGCTCAATAGCTCAGTTGGAAGAGCAGTCCCCCTGTAAGGGAAAGGTCGTAAGTTCGTGTCTCACTTGAGCATTTCATTTTTTCCAATGTTCGATATTTCTCTTTATATTTCATAACCAACCTTAGCTTAGGTAGGCACTTACCCGTTTTACCGTGCGGGAAATCCTCACGCTAGCCGTCTGTGGATCGCTGTGCTAGGCCGAAGGTGAGGTTGTCTTCGACATATCCCTCGCATCCCAGCTGTCCCAGGACCTCCTCGGGTCTGGGTTGTACTTACCGTCTCCCCAACTCGCCCCCGGTATGTAGAGGCGCGGCGGCGCCGGCCACCGTATGGGTGTGTACCTACCTATGTGTAGTTCGTATTGTTTACTAATTTTTGATCATGTTTTTTTAGCGACTACCAACTAAGTCAGGTTCGAGTTGCTCTTGGTTCTACTCTAAGAAGCGGAACTGGTGGCGTGTTTCACGCAGTAAGCCGGATTATTGTCCACCCGAAATACAATATAGCTACAGCCCTAGACGCCGATGTAGCTATTCTCCATCTCGCAGCAAGAGCGACGTTGTCAGACACCATCCAAACAGTTCCTATTGCGAGCTCGGCCGCTGAGCTCCTCATTGGTATGCCTGTTACTGCTATTGGATGGGGGACCCTCTCGGTAATTATTATCTAAGTACTTATATGTTGTTTTTCGTGCGGCAATACCCATGAACCACCCCTTTGGCTATCAGGGACTCGGGCCGAAACTAAAACCATACGCGAAATTTTAAAATCGGTTCAGTTAATCCAGAAATTACTCTCTACAACGTCATAAACTGACCTCTTTTAATAATAATAAGGAATGTTTAACTTTATACAATTATGTTAACGGGATTTAACCCGATCATGGTATATTCTTAATCAGCATTTCCAAAAACCCCGAAAACGATACCCATATCGATTTTAGTGAAAATTTCGAGTCCCCCACGTTGAATCGCTAAATGGATGATATATTCGTAATCAGCGACCCCAAAAACGCTGAAAGCGATACCCATATCGATTTTGGTGAAAATTTTGAGTCCGCCTTCTTGGATTGCTAAATAGATGATATATATATAGGTCCATACCTACATACCTTTAATTTGCCTGACGTTTTCACACACAAGCTGCCTGGCTCAGCGGTGCACACCCACCGTTTTCAAGTTCGTGATTTAGATGGTTCTTCATCTACCCGCGTATTAATTTTTTAGACCTTCTTTTCGCCATGTTTCGTCACATACCACACTTACAGTGTCCCAGTGTCTCTATTCTGTAAGCAAACTGTGACGGCTATCCGACTGCGCAGTAAAGCGAGGTTGTATGTTTTTATCACTGGATGCCATGTTGCAGATTCTTTAAGCCCATCTTTCCGATTGTTTGTTTTACTTTAGTCTGAGTGTTTAACTTCATAAATACTTGTATTTATTGCAGTACCAAGGCCCACAGCCAGACATTTTACAGCATGTCGAAGTCTATGTTATCGACCAAGAGTTTTGCGCAGAACGTTATGCTTACTTAAAGACACTGCCTGGATTTGCAGACTGGCCTGATGTAACTGACTACATGGTGTGTGCTGGTATTAGGCACCTGGGTGGCAGAGATGGTTGCCATGGTGACTCCGGAGGTCCCGTTGTGTACAGAGCATCGAACAGTAATATTGTAGTCGGCATTACTTCTTGGGCCTACCGTTGCGCTGATCCTGACTTTCCTGGTGTTTTGGTCCGAGTACCAAAGTTTACTGACTGGATCGTTAATAATGCGTAAATAAGCAAATTACCTAAGTACTTGATATCACGCTCGCTCGTACAGAATGCTTGGATTTTATTAATAGGCACCTACTTAATATTCTTGCCTATTTCCATACAGAAGCAGGTAGGTATTTTTAATACCTACTTAGAGAACTGATACAATAATAAAATTATTATTACCCAATTAAAGATAGACTTTTATTTGACCATATTTTTTTTTTCTGGATGACCGACGCGACGGCTTACATGCTCTTCGAAGCACAGGAATGTTCAGACCAATACAAACAGATATGTTGATGTCCAAGGAAACCACCAACATCACCTCGCCCCGGGCGACCGCATCTCCCGCCAAAGTCCTCACGAGTCACGCGCATGATCGTATCCACGGTGGAACGCCGCCGGGCGGAAGCCGTATTGGGTGTCCGCTAGGTCCGGCCCCACCTTAGAGAGGTGCCCGACGAGGCGCGATATAACGATTGTATATAAATTGCTGGTAAGCTGACACCAACGATATCACAACGGTGCGTGGGGGTCAAAATAGTAGTTATTTATTAGAGAGGTAAAATTTTACTATGTTAATAAATAATAATAATGAATTCGTGAAATATCGATTATTTGGTTATGGATAAAAGTTATGTGTGCATTACCCCAGCAAAATGTTGTGCTTTAGAGAATTGAAAGTATATCAGATTTTTAGTGTGTTATGAAAGATTTTTGTGTGCAAATAGCAAAATTTGTGCATATTGTAGTTTAAGAGATATTTGCGAAAAATAAATTTTGCTGCAGTAATTATCCAAACGTTACCCCAGCAAAAAGTTTTTTCCTAGCCCGGAACCAAATACTAGAACAGATAGCTTATGTTACGTAACAATTGTTAGCCAATAGCAAAATTTGTGTGTGTTGTGGTTTTTAAGTTATTTAAGATTTTGCTGCGGTAACGTTTTGGGATTTCCCAGATCTCGAAAACGCCTGAACGCAGATGTTTCAAAAAAATACCAATAATGTAACTGAATTTGTTTAAATTTGTTACAACATTACATTTGATTTGCTTCATAAACACCAGAGTTATTAAATAGTTTCGAAAAACAGAAAAAAACTAATTTGCAAGTAAACTAGTGCACTTAACATCCATTAAAAAAATGTAATATATACCCTTGATTCACCTTTATATCGACAGCAAATATAGGTTCGGTAGCTATAACCGATATAAAGAAAAAAAAAATTAACAAAATTTACAGTGGTCTTATTTTGGTGATCGAATACGCTGTTCCTACATAACCCGGAAACGAGATATATATTTAACAAAAACGCATGTTTCATTAAGAAACCGTCCTATTAATTTCAGCTTTCAATTACTAATATTGTGAAAGTTACAGCAAAAATAAGAATGTAGTAGCAATTCTTTTATAAGCCGGCCAAATTGCGAAGGCTATTAAAAAGCGACCATTCCATACATACGGATACACTTCCCAAATTAGCAGCTTAGTATTCGATGTTTTGTACAGTGAAGCACAAAAGCTTTCGTGGAGCCAAATAATAAACATTACTAAGTAGGTAGGTACGAAGTAGTTTTCTATTTTATTCAAAAAATACAATCATGCTAATGAAGATAATAATAATCACCATGTTAATTTTATATAAGTGTGATAATTGTTTTTATGTATCTAGCCTACCTATATGATAGGCATCTTTTTTAAAAACCTACTATACATAGGTATTCCATTCCATTCGGTTAGGTAGGTACCTACATACATTTAAACAATCTTTTTAATATGTTTTATTGAAAAGCTACAATTATTTTCCTGTTTAGAAACTTATTTTGATGACTAAAAACCGATATTAAACCACTAGTTACCTAGTCAGCTATTTAGCCTGGTTCATTTGTATATTATGTACCTGCCTATGTATTTTGATAAAAATTTGCCTCAAGATGGTTTACGATAAATTAATAAATTAAGTCAACATTACCTAGTTGTTACAACGATAATTTTGACGATATTGACATCTTCCACCTCTCCAAAAGTGTTTTCAGGAAACAAATTTTTTTTTTTTTTTTTAGAATCATACTTGCCCAAATGAAGGTGTATTCGATAAGCTAATTAATTAATTGAATAACATAGCTGGAACACTACTGTTTGCATAAATTAAGTATTGTGTACCTAGTTGTTAAGTTATGCATGCAACTCTTTACTAGTCGTGAAACTTTATTATTGGCTTAGAATCCTACGTTATGCTTAAGTTTACCCACGATTGTTTAAAATAGCTGTTAAGTTTCCAATAAATAAATAAATAAACATTTACCGTTTGAGATTAGAGAATGAGATTTTCGGGTAAGTTACCTATCATTCGGTAACTACCATATGGAGTAAGTATTATAACTAGTAGCTTATGTATCTATGATAAAAACTGGTTTTTATACATACCTATGCTAGTAGGTAATAATATGTCATCAATTCATCATGTTGTCTAACTTTTTTCCTTTTTTTAGTTATATTATAAAGTATAACTACCGGAGTATATAGCTATAAAATATAACTTTATAGGTACTTTCCTTTCCGTAACAAAAAGTAATAACAGGTAGGTACCTAAATTAGGCAAATTAGGTACCTACCTGTTATTACTTTTGTAGGTAGGCATTACATTACAAACTAATTAAAGAACCAACGGAAACAGATCAGAAATGAAAAAAAAAAAACTTATTTGTCAATATCTACTTTCATCTCCTCGATAGCGATATAACATTCAAATGAGGAAATCATATATATAAAAAAAAACAAGTAATACGTTGAGCTTTGATAATATTCTCGTAGCTTTTTAATTAAAAATTGTTTGTCCGTTTTTACATTAAGAAACTGAAACGGAACACGAGTAGCTGAACGGACAACTTGAGTTTGACAGTTTGCTTGTTGAGACTCTCAACAAGTAACAACAACAACAACCAATCAGCAGCTCTGAAAAAGTACCTATCAGCAAGATGGCTGATTGCTGGGTCTGTGAATTGGTCTCTGGTCGACACATGACCGCAAGTCGGCTTCTATAACACACTGTGCGTATAAACTAACCAATATGATAAGTTATTTATAAGTTGTTTCCTTGTAGTTATCAACCGGGGTACATGATACCTATAATCTTCCGATCATCCGAATACGGTGCGCACCGTGCGGTATGAAAGGAACTTCATCCCACGTACGCTCAAGTTGTGGAATGAACTCCCTGCCATGGTTTTCCCAAGCGACTACAATATGGGGTTCTTCAAGAGGGGCATTAGAAGGTTTCTTCAGGGTAGGCAGCGCAAGTGTAACGCCCCTGGTGGTGCATACGTCCATAGGCCGCGGTAACCACTTTCCATCAGGTGGGCCGTGTGCTTGTCTGCCACCTAAGTGGCATAAAAAAATATTTCATTAGGTAGGTAACTATATTGCCGCAATATGATATACCTAATTGCGTTAGGATTTAAACATAGAATTTATTCAACGGATCAGTGATTTTCCTAAAGAATGTAAAAGTGTTAAGAATAGCACATAATCAAAATAATATAGGTAGGTATAGTGGAGATGTTTTCAATAAATATTTTTTTATTTTTTCACTCTTTTCATATTTCTTACCAAACTGATAACCACCGAACACTTTTGTTCGCAAGTGTACAAACAAAACTTTTATATTATATCGTTCGTTTAAGATGGTATGCCTCATGTATGGAAAGGTCGCTTTTTAGTAGCCTTCACAATTTGGTCGGCTTATAAAAGAATTGCTACTACATTCTTATTTTTGCTGAAACTTTCACAATATTACACGGTTTCTTAATGAAACATGGTTTTTTGTAAAAATATATATCTCGTTTCCGTGTTATGTAGGAACAGCGTATTCGAACACCAAAATAAGACCACTGTAAATTTTGTTAAATTATTTTTTTCTTTATATTGGTTATAGCTACCGAACTTATATTTGCTGTCGATATAAAGGTGAATCAAGGGTATATATTACATTTTTTTAATGGATGTTAAGTGTACTAGTTTGCTTGCAAATTAGTTTTTTTCTGTTTTTCGAAACTATTTAATAACTCTGGTGTTTATGAAGCAAATCGAATGTAATGTTGTAACAAATTTAAACAAATTCAGTTACATTATTGGTATTTTTTTGAAACATCTGCGTTCAGGCGTTTTCGAGATCTGGGAAATCCCAAAACGTTACCGCAGCAAAATCTTAAATAACTTAAAAACCACAACACACACAAATTTTGCTATTGGCTAACAATTGTTACGTAACATAAGCTATCTGTTCCAGTATTTGGTTCCGGGCTAGGAAAAAACTTTTTGCT
Organism: Eilema sororculum; assembly: GCA_914829495.1. Taxonomy (NCBI): domain Eukaryota; kingdom Metazoa; phylum Arthropoda; class Insecta; order Lepidoptera; family Erebidae; genus Eilema; species Eilema sororculum. The sequence goes on from OU618542.1 coordinate 12,494,718, forward strand.
GGGGTAACGTTTCGATAATTACTGCAGCAAAATTTATTTTTCGCAAATATCTCTTAAACTACAATATGCACAAATTTTGCTATTTGCACACAAAAATATTTCATAACACACCAAAAATCTGATATACTTTCAACTCTCTAAAGCACAACATTTTGCTGGGGTAATGCACACAAAAGTTATAAGACGATTATATTACTACTTGATAATCGATTAAGTACTTTCATTTTGATTTGATTCAATTGTGCATCCTTAACCGATTGTCTTTGATTGAAAATATCGGTAGTAGGTATAAATCGTTTCATTATACTAATAGGTAGATAGACCTAGAATAGATCCTTGTCCATGTAATATAGATATTTGCCTCTGATTCATTAAAATCACATGTTAGTTGGTTCTGGGGCGAGATACGACGATGTCCTTTGAACTGAATTTTGTATTATTATATTTTGACCTTTTTTTGGTATTTCAAATACTCAACGTAAACTTATATTTTCAGTTTAGTTCAGCATATTTTTTTTAGAACAATATAACATTTTCAGCAGTAGGTATTGGGAAGAATGGACGACTGTACATAACAGGACAATCGAAGTTCCTTATAAAGTACTTTATAAAGCCAACGCGATAGGTCTATACAATACACAGCGTGGTTGGTAATCAAAGCGAGCTTGTATTTACTCTCTCTCGTGTATTTAGCATCTGTGGCGTGGCGGTAGTGCATGCGGCTGCCACTCAGGAGGTGCGGGTTCGATCCCCGCTCAGTGCAAATATTTGTATGCATGAACATGGCTATTTGCATTGGTCTAGGTGTTTCTATGTATAATATGTATGTATTTGCAAAAAAAAAGTATATAAGTAGGTATGTTTATCCGCATTCTAGATTCCATAACACAAGCTATAAAAGCTTACCATGGGTCTAGATAGCGTTGTGTAAAAAGTTGGGGAATATTTATAAAAAAAAAATACACGAATGCTTGTAGTTTGGAGCCAGAGGTCTGCATATTGTTTTAGATTAGTATGTCGGCTTATACTGAAGCGACTACCGCTTGACCTTCCAACCCTGAGAGTAAAACATGTGCCAGAACCTCGTGCGTGGTTTAGTAGGTGAATTTGGTTTGATTTTGCTCAAGGAATTCCACTTCCAACCCCAACGCGTGGTAATGGTATATGACCAGCATTAAAGAACAATCGATCAATTGCATAACCAAACACAATACAACAACTATAAACAAACAAGAGTCCCAACGCATTACGTCGGTAAAAATTGCTCACTGTAGATAAATAAAAGTCACCTATCTAATCTTCAATTAAATAAATACCAATGTAGGGGAAAGTCGGTTAAATTGGTCAACTTTTGACTTGGACTCAGATATTTAGTTCATAAATAGGCATGTAAAATGAAGTTTAATGTCTTACATAAAAGAAGAATGGCTTGCCTGTACGTTAGGTTAGACAAAATCTAGTTTTTGCGGAGGTCTGCCACCGGCAAAATTTAGTCGACTAGTCGTTTAAATTGTACCAATGGTATTTAAATAGTAGGTACCAGGCAGTAAAATACTATATAAAAAAACTTACCTAAGTAATTCAGATCAGTATTGCGTGCATTTAGTTACTTTTGCCCTTTCCGTGGTTAAACAACACAAACATATAATATATATTCACACCTGTAAATTCCTGAAGAGGTAGGCATAGGTGTATTAACACCCAGATTTCGCCAGCTAAAATTTTTGGTCCCACTTAATAGGGTTAGGGTAGGTAGCGAGCCTATTGCCCTAAAATTTGGTGTCGCCAGTGTAGAAAAAAAATTATGAGATTTTAATGAAGGACATAGATAATATTAATCATTGCCTTATAATGAATGATGTACTTACCTACTACTTTATAAACTAACTTGTAAATTTAATATGGGTCTAAAAGGCAAGAAATAAATTATTTTTATTTTATTTTTTATTTATTTAAAATCGATATAATTTACTCGACTCTCCCCTACTATATACCAAGACAGTTTTTTATTTACATTGAAATTATCACATCATAAAATAGTTAATTTATTATAATTGGTAGGGTATTTGGAGACGCTTAGGGTCCACTTCCTATATTAGATTACGAATCCTTAGATTATATTATTAATCTAAATATGAATTATTGCCACTGCTTTGAGAATGGATGACTTCCCTGTTTGCCTACATACTCGTACCACATAGATTGTTATTTTATACCTCCCTTCTCATACTTACATTATAAACATACACACTCGGTCCACCTGGCCCTCGACTCTACTCGATACTTACGACTTTATTTCTATACCTACGTGTAAAGTCCAAAATGAAATGAAAAAAGTTTCATTACATTTTGTCATTCACTCTGCAAAAAGTCATTTAATTTTGAACTTTAACCCCATCGCTTTAAAGTCTTTTTATAATGCCGTTTTTTGCAGTCGTTGATCGAGGAATTATAGACTAGTACCTAGTGTAGGTACTCGGGCATAGCCCTCAAAAAATAAGATCTATCTGAAGGAGCCCTGTGTAGCAAACATAAAGGTACTGAAAATAGTTATTAGAAAAGTAAAGATGAAACTAAAGCAGATTAAGCCTTACTAGCATACAGTCAATTAAAGTTTATACAAAGGGGAGTATGGGGAGAAGGTGTAGATAGGACCCCTATAACATTTCCGGACCTTAAGCCTACCTCACTCGGAAATCCGCCCCAATTCGCCAATATCAAGTAAAAAGTATCAAATTAAAAAAAAATAACTCTCTCATTCATACAATCCGTCACCTTCTGATAACGAAACGATTCTAGTCTGCCTCTGTTAAAATATATTCTTATTTGTAGGAAATACATAAATGTAAAGTCATGTCCTTCAGTTAACTGCGTCTCACAAATTATTTGATAAGGTCTAGGGCTAGGCAATATAAAATATTACCTAATATAATAGGTGCACATTATAGCGGCTGCCGAAATTATTTTATTATTCCGATATAGATAACGCATAGCATATATATAACTAAACGTAATTATTAACTCATTCAAGAACTGCTGATTCAGAACAAAGACATGCGAGCCCTCATCCTTTTAGCCCTTATGGGGTTCACCCTAGGTGAGTGCTACTCATTAACTATCAGATAATGTAATTATTAGAACGTTTAACGGCCGGGCGCGGGCACTGTAAAAACTGTATGTGATAAAACCGATAAATTATATATTTTTCCAGGGAATCCTGCACCTGACCGCATTGTCGGAGGTTCCGTCACAACAATACAAACCTATCCATTTATGGTCAATATGCAATTTGGTTTGTTTGGAATTATCTGGTTTCACAGTTGCGGTGGTGTACTCATCACTGATAGAACGGTTCTGTCAGCTGCACACTGTTTTGAGTAAGTTACCTTAAGAGCCTATATAATATCCTTACAATACCTACCTAAGTAGGTATCAAAAGCTTAAGTAACACAGTGTGTTAACTGCTACAGCATATATAAGTATCTTTGTCCTCTATGCACTTTTCAGCGGCTGTTGTATGTTCATGGGACTATTGTTTCTGTGCCTCAAAAAGTATCCCATAAGCTATTAGGTTGTGTGTGTGAATGAATGAGGGATACATAGATGTTGATCAAAGAGACATGTTACGGGCTCAAGGCCAGTCCTGAAGGTTGATTTCGACTTATATTATAAAAGTTATAAATAAATGTTTGTTTAGGGAAGACCCTCCATCACTGTGGCGTGCAGTTCTTGGAAGTTCATTTAGGACCACTGGCGGCCAAATTCACAACCTTGCCGGAATTACCAAACACCCAAGTTTCGACTACCTGACAATGGATGGTGATGTTGCTGTACTTCCACTCGCATCTAGGGCGGTGATGTCCCCAAGCGTTGGGACAGTTACCATTGCAAGCGCATTGTCCGCAATCAGTCCCGGCTTACCTGTTACCATTGTTGGATGGGGTGAAACCGAGGTAAATAATGTTTATTAGTCTATTCCATATCATTATACAGTACCTGGATGGTATTTTTTTTTATAAATTACATTTTCTAAAAATGAATCCTAGCTAGATCGATTTATCGCCCCCGAAACCCCCTGTATATTAAATTTCATGAAAATCATTGGAGCCGATTCCGAGATTCCAATTATATATATATATATATATATATATGTATTTATATAAGGTATAAGAAGAGATCCTCTTCAATACCACAATCCAGAATCATGGTCGGGGCCCAGAACAGATAATAGTCTAGCGTTTGTGGTCAACTTTCCAGTCTAACTGCGATGTTGGCTCAACTTCAATAGACTGGAAGCGATATTGCCAGATGTGCTATTCCGGACTTTAATCCATTTCTGTACAGTCAGCATCGAAAAGATGTTGACGAATTAAGTACTCAAAAATGATCTTAATTTCTTTTTTGTTACCCCCTTCCAGTTGACCGATTGTTCTGATATTTGGTACACACTTATTTAGTTCGGACAATAATAACATATATATCAGTACAACAGTTTGATTTTTAAGATCATTTTGAGACTTCGTCGTTAAGATATTTACGACGCTGACTGTACAGCAGTTCTGCGATTGAACAACAAACATTCATCAATCACTCAAACGCGAACGTTTATAAATATTCATTTGTATTAATAATTCATAAATATTTAGCAGTAAGTTTTTTTTGGTACTTAGTAGGAGATTATTTAATATTCCATGTTGCAGTTTCAAGGATCATCCTCGGAGCAGTTGCAGCATGTGGAAGTTTTTATTATTGACCAGGAGATTTGCGCAAGGCAGTATGCTGAATTGAGGGAGCAGCCTGGTAATTCTGATTGGCCCCACATTACGCCCGGTATGGCATGCTCTGGCATTCTGGGTGTGGGCGGCAAAGATAGCTGTCAAGGTGACACTGGAGGACCTGTTCTCTTCAGAGGAATGCCTAATATTGTAGTCGGTATTGTCTCATGGGGCTACGAGTGTGGTCACGCGCAATATCCTGGTGTCATGGCCCGCGTGCCACAATACACTAACTGGATCGTCGCAAACGCCATATAAAATATAAAATTTATTTAGATTTAGGTAATATTATTTTAGTATCAATTTGTTACGATACATAAGCAGTTAAAAATAAACAAAAATAAAATATGTGTATCTCTCTTCGTGAATGTACATAGGGATGTTTTATTTGGGCCGCTTTCCACTTTGAAAATATGACCAAAGTCATAATACTCGTACATGAGTGCAGTCGACAAAGGAGATACATATACACCTTTATATACAACTCTGGGTATATAAAATTATTAAAAAGTATATTACGCTTTTTGTATACAGATAAAAGTATGTAAAGGTGTCTATTGCTGTGCATACTTATCTCCTTTGTCGACTGTACCACAATGACTAATTCGATATATAGTTAAATCAGGATAGCTTGCTTATTGCAAGACCGACATAGGTAACGAAAAAAACATCATTTTACAGGACGGCAGTTTTACACTTTGAATCAAAGCAATGTGTTATCTTAAACATACTGTTTTCAAAAACCAAATTAGAAAAACAAGTTCCTCACTTATGTCATTATTGTAGTAAAAAGTTACCTAGAAAAAGTATTACTCGTAATTATGTCATCCTCACAATAAAAACAATAACAAAACACAATTTAAGTTAAATTATGACATACAACATAAACACAAACAAATTCTTAGGAACGTCTGTTAAAATGAGTAAAGTCAAAGTAAAAATACAAAATTAACAACTTAAACTTTATGAGGTACGGGTTCTCATAGTAGAAATAAACACGAGAAGTCTTAAGGGTATCCTTATTTAATGTTCACAAATCAGAAGTACAAATTGGAATAATTACTAAGATGAGCACTTAAAATTAGGATAGGTGGGTTCGATAGGCGTGCGCGCGTATGTACCTACCTAACACTTAGCGTAGCTAGCGGAAGACTGCCGGCCGAGCGCAGCGGCGGCGCGGGCGCGTTCGGAGCGGGCGCGAATGGGCGCATGCGCGACGCGGTATATAGTACTTCCCGACTCTTAGGGAGATTCCGGGAGTAATTCGTGAAGAATCGAGCAGGTATACAACCGCGAGAGGCTCGTTGAGGCAAGGTTCTAACGCGGTTTACTATAACTTATTAAATGCAAAACCTCACGATGTAAGTTAAGTAGAAATAATTAACAAACTTACTAACGAATGAGAATATAATTCTCTAAAAAAAACTGCAGCAATTCTTCCTTATTCTAAATTAAGTACTTATCGGTAATCACAACCAATTTCTATGCCACTAGTTTTACAGTAGGTATCAAATTAATTCTAAACAAATAATTTAAAAAAAAATTAACCGTCTTCAAAACTTTTACGTTATTGCACCATAATCACGGAGGAACTGGTTTTAGGAGTAAATACATCGATCTGTCAGTCTGTCTTCATTCGAGTTCCTTTGCTACGCGTAACCACATAGGAATGTTACGCGTAGCCACATAGGTATGCTACGCGTAGCCACATAGGAATGCTACGCGTAGCCACATAGGAATACTACGCGTAGCCACATACGAATGCTATGCGTAGCCACATAGGAATGCTACACGTAGCCACGTAGGAACTGGTTTTATTTTATTATTCTTGCAAACTTACAGCTAGATACACAAAGAAGCAAGCATACATAGCATACAAGTTACCACCATGATAAAGTGATTAGACGTAAATTAAGTACTAAATAGTTGGTAAACAGAATCCAACAACAGAAAAAATCGTGTGTCGAAAAAAGTGATTGATTATTTTCAACAGCCAATGAAAAAAATATCACACAAAGTCTTTTTGAGCTTGTTGACACTTGTATGGAATAATATCGATATCGACATCCCGACATGACGCATTGTAGGTAGGGCGTGCTCTTAGCAGATATGCGTTCTGTCTATATGCTGTTGTTACGGCGGCGGGTACATCCAGCAGATTGTACCTGAGCAAGAATGCACATGGTATGCGTAATGCAACTTTGCTCACTAGTTCACCCATGATTTTGAACAGGAATACTAAATCGGCAATTTTTCTTCTCTCATAGAGGAGGCAACATGTGAAGTAACCGAAATTGTGACTATTACTTAGCTAAGAATTCTAACGTTTGACTGATTTCTAAACTATAGAATCAAAATCGTTACTTAAGTCATTACTTTTACTCAAGTAATTACTTTGACTTGTCTATAGATACGGGGGTTAGTGTCAGAGTAAGCCAAAGGTCCTCGGCCGGCCGTGAAACACCATTCGCCGCAAGCGTCAGCCACGAGTTCATGTTTGTCTGCGATTTATATTTGCGGTTTTGCCAACTGTATTGTTACGCATAGACACTCGTGCTATATAGTTGAACTGTTTCTTGGGGATCTGTTAGTTGATCGCGTCTCCTATTTTTTCAGTAAGGGCAATCAGATTTTAGAAATTTGAAATCGGTACTCCTTTGATCTCGATGTAATTCATCCAATGTCTTGCAGGTACCACATTTCCACGTGGACTTACGGTCGCCGAGAGTAGAAGAAACTCCCTCCGTTATTCCTGCACAGGCAAAATCAAACCTTCCTTATTTTGCACCTCACAACGTTTGCAAGTAAATATTTTCATTAAATGAACGGATTCCGTACTAAGTTTGAGGATCGTAGTAAACTAGTATCAAAGCGGTTCCTATCAATAAGCACAGTGGCAGCTAAGTATATGTGCGATACACTTGTTGTCTGCCGACTGACTTTTTAGGACTTACCTAATACATCGATCTGCCTTCATTCGAGTTATTTTGCTACGCGTAGCAAAAGCCACGTAGCAACTGGTTTTAGGAGTAAATACATAGATCAACGACCATACTAACATAAACGGCCCACACGCGACCCTTAATCACAGGCGACATCGGTCGCAGTGGTGGTGGTGATAACATCGGCTGGTACTCTACACACGGCCCTGCCAGTTCAGTACGCAACCGACCGTGCAATAGACTGCTCGTTGATCCGAGATGCCACCGACAGCGACACTTTCAAAACAGCAAAAAATAGTAATTGTCTTAGCACTTATTATGGTGACACCTAACCAGAGACGAAAAATAAAGTCCTATGTTAAAAGCTGGTTCATGAAACGTTATGAGATACTTAAAGCAGCTGATTTCAGAAACTTTTTAAGAATGGGTTTTGAGTGTTCTGATGAGCTCCTCAATATTTCTTACACCAATAGTGCTGCTACGCGTAGCACTGCTTTGGTTATTAATGTACTATAAATTCGATCGATCATTTTTTGCAGATGTTAACTCGCAACGACTTTTACAATTTAAGCATAAACGTACAAATAGAGTGTTACACCAAAGTCTATCGCTAATCGTTATACTGTGAGAGCACAATACTATGATACAAATTCTTAGCCGGAAGCAGAACGCAGCAGCTTTTTTTTTATTTACGACACGTGAATTTGTCTTCACCTCGCCTGATGGTAAGCTGAAGGCAAAGTTAAAACATACCACCATTCAGCGTACCATAAAATAGACTTGGATGTCATAATATTGTTTATTACTATAATTAAAAGTCTAAAATGGACTTGTATATTGTTTACTTATAACTATGATGACTACTAACAGATTCTCCTGAGGAGGGCCAGACCGTAAGGGAAAGCCCTGGGTCAGCCGGGGTGCGAGGGATATGTCGATGACAACCTTACCTCCGGCCTAGCACCACGACCCACAGTCGGCGTGCGGTTTTAGTCGGTTCGAGTCCGACATAACCTCACCTTCCGGCTCCGGAAGGGGGGGTATCCGAGGGGATTTCCGCAGGGAAAAATAATGTACTAATAGATTACCGCGTACGGGCAAGCATAGTGTAGGACGCCCAACGGCTAGGTGGAAGGACGACCTCGTCAAGGTCGCCGGGAAGCGCTGGATGTGAGTCATTCTGGAGGTCTATGGGAGAGGCCTATGTGCAGCAGTGGACTATGTGTGGCTGATATAATGATGATGATGAATAGATCACAAGCTCTAACACAAAATATTCCTGTGAAACAAACCCAGGGTGAATTAAGTTTTGAAGGCCGCTATTCAAAAAATAACCAGCCTATATCTTCGGGTAGACCCCGTCACTTTTGTTAAGTTTATTTATTCGAATTAAGTTAGTTGCGGTCATGACAAATTTTTATCTTAAGATTATAGTTATTCTGATATAGATAAAATATTATATATAATATGTCTATGGGAAGTACCTAGTTATTAACCAGCCCTTTAGCGAACTGTTGATTCAGAGTAATCAGAGTGAAAACATGCGCACCCTCATTTTTTTGGCGCTTTTGGGTTGCGCGCTAGGTAAGTGTACAAACACACACCCCATTCCTGATTGGATAGGTACAAACCACATTATCTATATATATAAAATCACTTGTCCCGACTGACTGACTGACTGACTGATTCATCAACGCAGAGCCTAAACCGCTGGACCTACAAACTTGAAATTTTGACAGTAGATGCATTTTATGATGTAAACATCCACTAAGAAAGGATTTTTGGAAATTCTGCTACTAAAGGGGTAAAATAAGGGATGGAAGTTTGTATGAAAGTCCGTCATTTTCAGAGCTAGATGCACTAAATTTCATAAACCTGTGTCTTTTAAGAAATAAAAGAACACCTGTATCAGCGTCTGTTCGTTAGTCTCGCTAAAACTCGAGAACGGCTGAACGGATTTATCTTATCTTGGTCTTGAAATGTTCTTGGAGGTCTAGGGAAGGTTTAAAAGGTGAGAAAAATTCGAATAATTGCCGGGAAATGCCTAAAAACAGCAAATCTTTGTGACAGAACGAAGTCTGTCGGGTCCGCTATATATATATATATATATATATATAGTAAAGTTACTATAATCCCGACATTCACCTTCTTCTACTTTCTAAGATGGTTTACTTTCGTTGGTTAGATACTTTTGTATTCGGTCGGCCTTTCCGTAAAAAAAATCCGTGTTTATACCCGATGGAGTAGAATAGGATCACCTCAGCTCTTCTTGTAGGTGTCGTAAATGGCGACTAAGATGCGGATGTTCTCCATCCGACAGTAAACGAAGGTGCTAATGCACCTCTGCCTACCCCTTCGGAGATTTACAGTCGTGAGTATATGATATACTTTCCTTAAGAATTTCCTAAATCCTAGTTCTAGCCTACTCAGGTCTGTTCTAGTCAAATAATATGTTAAGTCAATTTCAGGTCTGTTCTAGTCAAATAATAATTATGTTAAGTCAATTCTAAGCATCCCTTTATCTACCTTGTTCAACATTCATCAAATCACAATTGACAATGCAATGCTGTTCCATCATTTCTTGATGCCTTAACCAATCTATTCTGTGCCTTAACTCTAATTTGAAGGATTAGCCAAATAATCCATATCCATACTTTAATCCATACTAATATTATAAATGCGAAAGTAACTCTGTCTGTCCGTCTGTCTGTATGTTACGCTTTCACGCCTAAACCACTGGACCGATTTTGATGAAATTTGGTATAGGGGTAGATTACACTATGAGAAAGGACATAGGCTACGTTTGGTCGCGATAACTGACATCCACGCGGGCGGAGCCGCGGGCAAAAGCTAGTATTATATATGCGAAAGTAACTCTGTCTGTCTGTATGTTACGCTTTCACGCCTAAACCACTGAACCGATTTTGATGAAATTTGGTATAGGGGTAGATTAGACCATGAGAAAGGACATAGGCTATGTTTGGTCGCGATAACCGACATCCACGCGGGCGGAGCTGCGGGCAAAAGCTAGATACCATTTATACAAGTACTTATTTACCTATATTTTAATCATCGGGTGTGACACTTAATTCAAAATAGGACTGTTCAGAAGTACTTAATCGTATCAGGTAGTATTATAGCATTTATTATGAAACTTTATAGGCATCTAGTGTACAGTAGTGTGGTAGTGAGTTATCGTATTATCAATATAATCATAACATAAATTTTGTTATAAAAATTAACGTTCAATTTATGGTATCATCCAGATAATCTCGGAATTTTTATAGACACTTTTTGATAAATTATATAATCGACTATTGACTGTGAAAAATAAAACTACTCAATAAGTACCTACCTAGGTACTATCAGAGATTATTTCAATTTGGTGACTTAATCGATTGACTTAATCATTTGTATAATATACGAAAAAAAAGTATCTAAGTATGTTTATCCGCATTCTAGATTCCATAACACAAGCACAGAATAGATACACAAGCTAGTTAGTGTTGCCATGGGTCTAGATAGCGTTGTGTAGAATGTTGTGAAAATAATTATTTTTTATTCTTTCGCCCCAGAACGACTAGAAAATCAGCTGCTTATGATTGTTTCATGATAGAAAAGCATCGGGCTTAGTGGTTACGGGATCGGCATTATGATCAAGAGGTCTTGCGTTTGATTCCTGGCCATCACACTACTGACGTAAACCCACTCCTAGCACAAGTAATTTTGCTTAGTTAAAGGTGTTTGAGGGCATATTAGTAACTTGCTTTTGCCCGCGGCTACGCCCACGTGGATGTAGGTTATCGCGAACATAGCCTATGTCCTTTCTCAAGGTTTAATCTACCGCTATACCAAATTTCATTAAAATCGGTTCAGTGGTTTACTTGAGAAATCCTAACATATACATACAGACAGACAAACAGACAGACAGAGTTACTTTCGCATTTATGATAGTTTGGATTTCGGTTGCTGATATTCTTATACAAACTTCCAATTTAACACCACCGCTTATAGCTGGCAAGTCATGGTAGGCAAACATGCGAGTATTGTTGTGACTTACCTATGCCTCATATACCTCACATACCTAATATCCACATATTGGATATCCACATAAATATTTTACGACACGATAAAACTTATACGCGCTTACTTATTAAGAATAGTTATGTTAATATTCTTTATATTATTTGTGTTACCAGCGGATTCGAACCCCATCACCCGAATCGTCGGTGGTACTGATACAACAATCCAAACTTTCCCCTTCATGTCTAATATGCAATATGGTTGGGCCAACATAGCATGGACACAGAATTGCGGCGGTACTCTGATTACTGTGAATTCTGTCCTCTCAGCCGCCCACTGCTTCGAGTAAGTACCTGCCTTGGTTCCTTACCGTTCATCAAAAAGTGACCCCTCCAACCGACAATATCGCTTAATACCTACTCGCCTAATCGCCCAAAATTACCCATACAGGCTGTAAAATGAAAGGAATCCTAAATACTTCTCTCTCTTCTCTTGGCTTGTAACGTCTATGATCCGATCAATCTAAAACATAATAATATGAGTGAGGTTACAATAATTCGCACCCGGCTGAAAGGATTGTTCAAAACACCATCAAAAACAAACCCTAAAAAGTCCGCATACAAAAGTGTTAAAAAAAATCCGAAGAGCCATTGTTTATGAGATAACACAATTCCAAAAAGCTGAAGCTGGCAAGGGTTGAAAATGATAAAAGACCTTTTTCTCCAGAATGCGATTGCATTGACGTAGAAGTTTGATGTTTTCAGAGCATCAAATGCAAGTCGTTGCAGTCCTAAGTATTTGGTATGAATTTCAACTTGATACCTCAACGCATTCCAGAGAAAAAGGTACCTATTTTATCAGTTTAACCCTTCCCAGTACAACTCCTACAACTTTTCGAATAGTTATAATATATGTCTGAAATGGTGGCACTTAGGAAAAAAGTACCTACCCACAAAACATTTAATAAAGATAATAAACTGAGATTTCATTTTTTCTAAGATATACCTATATTGTATTGTCAGACGTACCGTTTGACTGTAAATCGCGTAAAACCCGTTACTGGTTCGGTAAAAAGACTCCAGTAACGTTTACACGTTCACTGCGAAACGGCCCGACGACGCGCACGGTGTGCCAAATTTGTGTGCGCATGGAAAAAATAGGTCTTTCCCACCGGTGCGCAGTGTTTTTTTTTTTTATCGTGCGAAAAATCCCCACGGATACCACCCCCACGGAGCCGGTGAAGGCGGTTATGTCGGACTCGAACCGACTAAAACGCACGCCGTCTTGGGTCCTTGGTTGCCGGAGGTGAGATTGCCAAAAACATATCTCTCGCACCCCGGCAGACCCAGGACCATCTCTTTCGAAATGGCCCCCTTCGGGTTGTGGGGACCACAGTGTCCCCATCTTGCCCCGGTTACGGGGAGGCGCATTTTGCGCCGCCGCCGCGGCCTGCTTCTGCTAGGGTGACAGGCGGCTCCACCGGTCACCCCCAGGCCAGCGCTCATGGAGGACGGAGGTCGTTCTGCGACCTCCGACGTCCGGTTCGCCTTCGCTCTGCGCGGGCTTCCCGGGCCCGGAGTCTAGTCCAGACCCGACCGGCCGCCTCCTTCTCGAGCATTACTTGCTCGCAGAAGGAGGCGGCCGCACCCCAAGCGTTCGCGCATCTTACAATCGCTGTGAGCAACGTGGCGAGTGTGAGGACTCCCACCCCCAGAGCCGCCACTAGGACCCGCCTCGGCGTGTCCCACGCCGGGCACTCGGTCAGCGTGTGCAGCTCTGTGTCCTCGCTCGCATCACAGGGATGGCACTCGGACGTTGGCTCCTTCCGGATCCGACACAGGTAACTCCCGAAACACCCGTGTCCGGTAATCACCTGCGTCAGCCGGTACGAGAGGCTGCCGTGTGGCCTCTCTAGCCACTCCTCCATTATGGGTCTTACCGCCGCTATTACGGCGTGCCCTGCGCTTGGTCGCCCAAGTCGTAGCTCCCATTCCGCTACCATGTCCCTGTGGAGCTGAGACCTCACGGCCCGAATTTCATCAGGCTCGGGTTCCCGTCCCTGCTCCCGCGCCTCCTTTCGATACCGATATAGCATCGAAAGGGCTCTCGCATCCAGGTTCCACGGTAGGGATCCGGCAAGGAGACTCGCCGCCTCCAGAGATATCGTGCGATACCCCATAATGGCCCTGTTGGCCATTGCACGCTGCGGCGCACGCAGCAGACGCGCATTGTGGACCGTCAGGGTGTCCGCCCATATTGGGCACCCATATAGGGCCATGGACCGCACGACTCCCGCGTAGAGTCTCCTGCAGGAGTCATCCGGCCCCCTCATGTTGGGCAGCAGCCGCCCCAAAGCGGCCACTCGCCGAGCACTCGGTCAGCGTGTGCAGCTCTGTGTCCTCGCTCGCATCACAGTGATGGCACTCGGACGTTGGCTCCTTCCGGATCCGACACAGGTAACTCCCGAAACACCCGTGTCCGGTAATCACCTGCGTCAGCCGGTACGACAGGCTGCCGTGTGCCTCTCTAGCCACTCCTCCATGATGGGTCTTACCGCCGCTATTACGGCGTGCCCTGCCGGTGCGCGGTGTGGGGAGCCAGTTTCTTGGACATTTTTACTATACATAGAAGGAGAAAATTTCCGTGAAAATAATTACGGTCAAGTCACAGTGCTAAAACTAATCCAAGGTCTGGAGAATAAATCTCGTGCAGTTATTGCTGACAATTTCTTCTGTAAATGTTTATGTATATATTTTTAAGAATTCATATTTTTGTGTAGAAATGTATGTATATTTTTATTATATATACACTGCCAACCAAATTTCTCACACACTTCTTAAATATACCCATTTGTTTTCTCAGCGGATATATTGCACAACAGTGGCGTGTAGTACTTGGTACCTCGCAGCGCACCACTGGCGGCGTTACCTTCAACGTAGCCAGATTCACCTACCACCCCGACTACAACAGGCATTCACCCCTAGACGCCGATATAGTCATAGTTCACCTCTCAACTAATGCTACATATTCGGAAACCATCAACAGGGCTCTTATTGCGAGCTCGACCTCTATACTTTTTACCGGTTTGCGCGTCACCATTACTGGATGGGGCGATACTAAGGTACGTATTTACCTAACTATGTATTTAAAAACTATTAATCTTATTAGACTTCTGTGTCATGGTGTTAGGAGTCAACAAACATACATGCTTTATGTGCATGACATGTTAATATACTATGCTCTAACTCAACACATTAGGTAATACAGCACTAAGTAGGTAGATTGATAATGATAAATACACCGAAATCAGCGCCAACACCCGTCCGTGTTCAGTGCACAGCGAGCACTGACAGAAAGACATAGGAACCTACTAAAAATGGACTGCTTTCCGACCCCCGGTAACATACCTACATGAAGAAATTAATGCTGAGAGATGTATTTTTTATATTTATGACGCTGACTGTACTCGTATGTACTTAGTAATTTATATAATTGTGAGCCTACCAATCCTACTATGATATGCTTATAAAAATAATAAAAATCAATAAAAAATAATTATTTTCCCCATGGGAAACATTGTTGTTCATTGGCTCCATTTCCATTTCTTTTCAGTACCAAGGCGTACGCTCCGAGCAGTTGCAAGAAGTCAGTGTCAATATAATTGACTCACAAATATGCGCACAGCGCTATGCTGACCTGCAGAAGACACCCGGATATGAAAGCTGGCCAAACGTAACTTCGGGTATGGCGTGCGCTGGTGTTCTAGATGTTGGTGGAAAAGACGCTTGTGTAGGCGACTCTGGGGGACCCGTGATCTTCCGTGGAACCCCTGACATTGTCCTAGGCATTAATTCATGGGCCTATGGCTGCGCACATTCCTTCTATCCTAGTGTAATTGTGCGCCTTCCGAATTACACTAATTGGATTGTCGACAACGCTTAAAAACAACCCAATTTTATATGTTGTACCTACTTAATTTCCAAGGTACCAGCTTACTAGAGAGCGTTTGATTATTTGATGTAAAATATTTTGTGAGTTACATAATAAGCTATATTCACTTCCATCAACTTATTAAAATACTATTTTATTTGAATCCTACAAAGAAATCCCCTTTACATAATCTGCATCGTTATTAGATAGGTATACAGGGTGCACTAAAACTCAACATCAAGTATGTTATCCCACATACAATCTACATAAGTATGTATATACCCATATGTTTTTGAAATTCCGAATGATTCGAAATTCCGATAGTCAGAAATCCGATGAACTTACATAACATAAATTCCATTTATTGAATTCCCGAATTTCAAAATTCCTAATATTTTAAAACTAAGCATGAATGTCAGAATCCCGAATGAATATTACCTAATCCGAAATTCATAAACACGATTCTATTTTATTATTGAAATATTGTTTTAAAATCGGTGGCCAGTAAGCCAAACCGACCAGCTTCAGCCGTTCCCTCTCCCGTGCGCCTGAACTTCGTTACTGCGGGCGAGTACTACCCTCCTTCTGCGCCTCCGGTTTTTAAAAAACCCTCTGGTGTAGGGCAGACTACTAGCACTTACTTACCACGGCAATAGGATCACGGCTAGTCGGGTTTAGCTTAATTTTTATATGAAACTAGCTGTCCCGGCAAACTTTGTTTCGCCTTAGAAATTAGAATCAATTAGCTGTATCAAATTCTCCTAATTATTTTGAGAACGGAAAGCATTTCAATTCGGGCCCCATACGCCCACGGAGCTCCCGACACTAATAGGTCACCGGGGCCCATACTTACACCTACGGAGCTTATATACCTACGGGACCCATACAACCATATACCTCTACGCTCAAGGGCGTTCACACTACCATAAACCATCAAGTTTTCGACCTAAATAAAAAATAGCCACCATAAAGATTTTCGCGGCCCAAGCAACGGGCATTTTGTTAATTCAGAAGACAGTCTATTAATCACCCTCTGATGATATTTGCACGTATTATGTCAATTCTATATCAAACGTCAGATAACATAGAAGAATATCATACAACAGTATTAGAATAATAAACACATTTTTTTCCAATTCGTATTCCAAATTCAAAATTTAGACATGGCGTATGTCGGATCAGCTATTTTATATGGTGGTTATGTATTCTTAAATTTTCTAATTTTCCGCGCAATTTTCTTAATTTTTTCTTTCATAAGAACCTTCTCCTAACAATAACGAACACAACAAAAAAAGAATTAGTGAAATCGGTCTAGCCGTTCACGCGTGATGTCGTGACCAAGGGAAATAGGGATTCATTTTTATATATATAGATAATTAATTTCTCTCCAAATATTTTTTTTCCTGCGGCAATCGGCGATCGAAAGAGTGCAATATTTTAATATGCAGTTGTAGTCAGATATCACCCACCTCATCGTTAGCTTCAGTGAGGAAGGGGGAGCGCAATCTAGATTTTCGCACCCCGGCGCACAATATGGTTAAGATGGCCCTGTTTGATAGGGCCATTCCGGACGGCCGGGCAGTACATAGGTACAAACAATCTATTCTGTGATAAAAGAATAACCTATAACGAGTAGGTAATAATTTATGTTTTCGTACCACTTGATCAAAAAAGTGACATTCTATGCCACAAAAAGCGAACATAACAATAGTCATTTTTAATCTGTTAAAAACAGGGAAAGAAAATTGTACTGAATTTCATTCAGGGAGAATGTGATTTAAATTTGGAATACTTACCGAAATTTATACTGAACTACATCTGTGTTTACACCATTGAGTTTGTATATAAAGCACTAGCTGTCCCGGCAAACTACGTTTCGCCTTAGAAATTAGAAACAATTAACTTTATCAAATTCACCTAATTATTTTGAGAACAAAAAGCATTTCGATTCGGGCTCCATACGCCCACGGAGCTCCCGACACTAATAGGTCACCGGGGCCCATACTTACACCTACGGAGCCTATATACCTATGGGACCCATACAACTATTGTAGGCAATCGATTTGAAATTTTGTCTAACTAGGTACCTACCTATCTGTGGTTGGCGTACGCGCCGAGTCGAACGCTGCGCGGGGGAGAAGGGGGGAGCGGCGAGAGGGGTTGCAAGAAAGCTACCGGAGAGAGCGATTTATTCAAGCGGTATTACACCTTCCTAAATTTAGAATCCTAAATTCAGGAAGCTATTTAGGACAAGAAATTCAGTCACCGAAGCTCGCGATTACAAGTTACTAATTTAGGATCCTAAATCACTGTTGGCTTAACGCTTTTTTTAACTAAAGTTATAATAAAGGGTGTCTCAATAAGAGTGCACTTTTTAATTTTAAAATAAGAACAACTATTTTATGACAGAGTTGTGATATTTTTATTGTATTTTAAAGAAGACATCGAATTTTAAAAAGTGCACTCTTACTGAGACATCCTATATAATATAATTGACATTGGCTAAATGCGCAGCAAGAAGCCAGAAAAAGAAGAAAAAAAAACGTTCCTAAGTTTATTTTATTTTATTTTTATAAATAAGTTAATGTTCTAAAAATACGTCACGATGTTAAATCAAAGCGACAGTGACAGTGAATTGTCGGCTTCCATCAATGCAAATGCTGCCGCAGTTATAAATAAATAATCTGGTTTGACCGAGCTTTGCTCGGTAATTCTTTTTTATAAATTTTCTAAAAATGAATCCTAGCTAGATCGACCGAAACCCCCTGTTACACCTATACAAAATTTCATGAAAATCGTTGGAGCCTATTCCGAGATTCCAATTATATATTATACAAGAATTGCTCATAAGATAATAAGATTTGCTTCCAACAAAATCCAAGCAAAATTATTTAAAAACTTATGAAGAATTTTCAATAGAGAAGTGCTAAAGGCCTATCCATTTCAAATCAGTATACTTCTTGTCTATTTTTATGCTATCTTAATACTTATCGCATATTATTATTGAGTTAATTTTTTCGCAAATGGTACGAAAAGTAGAGTATTTTCCTCGGTGTTAAAGCTGTTTTAGTCTTGGGTGAACTTAAATCCCTCGCTACACTCAGGACTCGTCTTAAGTTTTTAACACCCTTGCTACCCTCGGGAAACCATTTCCGATTCCGAGAGGCAGCGAGGCAGTGCGAGGAGCCGTGCAACTGGAAGAAACAGGGAAACTAAACCCGGTGCATTCTAGTGCGGTGAAAGAGTGTGCCGAGGTGTGTGACAATCACCGTTTGTGCGTCAGAGACCATAAGAACGGCATGGCATTTTTAGTGGACACAGGCGCGAACGTTTCGGTAGTGCCCGCGAAGTTCGGTAAAAAAAACAATAGCGATAAGGACAGTAAGGGCGCATACACATTGTGCGCCGCGAACGGCACCGAAATAAAAACATATGGTGTAATTACGCTAGAGCTTAATTTAGGGTTAAGACGTAGTTTTAAGTGGCCTTTTGTTGTTTGCGACGTCAGTAAACCGATACTAGGTGCTGATTTCCTGAAGACACATAGGCTAGTGGTAGATTTACACAACAAGCGGTTGGTAGACCAAGTGACGACGTTGCACGCGATAGGTACCATCAGTAGGCATAATGAACCGTCCATAACCACTATTCAGGCAGATAACCCATATAGAGAGTTACTGGAGCAGTTCCCTGAGATCACGAAGCCGGTCAACTTCAAGGACTTACCGGAGAGCGACGTCTACCATCACATCGAGACAACAGGACCGCCGGTCTACGCGAGGGCGAGGCCACTCCCGCCGGACAAATTTAAACAGGTGAGAGACGAATTCCGTATTATGCAAGATATGGGGATATGTGAGCCGTCTAGTAGTCAGTGGGCCAGCCCGTTACACGTCGTCCCGAAAAAGGACGGCAAGATACGGCCGTGTGGCGACTATAGACGGCTAAACGCAATCACGAAACCGGACAGATACCCGGTGCCTAGGTTACATGATTTTACATACAGTTTAGCTGGCAAAAGGGTGTTTACGACCCTAGACATCAACAGGGCCTATCATTTCATCAGGATAGCCCCCGAGGACGTCGAGAAGACCGCCATTATCACCCAATTTGGCCTGTTCCACTTCCCCCGCATGACCTTCGGACTCCGTTCAGCATCACAGACGTTCCAGAGGTTCATGGATAATAAGGTACTCAAAGGGCTAGAAAATATCTCCATTTTACAGGGCAATCGACACGTGCACAGTTCATTATTCTGTTACATAGATGACATCATCATTGCGTCAGAAAACGACGCAGCGAACAAAGAGCACGTACGCCAAGTATTTCAACGATTCAGCGAAATAGGCATTACAATAAACGTAGCCAAGTGTCGATTCGGTCAAAGTACAGTTGAGTTTCTAGGTCACACAGTTACAAAAGAAGGTATAAGCCCGTTGCCCGACAAAGTAAAGGCGATTGCAGAATACAAGAAACCGGAAACGGTAGAAGGCCTCCGGCGTTTCTTAGGCATGGTAAATTTTTATAGGGCGCATTTACCAAAGGCTGCCAGTCACCACGCGCATCTGAACAAATTCTTACACAACTCCAAGAAAAGGGATAAGACTATTATTACATGGGATAAGGAATCAGAGGCCGCGTTCGAGCAGTGTAAGGTAAGCTTACAAAGCGCTGCAACACTCGCTCACCCAGCTCCAGAGGTACCAGTGGCTCTGATGACTGACGCGTCCAACACGTGCGTAGGCGCCGTGTTGCAGCAAAAGATTCAGGGAAAATGGCAACCGTTAGGGTACTTTTCCAAGAAGTTGTCAGATACACAACAGAAATATAGCACGTACGACAGAGAATTGCTTGCCATATACATGTCCATAATGCATTTTAGGGGCATGATTGAGGGCAGGCAATTAATAGTGTATACGGACCACAAGCCCCTCATTCATGCATTAACAAAGGTTAATTCCGACAAAGAAACACCTAGACGTATCCGTCAGTTAATGTATATAAGCGAGTATACCAACGATATTCAACACGTCAGCGGTAACGATAACGCAGTAGCGGATGCCTTATCGCGCGTCGAGGCAATAGTTTGCCCGACGGTGGTCGATTACCAAGAATTGGCCGCTCAACAGGAAAGGGATACTCAGATTACAGACTTGCTAAAGAATAACAACCGGTCCCACATACAACTTAGTAAGAGGAATTTGCCCAATAGTAACACAGTGGTATATTGTGAGGTATCAACAGGAAAGATCAGACCCTACATACCTAACAGCTTCAGGAGAACGGTTTTCGACGCCGTGCATAGTTTAAGCCACCCTGGCATTAGAACTACATTAAAGATGGTAGCCTCTAGGTATTTCTGGCCGGAAATGAACCAAGACGTGAGAGAGTGGGCTAAAAGTTGCATTCAATGTCAAAAAAGTAAAGTGAGTCGTCATGTAATTTCAGGTGCAGGCGAGTTCGGGCCGAGCAAGCGGTTCGAGCACATTCACGTGGACATCGTCGGGCCCCTAAGTACAACACAGAGAGGTAGGTAACAAATATTGTGTAACAATAATAGACAGGTTTACGAACTGGCCAGAGGCCATACCGACAGCGGATATAACGGCCGAAACAGTAGCGAAAGCAATTTACGAGACATGGATCTGCCGATTTGGCAGCCCCACGCGACTTACCAGTGATCAGGGTAGACAATTCGAGAGTGAATTATTCATTAGCTTGCTCAAACTACTGTTGGGTATGTCTGTCGCCTGATGGTAAGTCTCGTCGGGGTTTCTCGGCCGGAGCCAGTAAAGACACTTGATGCAAGTTTAAAGTATTTACTGATTCGAATTCACGACTACAATGCGCGTGTCCTACCTACTGCCCGTATCGTATGCGACTGCCCGTCGCAGCGGGGCCGCACGACCGAGTGCCTACAAAATGCTTGTCAGCATTCTGTCCCCACAGGGTAAACCTCGAGTCCTTCGTTACGCTCGCGATTTAAATCGTCAACCGTGACAGAAGACACTGCTTTATCCCCTTGGTTAATAATCTACTATTACATAATACTGCATAATAAAGTTGAATAGCAGTCAGATTAAATATAATATCTACACACGTTAATCTATCAGTGAAATGATATTGATATTATTGCAGCTATAATTATACCTACTTCATTTTAGTATATATGTGTCCTCCGTGATCGAGACCAACAGAAACTACTTAATCAATCATTCACGGCCCACTAGGCGAGGGGTGACAAAAAGCTAAAGGAAACATGCGTTCCCTCATAATCATAACTTTAGCCGTCTTGGGTTGTGCCGCTCTTGGTAAGTCCTACATAACATCATAATATTCACGCCTGTAAATTCCCAAAAGGGGTCAGTCAGATATAAAGTCTTACATTTTGCGAGTGAGCAATAGGGGGCGAGTATATGGCCGTCAAACGTGCACTTTGCCGTAAGCTGATGTTTAATTTCGGATGAAGGACGGAAACCATAAACATACTTAGATACTTAAATGAATATCTAGCGTTTGCCCGGTTCCGTTCAATGCCCAGAGTGCTCTTATTATTTTTATTGGAGTGTGTTATTGTGAGTGAGTTAACGTCTGACCTCCCAAGCCCGAGAGGAAGGCCCGTGTGTCGTCCATTTTTCAGCACGAGCACCGACAAAACGCTGTGGTTGACTTGGACTTCAAAGTATTTAGAATGGCATCAAAGAGCCTTGTACATCCATTAATTAGCATAGCCCACTTATTAAGAAAGTACACCCATATAATATAGTCTGAGAATATTACATAATGCAAGCAATGCATCATCAGCGGGGGTGGGATGAAGTGGGAGTGAAGCGACCTCAGGATGAAATATTAGGTGAATCTACGGGGGCCGATAAGGCTAGACTGCGGGCGGTTTCGCAACCTGAATCGAGAGCGTGGTTGCAAGCGTTGTCTTCGCCCCATCTGGGCACCCTACTCGACGACGACTCTCTGCGGGATGGCGGTTGCTTTCCGCCTGGGCTGTAAGGTGTGTGAACCCCATATTTGCACCTGCGGCTCCACGGTGTGGAAGCAGATGGCCATCACGCTTTGAGTTGTCGGCGGCGCACTGGTAGGTTTCCGCGACACCACGCTCTCAACGATATCGTTCGTAGGGCCCGGATATCGGCGAACGTTCCCTGCGTGCTTGAGCCTCCGGGTCTGAGTAGATCGGATGGGAAGAGACCGGACGGGCTGACTTTGGTGCCTATTGGAAAAACGGCAAGTGCCTTATTTGGGACGCAACCTGCGTTCGCACAGTAGCCGCCAGTCATCTTAGTCGCACTGTTCACTCCCCGTCTGCGGCCGCGGAAGACGCCAGCTTAAGGAAGAGGCTTAAGTACGCTGACCTGGAGCCGCTTTACAACTTTGTGCCGATAGCCGTGGAGACTCTGGGAAGTTGGGGCAGGGATGCCAGGGCATTTGTGAATGAAATAGGATAAAGACTCAATGAGTCAACAGGGGACTATCGTTCCGGCTCGTTCCTGGTGCAAAGGCTGGCCATCGCAATCCAGCGTGATAACGCGGTGGTGTGATGGCATTTTTCCACCGGGTGCGGTCAGGGACGGGTTATTTAATTAGCTTTGATAAGGTTTTGACTCGATATGTATATTACTTATATTGTAAAATTTTGTTGAATAAATATAATAATGATTAAATTGTAATAAAATTATGTTTGTAGTTGCAGCAGCACCCGAACATGTCGGCCGTGTTATCGGTGGTTCCAACACAACCATCGAAGCATATCCTTATATGGCTAACTTGCAATATTTTGTATTTGGCACTCGTTGGACGCAGTTTTGTGGCGGTTCTCTTATAACTCCTCTTTCCTGCGCACTGTATTGAGTAAGTACCTACCATTTGTCGTGCGTGCAGATATTCCTCCTCCCCTTAACAACCTGCAGGCCAGCCGCGTGCATTTTAGTGGTTCCGAGTCCGAATAAAATTGCGTGTTTACAAATACATATCTAATGCATTACATTGATATAGTAGGTACTATTATCTATTCTGTGCTGCGACCCCGGTTGACAATAGGTCATCTACGGATTTGAAATGGCCTCCTCGGGCTCGGAAGTGGTAGGTACGCTCCAATCTGGACCAGAACAGGCATCATCTCCCTTGCGACTGGCGAGAGAGAGGCTCTATCTGTTGTCAAGGGTGCACCGCGTGGAGGTTCCCGACCAAGGTCCCCAGTTGAGTAGCTACCTACCTACTTACTTACCTACAACTGTACTTAGTAATTCATTATTTTAGCCGTGAAGATATAGCACGCTGGCGCGTGTATCTTGGAACTTCGATGAGGAGCTCAGGTGGAGTTCTCCAAAGTGTTGCCAGGTTTACCACTCACCCAGAATATGACATAGCTACACAGTTGGACGCCAATGTTGGTATCGTTCATCTCTCCACTAGAGCTGAGTTATCAGATACCATCCAAACAATTCCTATTGCAAGTCAACAATCTATACTTCCTGCTGGTTTACCTGTTACCGCTGTTGGGTGGGGCTATTACACGGTATGTATGTCTATATTAACCTATAATAACATTATAAATAAGTTGTGTCTGTTCATTGGAAATATTTTAAAATAATGTGCATTGACTTCCAACACACATAGACATATGGGCTTTGATCAACCATATTTTTTTTTTAAATTGTCGGTGTGCTCGTGATCAACACAAAAAGTACTGAACTAGTAGAGATGAGGTTTAAAATCTGCCATAGGCTCGCAATTGATTGAGTAGAATCAAAGTACAGTGGATGGAGAAAGTAGGTAGTACGACACGCAGAAGCAGACTAGATAAGAGTGTTACCAATGACCAAGACCTGAATACCCCACAACCCTGATTGAAAATCCCCAATTTGGGGGTTCATAAAATAGAAATTCCCAACATTTTCAAGAAATTTCCGCAGCTTAAAAAGTGACCCCCCACCCCCCAAACTCCGGGCCGCAACCAAAGTGATACGTATAGTTGGCATAATGAATGCTTAAATTTTATTCAAATATTTAAGCGCAGTAATAAAAAATGTATTTTTAAAAATGGTTGCAAAATCATTCATTGGTTCCAATAGTTCATAAGAGTGTTGGACTCCACCGTCACCTTACAGACGGATATATAGAGAAGGGAAATTTGAATTGGTTCAGGTGTGGCTCAGTAGCTCAGTTGGAAGAGCATTCCCCTGTAAAGGAAAGGTTCAAGACCAACCTAAGTAATACATTTTTCCTGCTTTAATCGAGTTACCAATAGGTACTTACGTTAATTACCTACTTATTTCTTCTGAGTTCAGGTCTAGAGTAAAAGTTCAGTAAAAGATCTAGATTCCTCGCATTTTCCCCACATACACGCAATCCCCACAAATTTCCCAATCGGGTCGAAAATCCCCACAGTTTGGGGAATTCCCCACACATAGTTGCCAATGTCTTTTTACGCTTATCTGTACAGATAGTATCTTTTTATAGTTTCATTTGGTACTAAGATACGAGGGCTATAAACAGTTGTTAGTTTTTATGGACAGTTTATGACCAACGAATCATACGATACTTACCTACCAATTTTTTTATTTTTCCGTAGATACAGTTACGTTACGTAGTCTATAGTAGGTACTTAGTTGGCCTTCCTAAGTACATGATAACTTTTGAAAATTGTAATAATTTTATTTATAGGACGACCATATCCCTACACATCCAGAGCAGTTGCAGGACGTTAATATCAATATTGTCGACCAGGCGGAATGCGCAGAACGTTATGCCTTCCTGAAAACACAACCCGGAGTTTCAGTTGACTTCCCCGACATTACCTCCGGCATGGTGTGTGCTGGTATTTTAGATGTGGGCACCAAAGGTAGTTGTTTTTTCGATGATGGAGGCCCTGTAGTGCACAAAGGTGACATTCATATCTTAATCGGTGTCATTTCTCATAACTACGAATGCGGTCACGAGATATACCCTGACGTTCTTGCCCGGGTACCGTATTTTACAAACTGGATAGTCGAAAATGCCAGCTAATGCATTGAACTTGATACCACGTTCAGAATATTTAATGTTGTTAACAGTATCAGCAGCAGCTACAACTACAATAATTTATTTTTATCATACTTATTATGTCTGTTCCATTATCAGGTAGGTACGGCATTATTGTATTGTTCTGAAATTTCACGGGTCTTTATAGCTCAAAAGAGGTGCATTCGAGCTATATTTGGTATGTCTTGGACAGACTCCTGCTTACCTATATTCAAAGCCAATAAACTTTTAATTTTAGGTACCATGTATATATATATTTGAATGTGCTATTTTTGTGAAAAACAATATATCACTGTTCAAAAAAAGGAACAACTTTAATAAAAGGAAAGTTACACACATGCCACTTGTGATGCCGGTACCTAAGTTAGAAATATTTAGACATAATTGTGTTTATATGGCTCCACTAATTTATAACTCACTAGCTTTTGCCCGCGGCTCCGCCTGCGTGGATGTCGGTTCCCGGCAATTATTTGAATTTTTCTCTACGTACAAACCTTCCCTGGACTTCCACGAATAATTCAAGAAGTATGCATGTCGTTCGTACCGTAAAAATGCGTTGTAGCATACGCTGCACTCGTATTGTGACTGTAGTAATTTTAGATGTTAAGTGATATTGCTATACATATAAAGTACTTGAGTTTGCATGCCTACTTTATGGCGAATGTGCTAGGACTATATAGATATGGTTACTATATTTTATATTACCATCTGTTATTGTACCACATTACAAGCGAATGAATAAATGAATAATAATGAATGAAGAATTTAATAAAAAAATTACTTACCTACTTACTGAAAAACTTCTGACTTTTATTTTTATTGTTTGCCTTGAGGTAAGCGTGCTTTTACCAGTGTTGCCAGTGGAATATTGTCAAATGTTACACAGGACTGCTTAAAAAGTTACATTTTCGGGATAAAAGTTACGTTACCTTATTTCCCGAGGGAAACTTATATACAAACGTTCTTAAGGCACTTTATTACACTTAATCTAAAATGTTTTCAGTCCCATTAAGTCATTAAGCTTCAAAGGAAATGCAGCAATTGTTCGATGTTTTTTTATGTATATACCTAACACTGATGGCACCACAAGTGGCGAGTATAATGACTGCTGATTCTGCAAAAGTATTTAACGAAAACAATAAAAAGAATTATGTTATAATAATATAACAATTAATTCAGAAATTGCACTACAAACTAGAAGGAGAAACTTTGTGAATCAATTTTAAAAAAAAGTCATCATCACTAACTATTTATCGATTTTGTTTCCCATTTCAATACCAAACAATATTGTGATTTTGATCACAGTTGAAACATTGACAGTAATTACGATATTACTATAATTATAATATTACAACGAGCGAAACCGCAGCACAAAGCAACATATTTCGACATCGATTGCATCGTCGCATCGTCAGCACTTCATGCCCGTGTCGGGCTCAGCCTCGTGACGGGCCGTCAGCTAAATGCATTTCGCAACTTACTGTAGGGGGAAGTCCCGTAACGCCGGACGGCACCTACCGCCGGACAGTCGTACTATCCAAGCAAGTATAAACCTGTTCGATTCGGTCTGTTAGTGAATGGGGCGAGGGGGGTACATAGCTACAGGATCACGCGCCGCAGCACACCAGTGACGCGGAAGGCCGCAGCGGGAGAGGGTGTGTGTTGTTTTTGGCGGGAACACGCGGCGTCACATAAGATCGACGTAAGTAATTCTGGCACATTTATGCATTTATATTTTAATGGTAATCGATAATTGAAGTAGCATTTGATTGTTATCGGTAAACCGATAGAATTTTATTAGATTTTTGAAACCATTTCGGTAGATACTACCTAATGTACGATATTGTCTGTCCCTTAGTACCGGACACTAAGTCGTCTCCTAGCACCGGACAGTGATTTTTTATTTCTTGTAACAGTTTACGTTATTTAATTAATTTACTTAATTTTCTTTTCAGGTATAGACAGTTTAAATGAAACGAAATGGAAGACAAGAAAAAGAAAAGATCGTGGGAGCCACAGAGCTTGCAAATAGCTATTGATAAGGTTTTGTCCAAGGAAATGTGTGAATGTTTAGAAGACTATATCGAAGACTGGATCCAATGCTCATCGTGTCTTGGGTGGGCACATGAAGCATGTGCAGACGTTCCAGAGTGTGGAGATGGCTATAAATGCGATCGATGCAGACTCTTCTGAAATGTCTGGTGCTAGGGGTACGGCACAAACATCTGTCCGGTATTAGGTGCCACATTTCAAAATTATATTTTTTGTTACCAAAGTATGATGAATGGCATTAATTATGTTTTGAGCAGAGGTTGCTCTTTTTTAATTTTATTTGATTTCTATCTTTGTTACCTTCTGTAAGTCATAAATAAATATACATTCCTGAATTATTTTTAATTTTATTCACAAAAAACCTTATGTGGCCGGTACTGGGGGACTTCCCCCTACACCTGGGATTCCGTAACAAATATATTTTATTCAATCACTTTGGTACTAGCATCGTCCAAGTTTAGACATAAACTACCATCGTGAGTCACACCGCGAAAATGGCTGCTGCAAAGCAGCCGAAACGTCGGGTTAAAAAGTAATAATAACAAATATATCGCGATAGAATCCGTAAAAAGCGTAAACTTTAGAAAATAAAACTTGCCTAGGTTCAACAGGTTCCCCTAGTTGTTTGGGAAAACCAGAGCAGGCCATTCATTCCACAGCTTTGAGCGTAGGTTGGATGAAGTTCCTTTCTAACCGCTTACTGCACAGTGTTCACCGTTTCCAGTCAGAATATGGGAGGATGAATTTCCTGCCTCTAGCGAGCGATTCGATGATGTTTGAAATGATGCCAATGCATCTGAGCATAAATCGTTGCAGAATATGAAAATTCGTTAGACTGTGATAATATTATGAATACGAAAGGAACCATGTTTGTCTGTCTGTTGCCTTTCACGCCTAAACAACTGAACTGAACAGATCTTAATGAAATTTGGTACAAAGTTGGATTAGAGCTTGAGAACGTACATGGACTAACTTTAATAGAGATTGCTATTTCTGAAGAAATCTTGATGAAAGGGCATTGAAAGAAAGGATTTGGACCAAATGCTGCCTAGACATGGGCGATTTTCTAGATCAATTTTCTTCTTTCTTGGAGTCTGGGTTTTACCAGTCTAACTGCGGATTTAACATCTAAACATCGATATTTTCTGTGAAGCGCCTGCCATCTGACCTCCACAGCCCAAAGGTGATATCGAAGTATTGCAGCTAGACCAGTTGTTAGACTTTTTAGGGCTTCAAATACCCGTAACGACTGCCATAGATGTTTTTATGGCAACCGGGACCGACGGCTTATCGCGCTCTCCGAGGCACAACCAGACCAATGCAAATACAATTAATTAAATTAAATTATAATCCCAGGATTCTTTTTACAATGGTAAGTAAGATTATATTTTTTTGCAATATTTTGTTATTTGGGCCTCCATACATATTATGGCGAACGTTAAAAACGTTATTCAGGAAACTACCTATTATTGTTTGAAATAACGAACACGTCGCCTGCACCATGAGCAACAGTTCCTCCCCAATACTTCATCCTCATCCATCTCGACCCTCCACCGCAGAGGATGTTTGTTAAAGAATATTGAAGCCAGTGTTGTGAACAGAATGTTATTATTCTTGCGGTGTTGGAGAGGGTATACTGTCAGAGGTGGTCCCATATCCCAGAAGTCCGGATCCGATGCTGAGATCCGGGAGAAATCGAGGGAAAACCTCATAATTACAGGAAAACGCACCTACTTAGTTGTGTTACCAATCGTTGTATAATGACGTTAAATTTCCAAAAAATATGTCCAGGCGCTATCTACTCGTATTAAAATATCAGTAATGAAAATTCGTAAAATACAGCCCAGTAATTATATTTTACCGCACAAACGTATTAATCAATATAATATATCTTATGATGTTATGAAAGCCATTGTTTCGTACAACGGCTTTCATAACAACACAGTGAATTTTATTAGTCTCACCAACTACGTCTTTTTTTATCCCTTTTTAGTGAGTTATAAGTTTATAACCGATTCATCGTTCCTCATTTGCCTAGGTTTTTATAATTAGTTTAACAATACGAGTATGATTTTCACAAGCGAAATTCTTAATAAATTATGTAAAAGCAACAGAAACAGTATTTTTGCTTACATTTTGAGTAGGTATGTCCATAGGATCCCGTCATTCGAATCTGACTCCCTGGATCCCGTCATCTGATTTCGAATCCCTGAACTATTTCCTTTCCAACAAAACAAAATAAAATCCGTTTTGCAAATTACGACTGTAAATAGGTATAAAGGTTAGTCTATAGCCTATATTGTCCTCTTAGATTTTGAAAAATGTTGATACGAGCACATGTGTATTCATATTTATCTTCTTTTTAGCCTCTTGGACCGCCTTACCTCTCCCGCCAGTGACGTTGGATTTCTTCTTCGATGTCGTCGTGGTTGCGAAACAACCTCCGCGTCGGGTAGCGCGACTTAATATATCCACCGTTCCTGTCCGTTCAGGATTACGGCCGGGACGGACGGGGTCAACATTAGATTGTGTTTTTCCGCCCCTGAGTCTATTTTTTATGAAGGTTTTCTTCCTTGTAGCTCACTAGGAGCCACCGTTCCTGTCCTGGGTTAGACTTGCGACGTAGCGGAACGTTGCTCTATAGGTATCAGACCGTAGTTCTTACTTCTGGACGATGCCAAAGGCGGAGAACTCATACGCCACAGTATGCTATACATCTCGAGTCTATTAACCGCTGTGCAAGGTGCACCAGCCTCTCACT
The DNA here is from genome assembly GCA_914829495.1 of Eilema sororculum. Taxonomy (NCBI): domain Eukaryota; kingdom Metazoa; phylum Arthropoda; class Insecta; order Lepidoptera; family Erebidae; genus Eilema; species Eilema sororculum. Next base: position 12,525,236 of record OU618542.1, read on the forward strand.
TCCACTCTCCAGGATCGAGGTTCAAAGGGAAAGGAAACGGGGAAGCCAACGTAGAGGTTAACCGACATCTCATTTGAGATGCGAGGTTGGGTAACCTCTACGTTGGGTTCAATGTGTGGGCCTGGCACCAAGAAGTTATAAGTCGTCTTTCGTTATTCCTTAAGAGGCAAGTAGACTGACGAGTAGAGAGTCTGCAGTACAAAGTTGAGTAAAGTGTCGAGTAGAGAATGTAACATAGAGATGTTTAAAGGATCAAGTAGTGAGGTGAGCAGAGCGCCCAGTTTAGAGTCGAGTACAGAGTGGAATACGGGGTCAAGTGGAGAGTTGAATAGAGAGGGGCGAGTAGAGAGTCATGTAGAGATACGAATAGAGAGGTGAGTGGTGAGCCGAATTGAGAGGCGAGGAGAGTGTCTACTCGGCGTTCAACACTTGATTGTCAGCGCTAAAATTTACAACACTACGCAATAAGCTAAATTCACGGGGGCGGAGCCGCGCAATAGCTAGTCTTACGATATTACTTGAAGTGTTCGTTACTTGATGTGTTCGACGAGCTCCTCAATATGTTTTACACCATTAAGCCTCTGTGGCGTGGCGGTAGTGAACGCGACTGCCGCAGAGGCGTGGGTTCGATCCCCACTCAGTGCAAATATTTGTAGGCACGAATATGGCTATTTGCATTGGTCTGGGTGTTTCCGTGTATAATATGTATATATTTACAAAAAAAGTATTTAAGTATGTTTATCCGCATTCTAGATTCCTTATCCCAAGCTAGTTAAGCTTACCATGGGTCTAGATAGCATTGTGCAGAATGTTTTGGAATATTTATTTATCATCTATTTATTATTAATCCAGAAACAGGATAAGTACCGTAATGCGAGAATCTATGTCTAGTTAGCGTTGTGTAGAATGTTATGGAATATTTATTTATTATCTATTTATTATTAATCCAGAAACAGGATACGTACCGTAATGCGAGAATCTATGTCTAGTTAGCGTTGTGTAGAATGTTATGGAATATTTATTTATTATCTATTTATTAATAATCCAGAAACAGGATACGTACCGTAATGCGAGAATCTATGTCTAGTTAGCATTGTGTAGAATGTTATGGAATATTTATTTATTATCTATTTATTATTAATCCAGAAACAGGATAAGTACCGTAATGCGAGAATCTATGTCTAGTTAGCATTGTGTAGAATGTTTTGGAATATTTATTTATTATCTATTTATTATTAATCCAGAAACAGGATAAGTACCGTAATGCGAGAATCTATGTCTAGTTAGCATTGTGTAGAATGTTATGGAATATTTATTTATTATCTATTTATTATTAATCCAGAAACAGGATAAGTACCGTAATGCGAGAATCTATGTCTAGTTAGCATTGTGTAGAATGTTATGGAATATTTATTTATTATCTATTTATTATTAATCCAGAAACAGGATAAGTACCGTAATGCGAGAATCTGTGTCTAGTTAGCATTGTGTAGAATGTTATGGAATATTTATTTATTATCTATTTATTATTAGGTAATCCAGAAACAGGATACGTACCGTAATGCGAGAATCCATAAGTCCGAGATACCGACTTACAGTCACTTTACATTTCCTAGCAACTGGACAAAGCTATGAGGATTTAAAATTCAGTGCAGTAATATCGCCGCAACTTATGTCCAGAATGAAGCCAGAGACAAATTGTTCAGCTATCTATAAATGTTTGAAACAATTCATCAAGGGTTAGCACGTCATATCGCCGCGGCACTCGGGCGCGTACTGCGAAGAAATCGGCCCGATTTCGCTACACACGGGCCGACAACGCTCCCTAGACGATATTTTGTCGCTAAATCGTGGCGATGTCGCCTCCGATTTAGCGTCGTGTGTAGCCGCTTTTACCTGATTTTGATGGTAATTCTGTTGAATGGCTATCATACAAACGAGCGTTTGAGCACAGTGCGCACCATTACTCACACTACAGGAATATAGTAGGATTACAGAAATCGTTACGTGGCGCTGCTAAGCGCGCCGTTGACGGCCTGCTTCGTACTGGCGTGAAACCTACGGAGGTCATCGAGGCTTTAGAAGAAGAGTACGGTCACCCAAGTCTCTTATTGGATTACGTGATACAAAAAATAAGAGAACTTCCTCATGTTACGGAGGGAGGTACGTAGTTACGTAGTATGACAGCGACAATATAATATACTGAAAAGTATCAGAGCCGAGGGCTACATAAATAATCCCCAGATTATCAATCAAGTATTAGCAAAATTGACACCCAAACAACGCTCGCAGTACGGTGAGTTCATAATGAAAACTGATAAGACGAGATATTTCGAAGATCTCAGAATATCGCCTAATATGAATGTCGTCCTCGAGTTTCTTACTCATCTTTGCCGCGCGACGTCATACTACACGCCGAGCATCGAACCCGGAGCCTCACGCTCACGACCTATTGCACACCGCGTACATGTTACCGATTGTGACGAGAATACGGACGTCGACAACGAGGAGGAGAAACGGGATATCGTAACGTGTTTACTTTGTGCTGAAAGTCATTTAATAACCGAGTGCAGTGTTTTTGTTAATAAAAATAATGACGACAAATGAACCTTTATTAAGTCAAACAATTTGTGTTTTAAATGTCTCAAGGGTAAACACTCCCGTTACACAATACATGTAATGCGAAGAAGTGTGGAAAGTGTCGATCCCCACACCACGAGTTGTTACATTTTAACAACAACAACAACGCGTGCGCGTGCTCACACACAGCTCGGTCAGCAACAGCGCGGACCGCTCCGAGCATAAGCGCCAGCGGCTCAGCAGCGGACAGCGGGGCGAGCGCAGGGTCAGTTCCCGCGCCCGCGACGGCCAACGCGAGCTCATCAACGCACCACGATTTGCAGAGTGAGTCAGTTACAAGTATGGGATATCGAGGTAACGAATACTTTTTGTTAAAAATATTACCAGTGACTTTAAATGTTAACGGTGTACAACGCGAGTGTTACTGCTTATTGGACGATGGCGCTACTATTTCGTTAGTGGACAATAGTTTAGTATGTAATAGCAGTGGCATTTAAATGCCGCTTAAAGTTATTAGTGCAAGTGGTCATGTAATCATAGATAATGCCTCGCGTAGGGTTGCAGCACAGATCACGGGTCCTAATGGTATACCCCACAAGATAAAATTAAGGTACTATTTATACCATTAGCCTACCGTCGCAGACCATGTCAGATGAAATTTTACAGCGTTATAAACATCTTCGAGATCTGGACTGTTCGTCTATGTCGAACGCGAAACCGATGCTATTAATTGGTCAGGATAATTGGGAATTAATTGTTAACCAGCAGATACGGCATGGCAAATCGGGGCAACCGGTAGCGTCACATACTAAAGGCTTTGCCAAACAGAACGCGTTATTATCGCGCGTCAGGGCGCTAACCTAACGCGACGCTATGACGCCGAGCTGTGTTTTACTGCGATGGTGATGTACCGCCAAACAGAACGCCAGCGCTAGCATCACGCAGCGCTAACCCGCGGCGGTTTAGTCGCATAACGTCCTATTCGCAAAATGTCCCACGTAAAAAAACGTCCCATTCGCAAAACGTCCCATTCGCAAAACTTCCCGTTCGCACAATGTCCCATTCTCAAAACGTCCCATTCGCTAATTGTCCCATGTATGGTGGCTGGTGGAAAACAAATAAAAAACATTTTTTTTTTCATATACCTATAATAGTGTAAATAATCAACTAAACAAACAAATAAAATAGTTAATAAAATGATAAATCATACTAGTCTAACCATAGTACGAAATCATAATTGGCAGTTCCAAGTCAGAGGGGGAAGAGTTGAGAGATTACTTCAAAACAGACCTTTACGAAGAATGTATATATTTTTGTAATCTCCTTAAAATTCCCTTCATTTTGATACCCAACTCGATTAATTTTAATGATTTTTATTTGACAACCCCCGTTTTTTCCGCCCTATAGATTTTGTTGATATTTTAAGTACCCTATGACACTTGGGAGATGAATACTTTTCATTTGAGACCACATTCATCAAAATGCGTCCAGCCGTTAGGCCTGTACCGAACCACTAACGCCGTCGAAGGCTGGCATCATCGAATGAATGTTCGAATACCCAAAAAAACGAATCTTTGTTTGTTTGGGCACAAATTAAAAAAAGAAGCGCTGTCCTCATACATTGAGGACAGCTAAATTAAAAATATTTTATTTTTATTCTATTATATATGTATAAACAAGGTGATTTTATAGTCGTTTCGTAAGTATTAATTTGGTGAATAAAAAAAATTTACAACCCCCATACATTTTTCCTTTCACCTGAACATTATTCCCATACATAATAAAAAAAAAAATATTTTCTTTCGCCAAAGTAATCCAGATGATTTTGCTATCGAAACTGTGCCCAAATTCTTTTTCCCGAAACGACTATAAAATCACCTTGTATATACGATATAGGTACTATTTGATAAACAATATAATAAGTATCTAAACAAATTGCAACGAAATTCTATTTCATTGCATAACTTTATGAATAAAATTATATTATTACAATTACAAAAGTAATTGATATATAATATTATATACCTATGTCAAAATTTAGTTGTTGTATGTGTTCGTGTTTATTTGACTTTATAATTAAAATAAATAAATATTCAGGACGACAAAAAAGATTAGTTATCTTATTACCTTATTACCTATATGTTTTTTATCTGCCTAGTAGTATCTGCCGTAGCCTAGTGGTATGGGTAATGCACTGCTGAGACGAGGTCTCGGGTTCGATCCCAGGTTTACCATGGCACACACCAATGACTTTTCGATGCTTTTCAAAGTTACGTGTATATTTATCGCAGGTTTATAAGTGCCCGGCACCTATTACATTGGGACCTAAACATAAACTGGCGAAATGTGGGTGCTAGCACCTGTGCCTACCCCTTCGGGGTATACAGGCGTGAGTTTATGTTATATTATGCTATATATTTTTTCTTTGATTTTTCTTCTTTTTTTCTTTTTTTCTTTCTTTCTTTTGTTATTCATATTGCTTCGTTAAATGTTGATTGTAGTTGAAATATATCATAAATGTTGATTAGTATGATTTATCATTATAATAAAAAATAACTATTTTATTGTGTTGATCACACTATCATTACAGGTATAATATGAAAAAAAAAATGTTTTTTATTTGTTTTCCGCCAGCCATCATACATGGGACAATTTGCGAATGGGACGTTTTGAGAATGGGACATTGTGCGAATGGGACGTTTTGTAAATAGGACGTTTTTTTACGTGGGACATTTTGCGAATGGGACGTTATGCGACTAAACCGCTATAACGTCCAGCGTTGTATTTTTTTACAGATTTTGTTTTAGCGTCGGCGTGAATGTATGTTAATTAATGCATAATGTCCATTTGATAGAAAAAAAGAAAATACCTATGCTTATACAATACAAAGCATAATTCTTATAAGAATATAACAATTAAGACAAATTGTGGGAAAACATCGGAAAAGAATTAAAAAAATATTTTTTTCTTTGTGACCGTGATAGAGCATATAAAATTAATAATTCTTTCTCATCAGAATCACTCGACATCTCAAATAACGAACAAACTTTTTACACTCTTCTATCGATCTGTAGTGCTCTGGCGAATGGTACGTCGCGTAGGAGCGTCGGTCGGGCTAATCTTTTGGTGTGACATGAAAATAGCGCGACGTTAAAACGCGACGCTTACGCGGCGCTAATAACGCCTTCTGTTTGGCGAAGGCGAAGCTTTAAGTTAGGCTGGGTTGTTCACGGACCAGTCGGTAAAGCTGTAGCGGAGTGTGGGTCTGTGAACTTTGTTTCAGTAACCGATGAGTTGCACGAGTTTGTGAAACAACAATTCGAGTCTATAGGTATAATAGAGAATACACGTAAAAATTTATGTCATGAGAGAGCGTGCGATATTTTAGCGGCCACGAGTCGAAAGCACGTGGACGGGGCGAACGTTTGTTGGGAACTAGGCTTGCTGTGGGCACGCGATGACATATATTTACCAAATAATTATAATTTAATTTAGGCGGTTACGCAATGTCGAGAAAAAGATGGATAGCGATCCGTCGTTTGCAGCAGCGTATACAAAACAGATCGAGCGTTTAGTGAATGAACTGGCTTTCGATTTATCGTTTAAAAAGATACCTACGGAAATATGACGGAAATAGTGGAAGGTAGAGTGATTCCAACAAAACGCGAATTTTTAAGGATTATTATGAGTGTTTTTGATCCATTAGGTTTGTTGTGTCCCTTTACTATAAAAGCTAAGTTCATGCTTCAGAGTATTTGGAAATCGGGAGTTGGCTGATTGATAAAGACGCAGCGGAGTGGCGTAAATGGTTGACAGAGATACGTCAGTTGTCGAGTTTACGGGTGCCACGTTGGTATGGTCTAGGTTTAGAAGAGGTTGAACTACATGTGTTCGGTGACGCCAGTGCGTCCGGATATGCAGCATGGCATACTTGGTGGGCCGGAACTCGGACGGACACCCACTTGTAGCTATGGTAGGTGGTAAGGCTCGTGTATCCCCGCTGAGAGTTATATCTATACCACGAATGGAACTTCAGGCTAGTGTTTTAGCGTGTCGCCTAGCGTGCATGATTCAAAAGGAATTACCTAAGTATCAATATCATTCGTAGATTTTTGTGGTCCGACTCTAAAACTGTACTGAAATGGATACATTCAGACCCGCGAGCTTTCCAAAAGTTTGTTTCACACCGATTAGCGGAAATAGACAACAAAAGTAAGGTTAGCGAATGGCGGTGGGTACCGACAGCTGAGAACCCAGCGGATGAGGCGACGAAGGCTTATTGGCCCACAAAATTTAGATTATGGTTTTCAGGTCCTTCGTTTTTGAAACTTACATCTGACCAATGGCCGGCCAACGATTTTGAAGATGAAATCGAGGTGAACTTGGAACGTGTAGAAAAGGTCAATGTCGTAAAGAAATATGAGCCGATAATTGACATAAGCCGTTATTCGTCGTGGATAATAGCGGTACGAGTTATGTCACGGGTGTTCGCATTCATAAACATTTGTAGAAAGATACAGCCTGTGTGTTTGACAGGTGAGAATGTACGCAACGCGGAAACATTTCTTATTAAGCAGTCTCAGGCCGAAGATTTTCCTTATGAACTAGATAGGATAAAAAGTGGTGGCTGTGTTTCTGAAAAGAGTAACATCCGCGATTTAGACCCGTTTTTGTTTGAAGGTGATAATCTGATGCGAGTTCGAGGACGTTTAGGTGATGCACCTGGTTTGAGTTTTAGTGAAAAGCATCCGATTATACTTAGCGGTCAGAGTTACACGGCGCGACTCATCATATTAGATTTTCATAAACGTTCGCATCACGCTAATCTGGAAACCGTTCTCAATTCGATAAGAGAGATGTTCTGGATTACGAAGCTTCGTCGAACGGTCAAAGCTGTTGTAGCGTCCTGTCAATTATGTCGTATTCGTAGAGCTATGCCTATTCCCCCCAAGATGGCAGATTTACCATCGGTACGATTAACAAATACGCGGCGAGCGTTCGTCCATTGCGGTATTGACTATTTCGGTCCCATGCAAGCAGCAATAGGTAGGCGTCACGAAAAAAGATGGGGCGTAATATTTACATGTCTAGCAACTAGAGCAGTGTCGCTTGATTTAGCAGCTACCCTTACAGCTGACTCGGCCATCATGGCTATCCGTCGATTTGTTGCGGGACGAGGGGCGCCATCCGTGATGTATAGCGAGTATAGCGACAGGGGTACCAATTACCAATTTCATAAAAGCCGACAAAGAGCTACGAGCTGCATTGCGGGCTATGAACCAGGGCGAGGTTCAAGATTTCGTTACGGCAAAAGGCGAGGCGTTTTAACAGTCCCGCGTCCCCTCACATGGGTGGAAGCTGGGAAAGGCTTATTAGAACGATTAAAGCGGCGTTAATGGTCGTACTGAAAGACCGTGCACCACGCGAAGAGACTCTATCGACAGTCTTAGCGGAAGTCGAAATGACGCTAAACAGTAGACCACTAACATTTGTAAATAATGATCCGAATGAGCCTATTGCGTTAACGCCTAATCATTTATTATTAGGAACGGCAACCGGGGCACCTAGTCTAGGCTCTTCTGATGCGTCTGATCTCAACGGAAGAAAGGCGTGGCGAAAGGCTCAGGCCATGGCTGACATTTTCTGGCAACGGTGGCTTAAGGAGTACGTTCCCACACTCCAATGACGTCAGAAGTGGTCGACTCCCACGCCACCTGTCAAAGTGGGTGATGTTATACTCGTGTATGATGAGAATGTACCGCGCAATGTTTGGCCTAGGGGCGTGATAAGTGCTGTAAACCCGAGCCGTGACGGCCACGTGAGAATTGTGACTATAAAAACCTGTAAGGGGCCTTTGATCAGACCTGTTTCTAAAATTATTGTATTGCCTACTGATAGTGTTTAATATTGTGTTCAGGAACAGGAGGGTGGGAAATGTAGGCAATCGATTTGAAATCTTGAATCTACAACCATATACCTCTACGCTCAAGGGCGTTCAATTTTTCGACCTAAATAAAAAAAATAACCACCATAAATATTTTCGCGGCCCAAGCAACCGTTCAGGGGCATAATGTCCAATTCTCAAAATGTCCAACGGTGTCAAAATGTCCAAATCCCAAAATTTCCAATTCTCAAAATGTCCAATTCCCTTAATGTCCAATTCTCAAAATGTCCAATTCCCAGAATGTCCAATCTTTGAGAATGTGGTAAATTCGTTCAATAACACATCACAGCGCTTTATTAATACAAAATACTGATAGAATTAAAATATGTTTTATTTATAAGTAACACATTAGACCAGAGAAGACCACAATATATCCAAAATCACTATTTTTGTCATAATGTCATATAAAAATATACAATAATCAACATCATAATTTTTATAATTATGAAATATTAATTATATATTAATTATAAATAATTTTGTCATAATGTGATATAAAAATATACAATAATCAGCATCATAAATTTCAACATTATAAATTGAAACAAAAATTATCGATAGGATAGAGAATTATAAAATCAATATTATAATATAATTATTATCCCTAACATTGTTATTGTAATGTTCCCATTTGCGATAGCAACCAAAAACACATCGTGTAACGCTAACAACACTATCTATCAAGCTATTTTGTTCCTAAGTTTTCTAGTATTTAAATTACTTTGGTACTGTGAGTTTTTAAAATCTGTTTTCAAATAGGTACTAGGGTTATTGAACCAGCAAAACGAAAAATGAAAATATTATGCATAAACTAAACGCATCATGTGATAAAAGTATAAAGTTTCTTTAATGTGGGTATTTTTGAAAAAATATTACGCCGTACGTCCATTATTTTATTAAATATCATTTGATGTATTACCTACGTGTTATTGCCTTAAACAATAAAACCTGTGGTCACAATATTGTATTCGAGGTTTACGTGTGTTTTTTTAAATTTGTATATTTTCGAAATCTACAATGACTGAAGAATTTGAGTTCATTTGTAATCAGAAAGATAAACTTACTTTGATTCGTAATGGGTTCCAATTTTACAAAAAAGGTGACTAATAAAAATTTAAGCTCTTTATGGCGTTGTATTTGTCAGTCACAATAGATAAAGTTAGGAAAATCTTATTAAGAGAATCTACGCACACTTGCGAACAAAATCTTGTCCAATTGCATATTAATAAAGTAAAATCATGTTTGAAGAAGACAGTATGTACAGATTTAGGAACGATTCAGAAAATTTGTGAAGAACCTTCGAAAAAGTTACGGGAAGAGTACCGTGATGATAAAGATTTAATACCGTCATTTCATACCATAAAAAAATATAGATCTCGCAAAAAATATCTGAATACAAATTTATTCATACACAGTAATACGAGATCAATTAAAATTTCAGAAAACTTGGGAAAATCATTTCTGATTTGTGAAGATGGTGACACGGATAGAATTATAATATTTTTAACAAATACGGCGAAGAAATTCTTAAGATCACCAGGCTCATACAACGCAGATGGAACATTCAAAGCAGCGCCAAAACCATTCTATCATGTACTTCTACTATCAGGTTAAAAAAAAAAAATTGAGATAGCTTGTTAAAAATGTAAAATGTATTATTATTATTATTACATTAATCATAAAACTCATGATATTGATCATTATTATTATATTAATAAAACATATTTTGTTGATTATAAATAAAAAATATGATTTTACTTGATTGAGTAAGCAGTCAAAAAGTATTTTCTGTCCTAACTTGGTTATGAAACGATGTATAGTGTTTGTTTCAATTTATAATTATAAAAATTATAATGTTGATTATTATATATTTTTATATCGCATTATGAGAAAATTATTTATAATTATATATAATTAATATTTCATAATTATAAAAATTATGATGTTGATTATTGTATATTCTTATATCACATTATGACAAAATTATTTATAATTGTATATAATTAATATTTCTTAATAAAAAAAATTATGTCGATTATCCTATAATTTTATATGACATTATGATAAAAATTGTGATTTTGGCTATATTGTGGTCTTCTCTGGTCTAATGTTTTACTTATAAATAAAACATATTTTGATTCTATCAGTATTTTGTATTAATAAAGCGCTGTGATGTGTTATTGAACAAAATTACCACATTCTTAAAGATTGGACATTCTGGGAATTGGAAATTTTGGGAATTGGACATTCTGGGAATTGGACATTTTGAGAATTGGACATTTTGGGATTTGGACATTTTGACACCGTTGGACATTTTGAGAATTGGACATTTTGCCCCTGAACGCAAGCAACGGGCATTTTGTTAATTCAGAAGAATGTGTACTAATCACCCTCTGACGATATTCGCACGCATTATGTCAATTCTGTATCAAATCAAACGTCAGATAATATCATACAGCAGTATTAGATTAATAAACACATTTTTTTTTCCAATTCGTATTCCAAATTCAAAATTTAGACATGGCGTATGTCGGATCAGCTATTGTATATGGTTGTTCTTTATTCTTAAATCTTCTAATTAACCGCGCAATTTTTTTAATTTTTTCTGTTTTAAGAACCTTCTCCTACAATAACGAACACAACAAAAAAAAATAGTGAAATCGGTCCAGCCGTTCACGCGTATGTCGTCGTCGTCGACCAAGGGAAATAGGGGTATATATATAATAATACCTCTCGTTTGATTTTTAAAAAGTTATTGATGTCATTTTACTCATTAGGTAACGTACTTTCGATATCAGTTTACAGTTTTTTGATATCTGAAATAGTTACGGAATAATCGCCTGGACACACTTAACGATTACACCCTGTATATACAAGAATTGCTCATTTAAAGGTATAAGATTTGCTTCCAACAAAATCCAAGGAAAATTATTTAAAAACTTATGAAGAATTTTCAATGTGGAGAAGTGCGAAAGGCCTATCCATTTCAGAATCAGTATACTTCTTGTCTATTTTGATAAATAAATGAATAAATGCTTATCTCATATTCTTAACACCCTTGCTACGCTCGGGAGTAAACCTCGAGTCCTTCGTTACGCTCGCGATTTAAATCGTCACCTGCGACAGAAGACACTGCTTTATCCCCTTGGTTAATAATCTACTATTACCTAATACTGCATAATAAAGTTGAATAGCAGTCAGATTAAATATAATATCTACACACGTTAATCTATCAGTGAAATGATATTGATATTATTGCAGCTATAATTATACCTACTTAATTTTAGTATATATGTGTCCTCCGTGATCGAGACCAACAGAAACTACATAATCAATCATTCACGGCCCACTAGGCTAGGGGTGACAAAAAGCTAAAGGAAACATGCGTGCCCTCATAACTTTAGCTGTCTTGGGTTGTGCCGCTCTTGGTAAGTCCTACATAACATCATAATATTCACGCCTGTAAATTCCCAAAAGGGGTCAGTCAGACATATAGTCTTACATTTTGCGAGTGAGCAATAGGGGGCGAGTGAGCTGATGTTTAATTTCGGATGAAGGACGGAAACCATAAACTTACTTAGATACTTAAATGAATATCTAGCGTTTGCCCGGTTCCGTTCAATGCCCAGAGTGCTCTTATTATTTTTATTGGAGTGTGTTATTGTTGTAAGCTTTTGTGAGTGAGTTAACGTCTGACCTCCCAAGCCCGAGAGGAAGGCCCGTGTGTCGTCCATTGTTCAGCACGAGCACCGACAAAACGGTGTGGTTGACTTGGACTTCAAAGTATTTAGAATGGCTTCAAAGGGCCTTGTACATCCATTAATTAGCATAGCCCACTTATTAAGAAAGTACAACCATATAATATAGTCTGAGAATATTATGCAAGCAATGCATCATCAGCGAGGGTGGGATGAAGTGGAAGTGAATCGACTCCAAGATGAAATATTAGGTGAATCTACGGGGGCCGATAAGGCTAGACTGCGGGCGGTTTCGCAACCTGAATCGGGAGCGTGGTTGCAAGCGTTGCCTTCGCTCCACCTGGGCACACTACTCGACGACGACTCTCTGCGGGTGGCGGTTGCTCTCCGCCTGGGCTGTAAGGTGTTTGAACCCCATATTTGTACCTGCGGCTCCACGGTTGAAGCAGATGGCCATCACGCTTTGAGTTGTCGGCGGTGCACTGGTAGGTTTCCGCGACACCACGCTCTCAATGATATCGTTCGTAGGGCCCTGATATCGGCGAACGTTCCCTGCGTGCTTGAGCCTCCGGGTCTGAGTAGATCGGATGGGAAGAGACCGGACGGGTTGACTGTGGTGCCTTGGAAGAACGGCAAGTGCCTTATTTGGGACACAACCTGCGTCAGCACAGTAGCCGCCAGTCATCTTAGTCGCACTGTTCACTCCCCGTCTGCGGCCGCGGAAGACGCCAGCTTAAGGAAGAGGCTTAAGTTCGCTGACCTGGAGCCGCTTTACAACTTTGTGCCGATAGCCGTGTAGACTCTGGGAAGTTAGGGCAGGGATGCCAGGGCATTTGTGAAAGAAATAGGACAAAGACTCAATGAGTCAATAGGGGACTATCGTTCCGGCTCGTTCCTGGTGCAAAGGCTGGCCATCGCAATCCAGCGTGAAAACGCGGTGAGTGTGATGGGCACTTTTCCACCGGGTGCGTTCAGGGACGGGTTATTTAATTAGCTTAGATAAGGTTTTGACTCGATATGTATATTATATTGTAAACATTTTTTGAATATATATAATAATGATTAATTGTAATAAAATTATGTTTGTAGTTGCAGCAGCACCCGAACATGTCGGCCGTGTTATCGGTGGTTCCAACACAACCATCGAAGCATATCCTTATATGGCAAACTTGCATTATTTAGTATTTGGCACTCGTTGGACGCAGTTTTGTGGCGGTTCTCTAATAACTCCTCTTTCTATCCTCACAGCTGCGCACTGTATTAAGTAAGTACCTACCATTTGTCGTGCGTGCAGTGCATTCCTCCTCCCCTTAACAACCTGCAGGCCAGCCGCGTGCATTTTAGTGGCTCCGAATCCGACTAAAATTGCGTGTTTACAAATATCTAATGCATTACATTGAGATAGTAGGTACTATTATCTATTCTTTCTGAGACCCCGGTTGACAATAGGTCATCTACGGATTTGAAATGGCATCCTCGGGCTCGGAAGAGGTAGGTACGCTCCAATCTGGACCAGAACAGGCAGCATCTCCCTTGCGACTGGCGAGAGAGAGGCTCTATCTGTTGTCAAGTGTGCACCGCGTGTAGGTTCCTGACCAAGCTCACCAGTTGAGCAACCTACCTACTTACTTACCTACAACTGTACTTAGTAATTCATTATTTTTAGCCGTGAAGATATAGCAAGGTGGCGCGTGTACCTTGGAACTTCGATGAGGAGCTCAGGTGGAACTCTCCACAGTGTTGCCAGGTTTACCACTCACCCAGATTATGACATAGCTACACAGTTGGACGCCAATGTTGGTATCGTTCATATGGTCACTAGAGCTGTGTTGTCAGCAACCATCCAAACAATTCCTATTGCAAGTCCACAATCTATACTTTATGCTGGTTTACCTGTTACCGCTGTTGGGTGGGGCTATTACGAGGTATGTATGTCTATATTAACCTATAATAACATTATGAATAAGTTGTGTCTGTTCATTGGAAATATTTTAAAATAATGTCTGTTGATTTCCAACACACATTGACATTTGGGCTTTGATCACTTTAAAGTCTCTGAACACCATATTTAAAAAAAAAATTGTCGGTGTGCTCGCGATGAACACAAAAACTACTGAACTAGTTGAGATGACGTTTAAAATCTGCCGTATGCTTGATCGCAATTGATTTAGTAGAATCAAAGTACAGTGGATGGAGAAAGTAGGCAGTGCGACACGCAGAGGCAGACTAGATAAGAGTGTTACTAATGACCAAGACCTGAATACCCCACAACCCTGACTGAAAATCCCCAACTTGGGGGTTCATAAAATCGAAATTCCCAACATTTCCCCCACAAATATTCATTAATTTATTTAATCGCGCTCGTATCTGTAAATGGGGCCATGTCACCTGTGACCACCGTGAAAGGTCAGCTAAAAAGTAATGTTCTGAAGAAATTTCCGCAGCTCAAAAAGTGAGTGCTTGAATTTTATTCAAATATTTGGACCCTGTTATGCATAAAAGATCCAACCAACATATTGTTAGTTTTGAGTAAATGCGATTTGAAGTTTAGCAGTGTATATAAAACAAACAGGCACAAGAATAGAAGAATGGATATATAATATTGGTAACACAATAAATTAGCATTATTTTGATTGTATTACCACAGGCTACTTGCTTACAGTTTTCCTGATTTTCTTAAAATACTGCCATGGATCTTTTATGCAAAAAAGGAAATCATCAGTATAATTTAGACACAATCGTTTCAAGTCAGCATCAGATACATTTTTAAGAGGAACATAATAATTAAAATCTTTTAAACATATTAATATTTATTAAAAAAATGGTTCAAATGAAAAAAAAAAATTAGCTATGATTTTCAGTTCTCATTTTTTTAAGAGCAGTATCAATTCTTTTTGGTGTGGTTTGACTTACGGCGTTACACTCGCGCTGCCTACCCTGAAGAAACCTTCTAATGCCCCTCTTGAAGAACCCCATATTGTAGTCGCTTGGGAAAACCATGGCAGGGAGTTAATTCCACAGCTTGAGCGTACGTGGGAAGAAGTTCCTTTCATACCTCACGGTGCGCACCGTATTCGGATGCAATGTGTGGGGATGAATTCCCTGTCTATGGCGAGCGATGCAATGATGGAATGTAGCTGTGGGCATCATGTCAAATAATTCATCTGAGCACTAACCATTATATAGGCGGTAGAAAACACACAGTGAGGCAAAATCTCTCCTGAAGCTGAGAGGTTCCACATTGCCTGCGAGTATGGGACTGTCGACGAGCCTCAACGCACGTCTTTGCACTGAGTCGAAAGGTTTAAGCTGGCGTGCGGGCGCTCCGGCAAAAAGATGACAGCAGTACCCAATGTGGGGCCGAACCTGTGCCTTATAAAGAAGGAGTCGCTGCCCCCGTAGTGAAGCACTGCTTCGCCCTGTTAAGAACTCCAAGTTTCTTTGATGCCAAATTGACCTTGTCCTCTAAATGATTCGGTACTAATGAATACGTCACTTGAAATGTCGACGCCTAGGATCCCGATACTCGGGGCAATGTTAAGCCGTGTGCCCAGGAATTGCGGCGCTACAATAAATGGGGTTTTCTTAGCGGTGAATACACATACTTGTGTCTTGGTGGGGTTGAACTGGACCAGGTTTAGTCGACCCCAATCGGATACTCCCGAGAGAGTAGTCTCGATTTCTGACACAAGTTGTTCGCGACTCCCCTCCACCTCGGATTGGGGGATGTTTGCACGGCCCGTGTAACATGCGTCTCCAGTACTGTCGTCCGCATAGCAATGAATGGAGTCGTCCGACAGCATGTCATTAATATGCAGCAGAAACAGGGTCGGAGACAACACGGAACCTTGTGGGACACCAGCGTTTATGTCCATGCGGTCCGAGCGACTGCCGTCTACGACGGCTTGGATGCTTCTGTTGGACAAAAAGCTGGAAATCCAATTACACAGCCCCTCAGGGAGTCCATAACATGGTAGCTTCGCAAGAATACCTCTGTGCCATACCCGATTGAAAGCCTTCGCTATATCTAGGCTGACCGCTAGTGCCTCATCTTGGCTCTCGATGGCTTGCGCCCAACGGTCGAGCGACGCTGGCGGAAGCCGTACTGTCGGTCGCTCAGTAGATCGTTACCCTCATGGTATCCCAGGAGCTGTGTATTAATAACCGCTCCATAACCTTCGAGAGAAGGGAGGTGATAGCGATGGGCCTGTAGTTGGACGGGTCTGTCCTGTCGCCTTTCTCAGGCACCGGATGCACGTATGCGGTCTTCGACGAAACCGGAACTTCGGAAGAGTCGTGTAAGAACAGGGCACAACTCTGGAGCACAGTGCTTGAGCACCATTGCCGGTATGCCATCCGGCCCACTCGACTTTCGAACATCTAGGGACTTTAGTTCTCGCCGAACCCTCCGCTGGGTGATTTTTACTTCACCCATTGAAGTTCCACACCAGGGTATACTAGGTGGTTCGGCATTCCCATCGTACATAGTCGAGTTTGACGCACTCCTTGGCACCATGGGCCAGGCTACCGTCGGGTTTTAATAGCGGCGGTAGACAGGAATGGACGAAGTTTCCCTCGGCAGCTTTGGCGAGCGACCAAAATGCGCGACTGCCTGATGGGAACCGCGCAAGCCGCTCACCAATTCTGCCGATGAACTCAAACTTAGCCCTGGCCGTTGCCTTCTTAGTGGACCTCGAGGCAGCATTCAATTTCCGCTTCACTTCACCGATGTTCGGATCCTTATTGGCGAGGGCCGTGGTCCAATCCTTATAAGTAGATTGTTTGCGAGTTCTCGCTTCTCTGCAGGACCTATTAAACCACGGACGCTTGCTCGCTCCTGTCGCGATCCATTATGATCCATATCCGCAAACAAATCACAATTAACTTTGAAATTTCACTTACTTGCTACTCACAAGGTAGCTCTAGAGTCAAGAAACAAAACTGAATAAAGCGATTATCTTCATAACTTATAAGTTGGTACTGCTGTTTTGTTGTGTTACCAGATGTAAAATAGTTTATTACGTTCAAAAACTATATTATTAGTTGGACGTAGGTATAATATTGAAAAAAAAAAATTCTACTAAAATAATTTACAATATTGTATATAAAAATAGTTAAAACAAAAAAATTGTAAATAGTATAGGTATCTATTATAACAAAATTTGAAATTTCGTATTATGCAATTTAGAGTCAAACCACTTGGTCCCTGCGTAAACAGTAAGATCCAACAAAATAATTATGCATGAAAGATCCAAGGCACTTGGTTCACTTTAGATTAAAAGTGATTGAAAAATCTTGTTTTGTAGAAAGGATCCAACCTGCTTAGGTGCAATAAATTAATTGTTTTTTAATTTTTATCTGGTCCAAGAGTCATGAATCTGTTTTATATTTTGTTTTTATTGCGAAATACGATTTGGTATCTTTGATGAAGTAGACAAATGTTAAGTGAATGTTATCAAACTGCTAGGATCTTTTGTGCGTATATAAAACTCGATTTGCAGATTCTTTCTGTATATATAACTCGATTTTCGACAAATTGTTGGTTGGATCTTTTATGCATAACAGGGTCCATTTAAGCGAAGTAATAAATAATTCAATGTTTAAAAATGGTTGTAAAATCATTCATTGGTTCCAACAGTTCATAAGAGTGTTGGACTCCACCGTCACCTTACAGACGGATATATAAAGAAGGAAAATTTGAATTGGTTCAGGTGTGGCTCAGTAGCTCAGTTGGAAGAGCATTCCCCCTGTAAAGGAAAGGTCGAGGGCTCAAGCCCCACCTGAGTAATGCATTTTCCTGCTGTAATCGGGTTACCAAGAGGTAATTACGTTACTAACCGACCTCTTATTTCTTCTGAGTTCAGGTCTAAAGTAAAGATTCCTCGCATTTTCCCCACATACACGCAATCCCCACAAATTTCCCAATCGGGTCGAAAATCCCCACAGTTTGGGGAATTCCCCACACATTGGCAACTATAAATGACTTTTTACGCTTATCTGTACAGATTAGTATCTTTTTATAGATTCATTTGGTACTAAGATACGAGGGCTATAAACAGTTGTTAGTTTTTATGGTCAGTTTATGACCAACGAATCATACGATACTTACCTACCAATTTTTTTATTGTTCCGTAGATACAGTTACGTTACGTAGTCTGTACTTAGTTGGCCTTCCTTAGTAGGT
The DNA here is from genome assembly GCA_914829495.1 of Eilema sororculum. Classification (NCBI taxonomy): domain Eukaryota; kingdom Metazoa; phylum Arthropoda; class Insecta; order Lepidoptera; family Erebidae; genus Eilema; species Eilema sororculum. The sequence goes on from OU618542.1 coordinate 12,543,642, forward strand.
ACATGATAACTTTTGAAAATTATTATTTATATTTATAGGACGACTATGTCCCTACACATCCAGAGCAGTTGCAGGACGTTGATATCAATATTATCGACCAGATGGAATGCGCAGAACGTTATGCCGTCCTGAACTTATTCAACATTACCTCCGGCATGGTGTGTGCTGGTATTTTAGATGTGGGCACCAAAGGTAGTTGTTTTTTCGATGATGGAGGCCCTGTAGTGCACAAAGGTGATATTCATATCTTAATCGGTGTCATTTCTCATAACTACGAATGCGGTCACGAGAAATACCCTGACGTTCTTGCCCGGGTACCGTATTTTACAAACTGGATAGTCGAAAATGCCAGCTAATGCATTGAGCTTGATACCACGTTCAGAATATTTAATGTTGTTAACAGTATCAGCAGCAGCTACAATTACAATAATTTAATAAAAAAAATATTTACCTACTTACTGAAAAACTTCTGACTTTTATTTTTATTGTTTGCCTTGAAGTAAGGGTGCTTCTACACGATGCAAGTAGCTGGAGCAAGTAAGGCTGCGAGTTACATTACATGCGCAAGTTAGTCAAAAATCATTTAATCTGCATAGACCATTATATCGGAACCTACAAAACGTCAATATAAAATAAACATTAAATACTAGTTTGGCAAATTGCTAAACTGGTATATAATAAATATTAAATACTAAATATAAAATAAATCTTAAATACTAGTTTAGCAAATTGCTAAATTACTTAGTAAGTATTTAATATTTATTTTATATTGACGTCTTGTAAGTTCCGATTTAATGCTCTATGCAGATTAAAATGATCTTTGAATTTGAAGTTCGTTTTTTTTAATAGACCTCGAGTCGCTAGTCCCGCACATGTTTTTGTAAGCTACTTGCACCGTATAGAAGCTCCTAAAGTAAGTACTTAGGTAGGTACCTGCTTACTTACCTATCCACAAATCCCATAGAGAGTGTACTGAGGCTAGGGGAGAGGTAGGTATAGTTATAATACCTATAAAAGTTATAACCTGTGTACGTGTACCTACGTTTATAAGCAGTCTATATTATAGTTCATTATCTCTATATACGCATTGATTAATGGCTCTGTTCAGCAGACTACATAGAAATCAATCATCGAGGATATTACTTAGGTACCTACAACATGCGTAAACTTTGACCATAATCCAGGCGCGGTCGCAGCTTGAAATGTAGGAGGGGGTCACTTCGCCAACCCCTTAAGTCGTAAAGCAAAGAGTTATCTCCAATGCCTGAGTCACTTCCGCGCATTGCAAGCTTCCCGGAAGATAACTGAGTTCCCTCCGCACCTGCTCCCCGCCTACTTCTCGAGCATTACTTGCTCGCAGAAAGAAGGAGGTTGCAGCCCACGCAGACCGCTGTACATGAGAATTCTGACGAGGGAATCGGTTGCCCAGGGCGAGGAGATGTTGGCGGCGTCCCTGGACATAGCTGAGAACATATTGGGTGGTATTCCCATCGGTATTATGCCCGGTAGCATGCCCCAATTGAAGGGCGCAGCCAACGCACAGGTGCGGCTGTTGTCATCGGCTCCCCCCCTCCTCGGCTCCCGCATGCCACAATCCTCGACGAGATCCATGCTGACAACATGCTAACTATCCTCATTGTCAAAGAGTAGTAAAATATATCTTGCTAGTGCTGATGACTTGCTGATGACCTCTGATGAACAAGAAAATTACTTATCGTCGACCTAATTCTAATATGGCGTAGGTAAGTCAAAATTGATAACTTTTCAGGAAGCACAAAAAACTCTCTATTTTGAGAAATTTCTTAGGGAACTTAAAAATAGTGTTCTAACAAAATACTAATTATTCAAATCTACTTTTATTTTTAAAGGATTTGTTTACTAAAACACTGTAAGATATATCAAAATCGGACTTCTGCTTTATTGGCATTTACTTTTGTATGACTTACTCTCTATTGGTTTCTAAAATTAAAACAAATAATCTGAAAAAACTATATTTATTTATATGTTTTGAGCAAGAAAACATAACGTCCGTTAGTTCAAAGTAGAAAAATTGCAAATTATATAAACTCGTCTTCAATTATTGTAACTCACAGCACCTATGGTATGGTATCACGGGCTGTTTTCCGCAACTCCACGACAAGGCGCGGTTTTTGCGTGAGGGTGAACTTTATTCGATCCACACCAACTCGTTGAAGAATAAAGGTGTTTGTTAAGGGAACCATGCCCCGGGATGGCAGCCGTAACCGTGCGTAGTTGTTGTTTGTTCAGTTGTCTGAGACGCCTGGTCAGACTATTTTCAAGCGCAGGGAGTGCCTCCCTGGCCTGTCTGCATACTTCCAGGTTTATCCAGTAACTTTTGTGATGATCTCTCGTTCGTTTATTCACTATAGTTCGTAGGTATGCAAAAGGGATCGGTATTATGGGTTCAGGTCCCATTGTAACTATATCTGATCCTCTCCTAGCAAGCTCCTCCGCGGCATCGTTACCGCGCGAGCCGCTGTGGCCTTTGATCCATTGCAGAGTTATGTTGTTGGTGTGTCCTATTTGGTTTAGTTTAAGATAGCCATCCAGTATTAGTCCTGAGTTTATAGTATGGCTATCTAAAGCTTGTAGCACAGCCTTGCTGTCTGACAGTATGCGTATTGAGTGGCCTTTCACTTTCCTGGCCATCACCGCTGGGGCTGCCAAGGTGATCCCCATACCTACATTCCGCTGGGAATACTACTATTACTACTACGAATAATACTACTACGAATTATGGGTCCCCAGCGGTGTTGAAATGGATATGTTGAGGTCCTCTGAGAAGACCCCGGTGCCAGTACCTGTTTTGGATCCATCTGTGAAGATACGCAATTCTGCTGAACATAAGGCCTCACAGCGGTCGTCCTCGTGGAGCTGAATCTTGTATTGCTTGTCGAAAAAGTGTTGTTTAGGTAACTACATGATCATTTACTGCTCCTTATCATGGGTATCTCCTTCGTGAGCTCAGTGAGCAGTGAAGTGTGTTGTGTGTTTCTTTCGCTCCATAGGTTGAGTGCCCTTAGGCGTATAGCCGCAGCTGCTGCTTCCTGGTGGATGAACAGATCCAAGGGTGGTAATCTAAGCATGACTTCCATTGCCGCGGTGGGGGTGGATTTCATGCATCCAGTGGTTGCCATGCAGGCTAATTTTTGGGTCTTCTGTAGTTTAGCTGATATTGTGCTGTTTTCGGTCCTTGGCCACCAGACAATGGCGCCATAAGCTGTCATGGGACGGATCACTGTTTCGTAAAGCCACAGGATGATTTTCGGTGTTAGCCCCCATTTTTTGCCAATCATTCTTCTGCATTGCCAGAAGGTAATCCCGGCCTTTACTACTTTGTTTTCTAGGTGGTTAGTCCATGTTAACTTGCTATCAAGAATACCGCCCAGGTATTTGACCTCTTTTGACAGTTGGAGTTCCGTTTCGAAGAGTTTTGGTAGTCGGTATTCGCCTAGTACCCTTTTGTTTGTGAACATAACTAATTCGGTTTTGTTCGGATTCACCGATAGTTCGAATTCCCTGCACCATTTTTCTACAATGCGCAGGGCTTGTTGGGTTAGGTTACAGATCGAATCCGCTACCTTACCTGAGATAAGGATTTTTAGGTCATCAGCATAGCCTATTGTGTAGTCTCGGTTTTAGTTCAAGCTTGTGATTAGGTCGTCTATCACTAAATTCCACAGGAGGAGGGAGATTACACCACCCTGTGGGCAGCCTTTATGGAGGGCTGATTACGTGGACTTACCGGAGCTGTATGCGTGCTGGTTTGCGTGTAGGGGCATTTGTTTTAGCGCACCATCTCTCAGATCCCTCTCGCATAGACGCTCCATGGTTTTTAGCATGAAGGAGGTCTACCACCATTAGTCTACCCGCGAAGATGGCTGTAGAAAAGTAGCCGAAACGTCGGTCTAAAATGTAAATAATACCAAATATATCACGATAGAATCTGTTAAAAAGTGGTTTCATTTCAATTAAAAATATATTCGAATAAGTAGTAACTCAATAGTAACAAACAAAATCGCTAGTTCTAATATGTCATATCTCAATGACCGAATTTTAACGAGAAATTACTCGTACTTAATTTGAATGAAAGCTAAATTCACGTTAATATAGAATTATTAGTAATAAAATAACAGTAATACTCACCCAATGGTCTTCTAAACAGTTAAATAACACTTAAAATTAATTTTAAACACGGAGCCACATGCTCCCCGCCAATAGTTGTATGCAAAAGAATGACTTATGCTTTATTCGCACTACAAAATAGCGGCCAGACTTAAGACATATTGTTTCAAGCGTTTTATCTCTTTTTTTCCCATTCAAGCATTGAAAAGTAAAAAAAGAGATAAACGTAATTTTGATCATTCTACCCAATTCAGCAAAAATCACTGGTTGACAAAATTTTGACTTATATGCTTTATTAGAATTAGGCCGACGTTATATAATAATTAGGTACCTATATAAAGTGTCTTTAGTGAGTTTTCGCGCTGACGTGGAGAATCGCGGTATTATTTATTTTCTGAAATTGCTGTAAGTATGTAAGTAGTTATGCACATTATATGGTGTGTTCGGCTAAGATCTGATCTGGTAGAAAATCGTATCTCGTAAAAATTTCCGATGCTGGCAACGTAGAATGCGATTCAACGATTCCATTTTATTGTCTCTCCTCAGGCCGCGTTTGTTGCTCCATTGTTGTTGTGTGTAGTGTGTAGTGAAAGTATAACGAAAAGAAGGACATTTTTCTCGTTTTGGACGGCGATCCGGACTTTTACCCACCGACTTTTTTTGATAGTATTCGTTATGTATATACTTGTTTTTATAAATATTTAAATTGAATAATAGAAATTATCAAATAACCTCTAGATTAAAGTACCTAATTGAAATTGATCTAGGGGACTTGTAAGCTGAGATCCAGTCTTGCCATTATTCGGAAAAGATCGAATTAAAACAGTCCGATCTTTTGTTGTGTAAAATATGCCACCGGTTCTCAAATGGAGCGGCGCCGGCGGTAATCAGAGGACTAAACTTGGCAGGAAGAAGATAATATTCCTATTCTTAGTTTAAGGGTCCATCGTCCATTGTCCATTGTTTTATTGTTAAGTATATAATTTTTAATTTAATAATAAAGGCTCGTGTAGGGCCTTACTCTGAAAAACTAAACTATTTGTATCCGTTGACGTTTCCGTCATTTAGCTACCCCGAAAGTGTTTCGTGTCGGGCTTCGGATCCGTCTTCGTACCTTTGACATTGACGTTGTCGATCGTTGTCGGTGCACCTACTCCCAAAATACATTTATTTGACGTTTTCGTAGTCGTTGTCAGTCGTTGTTTGACAAGTAATCTTGCGGATTATTAGGGTAAGCAGGGGGAATGGCGTTCACTTATGGCAAACACGGTATATTTTTTTAAATATCTATTAAAAATCATAATTAAGAAATGTAACAAAGTCTTTAACTATCGAGGAATCAACATTTTAACAACAAAAGCATATATCTTTTACCTACTAGTAGTAGGAAAACTTAAAAAAAAAACACATTTGAGCGGCATTGCCCCTGCCTTTTGGGTAATGCCGCTCAGGGTTATGAGTGATGTTTACTAACATGTTTTTTTAGAATGTAATAAGTTAGGTGCATTTTAATAAATATATTAATGAGATCAACCTTGTATTTTTTTATACAATAAAAGTAAAGTCTACAATAACAAATTGGCATTAATTATTAAGCTCCTAGTCCGCAGATGGTGCAGTGATACAACTCGTCTTTTTTTCTGAATTCCACGCACATAATACATTTGTTATAATTTTTATCGTCTGCATTCATTTCGTCATCACTGTCATCTTCACAGTCGTCTTCGTCATAACTCTCCGAAGAACTTTCTTGTATAATAAGTCACTACGGGGTAATGACGTTCGGCTGAGCGGTAAAACCCCAAGCGGTCGTTTTATAAATAATTTTAAAATAAAAAGAAACCATACCCACTTATTGAAAATTTATTTTACTATCACAAAATTGCAGTTTTACTGTCAGAAAAGTAAAAGTAAAAACTAATTAACAACCATAGTTCTTAACTTACCAACAACACCACGTAACCAAAAATTACATCAGTGCGGCCACAATAAAAAAAACGCACTTTATAGTCGCATGACATGCGTTGACTGGCCGTTTGCATCCCATCTGTTAGAGGCCTCTACCCCGCGTATCACACTCGGCGTTTCGTGTTGCTACATTGCATTTTGACAGAGTTACAGGGGTGAGCGCCATTACCCCTGCTTACCCTTTTTGAAATTCAATGACACGTCTATATAGCTATCGTAAGACTTTCGGAGTTGAATTTTAATCGAATAAAATGGCAAGATTTTTATTGTGGGACCAAAACCATGGAACAATATTATGGCACAAGGGTTTTAAAGTTCGTTCACATTAAATCACGTAAATCCTTGAAAAATTACATTTTGGTGATCTAACGGTAACTTTGGAACCAAAATCTCATAAATATTTTAATTTGACGCTGTTTTCAACTATATTTTTCGATTTTTCATTTGTTAACGGTTTTTAGATTTTTAAGAGCGCGCATAAAGCTAGAAAAAAGTCAGATTTCACCCGCACACTTCATACGTCCCGCTCTCGTCTGTCCACACGTCTGTCGCCCCGCAGTATTTTGTGTGGCAGCTAACCGCTGTGTTTAGTACGCAGGTGCACAGTATACCCAAAATAATCAGATAAAATTTGGCAAAGTACGAGCTGGATCATTAGGTATCTATATAAGGTATACTTTGAACACACAATAATTTTATTTTTGGTGATAGATAAAATTAGTGGGATTTGTAAAATAAACATAAGCATTGAAATAAAACCACTTTTTACGGATTCTATCGCGTATATTTGTTATTATTTACTTTTTAAACCGACGTTTCGGCTGCTGCAAATTTACGCAGAATGAGCTCACTGTGTTGTTAAGTCTTGCTGGATTTTGCTGCTTACTGGGTTTGATTAAGTGGATGACTGGGTCCCAAGCTGGTGGTACGTTCCATCCATCCTCTCTAATAAAATTTGGGTGTTTTTTAATTTCAATAGCCTCGTGGATCATTCTAGGAATATATCGATGTTCTTTGGCGAGTATCTTCAGATACTCGCCAAAGAACATCGATATATTAATAAACATCTTTGTATCTTTGTATACCCGTATATCGCAATAAAATATATTTGAATTGGAATTTGAATTAATATTAATATATAAATTTATTTTGGTGACAGATAAAATGAGTGCGATTTGTAAAATAAACATAAGCAGCTTAGCTTTAATAAACAGCTTAAAATATAGTGGTCAAAAAATGAATGCATATTTTTTGAAATCGTCAAATATTTATACTAAGACAGTTTTATCACGATATAAGTTTTAATAAATTTTCACTGTATTATTATAATTTGTTGTGTTTTAGATAAAATCACCCTAAGAACTCTGACGATTCGCTGAATAATTTTACAGGTAGTGCATAAATAATACGAAAAAGTAAGTTATAGAAATATTTATTTCAATAATAATTACAAAATGCTTACATGTAATATACTTGTAATTTTGTTATGAGAAGATAAGAATAAGGTAAATAAATGTATATTTCATACTGAAATTGGTTCAAGACGCCTAAAGATATTACTTTCAGTTCATAAAAGTAGACGATCACGGTAGAAATTTAATTTGAAAAAATATCTGTTTAATCTATAATTGAAAATACAAAAAGAGTTGAAGCTATTCTATGCATATGACGTCAATAATGTGGATATTACGAGGCCGTTTTCGAAATATTGTCATTTTGCTTGACACATGTGATTTTAGAATTGTGATTTCATAGTTAAAAACTGTATTAATTTAAGTTTAAATTAATAAATAAGAAAGATCATCTCAAATACTAATGAGAAAATGAGCTAGGTACGGTATTTACTTATTTTTATTACATGATTTTGATTATTCTACCTGAAACCTACGCCTATTTGTGAATTTTTGTGGAAAAGGTTTAGGAAATGACCTATTACTTATTGTTTTGACGGCTAAACAGTATGAAAAACTTACTACGTATTTTCCTCAAAACTATCTATTACTTGAGTGTATTACTTTTAACTAGTTCAAACAGAATATGAAACTAAAAATATTCAATTTGGACAAATTTTTCGAAAAATTCAAACCACAATGGGACTTCAACGCCAGAGCCGTGAACCCTGGCGTTCCAGTGCTCTTACTCTGAGCTAGCCTTCCACGGGCGGTCTTCCGTGTTCCATGTGGTCGATTTTCTCTATTACTTGTTTTATATTTGTTTTGCTTGATTTATATAAATGAATGTTTAACCAAAGCAAAGGAAATGGCTTATTATGTAGTGAGATTTTGAAACTCACTTATCTAATATATTTTTTTATAAACAGTACTAGTCGGGATGTACATAACTAATGTGAATGACCATGTGAATCTCAAACCACTCTACTTGTTTTTATTACACTCGGCGCTGGCTAGCCAGTTCCTTTGCTTGAACTTAGCTTACACGCTACTGCGTGTCTAGATTTTACAACGTTGCATATTTTTTAATTATATTTAGTGAATAGAATCTTAAATGTTTACTGAATGTGAGAAAAAAAATTGCAATAAGCTTACAAGTTACAGTTTTTACTAAGCGATGCGACTGGATTGGATTCATCAGCTTATGTTATATTACAAGTGCAGATTTTAAGATTTTTGATTATTTTATTTTTATTTTTAACTCTAGATCATAAGAGCAATGTAACTAACAAAAATATGGGCTTGCCTGTAATAAATCTTTATTATTATTATTACGAGCTGAAGCAACTCTGAAAAGCATTAAAATTGATAATACAATGTATAAGTACTTTCGCAAAATATAATTATATTACTGCTATAAAAAATAACATTAGTTACATACTTCAAACGTGATGTGGTCTAAGACATCTATTTGATTTTCATATACTATACCCGGGCTCCCTGGCAACGGTTGATACAAAAACTGTACTTAGTAACTAAGTAAAGAAAATAAAGAAATATTACTTTCGACAATTAGCCAAGAGTGGAATTCTTAGTCTTTTAGATTCTCTTTAAGAGTTTATCTTTTGATTTTTTTTATTTCCCATAATTTCGACGAACTTTTTCGACGGAAAACAGAAAAACAGTCCTCTTGTCTCAACGGGGCGACCCCGACTAATTGGTGAAACAACAGATGGCCGGCACCTCGCGTCAGGTGCGATAGCAAGAGACCGTTATGCGCGGAATAAGAACGTCGTAAGCGCCGAATTAGTTTATTTTAATTACTCGTAAATTCCAGATAATTTTAACAAAGTGAAAAATTGAGTCACTAGGTTTTATAATTTTATACTTTGTACATAAAAATTGACTCAGTTATATGGAATAATCTTGACAAAAAATTAATTATAATCAAAAATTAGGCCTAACTTTGTGATCTTATTTTATCGACAAAATATCATTATTTTATGTTTTCACCAAATTGAGTACCTCTCAGATATAACGTATTTTCTATTTAAAAAAAACAAGCTCATTTGAGGCACACTTTCGGGTATAAAAATCAAATCAAAGATCGGCAATTTTCCTTTATACCCCCTCTTAAAGTATATTGGTCCAAACTATTTATTTAGATTCGAACGTTTGTCTATGATTACGAAAACGGCGGAATCCGTTAGTCGGTCAGTCGTCAACGAAAGGTTTTCGGAGTACAAGTCCCACCAACTTATCTGTGAAATGCCAAAAGTAGGAACTACGGCCGCCATGTTGAATGTCTGGGTACTATGTACTGGTAACTATGTCTGGGTAGGCGGGGTACCAGATATACCTCATATGATCCAGGGCTTAGTATAGGCGGGGAAAACGTTTCGACTATATCCGAAACCGTGCCTTTTAAATTTCTCGGAAGAAAAATAGATATCAGAGGTTGCACTCCAGCTTTAGAAGAAGTAATTAATAACTTCATTATCGATATAAAAAAGGTAGATCAACAGCCACTAAGTAATGTTAAAAAAGCGTGGATTTACGACAACTATTTAACCTCGCGTCTTAACTGGCCGTTTCTTGTTTATGATATAAGCCAGAGCCTCCTCAAAAAACTAGATGCGAATGTTACGAAGACATTGAAGTCGTGGCTGGGGCTAGCTCAGTCGGCAGACCCATCGACATTATATAGAGCCTCAAATAACTTTGGAATGACGTTCAAGAAACCATCGGAACTCTATAAACATCTAAGAGTAACCAAAATGCACGTCCTAGCGAAATCAAAAGACGAAATCGTGCAAGCTCTTCCAAAAGACCAAAGTACTAAAGAGCTCGAGTCGCGTCTCCAATTCCATAAAAAATTCATGATAGGCTCGCAGACTGGTTGGGTAGGTTTGGGTAATACTAGGAGGCAGTCAGACAAAGACATAACAAAATCTTTTCTTCAAGTAGATGAAAATAATACCTACAAAGTGCACGCAATGAACCTAGAAATACAAAAAAACGAATGGTTAACACTAGGTGAATTTTGTATTCCCATAGCCTTAAAATGGCGTACCTTAATATACGACTGGTCACCGGCTCTCCTTAAATTCTATCTCAATGCATTCCAGTTGACCCTCCCCGACCAAAGCAATCTTGTCAGATGGGGAAAAGCCACAGATAAAACATGTAACTCATGTGGTGAAGCAATTGGTACTGCTAGGCACCTACTGGTGGGTTGTAGGACGCTATTAGACCGGGGTCATTACTCGCGCCGACATGATAAGGTATTAGAAATCGTACGTGAGGCGGTAAGTTTGGCGGTAGCTAGAGTGAAAAAGGGTTTAACCACAAACCAAAGAAATGACGTCGCGTTTGTAAAGGAAGGCTGCTCAAAAAAGACAAATCAAAAGCCGTACTCAATTTTGATAGCAGCCGCTGATTGGACATTACTCGCAGATTCGTATGAGAAACACTATAAAATACCGGAGGATGTTTGTGCCTCGTCATCCAGACCCGATATATTCCTATTTTCAAAACAGCAAAAGCGTGCAGTACTAGTAGAACTCACAGTACCGTGGGAAACTAACATACCTAAAGACCACGCTATAAAAATAAACAAATACTTTGACCTGACCAACGAGTTAACCAAAAATGGCTATGTGGTTAAACTCTACGCCGTGGAAGTAGGAGCAAGGGGAATTCCAGCTAAATCCCTGTATAACTTATTTAAAGACCTCGGATTGCCAAGAGCTTCATAAGCTCTTTACTCAAACGAATATCTAAAACGGCGTTGATAGGATCTTACCAAATTTGGATAGGTAGAGGGGGGAACACGACTGACGGTGGAGGTGAGCGCTGATGCATCACAAGGTGGCCATCCTAAACCTACTCCTGGGTCGCAAGTCCCAGGCGCCGTCACAGTGTTCCTCTCTGTACCACGCCATGGACCCGGAGACCGCACGGTGAATCCATGGAATGCTAAGAACCGGATCTCCTCGATTGTCAGTATCTACTACATTCGGGTTCTCTATGATTTCTGTTGCTAAATTGCTATATTTACAGCGTTAATTATGCCGAAAGCGATCAAAAGTGATGCTCGAAGCATTATTCTAAAGGTTAAATCCTTTTTTGAAGAAGAAGCTCGGGCGGAGGCTCCGATTATACCATTTAATCAAATATACAAACGAATTTCGGCAGCTACAGGTTAGTGTTCCCAACTTTCTTTTTGTAAATTTCCCGATATTTATGAATTTGATTGATGTAAGAGTCAACTAACCCGCAACAAGAAATAGGTACATATCTACTGATATTTACTTTTAATATTGCCACTATTCATTCGTACTTACATAATATAATCATGTCTCTGCATAACAGGTATTTGAGGGACGATTTTGTGGCTGCAGCCAAAAAAGTTCAAACGTTGAGGGTTACTGATCTGGGTATTAACGGGGATAGTAAAATTTTTATAAATGACCACCTTACGTTCGAGAACAAGCAGCTACTGAATAAAACTAAAACGCTTGCTAAAGAAAAAAAAATTTTTCCTATGTATGGGTGAAAAACTGCAAGATTTTAGTGAGAAAAAACTCAAATTCGGCTACACATGTCATCAAATCCGATTTAGATCTAAAGAAAATAGTGTATCCAACAAACTTGCCATATATTTTGTAAAAAGTTTGAGAACTGTTGAGATGGTGTTTACATATTATTATATCTATTTATGTTACTGGGCTGTTGTTCACTTATCGCGAAGAATTTACTTAACTACCTACATAAAACTGTATTAGTTTACGTTCAATTATGATAATGTTAAAGTCGCTTTTTGCTTTTTACGTGTTATAAAATATTTTTCTGTGTCAAATGTGTCACAAAACATTGAATGTATAAAAAACTGGCCAATAGAAAAAATATTAAGATTAATATCTTAATATTTTTTCTATTGGCCAGTTTTTTATACATTCAATGTTTTGTTTAAATAACTTTGCAAAACGGATCACTAGTATCGCTACTACCGACTTGTTTATAAATCTTATGATGGGCACTCGTATGACTGTTTTGACTGTGTTCTTGTATACATATTATTATAATTATTTTAGCATTTATGCGCTTAAGAATTTATGTAGTGCTGGAGATAAATTCCAGATTGAGTTTTCCAGTATTTGGATATGTTGGATGTTTTGTCTAGATAGACGTTATGCCTTTGCGTTATGGATTCCTACTACCAGCCTACCGCTTATAGATTTTATAATGGGCACTCGTGTAACAGCTTTTGTATGGGCACATCATTATCATTGTTACTACTTTTTACCCGACTACGGCGAAGCCAAAAGGAGGGTTATGATTTTGACAGGCTATGTATGTATGTATGTATGTATGTATGTATGTATGTATGTTCATTTGTTCCCTCATAGCTCCTCAACTACTTATTAGAACTGGACAAATGAGGTATCGTTACAAGCGGCTTTATCGTCCGATGGTTATAGGCTATATGACGTGTCACTCAATCTTGTGTGGCGCCCTCTAGCGCTCATAAGGTACTGTGTTAAAAAATAAATTTGAGATAAATATGCCGCGTTTGGTATCAAATGAAAGGGCGTAATAAGCACATTTCAAATATGTATAAATTATTAGCTTTACTTGGCCCCAAAATAATATAAATAAAAAATAAAGTTTAAAACTAAAACCCGACTACCGAAAATCACGCTTTGAAAAGTAACAAACAAGAAAATATCAAGGATAGCCGTGGTCGTATGCCACTTACTCCAACAAAACAATACATTCTAGGGAAAAGTGGCATACGACCACGGCTATCCTTGATATTTTCTTGTTTGTTACTTTTCAAAGCGTGATTTTCGGTAGTCGGGTTTTAGTTTTAAACTTTATTTTTTACATTCATGCGCTTAATATTTTTTACATAACTGGAACTTACATTCATATTGACATTCCGTCAATGAACATTTTTTTTTCAACGTGTTTTGAATTTATCTTTGCTTCCTATATAGTATATAATTATCTTGTTGCTAAGGCTTTTATGATTTGCGATGTTGCCTCTTAACATTTATTATCAGAATGTCAGGGGACTGCGAACGAAGACAGTTACTTTCTTTAGAAATGTAAATCTAAATAGCTTTGATATCATTTGTATAGTGGAGACCTGGCTTTTGGATGGTATTGCGGATGGTGAACTGTTTGACGACCGATATCTTACATGGAGACGAGACCGCGACTATGGTTATACTGACCAGACTTTGGGAGGGGGTGTCTTGATAGCAGTTAGACAAGAACTTGTGGCCAATGTCCTCACTGAATGGTGCTCGAGCGCTGAGGATCTATGGATCACAATAACACTAAGCCGTGGGAAACGCAAGGGTTCATACAAAATACATATCTGTGTTGTTTACATTTGTAATCAGAACCTGGGTAACACATTAACAGAGCAGTTAAGTAATTTTACAAATAAGTTAACAGATATTGTTACCAATAATCCAACTGACACTTTTCTAATTCTGGGAGACTTTAACCAACCCAATATTGTATGGCAACCATCATGTGATAATTCATCTCTTTTCCCGAGTAACTTGCAGGGAGGTTGCCAAACAAATTTAATTGACAATTTCAACATTTGTAATTTGTTGCAATATAATGGTCACCGAAATACAATGATAGGACACTTGATCTCGTTCTTTCTAACAATGAAGTAGCTGTTACTCGTTGTATTGATCCTCTTGTATCTGAGGATCCGAACCACAGAGCACTTTGCGTCTCAGCTGACTTCGTTCAATTACACAGCCTGCCTATTCGACCCCGTGCGCAATATATATATAGACTGGCTGATTACTATGCCATAAAACATGAACTGAACAGTATAAATTGGCACTATCAATTGAGCAGCAGATCTCTAGAAGATGCAGTGACTTACCTACTTTTACGATACTATTAACCGGTTGCGTAATGCTTATATTCCCACTAAGACCATAACTTCACATTCTAAGTATCCCGCTTGGTACAATACTTCATTAATAAAGATCGTAAAAGAAAAAGCCAAATTTCACTCGAAGTTTAGAAGGTACGGAAATCGCTCAGATTATCTCTCATTTGATATTTTAAGACAACGCGCTAAAGACGTTGAAAGGGAACTGTTTGATGATTATATAGCAAAAATAGAATCCAATATCAGTTATAATCCTAGAGCTTTTTGGACTTACGTTAAGTCTAAGACACATGTTAATTGCTACCCTGCGGTTTTGCAATACGGACAGCACTCTTCTGGAGACGGTGAAGTTATATGCAACATGTTTAGCGACTACTTCCATTCCAACTTTCTTATGCCGGGTTCCCAAACTGTTAATGGGTGAATTTCCCGGGACCAAGAATTGCGTGGCATCGATGAAATCGGTACTAAAAATCATAGTTATAATGCTCTAATATTTTTTGCTAGTTAGGTGAAATAGTGATCTATGTGTGGCACTAAATAATCTATTATATAGGATTATAGGTACTCCAAAAAAAAACAAAATACACCGAAATCTTTCATTGCCGTGTTTGTCCACACGTCACCTATTGTGTCGTTATATCTCATTGATAACAATCTATTGGTTATTTTTATTAATACCTATTTTTATTTGATACGTGAATAGTTAAAGTATTGTTACGAAATACATTTATTCAAATATTTAAACAATACAACGAATGGCTAAAAAAAATACATTTGTCCCAGAACTACCTTTCATCGCCGTGTTCTAAACATATTTTAGAATATTGTCTTATCTAACGACTTGCGTCCTCCCCTAAATGCGCTAAACGTTGCATATTGGTGCCGCCTAAGTGCTCGACGCGGAAGAACGTACACAAGTACCTGCGTTTTGGCGCCATAGATGTAAGTCTACCATTTTTATGTTACTGGACATTTTTTCTTTCATCGCCGTGGATAGGTATAACTTTCTATTTTAATAAGTTATCCTCTTGATTAAACATTCAATAGAACGCCATTTCTCTTGTTTATTTTTGTGAAGTGATTAATACTTCGAATAATTATTAGATTTTTTGTTATTTTATATTTTGGTCTTGTTTTTCATTGCTGTGCTTTCATTGCCGTAGTTTCCATGGTCAAAATTTGCTATGGCAATGAAAAAAAAAACACGGCAATGAAAAAAAAATCATTGCCATGCATTGTAAAACGATTTAATTTCATTGCTGTGGCCTGATGTTTCATTTCCGTGTCTTATGTTTTCATCGCCATAGTATGATTAGGCATTATAAACATCATTACCTGTTATAAAGGTAGCACCGAATACTGACATTACAGGATTCGAAAACTTTCTGCAATACGATTATAGATTTGATTGCAGTTTTTTACTGTACGATCAATTATAAAAAGATGTTTCCGTGTTAATCTTACAAAATGATGGAACATTTGGCTTTCATTGCCGTGGACGCTTGTTTCATTACCGTACACGCATGTTTCATCGCCGTGGCATGTAATTTTTTATCTTGTATATCTCGTTAGTTTTTTAGTTATCTGTTAGATATTAAGCAAGAATGCATATAGTATCAAAACCTTTAATTAACGCGATGTATTTTTATTATAACACTTAAGGTAAAAATATCCACGGAAATGAAGATTTTAATGGACTTGTTGAAATTCACCCTAATAATCTGCCAGACCTTTACGGGTATACTGGTCACAACAGCTCAGATATTAACTCCGTGGAAGTTGCAGAGGATGAACTAGGCATGTTGTTAAAACGGGTAGATTTGAATAAAACTGCGGGACCAGACAATATTCCACCAGTATTTATAATTAACTGCGCAGAAAGCCTCGCCCTTCCACTTATGATACTGTTCCAACGTTCCCTCAATACAGGTGTAATGCCTACCATCTGGAAGTCTGCTTATATAACACCGATTTTAAAAAAAGGACCGAAAGCCAATGTCGAAAATTATAGGCCAATTTCAAAGCTATGTTTGCCAAAATGCTGGAAAAAATTATTTACAAACAAGTTTACTCAGCACTTAAATTGAGTTTTAATGAACACCAACATGGCTTTTTAAGGGGCCGATCGACTACAACAAATCTTATCTTGTGTACTGACTTTATTTCTAAGTCTATGTCACAAAGGTCTCAGGTCGATGTTATATACACAGACTACAGCAAGTGTTTTGACAAAATAAATCATAAAATTCTTATGCGTAAACTGTTGGCTATGGGTATAAGAGGAGATCTCTACAGGTGGTTTGCTTCATATGTTGACAATAGGTGCCAGACAGTAGTTTTGAATGGTTACTCATCTAGAGCAATGCTCGTTCCTTCGGGTGTTCCTCAGGGATCGTTGCTTGGGCCTTTATTATTCAACATTTTTGTCAACGATATTACTGATTGCTTTCGATCCTCAAAAATATTATTATATGCAGATGATATGAAAATTCTAAAACAAGTGAACACCGTTGCTGATGTTTTGTCTTTGCAGGAGGATTAAGTTCGATTCCAAAATTATTGCATATTAAACAAACTTGATTTAAACGTGTCCAAATGCTACGCTTGTACTTTTACTCGCAAACCGCAGCCTATTGTATTCAACTACAAACTACAGAATACATCCTTAAACAGAGTTGACACTGTTAAGGATCTTGGAGTTATCTTTGATTCCAAACTCATCTTTGACTCCCACGTCGACAGTATTATAAACAAAGCAACAAAGGCACTTGGTTTCATATTGAGAATCTCATCGGACTTTAAACATATTAAAACAATTAAAATTTTATATTGTTCCTTCGTTCGCAGTCACCTTGAATATGCCTCGCAGGTTTGGAATCCGATTTACAATGTTTATATTGATCGATTAGAGAGTATACAACGTAAGTTTTTGAGGTTTATTCAATATCGTTCAAATTGTTTTCTACCAGATTACTATGCACGTTGCAAAAAGTTTCACTTACTTCCACTTTCTGAGCGACGAAAAATAGCGGATTTATCGTTTCTTTTTAGTATTTTTAATGGATCAACAGATACAGAATTGGTTAATAACATAGGATTGTGCGTATCGCCAACCTTCTTACGTCGACCAAATCTATTACACACTCCTTTAGCAGCGACTACGTATAGACTAAATTCTTATTTAATAAGGGCAAGTCGTACATTTAATATGGTTTGCAGAAGCGTTGACATAGATCTGTTTACAACCAGTACTGTTAAATTAAAGAAAATTCTGTGCGAATTTTTCTTTAAGTGAGAAATAAAATGTATGTTTCTTTTCTATTCCTTCTCAAATGAATCATGTTTAAATATGTAGGAATACTTTTGTAGCGAGATGTAGGTATGTACTGGAATCTATATGTGAAAGCTTTTAATTGGCCATCATTATGCTATTGACCTTGGTATTGTAATAATTAGCTGTAAGTTTTCCGAAATATTAAAATAAATAAAAATAAAAATAAAATATAGCAAACATTGTGTGTGTGACGTTAAGGGGTTGATGATGATAATGTGTTATTTATTTCAGGTGTGAGTCAAGGGCTCATATCTAAAATAGTAAAAGAAGGGCATGTAGCAAAAGAGACTGGTACAAAAATTCGGACCCCAGGCAAGGAGAGGCAGCGTAAAACGGGATTTATACATATTGATGATTTTGACATGGGAGTTATTCGAAGAAAAGTACATGAGTTTTATTCCAATAAAAAGGAGCTACCAACTATCAAGAAGCTTCTAGAGGTCTTAAAGACAGAAATTAATTACACAGGACAAAGAGAAAGTCTTCGAAAACTGCTTCACAAGATGGGTTTTCGTTTTAAAAAGTCTCAGAGTAACCGTAAGTTACTAATGGAGCGTAATGAAGTATCAGCTTGGAGAGCAAAGTACTTGCATGCAGTGGAAAAAAATAATAAAGGTCCACAACCTCAGCCGCTAATTTATTTAGACGAGACATATATTCACTCATCGCATACATCAGGCAAATGTTGGCAAGGAGAGGGTGTAGACGGAGTATTAGAGCCTGTATCAAAAGGACAAAGGTATATTATTGTACACGCAGGAGGGTACACTGGATTTGTTAATAATGCACTTCTCGTTTTCAAGTCTAATACTAAAAGTGGTGATTATCACGATGAAATGAACAGTACTAACTTTAAAAAGTGGGTTATTGAAAAACTGGTGCCTAACTTACAGCAGCCATCAATAATTGTAATGGATAATGCTCCCTATCACGGTGTTTGCATAAATAAGGCTCCAAATACGAATTCTTTAAAAAGAGATATGCAACTATGGTTGACACAAAATAATGTTGACTTTGCAGAAGAGTTCACAAAACTTCAGCTGTTAGAGATAATAAAAAGAAACAAGCCTGAACCTGAATATGAAATTGAAAAAATATTAGAACAAAATGGACACAAATGCTTGTACTTACCTCCCTATCACTGTGATCTTAACCCCATTGAATTCATTTGGAGCACAATGAAAAGAAAAGTAGCTGAAGTAAATATTGACCATAAAAATGCTGAGATTCCCCGCCTGGTTCAAGAAGCCTTTGAAACCATTACAGTTAATGAGTGGGCACAGCATTGCAAACATGTTCACAAGTTAGAAGAAGAATATTTGAAACAAGGTTCGTATTTGGATAAGCCTTTTATAATAGAAGTAAGAAGTGACACAGAAACAGAAAGTGATAGTGATGATGATGATCGTTGCATGGAAATAGGAGGTATATTTCCTCACAGCCTGGATGAAGTTGGGCGTGCAGGTTGTTCAAGAGACCAAAGTGTAAACCTGGTTTCAATAAATGAATTATTCTAAAACTCATGTTTTATTATATCCAATTGCTAGGTCAGCTCCTGTATCTATCCTGTAGATATGACCGACCGATGAACCGACCGCCAGCGACCTCGTCCACTGACAACTTTGTCTGCCCTATCTCGTCGCTCCTATTGGTCGCAGCGTGATGTTATATACTAAACCCTTCCTCTAAAAATGGACTGTCCAACAGCAGTTAACATGAATTTTAGGTTAGAGTCACAGGTTACCCCTAATCAATTCATCTTTGCCATTTTTTCGAATATTTTTTACACACTTAATGAATGTATTAATGTATAGACATAGATAATAAAGTACTAATTATATAGATTACCTTAATAACGTATCTAATTTATTACTGCGCTAAATACTAGGCAAATATGCCCAATTCTGAGAAATCTATATTAACTTGCAACACTATGTCGATGGTGTCGCCGCCACTCAGTTCACAGATAAGTTGGTAGGACTGTAACTTTAATGGATCGTGTTCGTTCGGGTCGTTGTTCGTTCGTTCGTTTTTCGGAGTAAGGCCCCTGGTTACGCTAAGCGCTAACGAATCCAGTTGACTATCGGCAGACTATTGATCTGTACACATCAAAATGTAACTAAGTGTGAGAAGATGAGCCTTTCGAAAGAAGTTGCACTTTTTTGTTGCTCACATCCCCGTACATTACAAAAATTTGAGAAACATAATTTTCTTGAAATTTGACAAGCCGGAAACGATGAGACATTCAAAACAATAAAAAAAACGCTCTCGCTACATACACATAAAAGATATTTCTTTTTAAATACAATAATCTCTGTAAACTACAAAAACGACCGGATATTTTGCTCATTCATTTCATTATGCATCATATCGTAATCAAACAGTGACAAAGGCAGTTTACGACGGGTGGATATCACGATTCGGATGTCCCCTACGAATCACAACAGACCAAGGTAGACAGTTCGAATCATCACTATTTCGCACACTAATGCAGAGACTTGGTATTAATCGAATACGTACGACTCCGTTCCATCCTCAAGCAAATGGATTCATAGAAAGAAGACATCGGTGTTTGAAAGCTTCATTAATGGCCAGATGTGCAGGTACCAAATGGAGTGAAGAGCTACCTACAGTACTACTAGGACTACGCACCGCACTATGTAAAGATACATCTGTAAGTCCCGCACTTATGACTTACGGATCTACACTACGAATTCCGTCGGATTTCTTTGTGCCTACTAAGCCAAACATTGATGACGCAGAATTCGTCCGCCAGCTCACCGAAACAATGACGTCACTATTACCAAAGCAAAAGGTACATTCATCAAAACATCCCTTCGTATACAAAGAACTCGAAACTTGTACTCATGTGTTCCTGAGAAATGACACGGTGCGAAAACCTTTGACCCCACCATATGACGGCCCTTACAAGATTATCCAACGAAGTCAAAATGGCAAGTTTTTCACCATTCAACTACCAAATCGTCAGACATGTGTATCAATAGACAGACTGAAGCCAGCGTATGTATATAACGAGACCCCTGAAACAGACGAACCGCAATCTCGGAGCACGGGGCCAGCAACAAATATACTTCGCGAACCTACTACGTCATCGAGTCCACCCAATTCCAAAAAAACTACAAGTGCCAGCTCTGCCAGCAACAACAAACAAGACCCTTACATGACTCGTACGGGAAGAAAGGTAAAACCAAACGTACGTTTCTCTTAGAGGGGGGTACCTGTAGGGGCATAATACGTACAACAGCAGCGCGACCCCGCAAACACGTCTGCGCGCGGCGAACAATTTCCATCAATGCGACACACCGGCAGAAGCCGCCGCCTTTTACGTGTGTGTCAGTTATATACCCACGACACAAGCGCCACACGGCAGAATTTGTAACTTATTGTATATAATAGCTTTAAGGATTTCTTATGTAAATAAATAACCTCTCCTGATTGGTGTAGCATAGTTGATAAGCTCGATGAAATAATGTCGGGTTAACGACAAATTTGGCAATATAACTAGCCCCATTTTCTGAAATAAACACAGTTCCTCTTCGCTCTGTCTTTTCTTTCTTGGCTACGGTAACCCTCCGGTCCAAGTAGTCAGAGCACCCTAGCGACGGTACAACGGTTCAGCAGTGAACCTGGCCGGTCTAGGGGCATCAGCCAGCTGGCACAGATATTAGGGCAGTACCTACCTCACGGGTCAGTGACCCCACTAACAGCTGACCCCCAATCAGCTGGGCTGAAACTCGGTCAGTAGTCAGCTGAGCCATAGTCCGGTTAGGCGGAGGCCATAGACCGACAAGTACATAATTGATATTATACGTTGGATGTCGTATACGTCGTTTTATTTTTTTATCCCACCTCTTGCTCTGCCGTAGACTTGAAAACTGCCGTTAGCACAGTTCTGTCTGTGGCCGTAGTCAATTGAAAATAAAACTTTACTTGATGGTCCTAGTTACCAAGTCATAAAATAAAAAAGAGACAGACCGTTGATGTCAGACGTCTGTGACAACTGACAAGGGAGTTTTGGCGGGAAAGCGTAGAGGACGGATCGCGGTAATATTTTATTTTCCGAAATTGGTGTGAGTTCGAGTTTTTATGTATAAAAATGGTGGATTTTTAGCCATAACGCCTTTTTTTTTTTTTTTTTTATCGTGCGATAATTCCCCACGGATACCACCTCCACAGAACCAGTGGAGGTGATTATGTCGGACTCGAACCGACTAAAACGCACGCCATCTTGGGTCCTTGGTTGCCGGAGGTGAGATTGCCAAAAGCATATCTCTCGCACCCCGACAGACCCAGGACCATCTCTTTCGAGATGGCCCCCTTCGGGTTGTGGGGACCAAAATGTCCCCATCTAGCCCCGGTTACGGGGAGGCGCACTTTGCGCCGCTGCCGCGGCCTGCTTCTGCTAGGGTGACAGGCGGCTCCACCGGTCACCCCCAGGCCAGCGCTCATGGAGGACGGAGGTCGTTCTGCGACCTCCGACGTCCGGTTCGCCTTCGCTCTGCACGGGCTTCCCGGGCCCGGAGTCTGGTCCGGACCCGACCGGCCGCCTTGCTTGCTCATTACTTGCTCGCAGAAGGAGGCGGCCGCACCCCAAGCGTTTGCGCATCGTACCATCGCTGTGAGCAACGTGACGAGTGTGAGGACTCCCACCCCTAGAGCCGCCACTAGGACCCGCCTCGGCGTGTCCCACGCCGGGCACTCGGTCAGCGTGTGCAGCTCTGTGTCCTCGCTCGCATCACAGTGATGGCACTCGGACGTTGGCTCCTTCCGGATCCGACACAGGTAACTCCCGAAACACCCGTGTCCGGTAATCACCTGCGTCAGCCGGTACAAGAGGCTGCCGTGTGGCCTCTCTAGCCATTCCTCCATGATGGGTCTTACCGCCGCTATTACGGCGTGTTCTAGCCATAACGCCTTGGATAACGCGCACCCGTGTAGGAAAGTGGTATATTACAGTGAATTGTGACTCTACGTGTTCAATCCAAATCTCCCCAGGGAGCTTTTAGTAAAGTCCCCACAACTTTACTAAGGCCTCAATCATCATTCACCATTATCATCTTCATCATCATCATCATTAACGTCATCATTAACGTCATCAAGTCATCATCATTATTATCATCAACAATCATTTCTAAGAAAATAAATAAAACTGATGGCAAGGCAGCATGGTCATAGTACCTTAGCCTTTTCCGAAAGGAACTAAAAGAAAAAAACGAAAACGTCTGTGACAATCATAGACTAAGGATACACCATAGACATAGTAAATATAGAAAGAAGACTTGAAGCTGTAGGATCGATCGATCTGTAGGAGTCGATTTCTTGATACGAAATTTGTTTATCTTTTTTGGTTTTGCACGTGGGTGGAACTACGCGTCTGCATTCTAATACGGAATTAATTAATTCGTGGACAATAGTGTGGGTTGTGCGTTTTTATTTTGTAAACCTAGCTCTTAAGCATTCACTGTAACGCATTACTGTTTTCCCTAAGAAATAAAATAAATAAAAATAAAATAAAATATGATTCATATTAAGAGGAACACGCCAACCTCCACCTTGCGTTCGCAAGTAGTTGGAATGCAGTAGCACCTGATTGGTCAAATAAAATTGCTAGCTTGCAGTGATAGAATTTTAATTATCGATATTTGCTCAAATATTTAAAGAACGATTCATACTACATACAGTTTGTCAACGAAGCCGTCTTCACAGAGAAATCGTTCGGAGAGAGGGGAGTGGTGGGGGATGGGGTGTTATTCGTTACAGCCATTTCACTCGGTACTAAGGATTCAGGGCTGTCTCACTTGTAATCACGTTTTTTAAGTTATAATTTTTTTGTGAGCCTATGTGTTAATCCAGGGAGTCAGCTAACTGCATACCAAATTTCATTAAAATCCATTCAGTACTTTTTACGTGAAAAAGAAATAGGAGATCCGGTTCTTAGCATTCCATGGATTCACCGTGCGGTCGCCGGGTCCATGGCGTGGTACAGAGAGGAACACTGTGACGGCGCCTGGGACTTGCGACCCAGGTGTAGGTTTAGGGTGGCCACCTTGTGATGCATCAGCGCTCACCTCCACCGTCAATCGTGTTCCCCCCTCTACCTATCCAAATTTGGTAAGATCCTATCAACGCCGTTTTAGATATTCGTTTGAGTAAAGAGCTTACTGAAGCTCTTGGCAATCCGAGGTCTTGAAATAAGTTATACAGGGATTTAGCTGGAATTCCCCTTGCTCCTACTTCCACGGCGTAGAGTTTAACCACATAGCCATTTTTGGTTAACTCGTTGGTCAGGTCAAAGTATTTGTTTATTTTTATAGCGTGGTCTTTAGGTATGTTAGTTTCCCACGGTACTGTGAGTTCTACTAGTACTGCACGCTTTTGCTCTTTTGAAAATAGGAATATATCGGGTCTGGATGACGAGGCACAATCATCCTCCGGTATTTTATAGTGTTTCTCATACGAATCTGCGAGTAATGTCCAGTCAGCGGCTGCTATCAAAATTGAGTACGGCTTTTGATTTGTCTTTTTTGAGCAGCCTTCCTTTACAAACGCGACGTCATTTCTTTGGTTTGTGGTTAAACCCTTTTTCGCTCTAGCTACCGCCAAACTTACCGCCTCACGTACGATTTCTAATACCTTATCATGTCAGCGCGAGTAATGACCCCGGTCTAATAGCATCCTACAACCCACCAGTAGGTGCCTAGCAGTACCAATTGCTTCACCACATGAGTTACATGTTTTATCTGTGGCTTTTCCCCATCTCACAAGATTGCTTTGGTCGGGGAGGGTCAACTGGAATGCATTGAGATAGAATTTAAGGAGAACCGGTGACCAGTCGTATATTAAGGTACCTACGCCATTTTAAGGCTATGGGAATACAAAATTCACCTAGTGCTAACCATTCGTTTTGAATTTCTAGGTTCATTGCGTGCACTTTGTAGGTATTATTTTCATCTACTTGAAGAAAAGATTTTGTTATATCTTTGTCTGACTGCCTCCTAGTATTACCCAAACCTACCCTACCAGTCTGCGAGCCTATCATGAATTTTTTATGGAATTGGAGGCGCGACTCGAGCTCTTTAGTCTTTTGGAAGAGCTTGCACGATTTCGTCTTTTGATTTCGCTAGGACGTGCATTTTGGTTACTCTTAGATGTTTATAGAGTTCCGATGGTTTCTTGAACGTCATTCCAAAGTTATTTGAGGCTCTATATAATGTCGATGGGTCTGCCGACTGAGCAAGCCCCAGCCACGACTTCAATGTCTTCGTAACATTCGCATCTAGTTTTTTGAGAAGGCTCTGGCTTATATCATAAACAAGAAACGGCCAGTTAAGACGCGAGGTTAAATAGTTGTCGTAAATCCACGCTTTTTTAACATTAATATAATATATATATAAATAGATAGATAAATCTTTATTGTACACCAGTAATACAGTAAATGTATGGACAATATATGACATTACTAGCTTTTGCCCGCGGCTCCGCCCGCGTGGATGTCGGTTATCGCGACCAAACATAGCCTATGTCCTTTCTCATGGTCTAATCTACCCCTATACCAAATTTCATCAAAATCGGTTCAGTGGTTGAGGCGTGAAAGCATAACATACAGACAGACAGACAGACAGACAGATAGACAGACAGACAGATAGACAGACAGACAGACAGAGTTACTTTCGCATTTATAATATTTGTATGGATGTACAAATGGCGGCCTTATCGCTGAGAGCGATTTTTTTTATTTATTTAAACTTTTTGCACAAATACAAATTTACTGTACAAAGGCGGACTTAATGCCATGGGCATTTTCTGCCAGTGAACCTTAGGGCGATGCAGAGATATTTTGGTCAAAGGTAGGTGTGGGAAGTATTCTGGTGAGAATTTTACCTAGTTTGGTGCACATGCTTACATAATAACCTTTACAGGCAACCTTTTACATCCATCCATCCATCAATTCTTGCAAACTTTCACGTTTATAAGTAGGATAAAAACATTGCCTGGTGATAGAGCTCCACTTTATGTGTGTGTTCTTTCAAATGTATAAATTTTTAATCTGTGCCCTTTTTATATCGATAAGTAGTTATCGACAGTCTACTGGATTCCCTACTAGGCCGCCATATTGCGTTCGGTTCATTCATAAAATCCAAGTTTAGGTAGGCAGTTTTTTTTTCGTAGGTATGGCAGCTCTTGATTATGTGTGTGTTCTTTCAAATGTATAAATTTTTAATCTGTGCCCTTTTTATATCGATAAGTAGTTATCGACAGTCTACTGGATTCCCTACTAGGCCGCCATATTGCGTTCGGTTCATTCATAAAATCCAAGTTTAGGTAGGCAGTTTTTTTTCGTAGGTATGGCAGCTCTTGATACTCTAATGCTGGGTTTACACGCTTGCCAAGCCTTGGCAAGTCTCGACAATCACAAGCGTGTAAAGTAGGCTTTTGGCTTGGCTTGCGTGAGCTTGTCGGCGCTTGCTTGCGATCCAGTCGAGTGTCGGTTTTTTAACGCAGATCAAAGGGCGTTTGCGGCTAACGCTTGCGATGCATTTACACGTTGGTCCGCGTTTAGTAGCCATTGTGTTCTCGTGGCGACAATACGCATGCATGCTCGTGCTAAAAAAATAAAAACCGGCCAAGTGCGAGTCGGACTCGCCCATAAAGGGTTCCGCAGCATTAAGTAATATAATATAAAAATTCTTGTAGTTCATTACATGTTTTGTTTTTAGAATTTTTTGAGTTAATTGAATGAGCCTAGTGGTATGGGTAATGGACTGCTGAGACGAGGTCTCGGGTTCGACCCCAGGTTTACCATCTCACACACCAATGACTTTTCGATGCTTTTCGAAGTTATGTGTGTATTTATCGCAGGTTTATAAGTGCCCGATTAATGGCAATAGGCTCGCCATCTATTACATTGGGACCTAAACATAAACTGACGAAATGTGTGTGCTAGCACCTCTGCCCACCCCTTCGGGGAATACAGGTGTGAGTTTATGTTTATGTTATGTTAAATTGAATGAAAGGCGAAAATTGCGGTTTATGATGTATTAAAAAAACTACTTACTAGATCTCGTTCAAACCAATTTTCGTTGGAAGTTTGCATAGCAATGTATATCATTAGAAAAAAAACAATGTTAGAAACCTCAATAGCATTTTTGAAGACCTATCTATAAATACCCCACATGTATGGGTTTAATGAAAAAAATTTTTTTTTGTACGGACGGACAGACAGACATGATGAATCTATAAGGGGTCCGTTTTTGCCATTTGGCTACGGAACCCTAAAAATGAGGTCTGGTCGAATGAGGAGAGTCTTTCGTTTCTGGAGAAAGATGCATATCATAAAGATAAGAAGAAACAAGCAGATGCATGGATTCGTCTTGTTGAACTTATCGGAAGGCCAGTGAAGCATTTAAAAATTAAAAAAGTACTTTTCGCTAGCACTTTCCTTTTTTTGTTTCACTTTGCTTGCATTTCAAATAAAAGTATGTTAAACCAAATGCAATTGCCGTGACAAGTTCAGTGTCCGCCATGCTTGGAGGTAGGTTGCAGACTGATCCATTTACAAGCGTGTAAACGCTTTCCAAACGCCAAACGAGATTTGTGATGCCTTGGGGCTGTTTGCCGTTTGCCAAGGCTTGGCAAGCGTGTAAACCCGGCATAAGGGATACACTGACAATACTGACAGTTGCTGACAGTGACACAACACAGACAGAGATGACAGCTTGAGATATTATGATATTATATTATAAAAAAGAGAAATTAAAAACACCGGCGAAAAGATCACAAAACGACAAGGTATGTGCTTATTCTGATTATAATAATTTCATGATATGTCACATATTAATACTACCTTCTTTTCAGAAAAAGGTGTAGATAGATAGATAGAATACTCTTTATTGCACACCAAACAGGATATATACAGAGGATACATGCATTTTAGAATGTGTAGGTGTATTTATAAATGAAGTTACCTCATTCTATAGCGATTCTACATTAACCATTAATACTTAAATTATCGTTCGTTGCTTCAATCTGAACGTCGTTGTACAGAATAGATGATTACATGTGTATTCTATAATATTAAGATATTCTGGCGCCACCGGGGCCAGTTACGTCCATACAGAGCTTGATGTGAACACATCTCCGAATACAGTGTTCTGTTCTGAGGAACCCGTACAAGTTGCCGAAGTTATTGAATGTTAAGATTTTTAACTTTTTATAGGTATGCATAATTCTAATTCAAACATGTCTGGAGCTGACGAAACGACTCTATATCTACTGGATATGGGTTCCAGCCTTAATTTGAGAACAGACGGTCAAGTCTTTCCTCTTCAAATATTAAATAGTGTAAGTTATGCCTATATTTATGTTACAATATTTCTGTTCAGTTTAAATTCTGACCAGGTAGGTATTATTGATCAAAATGTAATTTATTTTTCTATTTTTAGAGCGAACCCTTTAATTATAACAAACTCTTCCTGCCCACCCAAATTAAAGATAAGTGTCAAGATCAAGCCGAAGTTGTAGTAGGTAAGTAACAATAAGTTTATATTAACCTATCAAACACCAACCGGTGCCCCGGGCACTGGGAGTCTATTGTTTATCTAGTGTTCTATTTTGTTGCATGGCTTGACAGGTTAAGTGTAGTTTATTATAATGTAGATATCCTTAGTAGTAAAGTCAGACAACATTTCTCAACAAATTTTTTTTTTTTGTGAATATACAGCCATTGGACGTCCACAAGTAACTAGCAATATCAAAGTTCTTTAGTCTGACTGATGGTGGGAGGTATTTGGGCTACAGTAAACAAATACCATTACTTACTGCCTGATACAGACTGATACCTTAATATACTCTCTCAAACGCACAATGTCACAATGCATCGTCACCCATGCCAAAATTGACCCGGCTAGTATTGCTTTGCCATGTGCTAGCCAGGTCAATTTTGGTTTTACCCATGAAAGATTTGTCTTACATAAAAGAAGAATGGTTCTATATACTCTTTTTAGATGATATTCCCATAGCTGATAGTT
The DNA here is from genome assembly GCA_914829495.1 of Eilema sororculum. Taxonomy (NCBI): domain Eukaryota; kingdom Metazoa; phylum Arthropoda; class Insecta; order Lepidoptera; family Erebidae; genus Eilema; species Eilema sororculum. The sequence continues at coordinate 12,572,463 of OU618542.1, forward strand.
TATTTTTATCTTTCCACTTTCTTAATATATATAATGCCATTATACCTCCATACAATATTGGCATATTTTGCAGTGCCGACAGTAGTTTGTTAAGACATAAAATAGAATCGGGACTTTACTTTGTTTGTCACTAGTTACAAAGATGCTATTGTTTGGTAACAGTCATTAGTTAACTCATAATTAGGAATTATTCCCAGGAAATTCATTTTGTTACGAAGTGGTTGGAAGTAAAATAATAAGTCACCAACACAATAATAATTATTACT